>OY756433.1:17898534-19134033 GCA_963576905.1 Mystacides longicornis | reverse complement strand
ATACTGTACTTAACAAAACATTAGAAAAAAAAACAATATTTACCCGAGTTCATTTGTGTCTAAAGTATCTAATGATAACAAAATATGAATTATAGGAATTTCTCTTTTTACAACCAGTTTCTCTAAGCCTTCCATTTGTGGTTCCCAAAACTCTTCACACCTGAATTATGTAAAAAAAAATAACAATTATGAGTAAATTTTAATAGCTTCAGAGGTAGAAGATTTGGGTTGGCTGGAAGAGATCCTGCGGGATAAGTCCGCCCTTTGACTCTCGTGAATGGATTGTATCAGGACTGCATTTTTAATTTGAACAATAAAGCATTATTTTTTAAGATCACCCACTAAATGGACAGACCAAGTCAGTGTTGCTGGAAAGACAACAGTTGTTGCAGCAGTACGGCCAACAGTGCGTCAGGAAAGTTGGAGGACAACTATACAGACAAGGGATTGCGAAAGAGAAAATGTGCCCTCGGTAAATAAGAAGAAAAAAAAATTCTGACGTAAATATAAAAATAAATAACATTTAATTGTTCAACTTGAATTTTCGCCACGAAAAGCTTATAAGCATGTCTACTGTTATTTTTTAATAAAAAGAAATTTGGGCTCAAACATATTTTTGATATCTTTCACAATACGCAAAGATGAAAGAAGTCAGCACCGGGGATTGCTTTGAAAAGTAGCTTCACTTTCTTCATTTCAAGATCAATTTTGAGTTTCCACCTGGTAGGCGAAATGCCAATAAGATCTTTCAAGTGGCAGCTGAAATTAGAATGGCAGTAGTAGATGTACAGCATTTAAATTTTATCCCAAAAATTTACTCCACAATCAAGAATGAGAAAAATATGAATTAGCTTTCTTACTTTCTATATCCTATCTTATTAATTTGATAAACCATTTTAGTTTCTCTTTTCATAACTTCAGCACAAGTGATAGCCTTTGGAAGTCCAGCACCACTTCCAGTCCACAGAACTGACCTGCAGCCATCAGACACTACACCCATTGCGTGTCGTAACAAATTTTGTATTTTGCTGCCACTGTTTACCTATAATAATCAATACTATGCTTAACTATGTTTGGAAAAAGACAATGCTTAACAAAGTGAACAGAAATATAAGTATTTGCGTCAGCATTGGTTTGGCTAACTCAAGACACCCAGTTAACCAAAAAAATATATATGATATTTCTTAACTCAAGTATGTTGAATATCTATCAGTTCTATTACTAATATTTTTTATATAAAATTTGAGAGTAAATGTACGATAATTTTCCTAACATATACTAGTTCTTGTTTGTAAACATTATGTTGATCAACCTTATCTAATTCAACACAGAAATCAGTATCTTCGTCACCCAATAATAGCAAATTTAAAACCAGTCTCTCAAATTAAATAACTATGAAACATAACATCCTTAAGATTTATATATACTGATTTAATTTATAATGTCATTAAGATGCAATAAGGATAATTATTGTTTTCACACTTACTTGCATCCATAAAAAATCTACAGGTAAGTTTGGAATCGGAATTTTGTCCCTCTCCAAGGGATCTTCTACTGTTTTACCTTTTTTATAATTTTCCATTATTCGATAACTTTAAATAATTATGCTTGAACTAAATAACATTATATTTATACACTAAGTAAATGTTACGATCTTATTTGAATACTAACAGTATTTGAGGTTATCTGTCTGTGTCTGTCATACTCAATGAGCTAGATTTGGTCATACTTGACGTTGACAGTTTCTTTGTATTACCAGCACAGAATAATAACCAATGTTACCAGTGTTACAAAAGAATTTTTAAAGTGCTCGTTTATCTTTTTGGAAGTGCCTCTAGAGCCGTAGACGGAAACATCAAAAATTTGGTACGGCGTCCGTAGATCTCCATAGACAATATTTTTCTTACTCTGTTATTTATTTATTTTACTCTGTTATTTAAAAGATTTATTTTGTTGTTTTGCCTTAATTATTAACAAATTGAAGGATTAGATTGCTTGTTTTTTACTGAGGTCTGCTTTTAAATTTTAATGTAGGAAAAAAGAAATTTTATTTTTGTTGCTTTTTGTTATTTTATTTTTAATGACTTTAATGTACAAATCTTTTACGTTTTTTATAGTAGTGTTGTTTTAAAATTTGATTGCCAACTTATTATTGTGCTTTTAATATAGATTGAAATTGTTAAATTTATTTTCTCTCAAGCGGACGAAACCAACCTGGCAACGCATGTTATATTGTTTTATATCTGTGGTTTTCTATTGTCGATGGTTCACCCGTGGACATGTTATTGCAGTTATTACAATATTGTAGTGGTGTGTCTATGGGTTCACCCGTTGCGCACATATGTATAATAATTATTATTGTGCGGGTGCCTATCCTGCCTTCTCACCGTGCAGTTGCATGTGTGAATGTTGCGGTGGCGAGCTTCGTTGTGTTTCTTTCCGTAAATTGACATTTGACAATTATGTTTTAACTTAACTTGTTTTATAAATATAAGATTTTAATGGCCAATGGCCGTGTGTGATTTTTAAATAAATAAATAAATAAATAAATAAATTTTATCATAGACAACTAAAAATTGACACTTGTTTAGATTGACATTGACAGATGATATTAAATTGTCGCTGAGCACGGATTTGATTATTAATATTTTTGAACAATAATGTAATTGTATAACAAAATACAACTATCAGCAATAGTAACAATAGAATACTGTTAATGTAGATGTTTTTATTTTTTAGAAGTATGGTTGCCACAATATATAACATTTTAGAAGTTAAAACGTAAAAAAATATTTGGTAATTATTGAGTTCGCGGGCTGATACGATGATGATGGTCATGATCCTCAGAATTGAGGGACCGATGAAGATGAGGATGAATCTCAATTGCTCTTGAGCTTCTTATTCAATACGTGGAGGCAATTTAAGTAGCTGCTGCCACAATGCATTAAAATAAGCTTGCAAGTATGCATGGTTAGTACCAGTTATTACAGTTGTCACAGTAAAGAATTGTCCACATTTTTACTATGAAGGTGGATGGAAGCGGAACAATCTGTGACAAAATATTTCTTGTGGAGTTTTCACTTTTTGAGTGGTATTTCTTGCCACCTCTTATACAACTTAATGTTGCATAATAGTATTTTAAAGACTCCTTAGCATCTTTTTCTGTATGATGCCATTTTATTTGATTTTCAATACTCATTGCGTCTATTATATTTATCAGCCAAAACATTTGGGAAATCTTTGTATCACCAACTTTCATTTTTGAATAATTGATTAATATTAACACTTCCCTATCAACCATGCAAAATTGCCAACTATTGAGACATAAATTTGGGATTCCTAGAATTAGGTAATCCGCCATATTTCTGATATTTTTTTTTATTTTACATAATATAAACGGCTTTCGGCTTTAAACACAAATTCATTTCACGTATTCAAAAAAATATCACTAAAAAAATTATTAAAAAGTCACAAAGAAATAAAATTAAAAATTAATAAAAAAAGACTAAGCTTTATGTAAAGACATGCAAATAAAAATTCAAATTTTGAATAATATAGATGTTTAATTATTATTTCCGGATACTAATAGTATCCCATTCGCACGAAAATAAAAACTATCCTTTGGTACTAATACGAAATTCGCGCCAATTCACGCTTTGACATTAACTGTCATTTGAGTGTTACCATAGTATGAACTGTAATAATATGGCAACACACAAATCTACGGACGCGGGTATGGGATCCGGCTACGGCTCTAGAGGCACTTCCTATCTTTTTTTTAATAAAATATGAATATCTGATCACTCAAAGTGAACACCCGTTAACTCTTCACAGTAAGCCACATAAAGCCCCTAAAAGAGGAAGATGGTCGGCATCTGGGATGGAATCCACGACTTCTACTACGATACAATACGAAAGCCAGCGTCTTAACCGCCAGACTACCTACCACTTCAACTTTAGACTTCTACTGAACACAATTTCTTATTAATTAAATATCAATCGACGAAATAAGCATTGTAATTATTAAATTTCTGTCAATACAATTTATTTCCAAATGTAAACGATGGCCACATATTGTGTTTACAACATTATAGGGTCATGTGATTTATTTTTATTTTCACCATATACCTACACTGTGTTATCTCGAGTCTCGACACGTGCTCAAACTCAATTTGAGAATAATAGACGCAAATTTATAGATGAAAATACAAAAATTTTCGCTGAACAATTTTTCGTCTTCTTATTACTCTTCATTTTTTTTTTAATAGAAAATACACTAACATATTTTTTACTAATTGTCTCTTCGAGAAGGTATGCAGCTTAATATCCGGTCTAATTTCAAGTGAAAAAACATACCGCGCTCTGAAATCAAACAAGGGTGACCGGCAAACCAAGTAATTGTTCGACTTGATAAAAAAATGATGAAATAAAAACTTAAAGTGCCCTGAAGTGTCTATTCATAAAAAATGGTTTATTCTAATAAAACCATAGTATTATGTATATCGTTAATTTATTTTGAAAACGTTGTAGGTAACTAACATTTTTAGAAAAGAAGAGTTTATGAATAAAAACCTTTTCAAAGTAAGGTAGCAATGAATTGGGTTTTTAAAACCCTTATGGCTGTATTGGAAATATGCTAATTATTTATTTTTTTAGTTAGTTCTTTTATAAATAAAATTCAAATTGATAATGATGTCCTTAGAAAGAAATGGGCTCCTTAATTCTATAGTTTTGTGGTGTCAATAAGCAGAAGCTAGGAAGTAGGTAGGTACCTATAATATACTAGGATGGATGTAGTAAGATTGGGTTTATCGAACATTTTACAAAAATGTAAAATTTTCTTTATGCAGCTATAGTTGCGCAGTATGGTTCCAAAATTAGAAAATTCATATTTTAGAAAGAGATCGCTTTTTTCTAATCAGCTAGCTATTAAATATTTAATAGCTTTAACTTAATTTGAATATTAAATTTATCTTAATCTCAGAGGATATTTCTTATTATCGTAACTTATATTTTGTGATATTTTGAACAAATGTTTTATGCCCAATCTTACAAACATCCGTTAGTCAAAGTTCAGTTATATTTTACTGCAGGAACTTACCGACCGCCATAATATCAGTAGTTACTCGTTAACCAGTAGTTTGTTTGCTCTGTTTTCGTAGGTACCAATTATTATCTTATTGAGCAGTTTCTTCTTCTAGTGATATGTAGTAAGTATTTATTTTTTACCTTCATTAAGGTACCTACTCAGACTCGCCAAATAAAACAATAAAATTACTAAATTATTGACAAAATATCGACGGAGCAATATGGAATATTTGCCACTAAAAACTGTGAATAGTTGCGAAAATCGTGAAAACATTTATAAAATAATTACGACCAATTTTTTAGACCTTTCACTCCATAGTGCGACGTGCTGTTCAAATACATAGTCACCATTTGGAAACATAGTAACCAACAATAAAATTAGGTAGGTACTTATATGTTTAACTTACGGATATTTTGTCTGTCGTTTATAAAACTGAGCCTAAAACGTGGTTTGGGAACAAATTGACGAACTTTATACTTTATTTATTTGAATGCAAAGTGATCATAGTAAGTCAGTCGTTAATAATGTAGGTCATCAGCCCTGATAGTCAACCATTGATCCGTTTAATTAGTACAAATTGATAATCAATTAAGTCACCGATTGAGTATATATTTTAAATAAATCTTTAAAAGCTTTTATACTAAAGCAAAATGTATTTAGATTAATTGTGATGACTAATCCTTCAAAAACTTATAGGGGACATGGGGAGACAACTATGAGCAGATCTAGCCATTTCAACGCCAGAATTTAACGAAGAACCTATCTAATGACTCTTACATACAGAACAAAAAATGATAATTTTATAATAGCCTGAAATAAATTTATATAATAAGACTTTTGGAAAAAAATCCAGATCGATGTTTACATTGTTTTACGTAAGTGTGTTTAAACTAATATCTAAGATTGAACAAGGTATTCTAAGATGGTATTTTGAAGCAATTTTTATAATAGATAAAATAGTAAAAGGATGAACCCAAGTGTCTCGAATGAGACCTAGGGGAGATATTACAGAATAAATAAATAAAGTAGACATTCAGTCATTTATGCAAAATATGCATATGCCATAAAAAGCTGTGCCTGGGCTGGTGCTCTGAGACTTTAGGTACCAAAAAGTCTCAGATTTCGAAATGATGTTCCTCAGGAGAATTTTGGGTGTAAGATGGTACCACCGCATCACGAACGACGGTATACGCCGGCGCACCCATCGTGAGCCCTTCACTTCTACGATTATGGAGTGGAGATGGACTTGGCTGGGCCATCTGTTAAGGATGCCGAATGACAATTGGCCTGGGAGACCGCTGTTCTTCCTCCCATCGGGCTCCCGAAGACGAGAAAGACTCTTTCATACTGTGTTCCGCTCCTGCGGAGCAGAGCTGAGGATTCTGGACATGGTGTGGGAAGTGGTCATAAACATTGCGCAAGAACAAGAGGAGAGCTCTTGTTGCCTCCCTATGCCCCTAAGTGGGGCGTAAAGAGAGTTTGGATTAGATTGGATGCCATAAAAATATACTTACAATATAAACTCATATTATTCTTAAAACCAGAAGAACAAAGGTTATCTTAAGAGTCTTTCTGCATTTTTGGATTTGATATCAGTTCATTTAATTCATCATAAAATTAATTTAACAAAATTATTCCAATCGATTACAGTGAAGAAGTGTATAAAAGTTAAATAAGAAGTGGATTCGGTTATAGTTCACCCAAAACATATTCCATTAGCTCGTTAAATTGAGTGAACATGCTCGATATTTTATTCCTATTGTCCGCGCAAATTACCAGTGAAAAAGTGGAAAACTCTAATGAAAATATTAATAAGCGAGCGAAGATATCGCGAGAGGAGCTGCTTCCACGTCATGTGCAGAAAAAGAGGCGGATCGGAGAAATTGGATTTCAACAAGTCAACCTCCCCAGCCTCTGCTCATCCCCCCACCTCCAAACACCCTCAGACACCAGACACCCCATTCTCACCCGGGGCCATTCTTTCCACTGAATCCTTCACTCGGCACATTATAATAATTGGTATCCATCCTTTTTCTATATCATTCATATTTTTCTGTCTCAATTCATACACTCGGATATTATTTTTCCGGTAATCTTCTTCTTTCTTATGTGACCGCCACGAAATTCCTCCAAGCCTCTATCTTGCGCCAGTTGATGATGCTCAGCTTCATCACAGTCTTGTAAAACCCCAGATTATACGATCTTAACTGTGGTCTGCCTCGTCTTCTTGTCTCATCCTAATTGTAGAAAACGCTTACATATTAAAGACTTTCTGGGAATAGAAAACTTCCAAGCCAGCTCAATTCTAGCGCGTCCGGTTTTATTTGACTAACCATTCTTCTTCTTACAGTCGCTCAAAATTTGGCCATTAAAGAACTCATTATCCGTAAGAGCGTCTATACATATAAGTTCTGCAGTTCCTCTTAGAATAGTGCATGGTTCAGCCTAAATGTCTAACATTGTTTAGATAAAGTGCCAGCTTTCGAAAAAACCATAGATGACGCTACTTACCCAAAATTCAAGTTAGTACAGTAGAGAGAGAAGATGTCACTGGGATGTAAGAATGGGTTCAGAGAGACTTTCAAATATTGTAACGTAGACCACCGAGGCGGCTGGTAAAGTTGGTCATCGGCATCCTAAGAACCAGAGTAACTCCTGATAAAGACCAGATCCTAGATCTAAATTAAGAGGATGAATCAAGCAATCTGTACTTTAAAGCTGCACCTTTGCAAGAAGGATTTCAGAATTTTAGACGGCTTATAGAGCAATTTGGACTGTTATTTTCGTACTTCTTGAAGAAAAGCTTCCTCTTCTGTGGGATACTCCAAGGTTATTCATCCCATTTTCACATATTTTGAACTCGTCTCTTACACTGACTCGGTCATTCTGTCATCAGCCTAACCATAAATTGAGGTGAGGTCACTGGTTAGTGAATTGTGTAACCAACCAAATACTCGAGTTTCACGGTTGATTGAACATCATCTACCAATAAGATAGTTGGCTACTTTGATACAAGTGCTGTTTCTTATTCATTTCCATATTACTAGCATTACGTAAACTCTTGGCAGACAATTGTATGCAATGTATAGGTTTAATATATTCGTTTTTATGAATGATTATTTAAGTGTGGTGAGGTTTTGATGTGTGTGATGAAATTATCACCCTTATTGGTTTATTCCAGAGGCCAGGGGGTAGGAATATCGTCTCCGCACAGCATCGGCATGACGTGAATGAAAATAGCGGAGAATACAAAAGTCGGGTTACGCTAATAGGTGCACCCCTTTCTCTCGATTACAGAGGAGGGGTTGGGTAATTTCTTTATACTTACTATACACAAAAAGTTTCAAGATAACAAACAATACTATATGTTGGTATTATAAATTGAATATTGAAACACTTTACTGGTCCATTTACGTGCACTGTGATGTGACGTGTAGTAACACAAAATAAATTTAGTATTAAGCTTAAGTATATGAATCGAAATTAGGTTTTGAAAAAAAAAATTGTTCCCCCACCCGCATATAGAAATCGACGATCTTTAAGGGAGGGGGCGAATATAATGACTTCGCATTTCCCAAAACTGAGTTGGCATACAGGCTCTGATAAAGCAATAGTTTACACTAACCAGGAACAAAGGAATTTGCCCAAATATCAACCAACTTTAGGGGGCACACTGGGAACATTATTTCATTCTGTGTAAATTTACACATCAATAAATCAATTTATTTTATCAAAGGAATCTTATAATACCTATTTGTCATTTAACCTCATCAGATACCTAATTTATGTAACATTAATAAATAAAAAAATGACTAGTCAAAAAGTTGAAGGACAATAGGTAATGGATATATTTTAAAAATCTGTCAAATCAACTAGAAATGTATTAATAAAATCGGTAGAAATCCTTCCAGTCAACCGGTTCAAATATTGATAAATAATTAATCTATTGAATATGAAGAAACGAAACCATCTTTACAGACGATTGGTCTAATATAATATTAACAAGCAGAACATATTGATTGAAAGAGGTTTTGAATTCGTCCAAAGAGAGATTAAAACAGCAATAACTATAAATAATCTAATTCAACCCTGAGCGAGGATATACTACATCCCTAGACGGGTAGGTGTGTAGTAGTATTGTGTCACCCCCCTAACCTCCCGCCACTTGTGGGATGACAGAGAGGTAGGACATTTGAAGTATGAAGGAATGTTTAGAATGTGAATACAGACGCCAATACAACATGAAATTATCTAAAAAAAGCCTTTATTTCATCCTTATTACAGTAATATCTATCGCCCTCTCCTACCATTCTTTCTTTCTCAGTAACATAGCTCTACCAACACATTTCATTATGACACAATGAAAAAGACTTGAATGCTTAATCGTTTTTTTTATAAAAAAAAATTAACGTTCAAGATGCAAGCCAGCATTGAATGATGCCTTTTTTCTGCTGACATTAAAGCCTAAATCAAAACCTAATTATGTCATTTTCTTTTTACATTACCAAAGAATTGAAATCGTATTGAAAAGATTATTTTAGACATCTGCTTCTACCATATAAGAATTTCCAAAATAAAACCTTACTACTCTTTTGTTTTCTCTCCAAGTCTCACTTCACTTTAAGTAAGTTGCTCGCTTTTTAAATGTACTACTATGTCGAGAGGATTCTACAAAAACGTCACTTCACAGAGAATGCGAGAGAATGGATAGCTGTTACTATTAATTGTCATAGCAACTATCGGCTTACCGACCAATATTTGAAGAATAATTTTTGATTAATTTCATACGTCGTGTAAAAATGTGTGTAAATCAACGATCGCATGAAGTTTAGACACACCAAGTCAGCACGTTCGGTGCTATTGTCCATTTCGAAAATTACGAGAATTATGCGTAAACGCATAAAGTAAATAACAACATGAAAATATCATGTAGAGTGATCAGTTTCACTTGTAAACATTGTGTTGTAATCTTATATTTGATGTGAATGGATTCGTGTACGCTTACAAATTATTACATACACATCAGTGCGTGCTTCCAATCGGAGCGGTTAATTGATACAAATCTCTCACTATCACGATACTTATGGGAATAGATTTATAGTTTAAGCGCACAAATATATTGCTAAGAAAATTTTAGTGTTTTGACCAGTGAATCGTAACTTCGAGACCTCCGTAACATGCACGGCCAATATAACTAAGAGTTATTGAAGATTGCTACTAAAGATTTATGATATTACTAGTCGAACTTCGTCCCGCCTCAGAATCAATGATCGGTATGTTAACTTATTAGTTGACTTCCATTTTTAATTAAATCAACATAAATAATGTCCCTGTCTATTGGGATTATGGAAAATTATTAAAAAACAAGGGGCGTTTATGGATTGTATGTGCCGATCAAATATTCGCTCTGCGAATGATTACGGAGAATTAAGTTTCCGAGTAAACATCGGAAGCTTTTCTGTGCATTCGTAGATTTGGAAAAGGCATATGATAGGTTAGATATGTGTAAATTGTGTGAGGTTTTACCAATATATTATGGAGTGAACAACCGACTGATATGTGTCATTGCTTCGCTATCTTCGAATAGTACTCCCTGATGAGTGAAGGTGAACAGTCACCTTTCACCGGAGTTCTATTTTACGAAAGGTGTGAAGCGAGGTCATGTCATCCTTGTTGTTCAATTTTTTTTTCACGGTTACAAAGATGTAACATGTGTACTGCAGTTAAAAAGATGGAAGATAATAAGTTGAGATGGCGTTGGGATCTTGAAAGAATGGATGCAAATACAATTATCAAAAGAATTTATAAGTCTGAATGAAAAGGTTTCAAAAGGCGTGGTCGACAGAAAATGGTTTGGATTCTGGCCAGATCAGAAGCAAAAGAAATAGTAAAGGTCATATGAGAAATGGTAGGTCGGACGTCGGTGGAAGAGGTGTGCTTGAATATAAAAGATTGGAGGTCCGTTCTCTTTCTGACTACCCCTTATAGGGACTCAGCCTGGTGGGAAAAGGACAGCCCTACAAAATAATAATGCTAGTACATACCTTGATTCCCCATCTTGGATATTCCTTATCTTCCCACCTGATTTGATACCATTTGGCCCAAATTATTATATTGGTGGTACCAGTTCGTTGTTAGGTATATTAAACGTAAATGGAACTCAAATGTTATATTGAAATTTCTGTGGTCAGTGACCTTCCAGTAAAGCAAAACAATCAGCTTTGTATAAATAAATCTATATATTAATACGTGAAGGAAAAACTTTGTGACTATTTTTACGCAAATTGCGTGGACGGAGGTGTATGAAATTTCGCACATTTACTGCTTGATTTAAAAACTACGATCAGTGAAAAAAAATAGCTCCGCGATGGAAATATTACGATCAAGCTGTCATCGTGATAGTTTAACGCATATCGCTTGATTGTGATCTCTGTAGATTTTGACTCGCCATATTGGATTTAACGTCAACTGACAGCTATTTCCAGCATACAAGAACGCTTTCTGTAATAAATACACTGTATTTGAGTTTTTTTCCCTTCCAATTAAGTGCTCCCTTCATATTTAGGTCCATTGTATTTTGGTTTATCATATGAATCATAGAAAATTTAAACAAATAACGAAAATATGCATTCCCGTAACCATTCCAGGGCTTGCAACCATGATACACCAACCAAATTTATAAGAAATATTATGACGTTTTGAAGCAAATACTCAAAGAATACTTTTTATTAAGAATACAAATATCAAAATTGAAGTGATCAAACATGAATTGGTTCATTTTGGCTGAAACATAAAGGTTTCGTATGATTTAATAAGGATTTAACTATATTTTGATGTAAAATAAATAATTAAAAAATAAGGCACGTATTCTGCATCAATAACTCGTTCAAATTTGACATAGCGAATATTGGCAGTTACCACTCCCGTTGCCCAGCTACTATTATTTGTTTGTTTACAAAATTTTGTATGAAATGTCATCTTCATACATAAGAAACGCGGATTAAATATTTTTTTTTATAATTGAAGTAAAAACTGATCAGTGATTTATGCGTAATATTACGATTGACGCATTTTTTATAAGTAAGTAAGATGGTTATAGTTTATATAGAGAAGGAGCGGCGAATGGTAATATTTTTTTTAAATTGTGCATAAAAATACACTAAATCAATATAAAAAAATACTAACTAGATAGTATTTGATACTTACACACACTTCGATGTGTTTGACATTGACAAGACACATATATTTTTTTGTTTATCTGTGGTGAAATTGAGAGTAGATTAATATTGTTTGTCTTTAAAAATAATAGAAAAAACTTTACAAATATGACGAATTCATGCAATTGTTTTTAAAAGAAAATTTTGAATTAGCGCTCGCCTAGTCTTTGACAATGGAACCTTAATAATGTTCAAGCTTATAATTTAAAGAAGTTATGGTCGAATTTAGAGCTCTGGTCAACCACTAGTTACTCTAAATAAGTATAGTAGGTAGGTAGAAACATACAATGTGTTATTTCGACATTTGATCGAACGAAGTGTGCGAATAATAGACAAAAATACTTTATCGATGAAAATGTGAAAATTTTAGGAAAAATTCTTCTGCTTCTTTTATAGGGACACGAAAACTTTTTGAAATTAAAAAATTCATACACTGTGTTTTTATCTATTTTCTCTCTTGATCATAGAACACCAAGTTTTAGTGTAGCTAGTATTAGAAACTTCAAATATATTAGGTATTATTGTAACCTTTATACACTTTTGGTTCATAATTTTTCTGTGAATGCAGGTTTCTATGCCAGATAATTAGCTCAAATTTGATTTTTTTTTACCCACCCACCACCACGCCGTATTTCGAAGGGGGTAGGCAGAGAGTACGGATTTCAATTATTTTCTATCCAGACAAACCTCTTTTGCTTCATTCAAGTGCATAACTTTCTGCATACTTCGTTTCCTATACCTTTTACTACTGACCTGACCCTCCTTTAAGACGACACAGATACGATAGTCCCACGTCACTGGCCACGTCTCCGTGTTGCCATTATTTCAGATTTCTAGACCATTTTTGTCGTTCTTTCTTCATTAATTCCCTCAACATGCCCGAACCACCTCAATTTATTCACTCTCATTCTAGTCACTACGCTAACATTCAATCCGCATTTCTTTCTCATATCATCATTCCTCACTTTATCAATCAATCTTTTTCCGCATATCATGTGATTGAAGCTTGAAAAGCTATATTATGGGCTGCGAAGAGAATAAAATATGTCTATGAATATTATTATGAACGGTGGCGATTTTTAGCCAGTGCGAAATATAATATCACGTACCTATGATGACAGTACAATATGAAGAGTTCGGAATAAAATTGGATCGCTAAACAGGCGTCGATCTCTGTGTGAGTGGGATGTAAGAGACGCGAAGGCTCACCAGTTGAGCAGGAAGCGGGAAGGCGGTAGGGGTGGAATGGAATCTCGCACGGAGAGGAGGGCAAGGGTGACCATCCCTTCGAAGGCCATTAGTTTTATCATAAAGACTAATAAAAAATCGACAACTTGCAACGATATACGATAATCTATCTTAAAAAATGTTTCTACCTGTGTACTTTATAGGCTTTCAAAACCATCCAGCCGATGCGCCAAACCTGATTCATAATAAAGTTTAAAGGATGCCTTTATACCAAACGAACAAACACCCAGGCTGCATAAAATTTAAAAACTACGATCAGTGGAAAAAAAACAGCGATAGAAAATATTACGCATATCGCTTGATTGTGAGTTAATATCTGTAGATTTTGACCCGCCATATTGGATTAAACGTCAACTGACAGTTGTTTCGAGTATACAAGAACGCTTCCTACAATAATACAAAAATAGAACAAATTCACTGTATTTAAGTTTTTTCCCCGTCCAAATATGTGCTCCCTTCATATTTTGGTCCATTGTATATTGGTGTATCATTTTAATAATAGGATATTTTAAAGAAATAAACCAAATATGCATTCTCGTAATCATTTGAGGGCTTACAACCATGATGTATCAACTAAATTTATAAGAAATATAATGACGTTTTGAAGAAAATATTCAAAGAATAGTTTTAAGTAGGTACAAATATTAAAATTATTAAACATAAATTAGTTCATCATGGCTGAAACATAAAGGTTTCGTATGATTTAATAAGGACTTAACTATATTTTGATAAAAAATAAGGTAAGATAACTCGAAATCATTCAAATCTGACATAGCTCATCTTGGTTGTAAACACTCGCGTTTCCCGGCTACTATTTTGTTTGTTTACAAATTTTTGTATGAATTGTCATCTTCATACATAACAAACGCGGAATAAATACATTTTTTATAAATGAAGTAAAAACTGATCAGTGAGTTATATTTAATCTTACAATTAACGATTTTTTTTTAAAATAAGACGGTCAAAGCATGAATATATCAATTTCCTAATCGTTGATATACTCACCAAGGAAATAATAACCAGAAAGAACTGTCATCACCTACTAATAACTACTTGTTGTTTCCATGGTCTACACTACAACAGTTTTAAATAGTTTTTTGTTCACTTGTTTTTGACAATTTTCTTTTCCCACTTTTTCCTTTATTGTTCCCAAACTCTCCTTTTCCTTCCCTCCCTCTCCTATTCCTTTCCTTCTTCTCTTTTTTAACTCGATCATTTAGTAAATATAAATAAAAAATAATAATTTCATCATAATAAAATGTTGAATACTATCATTGGCGCTGTGAAGTTTGAATTAATTGTATATCAAATATAAATTATAATTGTAAAAGCTGTTGTTTCACAATAAAGAAGAAAAAAAAAATAAAAAAAAAACCTTTTAGTCTACAGTATCAGGCATTAGGAAAATAGGTATATCTACTCTTGGTGTTTGTTCTTTTGGTATAAATTAATGCGAATATGGTAGGTATAAGACCAATACAACAAACAAAAGGAATGAACTTTTTGTCTTTTTAATTGGTTGCTTAGAAAATTCAAGGGTCATGAATATAATATGCGATAATGTAGTGATATGGGGTAGGCACGGATGAAAATTCTTGAATTGAGACTTATCCATGCTTCCTGACATGGCATACATACATTCTCCCTTTAAGGGAGCACACCACAAGCCAACTCGGAGGAAAAAAATCCGCAGCAAACCCAACCCGCACGAAACCAAACCTCTAGTTCGATCAAAGCAATCAAACCAAAAAGCCGGCCCACCGCAGATCACCCCCAAACCAACCCGCAGTGCAGGGGTCCTAAACCCTATTATTGGCATAGGGAGGCACCAAGAGCTCTCCATTGCGCTCGAAGGCGTCCGAGGCTTAAGGTGCCTTTTGTGACCGGTTGAAGTTTAAGGCGTGGCGTCCTGCCATGGCATTGGAGTGGAATTAGCTGTAATTTATTGTTCTACTGTAGAATAATGTTTTATGGCTGATTGTACACTAAATGTCACGTGAAATGTAATTTTGTCAATTGTGAAATTAATTAATTAATTAACTGATACTAAAAACTGAATTTAATGACTATAAGAATGACAGCACCCAGCCAAAGAATCACACAGGTAGAAAGACAGCTTGAAGTCGAACTCAAAAATTCAAAATTGTAAAAAGCAATGATCCATAACGAAACGAAGGAATGTCATTGAAATTGCGCAAGATTGAGTGAAATGGAGAGCTCTTGTTGCCTCACTACGCTCTTTAATAGAATTATGAAGTCGAACTCAGAATAATTGTTGCTAAACATTATTGTTCGCGCGACATCCCCGGACGTTCCATATTGCAAGATTTGAAACGAGTTACGCCAGAAATAAATTCATTCGGCGTTCTTGCGAGGATTACAATTGCTTGTTTCAGTCGGTTGACTTATTTAATCTTACTCTTACACGACTGGAATTGCATCGATGGCGGTAGATTTGTAGTGGGATGAATATTTGCATCCTTGGAGAGATTTTCTTCCTTCTTTCCTTTTTCCTTCCCCCAATAAGCCACTAATATTTGTTGTTATTGATTAGCTTTAAGTGATATTATTTTTCAAGCATATCATTCAAATTCTCAAGTCAATTCATTAGCTTCTATGTAACGTAAACATTATTAATGGAAATTTAGCGGTTGTTCCTTAGTCGGAACAGAAAACCCACATCTACCTACATCAAGTTTTTTATGAGATTAGCTCGGATTATTTTATATAAATAGGCTTACATAAAAAATGTATAATAGGAAAGTTGTAAGTACACGCCTTGTATAGACGCCCTTGAAACGTGTGCAATATACGAGTATCTGTGTTGGTCACTTAAAGGGTTTTAATTCTAACGTGCTATCGCAATTTCGCTGAACGGTCAAGTTACAAACAGATAAACGGTTTATTAGTGTGAATAATTAATAATAAGTTTATAAACGTTAATAATTTTTATTGGGGATTTTTTTTATTAAGATAAAACTAAATGATTTGATTCATGGTCGCCCCATCAAGAAAACTTTCCTTAAACAGAATTCATCCATGATGGCATTCCAACAGCCACCTCGAGACCCGACGGACTCAGGGTCTGTACCTCACAGCATCACACTCTCCATCCACAGCTTCCAGATCATCAGGTGAGAGCTTTCATAAGTCCATATTGCCCCCCTCAGAGAGGGCCTATTACTTTCTATTGAGTTTCATTGTTCGATGTGATATAATTAATTGTTTTTTTTTTCTAATAATCAATAGTTTAAAAAAATAGATATTTATATGTCATAATAAAATGATTTAGATGTGTTATAAATATCCTTCGTTAATTTTTAAAAATAAAATTTAAATTGATTTCCAGAATGACTTAATCTTTGCCATTAAAACTTGTTGAGATTGTATTTTTTAATTTAAAAACTCCTTAACAATTTGATTAAGAACTTTTAAACTTTTTCCGCTTACTTATAAAAAAAGTGTTTTTTTTTTTAGAATTTAAATTAGGTTTTATTCGGTCGAGAGTTTGATGATGGAATCTCAATAATTGAAATCGAACAAAAATGTGTAAATATAATGATTTAGGAACCTATTTCAGAATTGTTACGATGAATCAGTTTCTTTCATACATTTTAATTAGTTTAAATTAACAAAATAAACTGCGATTCATTTGTGAACATTTTGAGAAATTATTCAAAATTGATTCAATTTTGTGAAATAAATTTCAATCAAATAAATCAGAAGAAAAGTATTTTAAACGATATTGATAAATTATCATGGCATGAATTTTAATTAGATTTGCATAAACTATGGTGTCAGATAAAAGTAAAATAACTTTCTTATACGTTATTCATTATATTATTATACCCGCACTTTCCGTTTCTATAACGTTTTCACAAGTCTCAGTCACATTCAATAAAATAAATTAAATGATATCATCATAAACAAATTAAACATTATCGACATCATTAAAAAATGGCAAAGGGAAATGAAAATAAATAAAATCAGTAGTTCCGCGTCTGTGGATCATAGATCTTTTCTGAAAATACACCTAGTTTTAAAATGCAGTGGAAAAACTTAAAACGAGCCAAAAAGTATAAAAATTTCCTCCCTTTACGCGTGTAATTTTGCATAATGAGTACATACAAAATTCGAGTTTTACTGAAAGGGAAATCCCTTTATCAGATTAACCCGTGAGCGGCTACTTCCGCGCCAGTGCTTAGTGTAAGTTCTGCTCACTCTTTTTCCAAATTTGTATTCAGACTTCAGGTAGGTACTCGAATTAATTTGTGTACAAAGTAGTATACCTAACAAACCCTTGAAAAATGCCCCGAATAAAAAACCACAAAAAGACAGCATCTACATAATATTTTAGAAATGTTTGTTTTTTTATTTGCCTTTGACAATACTTTAACCGTATATGTGAACATCACGCTCAAAATACAAATGCTAAGATAGATATTAATATGCCCAGAGCAGTATAAAATGCTGGAGAAGGTTCTTAAATACAATTTGCTGCATTAACTTTAATATATTTAGAGCTATTTAAAAAAACTATATTTTTTAGGATCTTCATACAAATTTCTCAAAAAGACTTTTGGAAACAAAATTACTCATGTAAACGTTGAATGGGATCTTGGTATTACGGTATGAAAATGTAATAAAATAATTGTAGATTGATTTGTTATACATATAAATGTTATTAAAAGCTTATTATTCTCAATAAATAAAGATTTAATGAAAAAATTTCCAGTTTGGTTTTGAAGTTTGACAGATATAAAAATCACCCTCTATGGGTGGGTTGGCCAATTAATATCAAAGCAGGCAATGTATGTAGCTAAGATTCAAACCACAGAGCTCTCTCTATGAAAACTTGCAAAAAACTTGCAAATTATGTCGGTAGGTTCGTATAATATTTTTTTTATTATTATTGACCTCCAAAAAAAATAAAATATTATACGAACCTACCGACATAATCAGTATATTTATATTATCTGTGGACATAATTTGCAAGTTTTCATAGAGAGAGCTCTGTGGTTTGAATAGGTTCGTATAATATTATGAGGTCGGTAAAACAAAAATTGTAAAAGTGTCATTCTTCTTTTTCTGTGCTCAGTTAAAGAGGTATGTTAAGCAATGGGATGCTAGACTAGAATCTGTTTAATTACCTACCGATCAAGCCTGACAATCGGAATCAAAAACGTGAAGCAATACGGGTATAAGCTAGTGTAAAATAATTTAATAACATCGCTATATGAAGGTGGCAAAATTATTAAATGACATCCTGTAACATATTTTCGCCAATTTTTTCAAGAATGGGCTAGTCATACTTTAAAAAAAAACAGTGTTTGTGCAACTGAAGTTTATTTTTTCATAAATTTATATGTTTATTACTATTATTCTACAATTTTATTTAAATAATTTTAAGATAAGTACACCACGTTAAACTGCTTACCCTAGAACATATTATTATAATTAAAAAATGTCATATTGTATTCATTTTTTACAATAACCTTGTTTTAAAAATGATTTAGATTAAAATACCATACGCATGCATAGATGTTATCTATACATTTCTATGTGTCAATGCGATAAAAAGTACCTTCTCCCAACACACCAAAATGTCAAAAGAACTTCTTGGAAATGAAAATGTTATTTTTTTTTTGGAACTTCAAATCAATTTTGGAAACACCGACAGGTAGTTTTATATTTGAGTTAGAAAGCAAAAATAATAAACAATATTATAAATAATATACAAGTCGTTTCTCAATCGAGTGTATTTTTTAACAAAAGCCGCCAAATCTTTGTAGGTTTCATGGGAAAATTGAAAAGTATGTACTTGCCTATTTTCTTGAACTTAAAAAACACCCGTATTATGTCTAAGTACAGGATGTTTGTAAAATAGTTGGCAAGCTAAAATAGATCTTTTTAGAACATCCCTTATAGTTATTATAAAAGTGTACGAGTAGTTTTTTCATTGTTGGCTCATCAGATAATTCGATTTATTATTTATTACTTTATTAGATAAACGATTATTCCATCCTTTCTCTTATATACATCGTGTCGGCCCATATTTTATTCTTCTTTAAGAGATACCTATAAAGTAACAAGTAATATAAGAAATTTACAAAAAAAAAATTAAGTACCTAAAAGTTGACCTGTCCACGATTTGACTAGAAAAAGTGCCTTAGGCCGGGCAATAAATCAGTCGGTTATACGAACACTTTTCTATGGAAAAGGGTTAATTTATTTAAATATTTACACGAAGTTCAAATCCGAATAATCTATTTTTTTATATATATGTAGGTCAAAAGTCTAAACAATGACGATTATAATTTTTTGATCAGGTCTTGATGCTTGATTATATGCTATCAACATAAAATTTTCAAAATCTATAGCATTGTATTAATTTTGATTTTTATAATATTTTAGGGAAAGAAACTTCAAAATTCTAAAAAAAAATATACATTCGTTTATTCTCTTTTTTTAACTTGTACATATTATAAAGTTTTTTTTTTAATGTAACTTTTATTGAAATAAACAAATATGCATAAAAAACAAAAAATACAATACAGAGATACAGTGGTGTACCGAGGGGAGGTCGGAGGGGGGCGGACCGCCCCGGGCGCCTCCATTAGTAGGGCGGCAAAATTTGCTTGCGATATACTATACAGGACCAAATTGATAAAATATAAAAATACGATTAAAAAAAATAACATTTCCATGCAGTACGTCTAAGTCTGCAGAAATCTGTCAGAAGTTGCCTCTGTCACACTCTGCACGAAAATTGATTTTTTAAATTAAGTCGATACCTTAACTATGTCTATTGTTGTGCTGTACCTACGCACGAAAAATAAAATATAATATATTTATGCTTATTTTTTTCTATTTTTTTCTTTAGTTTAATTTTCGGGCTGGTTTTTTTTTCAATTTATATAGGTTTGGAGGGGGGGGGGTTTGGGGGTTGGGTTCCCGCCGGGGGGCGAAAACCCACGGTACGCCACTGCAGAGATATAATGAAAATTTACACAAAAACAGTGTAACAACAGAGCAAAAACTTAAATCATGGAATACACAGCTTTGGCTTTAAACAATTTTTTTATTAAACAAATATTAAAACAGTGATATTTTAACAAAACAATTACACAAATAGTATGGACAACAAAAAACACCAGTAAAGTATATACGTAGACATTAACAGCGAGTAGGTTAGAAGTAAGACAAACAACATTAAAAAAAAGAAAAAAAAATTAAACACCTCAACTGCCGAAAATCTTTGCACCTACATAGATTTCAACTACTCTTTATAAATCGGTATTTTTAGTATTTTCACAAAGTTGCGCATTTTTCTTTTTATTTTTTTCTATTCGAGTACCTAGTCGGTTGGTAAATACGCAGGAAAATCCGGATTAAGTACAGTTTTAAAAAAATCGCGAACAAGCAAGATGTGGCCTCTAGTGAAGTATCTCTCTCTTCCCTGACTGTTTAGAAAAGGCTTAAGTCCAATATTAATTCTTATTTGCCCATGCGATTATCTGCAACTAACTTTTTTTTCTAAATATTCTCAATTCCATTCTTCAATAGATGGAATAAGATGTAAAATATAATATTTGTAACATTTTGTTAGGCATTGATTTGAAATTTAAAATAATTTAACTCATTACCATTTTTTCTATTTAAAACATAATAATATGTATGAAGCAAATAAAACTTGAATCATCTCCTTGTCATTTCATAGCTGTCCAAGTTTGATCGTCAAAGGTTGAGAATGTTTGTATCAGCAACCTATTAAATTTGACAAAAAAAATGCCGTGAAAAATGTGAAAAATTGTCTTCTAGTGTCAAAAAAATTACACATAAGTACTTAAATACGAACCCCTTGTGACCGCATTTAGGGTTATTTATTTATTTACACACTGAACAACACAAAAAAACATGAAACAAACACATAGAATCTCCAGTGCTCCAATAACAGTCTCATCAATTTTAGAACAAAAGAAAATAGATAGCAAAGCCAGTGTCAAATACATACCTACTATGTATTTATGTAATCTATATTACAAAAGCCTAGAACACTAACTGAAAAATTAACCTAACCTAACCAGCGCTCACATACTTACTCACATCTATGTAGTGGTGTGTGAGTTTGAAACGGGCGGAAACAGTATCGCTTCAGTTAGTTGTCAATTTGTTGGTTGGCTAATTAATTATGCTATATAAAACTAACGCCCCGTTGGAAGAAAAGTGAACTAATACAGGAAAATTGAATTTCGAATTCTTTACAAGAAAATTCTCACATTATTTTTGTGTAGACAGAATATTCGGGGAGTACTTACAGAATCGTAATAATTATAGTTATGACAATGATGACCTCTAGTAACAATTAGGTACCTATATAAACTTGGACTCATAATAAGGTATGTAGCTGTGTATTGTTTGTGCCTATGTTTATACCGCGTATTTTAGAGAAAGCAAGTCCATTGCTACACTTCATTATTGAATGTTATGCGAATGCTCTGATAACATCATCAGCCATTATTCGGACAATGGCCGCTCCGACTCTATGTAGGTACAATAGAACTCTTGAATCAATCCCTTTAAAATTAAATTTTGCTAAACATATTTCGATTACAGAAAAGGTTTGACACAGGAAGAGCGGGAGATGAACTATCTTATATTTAAAAATGATTGGCTGTGCGTGTGTCTCGCATAAACTCTTTTTTTTTTTGGCTAATTTTGGTTTCGAAATATTCGTCAAAGTTCAGGGTAGTACAAAATGTTCCAAAACGGTTTTTTTTCAAAAAAGTAGGTACTTAGATATTCTAAGGTTGTGGGTGGTAGGAAGTTTACTAGGTTATGTAGTATTTTTATTATTTATTTTTATTTATTTTTCTTGCAAACTTTTCTTACGTGTCGCTGAATACGCATTTGAGTCTTTAAAGTACATGTAGGTTGATTGCAAACTTATAAAAAAACAACTAAAACTTTTTATTACAAACTTGGCATTTGAATGGCTTTTAGCATTTATTTGATTGATTCAACTTTATGTTACAAATATTATTGTATTCTCAGCTATTTACATATTTTTACAATTCAAAATTTTGAATTTGGAATGAATAATCAGATGGTATGGATAGTCAGGTACCTTCATACATACTTCACTCTGTATAAACTCATTGCGGAATTGGTAAAAAAAGGAAAAATAACCTAATTAATTAAAAATTTAAAGAAACCCCCTTCGGTAATTGCTAGTATATTAATGAAATTTGATTAGACAGGTAAATTTGTGTGATCTGTCATGTTTGATTTGATTTTAAAGGTCGTGTCGTTTATGTGTACCAATCAATAGTGATAGATTTGAATCATTTGATAAAATTATCAATGGTAGCTGTATACCTACTAATACACTGGAATAATCATATAATACAGAGTGGCCAACGAAAAGGCTATACATAATTATTATAATTATGATTGATTGCAAGTTGTTGGTAGTTGTTAAGTCGCTGACTTTCGTAGCGGAGATCGATGGTTCAATACAGGTTGCCGACCATCTTCCTCTTTCACAAAACAAGCTTTACTTTCTTTGAATTATGTCAAAGGAGTATTTTTGTTCATTTTGGGTGATTCTAAATTAATTTTAAAAAATATTTTAGAATGTCCATAAAAACAATACATAGAAAAAAACTGTCAATTTTTTAGGGTGTTTTTCAATACCCCGGCATTAACGACCCTTTGAAAGAAAACCCACCTTCCACGGTAATTATATAATCAAAGCCATACAGTTTCGAATGCTTCGGGCATCGGCAACCTGATGCTTTCATTCGATTCTTGTTTGTTATCAAAATTTATCACTAAGAATCTCTTTCGATCACCCCCTATGCATTTTGTCATATTTGCCTTTAGAATTATTTTGATCACGCATATAAAAATATTTTAGAATGTCCATAAAAACAATACATAGAAAAAAAACTGTCACCTGTATATTTGCCGTGGGGTTGCCGGCTAAGAATACCACCTCTGCTCTTTTTTGCTGGTTTTTCGAGCATCCTGTAAGAGGCAGGAAATCGAAAAATCAGATCGGGACCGTGATGTTGACCACCTCACGTCCTTAAACCTCAACCGATCAGAAAAGGCACAATGAGCCTCGGACGCCTTCGAGCGCAATGGAGAGCTCTTGATGCCTCCCTATGCTCCTGAGTGGGGCCTAGGCGTCCCGCATTGTGGGTTGGTTAGGGGGGGATACGCGGCGGGCTTGGTTTGTGTGTGGCTGGCTTTTTGGCAATCGGGCTAGGGGTCGGCTTTGTGCGGATCGGGTTTGCTACGGATTGGTCTCCTCCGGGCTGGCTTGCGGTGTGCGGGGCCCTTAAAAGGGAGAATGTTATGTTAATGTTATATAATTATATATGTACATATTTATCATGGTGATGAAATTCTTACCACCTATTTTTTGTTCCCAGGTGTTGTTCGCGACACTAACCATGGACACCGAAGAATTCCGTCTCTTTGGAAAGGATATGATAGACTATATATGTCACTACCACAGCACCATGAAGGACATGCGCGTTAGTCCCACGGTGGAGCCAGGATATTTGAGGAAGGAGATGCCTGTGAATGCTCCCGTAAACCCGGAGACCTTTGAGGCCATCATAGAGGACATCAACACCAAAATCATGCCCGGAATGACCCACTGGTCCCATCCGAGATTTCACGCCTACTTCCCCGCTGGAAACTCTTACCCCTCCTTATTGGGGGGCTTGCTCTGTGATGCTCTTGGTTGTATTGGATTTTCTTGGGTAAGTTTATTATTTTTATACGTTTCACTCATATTATGTCATTATATAAGTACAACTGGACAATCGGACCGAAGCTTAGTATTGAGAACATTTAGCTACCAATTTTTTGGCGGTTGGCGACTCTGGTTTCAGACGGCTAGGGATGAGGGTACGATTCCCGCAGGGGGTATGGTATGTTGAATACGTCGAAAATTCCCATGATTTCGGAATTTCAGGAATTTCGACAAATTTGACTAGGTATCTAAAGTGATTACACCCAGCCAGCTTTTGAACACAAAAGCACACAAAGAAGGCATATAATCAACCAACTGCTAAATAATATCAGGAAAATAGTATATCAGGCGAAATACCAATAAACAAAATAACTATAATATCATGAACAAACAAAATCAAACGAGGGGAACCCTTGTAGATGAAACGCTTATTGCTAGGTGGCGCTTTGTCTATCAATTTACTGAAAGAGACGAGTATATCGAATTAGCACATTGAGGTCTACCGTCATTTTGCAGCTGTGAAAACGCGCAACGAAGTCCGTCACATGAAGACAGATAACCCTTACTAGTTAGTTACTTATATTTAGCATAACAATAGCTAATTTTTAACACTTTGATGAATGGTCTACATAATTACGGGCATGACATGGTCTTAACAATTTGCCCACCCATCGAAGTATCAGTACAAGATTTGAATGGACTACATAATGAGTGTTTTTTTTTTCAACAATCGAAGAAACGTCATTCGCGCAATCGAACACAACATTAAATGCTTCACAACTTGAATTGTTTTTATTTGTATCACTCAATTATCATGAGAAATGAAAGAGTGCAATATTTGGTCACCCAAGAGTGTTTCAACATCACTTCCTCATTACCATTGGCGGTACAGATCAATACCTACCTAATCATTACATATTAGACTGATGCAAGCTCCTACCCAGCTAGACCCCTGTACGGTTGTAGACATCTATACATTGTACTGCACAACATAAACATTTCATATACAAATTCTCTTAATTTTTTTACTTCTAAATATTTTTTTTTATTGAAATCAATCAACACAATAATCTATGTGAAAAGACGTGGTCGAGAACTAAACATTCTTTTCACATAATAATATTTTCTTCTTCTTGTTATAGAGGTTGCCAACCATTTGAATATTCTGTTTAATCCTGGAACAGTCTTTTGTGTTCTATAAATGTAGCTGTATTTTACGCTTGACCTCTGTACCTATTTTAATTCTACAACAAAAGTTTTGACATTGTTGAACAGATCTCGCGATCCTTATTCAAGACTTTCTTATTTAGGTCAGCTAGCATTTGAAGTGATCGGTAGCCCAGCGTTATCTTCACGGCTTTTGTATGTACATCGAGGGTTTGAATCTCGTTGTCGACCATTTCCACTTTCACAAGACAAGCTTTGCTTTCTGTGAAAGAAGTGTATTTTTTTCACTTTGGGTGACTCCAAATACACAGAAAATATTATAATGTGAACAAATCCAATGAACATTTTGGTCTGTTCACGGGACCATACGTTGTATGAAATGAAAATATTGTTGACACACAGATCAAGTTAGGTAAGTGTCTATAATGGTTTTTCTTTAATTCTTTTGCAAGCTTTGCCTTTTAAAATCTACAAATTATTCTTCTTCTGATACTCGTAGATGTATTTTGTCAAATGATACCAGTCAATGAAATATTTTAATTTTTTGCGTCTCCCGTACTAGCAAAATGATTAAAACACAGAATAACATCCTGACATAATGGAATTTCAGCCTTTTTGGAAGGTTACGCACTTTCCCACTATTAAGCTTCTTCTTCTTCTTTTCTACAATGTGGCAATTCACTCTCAAGAGAGTGATCTGTGTCGTATTATATGCTTAAATTATTTAAATACTTACTTTTCGAATACGGTTTATACATTGCCACACCAGTAAGCAGCGACAGTCATTGCCTTGTGGTTTGCCAGGATAAGGTCCTGCAGGCGGCAATTTTCCCCAATGGGCATGTCAGACTCAGAAGGTGTATTAATTTTAGTTATGTACCTACTTTTTTCATATGTCCTATTTCTATTTCTTTAATCATCGCAGAAACTTGATAATTATAATAATTATAATTGTAGTAAAATCAGTTAAAAATTTATTCCATTTTCTCGAATATTCACATTTAAAGTTTTTAATGAATTTCTGAAATGATAAATCTTTATTCTAAAACTCCAGTAGGTAAAAGAGGTAGCCATGTTTTTGAAAATGTATCTTATGAGAAGATATTTTAGTTATCATATTTGAATGCACAGGAGACGTTTATTTTACCTACCAAACTATGTACCTACTATTGTATTCGGAAGATACATATTATTGGAGCACTGGAGATTTAATGATTTTGTTTCATGATTTGTTTTGTAGCTCATACACATTGTGTTGTTCAGTGTTCTGAACCTTTGAGAAGAATAAATAGGTACCTACTAGAGAAATAATGTGCTACTGCGCGTGGTTCCAACAAATACCTACCACGTGACTGCTGTTAAACTCATTCATACAAACTGTGACGTTTGTCGGTAACGGTTTGTGACACGCGATTATTTATTTTTAATATTTTTGCGTTAACACAGAGGAATTTTATGTTTAAATCATAAAATTAGTTCATGGAAGTAACTATTGGTTTTGTTGTGTTGTCTTGTGCTTCTGTATGAAAAATATAATTAGGTAGGTATTATTGATAATTTATCTTCATTCACGTGACTGTTGAATAAAGGAACTAATTTTCGATTCTGCGCATCCAAAAAAAAGTTCTCTAATCATATGTTTGTACTCAGTGTTCTGAACCCCTATTCTGAATATTAGTCATGCACGCAACGTAAGTAAAAAAAACTCTCGAAGTATTCTGTAGGGGCACTATACCTACACGTTTCCATACAAAATTTTGTTACTTTACGCCAGCGTAAATTTCACGGAAACTTAGAATAATACTTTTGGTGTTTCTAATAAACAAATGAAACCATGACTTGTATCAGCTAGTTAGTAATAAGAATGCAAGTTTTAATTGAACAGTAACAACACAATCACTTGCACATAAACCAACAATAGTGAATGGCACGCATGATGGCGTAAACTTATTAACCACCAATAATAACAAAATAGATATAATGTCAAAATCGCGCAAACAAACATGATTGAATACGTGCGACCACTACACTGCGACCGTACACAAAATTTGAATCATCTGTCAAATATCTTATTTGGCTTGCACTCAATTTAGCACATGAACCATGTTTTGTGAGCAATGTCGCTATGTTATATGCTTTAGTATCTACGAGGTTTGATGCAAAAAAGAATGAAATAGAAAACGAAGAAGTTGTCACAAGACTTTAGCAATGCAAATCATAAGATTTACTCAATACGAAACGTTTCTCCTCGCTTTGGTAGCAGCCTTTACCGAGTATTTAGGTAGGTACTCGTACTGGGTGAATAGATCGTTGCCAATACAGATTCAACCCAAAAATTGGACCTATGAAGAGCTGACTCTATTTCACCTCATGTTTTCTTTCTTTATTTCAAAAATGTGTAGGTATATTCCCATGTTTTTGAGGATGGAATGACTAATTAATTATACCTTATACTATAGTGGTCGGCCAGTGCTCGAAATTCGACCACAACTAATTTTGATTATAAGTTTGAATATTATTAAGATTCCTTTGTCAAAGACTGAGCGAGCGCTTTTTCAAAAATTTAAAATGTTGATATGTTCAAAGTTTTTTGTATGGTTATTTAATAGAAAAAAAATATTAACCTCTTCTCAATTTGACCACAGATAAATAATAATAATATAACACTTTATTGGGTAAAAATAAACATAATTATTAACCAAAATTGGCGACAAAAGATCAGTGTCAAATAATGTCAAATACATCGAAGTGTGTGTGTAAGTATGAAATACATAACATCACAGTAGTGTGCGTAGTGATTTGATCTATTTCTATGCAAAATTAAAAATAATATTAGCATTCGCCACTCCTGCTCTATAACTATAAACCAAAAAAGTGTGCGAAATTTCATACTCCTCCGTGCGCGCAATTTTCGTAAAAATGGTCACATAGTTTTTCCTTGACGTATTAATATACAATACAACAATACAATTCTCCCTTTTACACCCCACTCAGGGGCATAGGGAGGTAACAAGAGCTCTCCATTGCGCTCGATCTTGCGCAATGTTTATGACCTCCTCCCACACCATGTCTATGTCCCTCAGCTCTGCTGCGAAGGAGCGGAACACAGTGTGAGAGGGTCTTCCTCGTCTTAGGGACCCTGATGGGAGGAAGAACAGCGCTCTCCTCGGCCAACTGTCATTCGGCATCCTTAACACATGTCCCAGCCAAGTCCATCTCCTCCCCTATAGATAAAAAAAATTATCGTTTAAATTATTAGGTATTTATAAAAACATTATAATTGCGTAGGATTGAGACTGCAGAAGAAGAATGGTCTATGGTCGCAAGACTTTCAGATTATCGAATAAAAAACTATTGAGTTTAGGTACCTATTTGATCTTTTATTTACCAAAAGTTTAAGAAAACTACCGGAGAGCTTAAAATTTGCATTGCATTCCGAACAATAGGCCTAATATAGGTATATTTCCCATAATGATAACACCAAACAAGTCTCTAAATGCGTGGTTTATTAAACAATTTATGCTTTAAAAATACCTAGTTTATTACAAACATTATTAAATTTATTACTAAGTGATATATTCGAATGACCCAGAGTCTCCAATTTATGATCTTTCATAAAGAAATGAAGTGTGGAAGATAATCTCTCGCATAACCTCACATCTTTAATATTGACTTATTATGTATGCGAGCATTTCTTGCGGAATTTCCTCACAGCGGGACTCGGTGGAATTTTATGAATGAAGGTTCATTGTGGGTCCGCGAGATCCTCCTCTACGACGTAGGTACCTGTGTAGTGTGTACCTACTCCAAATTAAAATAATCTCGGCGATTGTCAGCTGGATAATTACATTTTTCATAATGATTACTGGAATTTTATTTACTGTAATTTCTGGAAAATCTAAAATCAAAGATTAAAGTTCCGAATTGCAGATCGTCATTTCAAAAACATTACCTACTCATATTTTTTCAGCCAGATATCGGATTGACCGATGAATCTCATGTCAGTCAAATAGATTATATTAGGATGCGTCTACATCAAACGAACATACAGCCAGAACTTAAAAAAGAGTATTCTTTCTTGAAGTTTTATATTAAACTAGCTTTCCCGACAGACGTTGTCCTGTTGTCCTTACTATTAATATTGAATTCGAAATTGTATAATGATTTTATTACCTGATTACCTTTTAACCAATGTAATTTAGATCGATGCATCTGTTTCAAACCACACATTTTCTATCAACATTCTGGCAATCACACCAACTATCAAATAACTGACAGTTTCTGTCAAACTTTTATTTAAATTAATTTTTTTCAAATTTGGAATAAAAAGTTATATTGTAGGTAAACACTGAGAAGGTTACCTACTTAGAGTTTTGTTTGATTTTCTAATTATCCACGCAACTTTCTTAATTTTTTCTTTCATAAGAACTTATCCTGATAAAAGCTAACACGACAAAAAAAGAATTAGCGAAATCGGTCATAGTGGTCGCCCAGGGGTTGATATTCGACCATAACCATTAAAGGATGACGTCATCTGATATTAGGCTGGATGCAAAATGGCGGCCATGGCGATACACACACACACCACACATACACAAACCATAGTGATGGGTTTATGTATAAACACACTCATACCAACTCTTAAACTTTTTGTTTATGTTTATCCCTCCAGGCTAATGTCAAAATCCACGTGGCCGTTAATGGTCTATTGAATTTGAGATTTAATATGAGGCACCTATATTAAGCGAGCGCTGTTTCATAAACAATGATATGTATACGTCAAATTTTAAATGTTACCTATGTATAAAGCTTTTCCTATTAGGTATTATTAAAGACAAACAATCTATTCTCAATTTGACCAAAATAGACATATGCGTCGGTGTCAAGTGTCAATGTTAAATACAACACCACCTATGTATATAAGAAGGAAAAAATGGCCGCCAGCGCTAAGGCCTTCTTAAATAGTGAAATGGCCTTATGGCCTTCTTATATCCGAAGTGGTTGGTGACCCAGCGGTTACAACGCCGGCTTTCGTACTGCGGACGTCGTGGTTCGATCCCAGGTGCCGACCATCTTCCTCTTTCACGACACAAGCTTTCAGTAGCTTACTGTGAAAGAGTCAAGGAGTGTATTTGTGTTCACTTTGAATGAGCACAGATTCATTAAAAAAAAAAAAAAAATGGTGGTGTTGGTTAAATACATTATGTCGAAGTTTGTGTGAGTGAATCAACCATCGAGCAAGAAAATATGTTCTATTCCTAGCTCTAGATCTACCTATGTTCGTATGGCGTAAACGCACCTTAATTTGTCATCGCCCATTAATTAGTTCTTGCTGGTTATTGTTTGAATCGTGTCAATTTCACCGATAAGGAGGGAATGCTCCATTTCTGGCTTTAACGCACACTAATAAGAGTAATAAGCACAAAACGAACGTACCTATCTATATTGTACTTACACGACATCATGAGAACAAAATTAATAACGACAACTGCAGGTAGCGAGCGTGTAGGTATACCTACAACAGATGAGTATGAAAAATATTTCGTATGGGGGTTAAAGTATTTCGAAGAAAATACCGTATTACAAGTGTAATATAGGTTAGTAAAAATTAAATGATTTCAACGATAATCGAAATACTGCTGTTATTAATTTTGTCTATTTTGGGATGAGACCAGTGGCGGATTCAGAAAAAACTCAAGGGGGGGCGCTATAGAAATCTTGAGCTAACTTTACTTAAATAATCAAGTCACATGCAAATTTTAAAAAAGTTTTATTTAAATTGATTTTACATCTATACAAGACAATGCCATCTTATGGAGGCGTCCATTAATCACGGGAGGGTGGGTTTGGTGAGAAAATCACGTGCGTTTATTTTTCTGGTGAATTTAAAGAAAAACAAGTCGCGCTTTTAGAAATTGTAAAAAATGTCGAAATTAAAATCATAAGTTTCTTAATTGTCTGTACAAAAGAGTGCACGTGATTTTCGGAAGAAGAGGGGGGGGGTTATTCTGAAACATCACCACGGGGATGTGTTACCCGCTTTGATCATTTTATTCCCCTCAGTTATGATCTCTCTATTATTTTATCTCTTTTGATTATAAGATTTAAATATATGTTTATATGAAATTTGGTGTTAAGGTGCTTCTTTTTTGTGTTTTGATTGTTGTGTTGTGTTATATTCGTTATCCTCGATACAGGTTTACACCTAGGTAGCATTTTCCTTGTAATTTATTTTAGTAATTTTGATTAGTATAACTCATGTAAGCAGATATGATTCTAATGTGATTTCGAGTAGGTAAATAAATAAACAAAATCGTGGGAAGGGGGGGGGGTCTAAAAAGTTGCAAAAAACATCACGTGATTAATGGACGTCCCCTACGATATAAAAAGTTAAATTGTGGTTCTCTTTCTTAAATTATGAATTCTCTACAACTATCTTCCTGGAATATTGGGTAATTACATCGTCAATAGGACAATCAATATCAGGGTGAGTGCTCAACAGAGCCAAGCCATTTACGCGATCCTCCTTCATTGTAGACCTCAGCCATGTCTTTGTATGCCGCAATGTTGAAAAACTTCTTTCTACTGTAGCAATAGACACAGGTAGACTAGGATAAACAGACAACGCTTGCATAACAGAATCACGCTCATTAAGGGCGTTTTTGCTCGTTTGCTTGTATTGAAGAATCACTCCCATTAGTCTCTTTTTAATCAAAAAGGGTGATTCTTCATGAAAGAATGGAAGTTCGGTTAAGCAGTCATTCTATAATTTATGTGCTAGATCATTACCGGTATGTTTCAGAAGTTGTGAGAGTAAAAGTATATTGAATTTTAAATGATAAATGCAGGCTGACTGGCAAAGAGAGCGCGGGCGATCCTGCAAGGGGGGGGGGCGCCCCCCATCTGTATCCGCCACTGGATGAGACTGTTGACTTATCATATTAATAACTTGATAAAGTCGCTCGAGTAAGTTGATTAATTCAGACATTGCCTTATTCCTGTTTCCTCGTTTTAATTGCAGGCAGCCAGTCACCACGCAATCTTCCGGCAAATTGGAAAATACCAGACATCCTTTTCTGCCCAACTAAGCGATGTAAAATGGATAACTTCATAATTCATATTAATCGATTAAGATGGTGTAATGATATTTTTAATTCGCTATTTAGTTAGGTAATAGATACATACAAAGATTTTTTTATCGTACATAAATAATGTGTATTGCTTTAACCTGGCGGGTTACTTTTGAAATTCAATTCCGATTTCAATGTCGACCCTGTTTGCAATGGTGGAGCTGTCAAAATACTCAATCATGAACAGAACTATATAGTAAACTATTTCGTGTTATCGTTTATAACAGAAAATATCCAAACATCTGAATATTCTCAATGTTTCTGTCGGTAACATAACAGCGCGATATTAATGGCATATATTTAAAAATTAATAAAGTATATTTTTCCAATATCCTCCTCAGTCCCGAGCATAGTTTTGTTCTTTACTTTTTGGCGATTTTTTGATATGTAGTAGGTAGTAATTGACAAACGAAGAAACTTTACCTCAAGCGTTTTTGAATTTTTCTGGGAAAAGTGTGGTTTTCCATATGTCACCTATAGGCGACATGGGGACCATGAAGGAGTAAAAAAAACGAAAAAACGTACATAAGTGTGTAAGAAATTTAGTGTAAGAAAAAGAAAATACATACATAGGTACTAATAAAGGGAAAGTACTCTAATAAATCATTATTACAATTTATATACCATTTTTTCACAAAGCAATACCGGATTCAAAATAGACCAATCGTGGAATTATTTCCATCCTTAGCAACCAAAATCTAAATGTCATAATGACGTCACTATTAAGATGACAATTGTGTCGTAATCACGATGTAAATGCAGATTAATCCCCCTGAAGTGCTCTGTTTTTAAGCAGTGACATGCTCAAATCAAGTAAACCTCCTATAAAAATAGCCTAGAATTTGCATGACTATGGCTGTACCTAATTTCAATATCATCGAAACATAAAAGATTTTATGACAATAATTCATTTTAAAAAATCTGGAGTTTTTAACACAGTGGCAAGGATATTAAAAATATTATTTTTCCTCACAACTCCACATAAAGTTACATTGCTGTAATGTTCTTGGAAGTTTCATTTACGTATAGAACCAATTATTTGATAATATCACTGAATTTTCTATTTTCAATTGGTTTTTATTTTTCAAATTTAAACCGCTATGCTCTTTTGACCCTTCCCTTCATTGGTTGTTATTAACCTAAAAAGGAAGTACTTAGAACGCGGCATATCTATGTTATTATAATATATTTTTTAATAAAATTTAATGTACTTATTTCAGGCAGCGAGTCCTGCTTGCACAGAACTAGAGACAATAATTATGGACTGGGTAGGTAAGTACCAATTATTTCTATACAACAATCACCAATTATTATCTATCAACAAATCCTTTTTGCGGCCCCATTTGGGTACATAGGGGGTAACAGGACATTGGGGGTTATTCTGAACATCCGACCCGATCGAGTTGCATCGGATACGATACAATGGGGGTTATTCTGAACATCCGACCCTATCGAGTTGTGTGCGTCCTGATAGTGTCGCGTAGGATCCAACTTTTTGTACAGGCTCTTACTATTTACGAGTCACATTTGAATGAATCATCGGATAACCGGTTGCATTCGTCGCAACACTATCGGATGTCTACTCAACGCCCATTTCGCTGTCGCTTGCGATCCAACCAAGTCTTTACTAGTGTTTAATGATCTTATATTAATTAAGTGTAAAAAATGGCACAAAAATTAATTAGAGTGTTATTTGGTAAAAATTTGGAAGAATTTTAATGAAAACTGTTTAGAAAAGTTCTATCTAAGAGTATAGATATCATGTAAAAGATTGCTTACATTTTGCGGTAAAAATGTAATTACTTAAGTATAAGAAAATATAATAATTTATAGAAATAACAAATTATTAGTATTGTTAATTAAAATAGGCGCGTTTTTTATGTAAAAAATATAGTGGATGATTTTAAATTAGTATTACAAAATTATTATTTTTGTCCGTCACGCTATTGTATCGTATCCGATGCAACTCGATCGGGCTGGATGTTCAGAATAGCCCCCAATGTATAAAATGCACAAAAATTCATTAGAGTGTTATTTGGTAAAAATTTGGAAGAATTTTAATGAAAATTGTTTAGAAAAGTTCTATCTAAGACTATAGATATCATGTAAAAGATTGCTTGCATTTCAATTTGAGGTAAAAAAAAAATACTGTAAGTATAAGAAAAAATAATCATTGATAGAACTAACAAATTATTAGTATTGTTAATTAAAATAAGCGCGTTTTATATGTAAAAAATATAGTGGAATATTTTAAATTAGTATTACAAAATTATTATTTTTGTCCGTCAAGCTATTGTATCGTATCCGATGCAACTCGATCGGGTCGGATGTTCAGAATAACCCCCATTGAGCCATAATGTTACAGATATATTTTTAAAACTTATATCTGCACGCCACATGCCGTATTCAATAAAAAATTAATAGCCGGCATACTTGTTTGATCATAACGAAATATTCCACTCGATCCCATCAATTTCTTTTTTCCTTCTAAACTTTTTTTTCAGGTAGAGCAATCGGTCTGCCCAAAGAATTCTTAGCTTTAGAAGAAGGAAGTAAAGGTGGTGGATGTATACAGGTAACTTGTTCCGATTCTAATTCTCATTCAATTATGGTTTTTTTAGCTTATTAACTAATTATTATTATTGGTAATAGGGTTCGGCTAGCGAGTGCGTCCTCTCCGTCATGATAGCAGCGAGAGCCAACGCAATTAAAAAGCTGAAGCTTTCCCATCCGAACGTGGACGAAGGGTTGCTACTGTCTAAGTTAATAGCTTACTGCTCGAAGGAAGCGCATTCTTGCGTTGAAAAGGGTGCCATGATAGCTTTCGTCAGACTGCGCATTCTACCCACGGACGAGAATAATAGTCTACGCGGAGACACACTGAAGAAGGTACGTACTTAGGCAGCCTCCAGCTAACTTTCTATATACTTTTATTGTTATACCGCTAAGAATGAGTCGTAATGAAATAAATTGTAATGACTGCGGAAATTTAAAGCTTCTCAGACTCACCTCACGATGGTTAAAAACTCAGAAATTCCCATGCCTATACAGGTAATTGAGGACTTCGTCCGTAGCTCGATATTTTCAATGAAACACCCTAAAAATATATATTTTAACTCCACGCAAAATATTTACGTACATATTTTTCATAAGACAAAACAAATCCAACTACTGGAAAATGTATTCACATGCTTATGTATATTTTTCGTCGGATAGTCCATGTTTTCTATGATAAAATCGACTAGGTATATGCATAATATTTTCCCCGTACATCTGATGATGTCTGTGGGAAATATTGTTCCTATATACTTAGTTGGCGCCATCCTTTTTGTCCCACGGTGGCCAATTTTGGTCGAGTAACGAGTAATTTAGCCGTTTATCTAGCCGCATATTCGCAGAATTCTGTTATATATAGCTAGACAACCATGTGAATTACCGAGAAGTGTATATTGTATACCTACAACATTTTAGTTGAACCAAAATCCACAATGTTAGTTTTCATGTTTCGGGTTTCTATAATATATGAACCTTATTCCAAAAGATCTTTTTATTACTTGTAATTTTGTTTCCACACAGGCTATGGAGGAAGATGAAGATGCTGGTCGTGTTCCTTTCTTCGTGTCCTGCACAGTGGGCACCACGTCTGTTGCTTCCTTTGATAATCTGGAAGAAATCGGACGGGTCTGCTCCAAATTCCCGACGGTTTGGATGCACGTGGACGGTGCCTACGCCGGAGGCTCCTTCATATGTCCGGAGCTACGAGATCCTCTCAAGTAAGACATTTTACAACAACCAAGCTTCTTCCGGAACATAAATGAAAAAAGAGTCATATTATGTTAGTTTAGTTGGCGTTTAGTGTTGAGACGAAATGTAAACTGTTTGATGCGTGTGTGTTGCCCATTCTTCTGTATGGGTGTGAGTCCTGCTACCTGACTAACGCCCATGCATAAAAAGTATCTGCATTCGAAACGATCGAGCGCAATGGAGAGCTCTTGTTGCCTCCCTATGCTCCTAAGTGGAGTTCAAAGGGAGTTTTGATTTTGATTGATGTTAGTTTATGAAGTACCTACGCAGGGAAAGGACTTGCATTGACTATATCCAAAAATAACCAGAGATAGTCTTTTTTTCTGCCTGACCTTTAAAATTAATTATGCGACAAACGGTCTAGCACGCTTTTATTATTTTGTATTTTCTAGAGACTTTAAAAAAACATAAACAATAAAATTTTCAAAACACTCGCGTAAGACTTGAATACATAAAATGAAAAATTAATAAAAACTGTATAAATTTTTCATTTCATTAATAATAATTATTTGGAAACATGTTTCTTTGTCTAGTCAGGGTATTAAATAGTTTTTGTAAATTACCTATTTGTTTCATTTAAATTGAGTAGGTACCTACTTAGAAATGAAACGGATATCCGGCAACCGACCTATCCGGCGGCGTAAATGCTATCCGACCGAATGCCGGATAACTAGCAAACTAGCACCTATCCGGCCGGATACCAGATAGTAAAAAAAGATATGTTTGGATAACTAATTGATTTATTTAGTATAAGTAACACCTAAAAAATACACCTTGTAATCACAAGAAAAATTCTACAACTATGAAAATTGATTAGCAAATATACTGCAATAAGGGTAAACTGTGGAGAATAAATACTTATTTCTTCATATAGAGATAGCAAGCGGCTTCGCTTGTCTTCGTAAATAAGGAATATGTCATATAATCATCCTGCTAGATTCCGCGATTTTTGGAACAATAACGTTCCGGCAACGGAGTCAGTCCAATTGGTATATTATGCCGCCTACTTAAACATAATTCATGCGTTAAACACACGGTAATTCACGAACTGTCCAGGCTCTACTAAAGACTTCTTTAGCATTCTGCTAATTTCATAAATTTTGAGAGAAAAAAACACATTTTAAGGGGAGCGCTATTCTTCCTCCCATCAGGGTCCTGAAGACGAGGAAGACCCTCTCATACTGTGTTCCGATCCTTCGAAGCAGAGCTGGGGAATCTAGACATGGTGTGTGAGGAGGTCATAAACATTGCGCAAGATCGAGCGCAATTGAGAGGTCTTGTTGCCTCCCTATGCCCCTAAGTGGAGCGCAAAGGGAGTTGGATTGGATTGGATATTAAGGGAGCCATAAACCTTAACAGATTGGGAACCTCTGCACTCATGCTATCCTGGCTACGACCTTGGTGCCGAGGGTAAAAGTTAAAAATCTAAACGCTCTAATCATAGGAAAAAATATTATCATGCCACACTAATCCATACTAATTAATGCGGTCGATAGTTTTTTCGACAATGATCCCATAAAACCAACCAGAAACATACGCCGGATATCCGGTGGCCGGTTATCCGGTATTCTGCTGCTTAGTTGGCCGAATATCCGGTATCCGGCTATAATGCTTTCCGTTTCTTACTTCATTTAAATAATTCCACGGAATGCACGTTCAGTTCGTTAAATATATACATGTTATTTTTTTGTGACCATTTATGCAGGACCTATGTGTCTGCGAAACTTGTCAGGGAATTAAATAGTGGAATAACAAATAAATTATTCAATTTATATTACTTTGCTAATTATAATGCCTACGCCTTCTATACTGTGTCTTGAAAAGTAGTTGAAGAATGATATTTAATTTTTTTTATAATCAGGTTTGTTTAGAGCAGTCCTATGGCCGATGGCGCATTAATTTTTAACTTTGTTGGTGCATTGTTTCAGAGGTATCGACTACGCGGATTCCTTCAATGTTAACGCTAATAAATGGATGTTAACTCACTTCGATTGCTCCCTGATGTGGGTGCGGAACAAGCTGCTGCACACCTCGGCCATGGTGGTGGACCCCGTCTATCTTCAGCACGCTCACGACGGCACTGTCATCGATTATCGTCACTGGGGCATCCCGCTGAGTAGGAGATTCCGATCACTCAAACTGTGGTTCGTCATGAGAATGTACGGCATCTCTGGCCTTCAAGAGTATGTCAGAAACCACGTCAGACTGGCCAAATACTTCGAGTCCCACGTTAGAAAGGATGGCCGTTTTGAAATTTGCAATAAAGTTGATGTAAGTATTTGAATGACTTCAAATAAAAATTAAGAAAATGCTTGAAAACGCCACTGGAAAAAATTACTCAATTGTGAGTGGAATGCGTTATTTAAAAAAAATATTCGTTAGACCGGGTACTCACTTGAGCCGAAAGCGCGAGCCGTTGCATCACAGTATTATCAAAAAAAAATGCACAGGTTCCACTCGCGCTCGATATGCGAATCCCGTAGGTACACACTTAATACTTTGATAATATTGATGCAATGGCTCTTGCTTGCGCCTCAAGTGAGCACGCGGCCTTTTTCTGCAATCTCATTCACAATTGAGTAATTTATCGGCCTTAGTTTCTTAAAAATTTAACCATTTTCGGCATAATGAGGATCTAACCAGGTGCCTAATAATTTCGGCTAAGCTTTGCATCTAAACGGAAAACTTCCAGTTCTACCTGATCGATAAAGTTTTTGATTTCGGTTAAAACACCACATAGCTGTCTGGCAATCAGTTACTTGGTTTCCGTTTCTGGAACACCATAAAATTTGAAATCCCCTATTTTGGCCACCCGAACACTACTAAGATTTGCCATTTGTTTAACCACAAGCAATGTGAAGGAAAATTGCATTTAAATGTAATAATAATATTAAGAAGAATTTTGTCCAATACTGAGTCAAGTTCTAGTACAAACCTATAAGAACGTATTGAGAGAGATAATAGAAATGTGTTATGATTTGCATGTTTAGTAAGCTGATCGGTTTATGGGTAATTAATATTCACAATTAACTTACAAAGTCAGCGATGTGCAAATGCAATTTTATAAAGCGATCCATTTATTCAACACAACGAATCGTATTAAATTTATAAAATGAATATTATGACATCACAATGTCATTGAAAATTTAATTAATATTATTTTTATCTTGTGCAGTTGGGACTCGTTTGCTTCAGACTGAGAGGCGGACCGACGTTGGAAGAAGAAAATATAACTAATAAAAAACTAATCACAAACATCAACGAATCTGGAAAATTGCACATGGTTCCAGCCTTCGTCAAGGATAAGTTTATTCTGAGATTCTGCGTCAACTCTCCGACAGCCTCTGAGGAAGATATGGGTAATATTCTATATTACAACCCATAGATAGATCAAAATCCAAATATAGAGTAATGTTTTACATTAAAATCCAAAAAATAGAGTAATATTCTACGTTACAAACCAAAGATAGAGTAACATTCTACATTAAAATCCATAGGGTAATATTCTACATTAGGTACAATCTACATATTGTGTGTGTGTTTTATTCCGCATTCAACAATCTTTATATTTTCTTCATCGAGCTTATACGACTTGGAAGAGTAACATCAACATAGAAAATAATCATTACCTACTCAATAGGAATTTCTCAAATGACCTAATATCATCGTTTTAAAGTTCAGAATAGTCTTAAACTCTAATTCACCATTAGGTGATTCTTCTAACAAATCTACAATAATTATTCATTATTCATCGAGTAAAAAGAATTGCACAGTTAAATAATATTTTTTTTCATTTTAAGAGATTATCTTATGGTAAATATTTCCCATTTCCTTCAGATTACGCTTGGGAGGTCATCACATCATTCGCCAGTGAATTAACAGAAGCTTCTGACAAGAACCTTGTAAGTTATCTAACGATCTGCTTGCCCCCTAATATATACAAGTCTGAAGACTATTCTATCGGGGCTAAAATGATTTGATTTACTTTTATAGGAGTTGGTTAATGTTAGTAGCGCTTTGGAGAAGAAACGCAAGGAAACCTTGGCGTACAAGCGGTCTTTCTTCGTGCGTATGGTTAGCGATCCCAAGATCTATAACCCAGTCATCACGAAAGCGGCTTCAACAGCACAGACCCCGCAGGCTCCGCCAGAAGGACGAGAAAGGAGGGTCTCCCAGACTCCGCCTGTGTAAGTTTTTTATGATATTTTTTAGATCCTATTCGTCATCATCCGTCACCTTACAACCCAGCTTCTGAGTTTGCCATCCTAACGATCCAGCGTAGCTCTCCTCCATTTAGACATCCCAATCTCGCACTTTATCATTCAGCCACCGAAGAATTTATCTTCGTGTTCTTCTCCTTGTTTCCTCATGGCATGCTGTCCAGTATCTTTTTCGGTATGCCCTAATCTTTCATTCTTTGGATGTTTCTGACATACCTATATAGGTTTGCAAACCCTTAGCTCTTTCGAGATAGACGGGGCCTCATAAAAACTATTCATGCGTATTATGAAAAAGAAGTTAACGTTAAGCAACTACCAAAATATTCAATGCTTTTAATGAAGGTGCGACAATAAAAGATTTTATAGGCATTGCAATATGGTCATAAATGTAGTATATGTAAATATAGCTGAAATGAGAGCAAAATTGAACACAAAATGTAGTATAAATGCCGTGGAGATGAGAGCTCTACGAAGAATATGTGGAAAGACTCTGAGGGACATGGAATGGGATGAAATTAAAAGAAAGGAATGTGGTATGAACGTTAGTGTTATTACAAAGATTAAAGTAAGAAAGTTGAGATGCACATAGGGCACAAAGAAAATTTATAAGGCTGAAAAGAAATCTATAAGAAGGCGTGGTCGATCTAGAATGATGTGGATCGAACACATCGATCCGTCCTCGAGGAATTTTTATTATTTCATCAACTTTGGTTCCACGCCCTCGGAACAAAACGACTATTTTTCCGTGAATTTTAACACCTGAGATTAGCATAACGTCTCACATTACAATGTAGAATCACAAGAAATTGGATACTGCCGACTATACCATTTCTGGTTCCAGCAGTCTAACTGAAATCCATAGGATGAGTGCTGACGATTTCAATAACGGCCGGCTCTAGCATGTTTAATAAAATAGGAACTATTTTTTAAGGTTTTCTATCAATGTGATGTTTCCCATTTCAGAAACAACTCCTCCTGGATATCCTGGCCTCTTGGGTTCTTCTTCCAGAGCAGTGAAAATGAGAATGGTAGCGCTGCCAACGACGTAGCAATAAGGTTAGTTCTTACACATAATTTTTTTTTTTATAAAAATGAATCTGCGCTCACTCAAAGTGAACACAAATACACTCATTGACTCTTTCATAGTAAGCTACTTAATCAATCTAGAAAAGTATTTTCAATCTTTCTATTATCTCTATGAAAGATCTAGAATGAATTCAAAGGTGCATTACAAGATATAAATGAATATGATCGATCGATTTTGAATTTGTTCATACTAGGTACAATTTTTGGGTGCAAGACAGTTAAAAAAAAAGTTACCATTTTTGACAAACTTCGTGATGCGGTCGTATAATATTCTTCATAATTAGACATTGAGAAGTGTTTTAAGTGTTGTTTATTTACTTATTCTCTAGTTTTTTTCGACACATCACAGAGTAATGCCTTATTAGGGTAATATGTTTAATTTTGCTTCATCAAAATAGTGGATTTAATAAGAGTAAATCTGTACAATACAAAGGTACTTGGTGCATACTAGATTTGCTTTAGAGACTGTTTTATAGGCACAAATCATGCTTTGATTTTTTTATAATTATTTTGCCTATACGACTCTCAAACTGTAAAAATTTAAATGGGTTAACGGTACTTGTACAATCAATTCGTTTCAACAGTCGGTACTTACCTAAAAACCTTTCAATGTAATATTTTACCTAATGATAAAACAGTTGTGGCTAATCTATTATTTTATATGTTCCCAGATTCAGACACCTGGATACGATGGTTCGTTTGAAGAGTCCAGTGCATGGGCGGCGAGGTAGTGGCTCCCCATCTCCCGAGAGGGACAATGTGCGTCCTCCAAGCAGACTCTCCCCCAATACTTACATCAAGAACAACAATTCCAATGTCAGCAATTCTAATCATTAAATAATCGGTCACACTACCTCTATCCAAATTCAGGGCTTCTGCAACCTATTGGAGATGGCTTGACAGGCATTAAAGCACAAATAATACTGACGGAACTTTACAACAAATTAATCTTAGTTCATCCGAATAATGTAATTATAATTCATATAGGTATCGTAAATGTATTTTATTCTTGAATGTGATACCAAATAATAATTCATCTTTCATTTTATTTTTGTCGTCAGCAACACTATTATAGTTCCATATTTAAAATTAAAATGTATAAAAAAGATTGATAAACTTTATTGAATCTATACAAAACTATTAAACTTTTAATATTTTAATGTTTTTTTTTTTGTAGATTCAATGAAGTTTGTAATGGTTTTCAATTCAATTATTAATACCGGAGTTAATATTCATAATTATTGTAGTAGTAAACTATTTAAATTACTATTATTTATTTTATTTTAAAAAATACGCTAATGATTAATGTTTATAGTGTCTGAAAATATCTTTGAACATCCATATGATTGGTATCCTATGGTATCTTTGAACATACATTTGGCTTGTAGACAACATTCTGAAACAGTCGATGAAATTTTGAATACTTGTATATTTACGAATATATTGACACACATTTTCACCCAAATATTGACTCAAAATTTACTTTCTCGGAGAAAATTCCGTCCTTAAGAATTCAATTTATGGATGAACTAAAAACAGCAGTATCTTATTGATACTATTGCCTGTAGAATATTTTTATTCTCTTTGAATGCGATGCTCAAAAATTAATATTTGATTTGGTTTGAAAAACTCATTCCTACGTAATTTGCTTATGATTTTAAACGTTAAAAGTCAACAAAATAATTCGAAAATATTTTTATTGAATTAATTATTATAATATGTACAATATATTATTATGTTATATTAATGTAATATTATATAAAATAAATTAACACATTGTGAACAATGTCAAATTAACAAAACATGGAATAAACCACAGGTTTGTGCTTACATAAAAGTTTGCAAATTAAATAATGTATGTATAGTAGAATTAACAATAATTAATTAGTGTTTAAAAACTCATTGTTGAAGGAGACTCACTCCAGTGAATATATTATGTATGTTACATATATCACGGATTAGTTTTATTTTCAACTCCCACTAATGTCATACCAACCTGCAAACATGTCTTGGACAGACGGAAAACTCTCGTAACGAAAAACAGGTAAAGAACCATTGTCGAGATTCGACAAACAAAAAATTCGACTTAATTAGGAACTGTCATATTCGAGGTTAAAAATGCAATATTATTAACAATACTTCGGGGTAAGCCTTCTTCCATGCTTGCAGCTTTTTCGCTTTCTAGTGTTTCGATGTCTTCTCCCCGTTCGACATTTTCTGTTTTATAATTTCCACCGTGCAGTCCTCCGCTTGGATTTTCCAAATCTTCCAATTCGCTATACAAAATTGATTTGCTCTTCGATTCGTGTCTTCTGTAGTTGCCACCGTGTTTTTTCTCCGGCGTAATATCGGATCTAAATATTTCAACTTGAGAAGTGTTAGGATATTGATCTCTGCTTCGGTATGGTTGTTGCCTTGGATTGAGTTGAACAAGGCCTACCCAGTCATCGGAAGTTGCGTTGAGAGATGGCGTGGCAGTTTCTACGGAAGGTGGTTTTTCATCTTTTTTTGATTTATTTATGACATTTGCATGACCGTTAACAACTACTTCGAGATGTTTGTTAACAAACTGGGGTGTGTTCAAAGGTTCTAAAAGTTCCAATCGTTCATTATGTTTTGGCCTACCTAACATAGTCGGATGTACGTGATAATTACCTCCGTGCTTGGGACCATTCCCAAAATCAAAATTAGGATCAAATATCTCTACATCGACATCAGATTGCTCTTTTGTGGCATTTGGTCTCCTAGCGAAGTATCCATGTTTATCTTTTGGCAGGGTTAAAGCACTGTATTTTTGTGGTGATTTGATACTGTTATTTTTATCGGAGTTGGCATATTGATTTTTTTTCAAACGAGAATCCGTTGACTTAGATTTGTGATGTTTAGAGCCTTTGGGGTAAATTGGTTTAAAATGATCTTCGGACGTGTTCTTTTTGTTATTATCATTGGTTGCTGATAATTTAATGGAACCTGCTCCTGTCAAATCGTTATTTTTATGGTCGTAATCTCCCGTTTTCAAACTAAAACTATTTTTGTTGTCAAACTGTTCGTTATTACCTTCATCGACTAACCATTTTTTCCCTTTAGATAAGTTGGATCCGTGTTTTGATTGGCCTTCATAACCATAACCGCTGTTGCCTTTACCTTTGTCTGCCTTAGATCCGTCGTCTTTATTTTTCAAATAGCCGGAATACCCTTCTTGATTTGAAGCATGTTTCAAATGCCCAGCGTGATCGTAAGCCACATCTTCGTATCCTTCTTCGGTGTACACTGTTTGTGCTTTAGACGTTTTGACGGCTTCTTTCAATCTAGGAGCGTTCAAAACTTCATCAAATGTTTCCGCATCTTGGTATGCCGCATCTCTTGGTAAATGTTTGATGGTTTCGGAATGACGCACTTGAGCATAAGTCTTTATAGGAACAAAATCTGTTCCCGAATCTGCATCGTCTTCTTGTTGGTCAGATGAATGAGGAAGCAGTTGGTGATCATGATATTTGTTGACATGACTGGAAAACTCGTCGTTGAAATTTTGTTTTTGATTTTCAAAACGCAGCCTTTGAGAGTCCAAAATATCTCTACCTCCAGATAACACTTTTTGTTCGTCGGCAGTTACTTTCTCTTTATTTTTGTTTTCAGGATAATCATTCTTTCCTTCTGAAAAAGTTGAATGCTGTTTGGCTTTTAATACATTTATACGACTTTTCAATGGTTTGTAGGCATTAGGATGAATTTTGACATGTCCATGATTGGGTAAGGGGTAACGATTTTTCATCTGTATTTTATCGTAATTAATATTGTGCTTTTGGGGCTTATAATAACTGGGCTCATTTTGAACAACATATTTTTCAAACTGGGGTTCAAAATATTCATTTTGTTGTTTTTCCAGCACATCCCCATTCACTCCATTTGGATAATTTTCCTTTATTTTCAGTCTGTTGGCGTTTGCCTTGACATTGGACCTTACTTTATGATACACGGGATCATCACGGATTTGAGATAAATGTGATCCAACTATAAAACTAGGTTTGTAAATACTCGATGACTGTTTTACACCAGGAGAATAAGGGTTATTTCTATACTTATTGACTTGTGTTGATGATTGAGTGACAACTCGTTTGTGTTGACCAGGAGGCTTAGCGCGGTGGTTTGATCTATGTTTATTAGGAGAATGCTTTTTTTGGAACGGTTGACCAGGTTTCACTTGATCAGCTATATTTCCAAAACTTGGCACGAATCCGGTTTCGACTTGAGGTTCCAATGTTTTATCGCTTCTTATTAAAAAATAATTAGAAGGATTGACAAAACTTCCTTCTGATTGATAAATATTATCGAAACTTGCCACAGGGCTCAAATCGTGGGCCATAATGATACCTTCATCTTGGTTGAAATAGCTCCAAGGGCCGTGCACATTACCTTCCACACACAAAGTCTTCATGAGAGACAAGCACAACAACAATACTTTATACATTATGATTTTTTTTAACTGTTCACATATTATCTTTCACACACTAATAAACACTTTTTTTTTTATTTCTGTCAATTTTAAGTTTTATTCACTTATTCAATATGCACTTCGAATATTTCTTCACAACTGTTATTGTTGACCGCAGTGAACCGTCTCGAGTAGCCAGCCGATGGCAACCGTTAGCGCTGATCGTTCGCGACTGAAGCGAAACGAAAGTGAGAGAATGTTTATATCTGATATCGTTTGCTGTTCAAATAATTACTTCGAAATTACATCTACTGATTTGTCACAAGTTATACAACATTAGCGCAATTTTTCACGGCATTAAATACTCAACGCGAGTTGGTTTTCTTATTTAAATGTTATATTTGCATCTCATTTGATGTTATATCTATCTACTTCTTTCTCAGCCATCTCTCCACTGCTGGATATACCTATGCCTCGTCCATCTTTTTCCACCCCGCTTCATCTTGGACTTTTCTTTGCAACTTAGGTTACATTATTTTCTTACCCACTCCAAATTTATATAGATGAACTTCACGTAAAACGTAAAAAATCATATATTTTTCACCAAAGGAGTACGATGACTGATCCCATGGGAAAGAAAACGTAGAAAGATCAAAGCACCGCAGGCCGAACGGGCGGGTCACTCATTTTAATTAATACTCTTAAAGGACTACTGCTTTGAATAATAAGAAAGTTAAATTGAAGAAAAATTAAATTGTGTCGGAATAGGATGAGATTTAAATTAGATCGCAACTTGATCGTATTAAACCGTTTAGCAAATACCTCTTCTCGCTTTACAAAACATGGTCACCATAATATGACGGATATCGTCACCCGTTTGACGTCAATTTTTGGTTCGACTCGTAAATGATGGCTGTAGGTACCTACCTAAAGGTCTTGTCTACCTACACCATTATAACACATCTCTGGTCTACACAAAATAAATAATAGGTATGTTGAGAATTTATTGCAAAGAACTCTTAATTAGAATTTCCTGTACCCTGGACGTTAGTTCTAAATAGCATGCCTTGTTCTAATATTCTCTCGTTGCAATTTCGAAAAACAGTATTCACGCATTACTACAGTGGCGGATTATCCTTTAGGCGGACTAGGCGGCCGCCTAGGGGCGCCAGTGTCGAAGGGGCGTCGCGCAACCCGTGCTTGTTGCGTGTAAAGCAAATAGCATAAGATTGAAATTGGAGCTATTACAAACGGCTTTTATGACCGAGTTTTGGGGTTTCATTTTGGCTCACATCAACACGACCAACAAAAACGTACAATGATATTGACATTTTATACAGTTATCCACATGTATGACAGCCTGATGCATATAATTTCAGAAGAAAGGGAAAAGTTTGAGAATTATGAGAGGAATACGAACTCTCGTTAGTAATGGAATACGAAAAGGACACAAAAAGAAAGCGAAAGAGGAAATTCACACCAGATGATTCAATAGAAGATATTTCTTCTTCTCTGTCTGGTCGTGAAATGTTCAAAGTGTCGGTTTTTTGGTCATAATAGACACCCTTTAGCGGAACTTCAAAAAAGACGTGATGCGTATAAAAAATATTACGTCAAATTTTCGTTTTTGAGTGATTTAACGAATTTGTCCATCTAAGAAGTACAAAAAAGCAAAATTCTTGATAAATATATATTCTGGGGACTTGGAACAATGCTTTGTACAAGAATGCATTCATCTGCGATCATATTTGATTACCATAAGTCAAGAAAAAGAACTACCGCGTACAACCAACCAGTGGCGGATCTAACGGTACGCGGACTAAGCGGCCGCGGGGGGGCCGAAATAAAATGAGATAAAAATCGGGGCCCAAAATTAAATATGAAAAAAAATCGGGGCCCTGAGCTTGTGAAGAGATAATAAATGAGAAAAAAAATCGAGACCCTGAGTTTGTGAAGGGAAAATAAATGAGAAAAAAAATCGGGGCCCCGAGTTTGTGGAGGGAAAATAAATGTGGAAAAAATCCGGGCCCCCAGTTTGTGAGAGAAAATAAATGAGAAAAAAAATCACTATAATTCTTAAAATTGATAAAATAAAGATTTTTTTGCATTTAACCTGTCTCAGCGTAAGCTAGTACAAAAATGTGTACACCGGAGTGAGTTAATTCAAGTTTCTTTTTTTTTATTCTTTATGACTTGCCTTCAGGTCACCCCGACGTTGGCGATCACAAAGCTTCCCTGTCTTCGCCATCCGAAGCAAAAAACAATTTTGATATTTCATATATCTATTCCTGTATTTTAAACCATTGTTACAGTCAATAATATTACCTACTTTATTTCTAGTATGTAAAATTATTTAAAATGAATAAAATCCATCAACACCTTCTATTATTTTTTTTTCTGTTTTTTGCTTCATAATAATTGTAACAAACAAAACATATTTTTTTCATACAAAACTGCAATTTCATAGGTACCTAATATACCTATGCATATTCTAATCATAAAATTAAAAAAAAACTTTTTAGAACATTTCCATAGTTTTTAATAAAAGGTTTTTTTTTTAATTTTTAGGATGTGTGACTAAAAAAGCGCTTAACGAAATTTGTAATCTACATAATATTTTAGTCCGTTTATATTTTTGAAGGCACTTCAATCGTAGAAAACAGACGTTAAGGTCAGATATTAATATGCCCAGAGCCGTACAAAATGGTGGAGAAGGTTCTTAAATACAATTTGCTGCATTACCTTTAATATATTTACAGCTATTTAAAAAACTCTATTTTTTAGGATCTTCATACAAATTTCTCAAAAACATAGCACAAATCACCCTCTATGGGTGGAATGCCTAATTAATTATCACACATTACAGGGTGTACGGAATGTAGCTAAGATTCAAACCATAGAGCTCTCTCTATGAAAACTTGCAAATTATGTCGGCAGGTTCGTATAATATTATGAGGTCGGTAAAAAAGTCATTCTTCTTTTTCTGTGCTTATGTCAGTTAGAGGTCTGTTAAGCAATGGGAAGCTAGACTAGAACCTGTTTAATTACCTACCGATCAAGCCTGACAATCGGAATCAAAAACGTAAAGCATGACGGGTATAAGCTAGTTCAAAATAAACAAAAAAGTGATTGTATTAGAAGCGAAATCACTTCGGTATAAAATGAATATGGAACACGCAATTTTGCAAAGGATTAATGCTACGAACAATTCACTTCAATCAAAGGAATGTGATTTAAAGAAAGGATCCAAACGGTTAAGTCTTTGGAAGCTTTTATCGAAAACCTCAGGGAAGACTGGTAGGAATTTTAAAAAGAAGTAACTGAATGATTATCAGGTCATTCATACAATATCAAAGAGGACCAATAATGCAGAAACAAAAAGGAAACTATTGTTAATGTTATCTGCGATAAACTATCACTAATGGCCTGCACACATCTAAACACGCGCTGTAACGTAGCCAACGTCGCGTTGCATGCAACGTATCAAAACTCCATAGTACGAGATTCGCGGTGGTTCGTAAGAGCTCAATCATATGAACTGATTCTAGAGCTTTTCAGTAGGCATTGTTTTGTTCAGAAATATCAAAAAAATAAAAACAGAAATCAATAAAAGTACATCTTAATATAAAACGGAGAGTGTCCTGACTGACTGACATAATCACTCATCAACGCACAACCCAAACGGCTAATTGCAGAGATGTGAAATTTGGAAAGCAGAAAGGTACAAAACCTTCAACTAACAAAGGATTTCTTGAAATTGAAAATTTGAAAAGTAGGGTTGAATGTTTTTAAATTATACGGATATCTCGGAAACTAGATATGGTACGAATGTATGTGTTTGGCATGTGAATTCTCCCATAGAAATGAGTAGTAGGGTGTCCGCCCATTTTTCCAAAATTTTACTAAAAGGGATGATTTTTAAGTGGCTCCTAATATGTTTAAAACTGGTAGGTAATATCGAAATTTCAAAAAAATGGTTTCCTCATAAACAGTAATCGAATTGTATTATTCCGTTTTCAAAAGACAAATTTATTGAAGGGTGAGGGGTTATTTTTATTGAACAATCATATATCTTAGACAAATGAAGTTAGATAGATGTAAATTAATATACCTATAGATTCTTCCTTTAAAGTAAAAACATACGTGTTTCATTATTTTGTCAAAAAATCAGTTTAATGGATGATAAAGCTTAATGTTTTTTTTTTTCATTTTGCATCAAACGTAAGAGCATGAATAGATAGAATAAAGGCTTACTGTCCATGGCGTCGAGTTAGCGACGCGGCAACGCGCGCCTTCCAGTACGTGTCCACGACGCTTTCTACATCCGTACATTTTCAATAATTTGTGATACTGTTATCGAGCGATGAAGACGTTTTTGGCATATTACTTCATTCAAAGTCACATGGGTTGATTATTCTACTTCTACACACATTTATATATAGAAAAAAAATCATAATAATTAAGAGCATCCTTGTTAATGTACCTATATTTTTTAGGGATGACATTGACGTAGTTATATGGGAAGATGAGTTTTAACACTTTTCGTTGTTTGGGGAAGAAAAAGGAGAAAAAAAACCTATTGAAGAAACAATATGGATGAAGATGGATGAATATTGTCTATTGAAAGAGAAATTCTATATCAAATTAATACGGAAAATTTTGGGGCCCCTTAATTCTACCGCTTAGGGCCTCCACTTGTCAGGATACACCACTGCAACCAACACAATTTTGAAGATAGAAAGAAGAGAACAGATGGAAATAATTTATCCAAACATTGACATCGCGTTAAGAATGTGGGTTTCGACTGCTACGACCAACTGCAGCAGCGGTGAGCGGAGCTTTTCTTGTCTAAAGAGAGTGAAAAACTACCTTCGTTCAACGACGTCAGATAACCGATTTAATTGGCATGCAATGCTTAACATCGAATCAAAGTTAGTGGTTTCTTTGGATTTGGATGGATTCATTAACAGTTTCGCAAGACAGAAACGTAGACGGCGAGATTTTTAAAATGTGTACATAATAAATACTAATACTAACCTCCTTGAAACGTTTTTTATTTATAGAAAAAAATGAGTTTTGTTTCAAATTTAATTGTTGCAAAATCGCTCATACATATAGTAACCTACTCCTCAACTATTATTGTGCTCAGAGGGGCGTCAAGCGCTCTTTGCCTAGAGCGCTGTTGACAGTTGATCCGCCACTGCATTACTACATACAGACGTGTGAATGTGTAGCTGATGCTGCTGATGGTAATTGTTGGTTAGGCGGCGTTAAGACTGTTTCAGAATGTAATTCAATCTTCGAGACTTCATGACAACGCGTTGACTATTAATCTGTTTAACTGCCATCAAGTCAATTATTCAAGTTTCTACAGTCTGAATTTGCTCCTTCGAGTTCCGGATCGGTAACGGGATGTTGTTCGCTCTTTGAAAAGGAGTGGACGAGCCTTGGTAGGATGTATCAGCTGGCGAAAGCGCCAATAAATTCAAAACAGCCCTCACTGATATAAAAAAATAGAAAGAAACAAAACTTGAGAGTATGAAAACATCTAAATAAGGCAAGTACTTAAATCAGGTGGTACTGTTTGATGCGCAAGTATTTCTCATTCTTTTGTATGGGCGAGTCCTGGCACCTGACCAAAGCCCAGACACAAAAAGTCTGTGTTTGAAACAAAGTGCCTCTGAAGAATTTTGGGTAAAAGATGGTACCACCGCATCACAAAGGACCCATCAGGGCCTAGTGCAGGCCCATTACTTCTATCATTATGGAGAGGAGACAGACTTGGCTTATGTTGGCGTTGGCCAAGGAGAGCGCTCTTCTTCCTCCCATCAGAGACTTGCAGAAGAGGAAGACCCTCTCATGCCGTGTTCTGTTGCTTTGAAGCTGAGCTGAGGGATCTGAATATGGCATGGTAGAAGATCATTGAAGCTGCGTGAGATCAAGCACAGTGGAATACTCTTGTTGCCTCCCTTTGTCTATAAGTGGGGTCACAAACGAAGTATGTTTTTTTACAAAAGGAAGTCCAACATGACTATCTTGAGCACAAAACACAATACATATACTCTCTTAACGAGAGAAGAACGCCAACTTCATAGAAAAAATATGCAAACATGGTAATTGACAGACTGCATATATCTTTCTCGCTCACACCCTTCATGCCCAGACACAAAAGCACTAGCGACCAAAACAGGACCCCTATTCTGTAGCAAGTTTAGTGTAGGGTAGTCACTTGAAAAAAAGTGACTATTAGGCGATACATTTTGTATGAAAAACGTCTATATGCGATTCTCGCACTCGATACGTATAGACGTTTTTCATACAAAATGTATCGCCTAATAATAGTCACTTTTTTAAGTGACTACCCTACACTTGCTACAGAATACGGGTACAGTTGCACTTGCATTCTGGTACAAAAATGGGACTCGTGCATATCATAATCGTATGAAAATATCCCATCTTTATACTAGAATACAACTATTTTTTTTTTTTTTTATAAAATGAATCTGTGCTCACTCGAAGTGAACACAAATACATTTTTGACATCTTTCACACTAAGCAAATGCTTGTGTCGTGAAAGTGGAAAATGGTCGGCATGGCCGGGATTTGAACCCACGACCTCCGCACCAAACAGTGCGAAAGCCGGCGTCGCAAACGCTGGTCTACCAACCACCTCGAATTTATTGAATCATTTATCCTTTAGAAATGGTTATGATAAAGAATTAAAATGCAGCAATAGTTAAATATGGCATTTATTTTTATGCAAATAATAAAACATATAACAATATAAATAGTATGTATTGGTATTACATAAAATAATACTATGCCAAAAATATATCAATAACAATTAGGTAGGTACATGAAAAAGTATGTTCAAACGACACATCATGCATGATTTTACATAAAATCACAGAAGTAACCACAGCTGATGCTTACTTGTACATGTCAAAAATGATGAGACGAGTAGTAGAACTTATTACAAAATCTTTTAAAAAGGAATACAAATGTGTCTTTAATGGTACATATGTGATTATTATTATGAAAGAAGTTATAGAAGTTCCTTTTTGTAGTGTTCGTGAAAGGATGGCTATATCTACCTTGAAAAATGAAAGCATCTGTGTGCATTCTTGTTCATTGTATGCTTATGAATACTACTATAACTGTATTTACGAACTTGCGTGTAGTTACGCTGTCTCACTACAAATAACTGTATTTACGAACTTGCGTGTAGTTACGCTGTCTCACTACAAATACTGTATTTACGAACTTGCGTGTAGTTACGCTGTCTCACTACAAATAACTGTGTTTACGAACTTGCGTGTAGTTACGCTGTCTCACAACAAATAACTGTGTTTACGAACTTGCGTGTAGTTACGCTGTCTCACTACAAATAACTGTATTTACGAACTTGCGTGTAGTTACGCTGTCTCACTACAAATAGCTGTATTTACGAACTTGCGCGTAGTTACGCTGTCTCACTATAAAAGGGGCTCTTAACCTCCCGCCATAATTACAACAATCAGTTAATATTGGAATTTACTGCCCCACTAGAAAATCCCCCCAAAACATAACTATTTATTTTTTTAAATTTCCATCTTCCTTTTAAGTGCTTTTTTACTAACTTCATCTCTAAATTCCCTATTTTTAATAACACAAAATCTTCTAACATCCGAAAAGTGGTGTCAATCACATCATTTAAATTAATTTCATAATGATGCATGCAACCCAATAACCAATCAAAATTAATTTTATTTTCCAATAATTTAAAAATCTCTTTTTAAATATCGGGAGAGTGAGAATTTGTCGTCAGAAATTGGTTAATTCGGGAAGCACAGAGCTCCACACAATTAACAAGATTTATACTCGCATAATGCAAACTTTTTTTTGTAGCACTGTTGTATTCCTTGAATTGTGTGAAGATGTGATTCGTGCTGGCTCCATCATCAATCATTAAGCTTTTACAATGATTACAATCAAGATCTTGTTTCTTGATGATGAAGCCACATACATAAGTACAAGCCTGTGCTTCCGCCGACCCTTCAAACGAATTATCACTTTCTAATGAAATTGGCAGTGATAATTATTTTGAAGGGATTGGTGACTCGACAAATTTCTCACTCTCCTCTTTGCTTGAATCACTTAATTTCATTTCATCGTTAATAATCAAAAACCTCTTCATATTATCTAAAATTTCATTACTGTCCTCCTCACAATTTCTACCAGTTCTCTTCCCTATCATATTGTTTAAAATAGCTGTTTTTAAACCAGCGACAAATTGGTTGATGGTTGGGTTAGCATTAGACCCACAATTGTAACGAATGCACCCAAAAAAGTTTTCTAGTGGGTCCTGATTAAGACGGCGGGTAGAAAGACTGTGAATTCCCAAAATATTCAAATTATGCCACAGCCTTTCCACCGCATTCAGGGTTCTAACCCAACCATCTTGGGAAGGTGGAGGTGCCCTCGAATTTAAGAATTTCATATTTTGGATAAATATTTTCATATCTTCCCAAAATTTGTTAATATAAGATCTTTTTGTGGTCACATTGGTCGAGAATCTCTTCCCTCTTCTCAAATCGGGTGTGTCACCATTTAGGCTGTCACAAAGTTGGTCCATTTTTTCAATAAGCATGGCTGTTAATGTTGCTTTTGTTGCCAAGGTTTCTAAAAAATAAATCAAATATTGTAATAAAATTAACAATTGTAGAACTATTGAACATAAATCGGAATTCTTGTTCTAATCGAAACGACATGTCAAACAATGAACACCTTTAGCTTAATAGATGGAGGGACTTGTGTATTTAATAATTATTCTTGAGAGTTGGTAGTCGGGGAACAATGTATGTTTATGTTTTTTTAATTAACTAGTAAAAAGAGTAGTATGTACTTACTGTCAGATATTTTTGCAAGCATGCCAGATGCCACTGTGTGGCTAAAAATTTGTGCTGCAAATTTTACCCTCATCTTTTGATGGGTATTAATTAGGTTGTACATGCACCCTGCTTAAAGCAGGGGCGAAAACAAAATTTGGGATTTGGCTATCCAAGTCATAAAATTCTTGTCACTCTGCCACGCCTGAAAGGAATTCACAAATTAGTTATAATTTCTGCAAAAGGTACATTTACTAACGATTTGACTTGCTATGTAGCTATTATAAAAATAATCCAGCAGAGCTTGTGAGATCAGACATATCACCATATCTGCCAGTCTTATAAATTGTAACATGTCTTATAACATGTAATTTACCTTTGATATTTTTCCCATCATTTTGTACATCCTGGGTACATTCTATGTTGTACTTTAGGAACATGTTGCGAAAACATTTTAGCAAGTGGGGAGGATCCAGTATGATAACAACTTCGTGACCGTTCATTTCAAAATATGGTCTCTCTGTGCTTGAGCCCAAGGTATTTAGGGCTCTGATATTTTCTGTGGCAAGATCGCACACAGTGCCCACAATGTTCAGCCCTGAGATAAGACACTGACCAATTACCTGAAAAAAAAAAAGTACTTAGTAGGTAAGTAAATATAATTTTTTTTTTTTTTTCTAGATTACCGGCGACTCATTCATTTGCGAACATATTGCGCCGTGGTTTAAATATAAATAAAAGCGTAAAAACAGGGCCGGATCTCCCATAGGTGCAAATGGAGCAAAAAACCAGGGCGCAAACAACTAAAGGGCGCTATCAAATGTATAGAACAAATAAAAAATAAACAATCAAAATTTATAGAACGTTAAATGTATATTATGAACAAATTACGCGCCAAATTCAAATTATTAATACGTCACAATAATGCTAGGTACCTACCTGCTACAACTTGCGAAATCCGCTATAGGTACTCACTCACAATACCTACATAATATTATTCATTCATAATAATTAATTAATGTTTAGGTGCGTGAAATTCAAGTTAGCGCGCCATACCATGCCTCTATAATAATATTATGTTATACATAGGTAGCTACCTACGAACGGTAATAGCGTAGTCTTCAATACTCGCACACATATGTGCAAGTATGTATGTGTGATGTCTGTGAATGCTTCGTATTTACCAACTTATGGAATGGAGCAAACTTATCTTTTTAGTGGCTCCGAATTTACTTACTTATACATTTTTATTTACATGTGTGCAGTCAATAAAAGCACTTATGTTTACCAGTAATAAGTATCAGATTCAGATAAATATTGGGACAAACCTGTCGGATCTCTCGCGCCTTTCGAAAGGGCTTATTATTATTATTAGTCTAAGTTTATCAAACTCAGAACTTTTGCATAAGTGCCACCACTTTACTAACGCCGCGTAAGAGTAAGACAAAAGGACTTCTTGTCGGTATGTGAATCTATACCTACTTACTAATCTATACTGATCTATACTAATATAAATATTATTGTGAAAGATTTATTTTGATTGTTAGTTTGCATTGAATAGGCTCCAGTTAAAACTACTGAACCGATTTGAAAAATTCTTTCACTTTTGGGAAGCTACACTATCCCCGGTAAACATAGGCTATATTGAATTTTCAAAAAAAATTGGGATCCTTACTAAAACTCCAATAATGTAACCCAAGGTGTAAAAAAAATACCCAAAATATTCTTTAGATCGCGTACGCTGTGAAAACTATTGATGATAGAATAAAATAATGTACTACGACTTTGTAGAAGACATCAATATTTACAAAAAATGTCGCGACAGCATATGTCTAACTTTTATAGTTATGCCACAATAAGTGTTCATTTATTTTTAAAATTTAATTATAATGCCGCCTCTAGAAAAGGCTCTTCATTTGTATCTTGGTATTACTTCTTATCAAAATAAATTACTTCATATTCAACACTGCTTAAATAAGTTTATAAAACTTTTTGAATTATTTAATTCGGACATTCCATTCGAAAGATACCACGAGTTTAAAAATGTAAGTAACTATTAAAAGAGTGGTCACTGCTCACCGCTCTCCACAGTCATCCTCCACTCGCATGAAAATGAAGAAGAGATTAGGTACGTAGTTACGAAAGTGGCGATCATGTCGTCGAAGACTTGCAGAAAAAACATCAAATTGAAGTTTTCAACGTTGTTTTGGATAAAGCCATGGAATCGGTTTGCGATAGGTTTGTACAGCTTAAGGATCATCAAAGAAATTTTATTATTTTGTATGATATTAGTTCGTTTGTTGCTAACGAACTAATATCATACAAAATACTAAAATTTAGGCTATTGCCTTAACTAATAATCAGAAGTCAGACATTGAAGGTCAAGAGTTGTTTGAGGAGTTGAAAAGGATTTCGTCTTTAATTTCCAAAACCACCAGTTCAATCGATTGCCTAAATTTCATTGCGAATATTTGGAGCATGTCTCTCCTAACCTGTGTGTTTGTCTTCGTATTTTATAGACTATTCCGGTTTCAGTGGCTGCAGGAGAATGTAGTTTTTCCAAGTTAAAATTGATTAAAAATTATTTGCGTAGTTCCATGTCTCAGGAAAGATTAGACGGATTAGCGTTGATGTCGATGACATCTGCAGGGCTCTCTTATGATGTTCTCATCGATAGATTTCCCAGCGCGAAAACTCGTAAGGTCATGTTTTCTCAATTCAGGTAAGCTTTGCCGTCTTCACTCGCTGTTTGTTCATCTTTTCATTTTAAACCAATATTGTTATGTATTTTCGGGACTAGGTCTGCTATCAATATTTATCATTGAATGGCGGGGATACCCTTATAAAAACGAGTCGAGAGTCTTACCTCATGGGTCGACATGGAAACAGACTTACTCACGGAGGGAGTGGGGGGGGCGCAATTTTGGTTTTGCACCAGGGCGCCAACAATGGTTGATCCGGCCCTGCGTAAAAATTATCATACCTCTTTTATTAAAACTGACAGCCTGTCAGATGTTACTGAATCCCCCGAAAAATAATATGCAACAGGTTGCTTCCACCTTTTTCTTATGCCAGCAACCATGAAGACAAATGCATTTGATGCAACTTGGGCATCTCGTCCTTTGTTGGCATGGTCCTGGTATTCGTCAATGCAGTCATATTTCGGGTTGTATGCCAGATTTTTTTTAATTGACATTTCGTCAAAGAGAACAACACTAAGAGTGTCCTCCATTGGCCTCTTTGCAGACATATGTTTTAAAAAATCGAAAACATGTTCATTGATTCCAGCTTTAATGGGTATTGCATTTAGCAACGACTTCAACGTACCTTGGCTGGGTAAGCAGAATAATCTCCTCATCAACCTGTAGCAGGCTGCGGACTTCTTAAAGATACTTAGAGCCAGGACCTTGTCATCAACACTCCACCTTCTCCCATTGGATTTGCGGGGAGTGTTACTAGCCTGGCTCTTTAACAGAGTAAGGAACGATGGCTTTATCCTCTTGCTCAATTGATTGAGGTTTTTGTTTTCTGACAACATTTGTATGATGTTCACATCAGTTCCATTCTTTTTTAGCATTTTCACTTTTGTCCGCAACCTGCATATCTCTTGGAGATTTTGTCTGCACATTTGGTACATTTTTTTCTTCTTCGGTGTAAGCTGTGAAACATTCATGTCAATGGCTTTTAAAACACCTTTGCCTGGTTTCCTCTTATCTTGGTTGATTACAACCTGAAAAAGAATAATAACATGTTACCTTGGCAATTTATAAAGTACCTACTTGTACTAAAATAATCTGAATAGGTACTATCATATCTGAATAAACTATGGCAGTTTTCTACAACTGCTCCAGAACTGGAAATGAATTATTCATAATGAGATAACACTAAAAGTTGTGTTTAATTAATTATTTATTAAATACCTGTGGTTCCTTTTGAGTTTCTGGGATTCGCTCGGGTACTGTTGGCTCCATTGCCTCGAATATTGCAGATGCGTGGTCGTTCACAATTGCAACCTCAACCTCCGTTGAAAATGATATAGCCTCACCCGAAAGCAGATTCTGGGAGTGGCATGGAATGCCAAATTTAATTGGCTCCGATACAACCTACAATTGACACTTTTATTAATTTTTGTACTACTTTAATACGCTATGCTATGGAGTACAACATTCCATTTCACAAGATAATGGTCACAGTACGTCAATATTCTAAATAAGCATCATAACTGAATAACATATAGGGACCTACTAAAAATACTTCTAACTGTTTTCTACAAAAGGCTACTTGACTAGCAATGACAAAAGAATGACATTATGGTAAAGTAATTGAAAAATACCTGTGTTGCCGTATCTGTGAAGTCATTCACAGTTGTAACTACAACCTCTGCTGGAGATGATGTAGCCTCGACAGATTGTCTTGGGACTGAAAACTTGTTCAAATACCTCCTCGTTTTATACCTGTAGGAACAGTCCTCAAAATGACGGCTACATAGCATTCTGTGGCTGTTATACAACATAAGCAACTTCTGTGAAGATGTCCAATCTTCACCTGGATAACAAAACTCTGCCCAAAGTTGAGACCTGAAATATGAAATACATAATATAACATATAATAGTTGTCACTTATGTTACATAAATATACAGTTATGCTTCACAATATTGCAGGAATTATTATCATACCTCAAGACAGAATTTGGTTGTTCTGGCTTAGGGAACCTGTGAAAAGCCAGTGATGGATTTTCCCCAGCAGTAGCTCCACAGAAGGAACATTTCCGATACTTGAAACTCATTCTTCATAAAATAACAAAATAATTAAAACGAAAGAGTCAAAGTCTCGAATAAACACAAAACCACTTGTAAATATTAATTACACAATTAAAATTACAAAACAAGAGTCCATTTCTCAAAACAAAAAAGAGTCTATTTCTCACAAAACAAAACAGGAATCCATTTCTCAAAAAAAATGAAACAGGAGTTCATTTCTCAAAACAAAAAAAGTCTATTTCTCACAAAACAAAACAGGAGTCCGTTTCTCAAAAAACACAGTATAATATAGAACAACGAGACTATTTTTCATAAACACAGCGAAACGAAACACCGATTCGGCTTTGCAGAAGGAAAAAACGCGATAACAAAAAGGACAATCCGTGCGCGGCTAAATAAAAATGACCGAAGTTGTTGGCAACAACATCAGTGTAGCCAGCTTTCAAAAAGTAAAACAAGTTTTGTAACATTATTTCTCGAAATCTGGTGTCTTATAAAGAAATAAATATTAATTCACGAATAAAAACACCACATGATAACATAATAATAAATTTATGTCACTCTAAAATTCATATTTCGGAATTATTTCATAATCGATAATTCTATTTTTTGCGTCTTTTCTACAAATTTCAATCCCAGCCAATACCAACATCAGCATATTCTTATTGGCAAGTACCAATACCAGAGTTAACCCCCCCTGATCTTGAGTCAGGAAAGTAAACCATTTTGAGTATTTCTCTTGACCTCAGAAGATCTCCATTCCAATTCCCTCCATGTTCACCATCATTGAGTTTTTGCCATCCTCTTCAACTCAAATACTAATTTTTGCAAACCTTTCATTATGGTTAACGGCCATAGTCGTAATAATATACCATACTTCCGGAGATGGAGCAGAAGTTGGGAGAGATGGCAGACTATAGGCTTTATATTTCATGGAGATTCTCTGGGTCTTTTTCACCAGAAGGGTACAAATTTTAAAAAACAAAACTTATAGTAATTTGCAAATGTTTTGAAGTAATTGTGAGGTTTTTGAATCTTGAAATACATATAGATACAAAAATGCACGAGTAGATCTATATTGAAAATGTCATTTATTTATTGAAAAATATATTATTTACATATTTAAATAAAATTAAATCACAAACTAATAATTCGTTTAAATTGAATGCCCTAGTAACTTATATTACGGTGAGATTAATTAGAAATATCATACATTTAAATTCTTGTAAAACCTGATTATGGATCAATGACCAAAATCACTCGATTTCGGTGGAAGGCCCCTTTAAATATAAAAAAAAATTATATCACAAAGACTTAATAAGTTATATAATATTACATTATTCTTTGTATACTTTTTTGAACAAGATGTGCATTATCATTAATCATTTTAGTATAGTTTTAAGTTTTGCAAGAAAATTTATCGTAAATACACTTCAACTATTTTAAGGAATCAATCAGACTATATATATAAATTGACAGATCACCTCCATCATTGATCATCAGTTTAATAGCACTAGCTGTGACCTACAGTATAATTGAAATGGAGAATACTTTCGTTCTTAGTAAGTAAATATTATTCTTTGTTGTAACCTGATTTAGATAAGATAACAGATACCGACCATCAAAAAAATAAAGTTTGTAATTATTGATCTGCAAATAATACTGTCACAGAAAATTGTAATGTTTTTAAAATAAATGGCAAATTTGCAAGGTATCAGAACCGTATGTCCAAATGTTGACCTACTCGAGACCATAGCTCCTATAACACTGTTTCTAAGTAATTTTTTAACTCATTGGCATGTCTCCTGCTATGTTTTAGCAAAAATATCATCAACCGATTCATCAATTTTTATTGCAAATATTACATCATATGTATGTCATTCATTTTTTGTGAGTTCATTTATCTTTTTAAAAAGTCCATGCATGATGAACCTCAGGAAAAGGATTTTTTCATATTATATTGTAAATCTATTAAAATAATACAAATAATTCAATAATTTTTTTTTCTTGCAAATGACAAACACTGTAAACAATGCCTTATCAATACAAAGATACTTAAAAATATTATATACATAAAACCCAATGATTTCCAAGTTTCTAAATACAAAATACAAATTTTTACAAAAAACTACGAAATTTAGAATATAGTCAAATATAAAAACAGAATTACAGCAAAATATGTACTATGTATAAATTTCAACAAGCACACGAAAATATAAATGATTTTAAAGAACCGTCATATTAAATTTATTTTGCACAGATGAACTAGTCGCATTGCATATAATGAAGATATTGATAGCATGATTAGCCATAAAAAAAAAATTTGATTCAAAAGCAGCCTGTGTTTTCTTTAACATATGTTTTTTTGGACAAAAGATCATGGTTGACGACCCGTCCATCCCAGCCACAGGAATATAGATGACTATCCTCCCAATGTAACGCTCGGACGAACTGACAATGCGCCTCGCTATTGCTATATACATTTTTAGTCTCAGTCTCGTTAACTTCATACACGTCTACTGTACTGGAATCACCACACGTGGCCAACAATTTACTTCTGTAAATCATAAATGCAATTTATTTTAAAAATGTATACAAAAAATGAGAATTATCTCATGATTTGTAACTTTAATTTGATTGAACTTACTCATGGTTAAAGACCATTCTTTCAATTGGATATTTACTATGTATTGTTGGTATCACATCCTCGGATTTCTCATTTCGAGAGTCAAAGAAACAAATATCCCCATTATCATAGCCGCCGACAAACAGATTTTCTGATATCCAGCAAACACAGCGAGCAGCGCAAGGCATCTTTCCAAATACTGCAGTAAGAAAAACATCACGATTACTAATACATTCCGACACAAAGCGTCTGTCTTTGAATGAACATTTTATTAATAAAAGTTGACAGAAAATTATTATTTTTTTATTTTAACTATGCGTTTATTTAACGACACCAAAGACACTGTCAATACTTACAAAATGGCCACCTAGTACTTAGAAGTTAAATGCATCAAGCATGCAAAATTTTGTCAAAGATGAATAAGTTTAAAAATTGAATATTAATATTTCAATTAATTAAATACATCATATTTTATCAAATCCGATACAAATAACAAACAATAATATCTTAAATGTGTCTTTGAAGAGAGATCCTCGATATAGACGTGCGAATTGCTTGGTTATTTTGTACATACCAGAAACAATAACAAGCAAGAACTATTTAATGGACGATGACAGCATGTTTTTATTTCCTTGATGACCATATCAACGATCAAGGAACTACTCTATTTTCCAGCTCTGGCTCTGAGTTCGTTTGGTATAAACGCACCCTAAGAAGTACCACATTATTCAAAAACTACTTGAAGATAGAATAATTATTTAGAGAACAAATAATAAAAAAACGCCATTCTATGTTTTGCCGTTAAATAAAAAAATGCTGTTTTAAATTTGTCAGTTTTAGTTGAAGCGATTCTCAAAAAAATCTTGTTTAAAATAAATAGTGTCATAATGGGTTAAAAAATTTCAAAATTTTTGAACACTGGTATTAACAAGGAAACCTTGTTTCCAAAAAAAACACAAACTGTGTTTAAAAAATATGAGGGGTGTATTTAAAGTTACATTAGAGCAAATTGTATTTAATTAGGTACCTTTAGCTTTATTCTCAGAACCCATGTAATGCCACATCGCTATGGTTCTATCCAAACTACTCGATACAAAAATGTTCTTCTGCGTAGGGCTGCACATGACGTCAGTGACTAAATGTGTGTGGGCAGGATACCTCATCAAGGCGGTTAGCTTTTCTATATCCCAAACCTAAAAACAATCACACATTAGACTACTATCTGAGATCATCCATATTTTTGGCCCGTCTACTTATTTACATACAGTGATTCTCCACTGTTCAAGGGCACTACTGGTAAAGAAACACAAGCCATATCTTTTTCAGCAGCCCTTTGAGAAACAAGTTCATTATCAACGATCCAAGTATTCAAAATCCCTTATGCATTCCAGATATCATGTTGACTGTTGTATAAACTCTTGCAAAAATAATATTTACAATTTTTCTCCTGTCCGATTTATAGACATAAAAAATATTAAAGAAAATTTATGTCTTTGGTATGTGTATGTTGCGATGTAGAAATACAATGAGCCACTTAGATTAAGAATGGAAAAGTTGCAACATTTCAAGGGGATGGTGTACACTGTACAGCATCTTCATTATGTGTCAGAAACTTGGACTCAGAGGACTTAATAAAGATTGATGCATTCCAGTTGTGGTGTTGGAGACCATACTATGTCTCTCATTTGTCAACTGATAGCTAAAACTAAAGTTTATGTTGATGTTTTGACATAATCGTTCCAATTGACAATAAAACAAAAAAGCTCATTGACACTTTTTTAGACCTAATATAATACTATTTTAAAGTTGCTTGTAGGCAAAATGTTTCTATAAATTAGTACAAGTATGAAATGAAAGAAAAATGTACCTTAATAGTAGAATCCCCACCAGCCGTAACGCAAATGTCTTCATCTGTGAGCAAGTCTAGGGACAAGATGGCATCATCGTGACAGGAAATTTCATTAGAAATGCACCAACCGTAATTACTAGTTGGGGTGCCCAAATCACTCCAACATTTCTGGCGAGACCATATTCTCAAATCACCAAAGTCATCACTCACAATTATCTGGAAATTAATTATTATAGTGTGCTATCAAACTTAGTTATAAATACATTATTTATAGATTCTTCAGAAACAAAAAGTTAAATCTAATAGTACTAATGGGTCATTCACACACTGTTATGAAGCAAGTGCATGTGCGATGTAACCAGTAGTAAACATGTGTGGACAGAAGGTGCTCACACTCTGTTTGAAAATAAACGACACATTGAAATACCTTGGTAGCCTAGTTGTACTACCGTGGACTTCAGAACCGAGGTCCCGGGTTTGATTCCCGATCGGTCAAGTGTTTTTTCACTTGAAATTTCTACCCAGGGTTGGCCTGTCTCAGATTGGACGGGACCGGTTGACTGGAAAAAATTGCCTCAGGCAATAAGTTCCGCCGGCTATACCAACACCTTTGTATAGAAAAGTGTTATATTATATTATTGAAATGGCCTGAGCAACTTTGAACTCGCACCATCTCCCACTTCACAGAAGTGGACATCACATTTGAAGTGCAATTTTTTACCCGCAACTCACATTCGCACATACACTTGATACTTAGCAATGTGTGAACGACCCATAAGGGAGGTTTGGGTTAAGGACAGATTGTCATCAATTTGTAGCAGGAAAGTCATCCTTTGAAAGGCCAGTGATTTCTGGAAGTGTTGAAGGCACCAAAGAAAGACGACAAAGGGCTTCTTCAGGTGATAGTTAAACTGGTGAGGACTGGGGAATGTTCCACAAGAAGCATTGATAAATATATTTACCTTTGTGGGGTCTTTGAGAAATTTTCCATCTGTAACACATCTATCGGTGAAAATCTTTGATATATTAGAATCGCTGCCTGAATCTAAAACAAAATCCCATGGAGATTTGCTGATGTTGATAGTACCATCCCAATGACGACCGGTTAAATCACAAGCACCAACAACCGTCGATCCATCTACAAAGAAAATTTAATATTCTAATGACATTCTTCCAACTTAAAAGAATCTTACATTCGGGACCGTTCAAGTATTACGTAACGCTTATTTTTAACATTATTGACCCCCCCCCTCCCCCTGAGATGCATCGTAACGCTCTTTGTTACCCCTCTTCCCATTCTCCAAACGTTGTCTAAGGCACATATTACAACTATGTATGCCTCAAATCACAATTATTACTTGAAATTCACTAAATACCTTTGTCGCGGCGCCGGTAATACAATAATAACGTTTTACAAGACTAACCCCCCCTCCCCCTCATATTGCGTTACGTAATACTTGAACGCTCCCTTCCCTAGACAAGTAAAATCCCTGAATAGTGATGAGAATGATTTCAATTCATTAAGTTTTCTTTCCGTGACTATTTAGAAGGTATGCTTGTGAAATTATTCAGACTTTAATATTCAAATGTCAATAGATTTGTAGGATGATATCACAACAAATTGTAAAATATGACAATGTAATTACCTAATAATAATTTAATAAAAAACAATGTGTATATTTAACAAGATTATATTTTTTCGTAATCAAAATGTTTCGGACTACTCAAAACAAGTAAACAAAATTAAAAACAAACCACAAAGATAAAACCACAAATTGATACAAACCTATGCTGATTATATCTATAGTTTAAGGACTAGTGTTTTACGTATTAGAATTCAATGTAAAATGATGAAACTCTTGACAAAGTTGAAAACAATTGTTAATACGCTAATACAAACACAGATAATGACTATGAGAAATCTAAATATTTATCACAAATAGGTTCAACGGTTAACGCGAATTTTAAAAATTAACACAAGCGTGTTAAATACATGGCACCTCCAGCAAACTTATAGTTAAGACTTTTGTTACTATTTATAATAAAAGCATGTATCTTAAACTGGCGATTAAATAGCATTTTACCATTAAAGCTTATAAAAACAACTCCTAACCTAAAAATGAACTCACCTTGATGAATATCTATGAAACTTAGATGTTTATAAATTTTATTATCTACTTGATGGTTCTTATAGAGTTCGGCGTTCAAATTTGGAGGTCTTACTTCGACAAACATTTTATTTTATACGATTTTTGCCTGCTAATTTAAAACAATTTCAACACTGCAAATCACCCAGACAAACTCGCGCCGAAACAGAATTTTTGATTTATAGAAACAAAGATACGTAGAAAATTATTTGACAAGACAAAACAAGGCCACCATAAGGCAAAGCCTTGGCGCCTTGGCAAAGCAGATATGAAGTACCTAGTGACAAGAATACACTACGAATATGCGGAATATGCGACAAACTTACATTTATTTTCACAGTGATACTTTTAAGCTAAAAGGGACCATAATAATAGGTCAAAATGAAAAAATCAAAATCTCAAAAAATCGTCAAATTTTTGCCTAAACATGCAAGAAAGAAAGAAAAACTGCAAAAAAACTATTGCAACATGCGGATTTGACGGTTTAGCTTGGTTTAGCTCAATGGTACTCAACCTTTTTTTCGCCGGGCCACATACATATATTTTCGAACTTGCGCGGGCCGCAACCCTCCCCCCCCCCTCCCCAGTAATTCATATATTTGAGTTTTAGAAAAATATACACTAGGTTATGCATTAATAAAATATTTTTGTGGGCATAATAAGTCAGGGTTTATAAACAGGTGGGTAGTGTTAGCGGAAAATAGTAGTGTTAGTTAAGCAAGTGAGGACAGTGAGGTATGCCTGAGATCGACGTTTTGCGTGCATATCCACAAGGGAATTTTAAACAGGAACGTTCGTACTTTGACAGTTCACAGCGGCCATTTTGTTGAAGCGAAATACATAAAATTGGCTGTAAATAAAATTATTTACTGTGACAAATTTCAAAAATGTAAAAAAAATAAAAATACGTACATATTTTATACCTAAAAACGTATTTTGTTTGATCAAACATCGCTTATTTTACGATCAGAGTTCAAAAAGACCCTATATTTTAATAGGTCCTTACCTACCACCTTTGGTTCGTAATGACAATCCTCTTCAAGTTTCATGGAATGGAATTGCGAATTTTTCAAATCATTTCGGATAAAAAGCAACACCACCTATATAAGAAGGCCTTAGTGCAGGCGGCCATTTTTGGCCTCCCGCGTCACGACTGCCTGTGTGTAGACAGATATCATAGTGCACAGGTAAGTACATACAGATATAGGTGAGTGAATGTTGGGCCTCCCGATGTGACGCAGCACTAAGGCCTTCTTATATAGGTGGTGTTGATAAAAAGTGTGCCGGGCCGGGCCGCATGCGGCCCGCGGGCAGCAGGTTGAGTATCGATGGTTTAGCTCATGGACGTTCTTAAATCCATGGTTTAGCTATGTAAGTAAAAAAAGAATAAGAAGAAGACACAATACATTTTGACAGTTTAGTTATGGCAGAAGAGTGTTTTTTTCATTAAGCATCTTTAATTTGTTGTATATTGTTGAGTATTATAATAATTGTTTACGTAGTAACCATCTTCCATTTCTAAAACTAATATCTACATTTTTTGTTGATAAATTTTGCATTCGTAAACTACAAGAAACACTTAATTATAAAAATATATTTAGATTTTTATCGCGTATATTATTAGAAGTTTAGTTTTGTAGTTATGATGACCTCTTTGATAGGGTTAATTCATTGAATTTCTTATTTCATTTCACACATAAATATGTCTACAATTTTAAAAGAAGAAGCGGAATTTGTTAAAGATGAAGAACTCATTAAAGTTGTTCCTCCATGCATATTTTACACAGAATGTGAAGGTGAATGTATGCCAGACGGTAGCAAAAACTTAAATGTATGGTTTAATTTATATTTTTAATGCTATTCTGCCATGTGAGAACATAATTTAACAATCTAAATGGTTTATCTTAATCACCTTACAGATTCATATAATAAATACATTTTCCTTGGACAAAAAGACTGAAGAAATATCACAAAATGAATTCTCCTCCAGGTAAAAAAAAGTACCAAATTGTACATCTTTTTGATGAGACTTTATGTAAGACAAGAGAAATTATAATAATATAATTCCTTTATTGATAATTATCTGAGTATAATATTAATACAAAATAAAAATTGAGACAAAATCGCTATCATTGATATTCTCCCCGAAAATGAGTAAAACTCGTGCTTGTTAGAAAACTGAGTTTGTTAATTTTATGATTTAATTTTTAGTAATTCAAGCAACATACACCCGACAAATCAATGCATAATGAATAGTTCAAATATTGAAGAAACACAGGAAAATTCTAGTTCATATCCTATGACGGTGTCGTCTGCAGAAAACTTGAAATGTGATAGCTGCATGCAGAGTTTCTTAGAACAAAATGATTTGAATTTACATCAGGAGATGTGTGGTATTTTTATAATTACTATCATTTTATCAATAAATATTTTTATTTGTGCTGTAATATTATATAATAATTAAAATTGTTTTAATTTGCAGGTAGCCTCCAAAATATTTCATTTAGTTGTAATATATGTAATATTACATTTAATTCGAAAAAATATTTAGACAATCATTTGCTATGTCATGAAAGTGAAAAGCAATATACGTGCAAATCATGTGGGCGAACATTCAAATTACAAAAAGAATTCCAAACACATTCTTGCATCCAGAAACATTTGAATTTAATATGTTCAGCTTGTGGAACAGAATTCTCCAAAATGTCAAGTCTCAAGAACCATATGAAAATTCATAACTATCTGCCTGGAAGAGAGTTTGTCGCCCCTACATTTTGTGAAACAATCTTATCCGACAGTTGCAGTTGGGCCAACGAAATTCAACCTTTACCGCCATTAATGCCCCAACTTGAAATGGTCAGTAATGCTGATATAACCAATTGGAATCTGAGTGATTCTGTTGAAAACAAAGATCTTAATGAATCCATGGACATGACACCCAACACATATGCACATATTTTAGACAGTCAGACTACATTTCACAATGAGTTGGACAGCATTGAGGAAGTGTCAGCCCCTACGGAATCTTTGGATCATAAAAATGAAGCAGATTTGTATTTTTCAATCCTTAAAAATACGGATCACAAGGATAATCTTTTATCGTCTAACTTATTGGTAGATCAAAATATTGAGGTAAGTCAATTTGAATTAGGTTGTATTGCTGTGTGTTTGTCCGGGAGGAATCTTGCAACCAATTTTTTTTGAGATGGTTGGTAATCAAGTGGTATCAATCACCAGCATTCGTGCATACAGCATATTGGAGGTAGTAGGTTCGAATCCTGGCAGTGCCGACCATCTCCTCTTTCACGACACAAGTTTTAAGTAGCTTACTGTGAAAGAGTCAAAGAGTGTATTTGTGTTCACTTTGAGTGAGCACAGATTCATTTTTATATAAAAAAAAATGTTTTAATAAACTAATACCTCAGGTTTAAAAAACCCTTTTTTACATTTTGATATCCCATTTCTTGAGGAAGGCTTTAGGGTATTTTACACCATATTCCTACTCTTAAATTTCTCCCATTTGCAATAAAAAATGAACTTCATTAGAAACTTTCAAGGGAGTTAAGAACACATTTGAGAGTATTGGATCTAAGTAATCAAAGAAACCTAACTAAACCACTATACCAGAGACGAGCCATGCAATAAAAAGTTCTAACAGAAATATGAATGAGTGTTATATGCATTGATAATTAGGTATTATTTATTCATAGTCTTGAAAATCCATACAAGTGTAATATTTGCGATGAAAATTTCACTCAATCAGACACATTGAGTTTGCAAACTCATACTGGTGAGAACCCATACGAGTGCAATATCTGCACTAAAAAGTTCTCATTTGCCTAAATAATTGTAGTAAGTTAGCTTATCTGAAAATTAAAAAACACAGCAAGAATTATAGTAAACAGTTCTGCGATCTATACCTACTGACACCACTGAATAGAAAAGTGTAAATGTATTTATATGTTATGTTATTAGCTTATTTATTTTATTCAGTTTAATATCAGTGAAACAGACATAACAGCTTCGAAAAGCCTTTGAGTCTATCACACTTAAAAGAAAATACAAAAACAAAGAAGAAAAACTAAAAATACAAGTTTTTCATATTAAAGCAGATCATCAATATTTCTACACCAAATACTCAATTCGCTTGCAGAAAAGTTCATATGTGACATTGAAAATATCAATCTCATCGGACAGCCGATTCATTAAGAGCATCGCTCGGTTAATTGGTGAATGGTTTATAACGTTTGTACATCCTCTATGAACATAAAACAAAACATAAGAGCGAGATGTCATGTAATCATCAGGGACGTAGAGATTCAGCTCAATTAGTACCTGCGGGTTATTAATTATCCTAAGTCATTTCTTGTGAACTGATTATTTTGAGTAATGTAAATTTTTTTTTCAAAAGGAAACCAAGAAAAAGCCACACACTTGCAAATACTGTGGAGTATCCTTCACCAGAGAAAAAGCTTTGGTTTCCCATGAAAGATTTCATCTGGATTATCTGACAGACATTTTGGAATGCAAGAAATGTGGAGAAATATTTCTGAAAAAAGAAGACCTGAAAATGCATTCATGTTCAAAAAACTCCAATAAAATATCATACGATATAAGTGTAAGTTTTATATTGTTCCATTAACTAATTCTTTCCAATAAATTGAAAGTGGCTAATAATGCTCTTACATATTTGAAAAAGTAGATGTGACATAACATTTTGTGTAAAAATCTATATTTTCTTTGGTATAAGGAAGTTTGTCACATTTGCACAAAACCATATAGAGAATCAATGTGCGAATTTTCAACTGTCAAATAAATTCAACAACAAATAAATCAGTGTTAATTTTTAAATATTGTTTTTGTTTTAGAATTCAACTATAGAGAATAATAATCTAAAAAATGTCCCAAAACCTTCTAGGAAGGAATCGCCAGGATTTGTAATTTGTGAAAATGAAAATATAGGTATGCCATTTAAATTTAGTAATTATTCAGGCATCTGTTTTAATTGTTATTGAATATACACATAAGAGTAGTGTTTGTTGTTTTATGAAAAAATTAGTTTCAATTTTGTAATATTCCAACCGCTTTCGTCTTCATCTGGTATTACAAAATTGAGACCCATTTTTTTTTATTTGAATAAATACAACCAAGCAGCTTCGGCCCATTCAATCAATATCATTTTACTTTTTTTAGAATATCCACCAAAACAAATTACGGAATCTACGAATCCAACCTCATCCAGCTTAAAACAAAGTAAGCATACCTGTGAACATTGTTTCAAACGATTTACGACAAAACAAAAGAAATTCCGCCACATGTGGATACATCGCAATAAGACATTCTCGTGTGAAATCTGTTCAGAATCTTTCACTACGCAACTCCAACTTAATGAACATAGGTATATTTTTGATAACGAAACTTGTGAATTATGTACTTAATTGTGAAAAGGTATTTAATTCAGTTAAATTGTTGACAGGTTGACATCTCACGAGGGTAATACTCCGCATGGTTGTGTTATTTGCGGCAAATGTTTTGCCAGTCGACAAGGGTTGTGGGAGCACATGAGGCTGCACAAGGAAGGTTCGGCGCCCCATCAGTGCAACCTTTGTGGGAAAAAATTTACTAGCCGACAGGGATACCATATTCATGTGAGAACTCATACTGGGGAACGTCCGTATGGCTGCAGGTTATTACATAATATTATGTTACTAGCTTATACCCGTCATGCTTTACGTTTTTGATTCCGATTGTCAGGCTTGATCGGTAGGTAATTAAACAGGTTCTAGTCTAGCTTCCCATTGCTTAACTGACATAAGCACACCAAAAGAAGAATGACACTTTTACAATTTTTGTTTTACCGACCTCATAATATTATACGAACCTACCGACATAATTTGCAAGTTTTCATAGAGAGAGCTATATGGTTTGAATCTTAGATACATTCCCTACACCCATGTGTGATAATTAATTAGGCATTCCAACCATAGAGGGTGATATGTGCTATGAGTATAAAAGCCGCTGTCAAACTTCAAAATGGAGGAATCATTTTGCAATTTTTTTCATTAAATCTTTATTTATTGAGAATAATAAGATTTGAATAACATTTATATGTATAACAAATCAATCTACAATTATTTTATTACATTTTCATACTGTAATACCAAGATTCCATTCAACGTTTACATGAGTAATTTTATTTCCAAAAGATGGCTTACTGTCTTTTTGAGAAATTTGTATGAAGATCCTAAAAAATAGAGTTTTTAAATAGCTCTAAATATATTAAAGTTAATGCAGCAAATTGTATTTAAGAACCTTCTCCAGCATTTTGTACGGCTCTGGGCATATTAATATCTGACCTTAATGTATGTTTTCTATGATTGATGCTCTTACAAAAATATAAATAAACGGACTATAATATTATGTAGATTAGTACTTTATAGATAGCTTTAACAATTTTTATAAAATATCTCAATCATACCAAATAAAAACAAACAGCTTTGCTCATTATTTCCCAAAATCCCCTGAGAATGGTGAGGCATGTGGCTGCAACATCAGACTTGACATTTGAATAATGTACCTATAGTATAGTCAATAATGATGTGCTGGTAGATCCTTTACCTGAACTATTTTTATTTCTCATCTGTCTCTTGTTTCTAATTTTGTGTATTAAGAATGGTTTTAACTATTTCTGTGTGTATTATTGGGGCCACCAAATGCCTGCTTGAGTGCCTACCAATAAAAAGAAGGAATTTAAAAAAATATTTTCAAAGCAAAGCGGTTATTAATTCTATGGTAGGGGGGAACAAACACATAAGTCACATTGGTCAAAAAAAATATTTTTTGCTCATCCGATAATATGTAGCTATATTCACACATGTTCAAAAGCACATAAGTCAGAAGAATATATTAAGATTGATATTCAGGTTGTTCTCAATCACACACAATAAATGTTTCAAACTGCCGGGGAGAATAAACACATAAGTCAGACTTATGTGTTCAGGTACACAAAAAATTTTCACTCTTGACTATCTACCTATGACTTATTTAACAATTATTATTGTATTTTACGGACATTGTATTGTATTCTGTGGACATGTGGGACAGTTTTCAACGGATTTCATTTATTTATTATTTATTTATTTAATCATTTAAATAGAAACATTCACTGTACTACTTATAATTTGATATTAAAACAATGGGAAGCAGAAGAAAAGAAATACTTTGTCTTCCAACATAGACATTCTGTCTATATTGGATTTGATTCCCACAATGTTTCATGATTTTTATAAACAAATTCCTACAAATAATAGTCAATAACAGATCTTTTGATTTTAATGTAGGTTAGTGAGATATGTGTATAAAAATAAAAACTGGCCGCTTTGGTGTCCGAGTACAGGGAGCTGAGCCGTAAGGTGAAGCACTTTGTACGAACAGATAAAAGAAGACACCTAGATTCTCAGATACGGCGAGCACAGTCTGCTGCGCTCGGTAATGACTCAAGGACACTTTTCGAAATTACCCGGGAGGTCGGGGGCAGGGGTCAAAAAAGATCCGTGACGGCAATACGAGACTATTGTGGAGCCACTGTCACTGCCCCCGAACTGATTAAAGGGAGATGGAGGGAGTACTTTGAGTCAATATTGAACCGCCCCGAACCCTCCTCACCTTACAACTTTGAGGACGAGTTTGCGGGTCTGAATATACCTCAGACGACTGGGATATGTGAAGATCCGCCGACCCACAGCGAGATGGTGCTGGCCGTGATGAGATTGAAAAACAACAAAGCGCCAGGAGACGATGGAATCCACGCAGAGCTCCTCAATCAAGGCATAGACACCCTTGGCCAACTACTTCTTGATATATTTATGTAAAATGGCGTGAGAAAAGGAGAGGTGCCCAAAAGATTGGCGGAATGGATTCATCGTCACAATACTTAAAAAGGGGGACCCCTTTAGATGTGGAAACTACCGTGGAATTACTTTATTGAGTGTTCTCGGTAAGGTATTATCTCAGATATTACTAGGTACACCTCATTTAGGGGCCTGTCATGGCTGTCCTAAGAGAGCAAGAATGCGGCTTTGTACCTGGCAAGTCCTGCACGGACCCAATTTTCTGTGCCAGGTGCATTTTTCAGCAGTGTAAAGAGTTAAACTCTCCAGTCGCTTGTTGCTTTATATATTTTGAAAAGGCCTTCGACAGCCCACATAGACCATAAATATGGAAAATACTTGCTGTGTATGGTATACCTCCGAAAATACTTAAAATGGTGCAGTCCTGTTGAGAAAGTCCATGCAAGGAGCAAGAGGTATACCGATAACACAGAGAGATGGTCTAATGGGCGAACTGTGCGATCTGGAGTACGCGGATGACCAGCGTTATTTAGAGGAATTAGAGCGCAGTGTTTCAAGACTCTGCGACGAAAGAGCACGCCTTGACCTTCGAGTCAATGCCAGCAAGACGGAGCTTATAGCGAATAATGCCTGCCCCGATAAACAGCTAGCGATAACCATCAACGGTCACCAGGTCTCCCGGGTGGATAAATTGACCAAAGCCCAGGCACAAAAAATCTCTGCATTTGAAATAAAGTGTCTCAGGAGAATGTTAGGTATAAGATGGTACCACCGCATCACGTACGACGTTATACGCCGGCGCACACAGCGTGAGACCATCACCTCTACCATTGTGGGACATGACGTGTTAAGGATGCCGAATGACAGTTAGCCGAGGAGAGCGCTGTTCTTCCTCCCATCAGGATCCCGAAGACGAGGAAGACCCTCTCACACTGTGTTCCGCTCCTTCGAAGCAGAGCTGAGGGATTTGGACATGGTGTGGGAGGAGGTCATAAACATTGCGCAAGATCGAGCGCAATGGAGAGTTCTTGTTGCCTCCCTATGCTCCTGAGTGGAGTGTTAAAGGGAGAATTGTATTGTTGTATTGTAGTGAGATATGTGTATTTTTTTTAATATTTGAACTAAATTTATTACTTACATAAATTTTACACCACCTTTTATTTTCGTACCTGAACATATAAGTCACCCATTAATTTCCTATATGCGTGGTTCAAAATCACATAAGTCAACGATTTTCTTTAATGATGAAGATTTTGTAAAAATAATTAGCACTGCTTAAAAACCTTCCCTTGATGAGGCTAAACTAAAAAAAAATATAACAAGTTCAATAGAAAATAATATAGAGAAATACAAAAAACTGTCTCCTGTAAAGTAGGCTATTTTGACTTATGTGATTGTTCCCCCCTACCATAGAATTATGGTATGCCATTTTGCTTTGAGAATACAGTAGGTGCCGGATATTGTGATCATGTTTGTCCCAGTGTGTTTTGATTCTAATAAGCGGCACCCATACAGAGTATACTACTTAGTACATACCTACATATATTTCACACAAACATAGGTACCTACGCATTATATACCTATGAAAGGTTTTTATGCCAAAAAAATCGTAACAAAATCGAGACAAAAGGGAATCTGTCTATATGTTTCGGATAGTTTTCGCAAATATGTGACTTCATTCAAGCATTTGTGTAAAAAATATACCTACATACTTCACTAGCAAGTGTTTCACGGCTTCAAAACATCTGGTAGATGTACTCTTTCTAAAAACTAAAATGTCATCAGTCCGACATAGCGCATGTTAAAAGTGCTCACCGTTATTCGGTCTTTTGTCTTTTTGCCTGTTCCAGGGTTCCAAACTTTTATCACCATACAATAAACAAACACACGCACAGCTAGAAACAGTTCAAAACTGACCTATAAGGGACCGTTCAAGTATTAAGTAACGCATTTTTTTAACATTATTGACCCCCCCCCCCTAGATGCACCGTAACGCTCTTTGTTACCCCTCTTCCCATTCTCTAAACGTTGCCTAACGCACATATTACAACTATGTATGCCTCAAATCACTATTATTACTGGAAATTCACTAAATACCTTTGTTGCGGCGCCGGTAATACAATAGTAACGTTTTACTAAAAAAAACCCCCTCCCCCCATTATTGCGTTACGTAATAATTGAACGCTCCCTAAATCTTTTAATGCGCAATTTGTCTATTGAGTCGAAATTGAAAAAAAATACAAAAAACGTGCACGTCAGTGGCTAAAATATAAGAAAGTGTTCTAAATTTTTGGAACAATTGATTCTATTAACCGAAAATGTGATTCTATTATCCGATAGACATTTTATGAAATTCTTCATTTTGAATCGGGACTTGGACTTTTGATTCTATAAAGCGGCTGATTCTATTAAGAGCCGGACACTCGAAAATGGCTGTTTTTATATAAACGTTGTTCCTTTAATAGGTATCGTAGCGTAACAAAAAAGTAAGTGTGCTTTAAGTTAGAGCTTTGGCTATCAATTCTTCTAATTTAAATTTATATTTTCCAAATTTTGCTCGATAGAAAAAAATTTCAAAGTTTGCTCTATATTTTTATAAATCATAACGGTGTAGGCTATCTACTCAATAAACAACTCATTAAAATATACCAAAATGCGTGTCTTTTAATTTGCTTTAAAACCATCCGTCTTTTTTTATTTCTATTTAACACAGTTTTTTAAATAATCGGTAAAAAGTGATTGGGCGCTAAGGACCTTTTCCTTTAGAAATAAAAACTGTATAGGCTCCATACAAATCGAAAATTTCTCATTCGTGAGAGAATGTTGTGGCGTGCGGACGTGTCGCTCTGCGCTCTGTAGTGTTTTTCTGCAGAAACCTTCCACTTTCTAATGTTGGTCATTAGGGGCTAAATGCAATATTTGAGAATCCATGGTTGTCAAAAATTTTATATTACTTTATTTTTTAAATGTTTTTTTTCCTTCTACATTTTTTTCTTTACAAATATATATTTTTTTTCATAAAATAATATTATAGAATTACTTTTTGAGGTATTTTTTTTATCGTAATATCTTAATTAGGTATAATAAGTTTTTACCACATAATTCTTGATTTTTATCGGTACCTAAGTCAAAGAACCTATCATGAACAAAATTGCGTAAATAGTAAGTTGATAATATTATAGTTATTGGTTCATAACTATATACATAGCTACCTACATTATATGAACAAAAAAGTTTTTATGTTACACAAAAATAAAAACAAAATAAACTAAAATGAAGCCAACCTCTACTTGCGGTTTGAATCTTGTCATAGAGTGGACGGGACCGATTGATTGGTAGAAAATGCTTCCGCCGGCTATATCTACCGAGAAGAGTTTAAGTACTTTTGTAAAACAAAACTTGTGTGCGTTTATTCAATAAGCTATTAAAAAGTTGGTTTTATTTATGTCACTCAACTTCGTCGAAATACGCGCTAAGAACTCAAATAGTACTTATAGAACTTCATTATATTAAATTTGAAAAGTGTCCATTATTTGACATGACACCAAATTTTAAATGTAGCTATTAATTAACCTGATATTTATGGTTTGGCTGCCAACCCTAACTCCGATTGCATTTTAACTAAAGATAAAGAAATGAACAAAATATCATTGTGTCAGTAGGGTAGTTGTGTGACAGAGACAGCGAAAAGAAAGTTCAACCTGTCTCACGCATAATATGACGAGGTGTGCGCGGGGAAGCGGGGACAAAACTCAGTTTGGTGTTTCGAGTGTCCGGCTCTTAACCAGTGATCACAATAACCGGCGACTACTGTATTACGTTAGCTATATTTTTTTCAAGTAAGTCTCTGCATAGGAATGCTTAACTGACTCATTTAGAATTTCATCGTGCCTTTGAAAATCAACAGAAGCACTCCAAATTTTTGTGACTACTATTTAGAAAAGATAAAAGTTTCTTAAGATATTTTTGCTTTTAGATATTGTTGGAAAGCCTTTCGGGACGGAGGCACTTTGAGGAAACATGAAAGGATTCATACAGGTGAACGCCCTCATGTGTGCCCCATATGTCATCGTGCTTTCAACCAGAAAGTTGTTCTTCGAGAGCACGTCAGATGGCTCCACGCTCACATTCAACCAAACCAAAATCAACCCTTCATCCAGTGCCCCATAGCTAATTGTAAACAAACCTTAACGGATAAAGAAGACCTCTGCGCTCATATTGTAAAGCATAGTGACACCTTATCAAGTGTGGACAGTGCCGCACCTAATTTAGATGTTAAGATAAAACCCAAACGCATCAAAAAAGAAATGCTCCCCAAGCACAGTGATATAACGTATGAAGACGAAGATCAATCATACCTTTCTCCCGATCACAAGTGTGAGATGTGTGGGGAAATATTTCCCGTCAGAGATCTGCTGCTCTCTCATATTAAAGTGCATATCTAAGTAACCCTCTCTCGTCCCTGTACCTGATTTACTTCCTTTGTATGTAATTTTTACACTTGTATCATGAAATATTTGAAATATTATTTATTGCATTTTTAAGGAAATGAGGTTGTATGTTTATAGGTGGATTTATTAAAAGCTGTTTAGAATGAATATTATGTATTACGTAATTGATTATATTTTTTTGCATAATAAAAATGGCAAAGTAAACTGTGTAATCAATTTTTATTCCTTTTTTTCTAGTCGATTTCTGACAGAACCAAAAATTTATTTTTGGATCTGTTATCTATGGAAATCCTGATGTTTAATTCCTTCAGAATGATTTAAAATCAAAACTGTAGGTATACTATGTCTTTCTCCATTAGGGGACGTTCATTAATCACGTGATGTTTTTTTGCAACTTTTTAGACCCCCCTGCCCCTTGGTGATGTTTCAGAATACCCCCCCCCCTCATCCCAAAAATCACTTGTACTTTTTTAGTACAAAGAATTAAGAAACTTGTTTGAAATTTCTGAATGTTTAACAGTGTTATTTTAAATTCATCAGAAAAAATAAATGCACATGATTTTCTCACTAAACCCCCCCTCCCCCTTCGTGATTTTTTCCAGACCCCCCACCCTCCCCCTTTTGGGATCACGTGATTAATGGACGCCCCCTTACACCAATAGTAACAGTTTTTTTTATAATGTGCACTGTGAAGAAATCTGAGGTATCCAAGTATTAATTATACCGAGCCTCTTTTAAATCGGAATTAAAATATGTAAAATCACATGGTAAAGGGAGTTAAGTTTTATGTTACAGCTTCTAAATTTCTTAATGAGACCAAGTGCAAAGTGAGAGAGGGGATAGAGAAATCTTTCATAAGGTATTGCGGTTGGCAGAGAATAGAGCTGGCCGATCCTCTACTCAGGGAGGATCAACGAAAAAAAAGAAAGACGTTTACTTACTTATATTGTTTATTTTTGATTTATAACACTTATTTGTACAACATTAATCTCGGAAGAACAATGGCACTAAAATATATATTGTGTTTATTTCTTACAATGACAAGTATTATCTTTCAAAAGTTGGATATAAGTAAATACTACCCTTCGATGCTCCTCTAGGGAACATAAACGAAATTGAGAAAAAACTTGTGGAGGTGCTAAATGGAATAAAAAAATATGGTGACAAAATTATATTTTGACCTTGGACATTCCTAAAGATACATTTGTATTTATTTTTTAGTGAATACTAATATGTTACTGTGTTTCTTAAATATTTATGGAAGACTTAAGACACTGATATTATCATGAAAATGGAAGACGCTTTGAAAAATAAATCATTTTAATTCTTAACTAAAAAAATAATAATAAATGCGTATAATCTTACGATTAGAACAGGAGAGGAAGAGAATATATTTTTTCTCTGGATGACTACATCTGTGATCGTGATTCAAGACTAAAAAATATGGAGTAGCTGAAATCTTATATTTTTACACATGATTATTTTAACTTAAATAAATAATTTTCCCAGAATTGTATATATAAATATGTTAACCAACATATTCTCTCAAAAATGTCGGTACCCTGCGGTGACGAAATCTTAAAAAAATGATGGTGAAGAAAATTAATCAGTAAATCGAATAAAACTTTATCGCTTTTAGTAAAAAAATGTGTAATTTACTTGTATGGATGCTTCACCACTGTTAGCTGTTAACAAATCACGCCATGGAAGGATTCCGCAACATAAAATTAATACATTTTTAAAATTATGTCCGAAAATCTAACTTATTTAGTTTCTTTCAGAGTTTGATCTAATCCGTCAATGAAGATATCTGCGTGTTTTGGGGTGAAAATAAGGGCTGGTCTCAATCTAATTCCATGGTCTCCACAACCACCCATTTGGAAACCTGAAAATTACATAATAATATGTTTTTAACTATAGTGGATTTTCGGAAATTTGACGAACAAGCCATAAATCTTCAAAAGAATAGCAGTAGGGAAACAATATAAACATTTTTATGACGGATGCACCCTTGTGTTATTGTTATTGGCGAAGCATTAATTGGAAATTCATTACGTGAACCTGTCTAGATAAATATGAATATAACTGACAGGATATTAATTCTTGCTCATTTTTTTCCTGGAACAGTTATTGCAACTTATTTCCTTTCATAATGGGAATGTTTAAATACTATACGTAGCACCAGGATTTGGCCATATGTGTTATGGGATTTTCAAATAGATATTTTTAGATTAATCTATAAAAATTACATATTATTTTTTAACAATAATAATTAGCTATTTGCCGTGGGGTTGCCGCCTAAGAATAGCACCTCTGCTCTTTTTGCTGGTTTTTTTCGAGCATCCTGTAAGAGGCAGGAAATCGAAAAATCAGATCGGGACCGTGAGGTTGACCACCTCACGTCCTTAAACCTCAACTGGTCAGAAAAGGCACAAGAGCCTCGGACGCCTTCGAGCGCAATGGAGAGCTCTTTATGCCTTCCTATGCTCCTGAGTGGGGCTTAGGTCTCTCGCATTGTGGGTTGGTTTGGGGGGATCCGCGGCGGGCTTTATTTGTGTGGGGCCGGCTTTTCGGTTTGATTGCTTTGATCGAGCTGGGAGGTCGGTTTCGTGCGGTTCGGGTTTGCTGCGGATTGGTCTCTTCCGGGCTGGCTTGCGTAGAGTGGGGGACCTTAACGAGAGTATGTATGTATGTATGTAGCTATTTACTGATTTAAGCAAATAATCTATATTATGTACCTACTTGTATTTCATTTAGGTCTACACAGAAATTGATCGGAGAAAGGTATTAATATTTTATTAAAATTCGTGATAAACATCTTGGTTTTTGTAATTTGCCGATAACTCTAAGAAGTAAAAGAAAGTACCTGTGCAAAACCCTTCGATATTTACACGGTACGTGATTGGTTAATAACACGTGTCACTGTAAGACAATACCAATACCTGCTATTGTTTCTTATTGCTATTCTTTTGAAGATTTATGGCTTGTTCGTCAGATTTCCGAAAATCCACAATAATGATTGGAATTAACAAGTAAAAGATTATATAATGAAAAAAAGGATGCGTGCTCATTCACTTTCAGTATGCTGCGCGTGTAAGGATGGAGTGCAGTACAGGATTAAGTTAACACCTGCACTTGATTACTTGACATTCGCAGTTGCTGTCCACATGTGTTTACAAATTTTCATTTCACACCTGCACAATACACGCTACTTTACAATGTGAAAACAGTTAGAAATGCTAGTGGAACTTATAATTTTAACATTTAAGAATAGAAAAAGTTAATAATCACCTTTCTGCTTCATTCTACCGACAATGTCATCCCGAATTGCTGAGGTAGGACAAGTAACAGCCAGGAAGGTTCCTCTGCCTCTAGCCGAATGGATCAAGTTTGGATATTGCTTCTGCAAGCTCTTCAGCCCTCTTATAAGAACTTCCCCGCTCTTCTTAACATTCTCCAGCAAGTTGCTCGTGCTGATGACATCCAGGACACGCTCCAGGAGTAACAACTTTCCGGGATCTCCCATCCATGTGTTGAACACCCGATATGGTAGGGTTGGACTGTCAAATCAAATTTAAAAGTTAGTTCCATACTGGCTGACCTGCCAATCCAACTTAGACCCACCCCGAAAAAAAATTGTGTAAACTTTCCGACATCCAAAGTAAGGAAATTACAATAATAACAAATTAATTCAGCTAATAAGTTAATACAACTATCTTTAATGCTGAGGTGGTACAGAGTTTAAAAGGTTAGCAACGAATGCATAACTTTAAAAAAAATCAAGAGATGGTAGTGTAGTAGAAAATATGTTAAGCTATTTTACATATTTTTTTAAGACTATGAGCGATTATTTCGAAATTATTTTTGAAATGTAATGAAAAAATCAAATTCAAGCGGGCTGTAGCTCAACTCGTAGAGCGATAGGCTGACATCACAAACAACAAGATCAAATTTAAAATAATCAAGAGGACATAACATAACAACTTACATCATCTCTTTAGTATGGAAATATCCTCCAAGCTGCATTTTCTTACTGAAGGTGACAATATCGGGTGGAGAATCCAGATTGAAATGCTCATGGCACCACATTTTCCCTGTGGGTCCACCGCCAGTCTGAACTTCATCAATCAATAAGGCCGCACCATTCTATTTAGACAATCATCAGTCTTATTATTTATTTAAATTCAAGGGCCTTTTATCAAACACAGACCATTGCATACTACATGCATGGGTGAATAATATGGCTCGTTTTTCATAGTCATATTTTAGAATGAGAAGCCACATCTAGTATGTACATCTAATTCGGTATCATATTGTAAGAATTATGATATTAGTTTGGGACTAAATTGAAATTTTAACCTTTTTAACGATTCTCTGGAGTTGTTGGAAGAAAGCTGGTGAGGCTTCGTTATCTCCCCCTTCGGACTGTATTGGTTCCACAACAACGCCGGCAACAGGCATATTCTTTTTCTCATAAGCATGGAAAAGTTCTTCCACCTCGGCCAAACACCTGTCAAAAGAAACAAAACAAGCTTTAGGGATAAGCTAATAATAAAATAATTTGTGTTAAAACTTGTTGGCTGATTAAGTACCTTGCATCTTCAGCGGCATTCTCTCTCTCATTCTCTTCAAGAGGATATTTATAAACCGGAAAGGAAGCAATAGGCCAATCGAACGCCGGGATATCGAGTTTATGGATAGCCTTTGAGTGTGTAGTCGATAAAACTCCCAACGTACGACCGTGGAAACCACCCTAGACATAGAAATCAAGACGTTTTATACAAGTTTGAAAATCAATTTCAAAAGCAAAATCTGTTATTACAATTGACATACTTTGAAAGATAAAATAGAGAGATTGGGTGATCCTGGTGGATGGTTCAACATGCAGGATTCCATCTCCTCTTGAGAGAATGTGACGTTTTCTCCACGTTTTGTTTTTTGATACCAGATAAACATGTTTTTAAAAGCGTTCTCGTTGGAACAAGAACCGCACATCATGGTTGTTATGCAGTCTAAGCCTGTTGGAGCAACCCTCATCAAAATATCTTTCAATTTTTTCGGCCAATCGGCTCCAGGAAACACTCCCAAAGCTGGTCTGTTCACCAAGGTTTTCTAAAAAAATCATGTATCTATGTTACTAAGCTTACTTGCAAATAATAAATGGTTATTATCGTAAAACTATACATAGCCAAACTACCAACATTTAATGGAAAATTTTACATTTAGTGGTTTGCATTTACCCTGCAGGAAAGCATGTTCGAATCCTATATAGGATTTTTGCTCATTTTATTGTACATTTGACGATTTTTGTAACTTTGAATGATGAAAATTCGTTTAGATAGGAATTCATCCTACATAGTAGCTGATCCGGCAAACGTTCTTCGTTGTCCTCTTAAGAGTCGTAACGTTATTTTGAATAGCCTTAAACCTACTCCAAAAAAATAGGAAATCACTTGTAAAATGATGATTTTTTTAATACAATAGTTTCTGAGATCATAGTAAATAGTAAAAAAAAAAACTAGTCTAAAATTTATATATCGTGGTATTTAAAATAAATTATTAGGGTTTTCTTTCACATCTTTCCATGTCCCTTATTCCTATCCCTCACACTTGGCCTTCATCCCTTTCCCTTTACCCCCAGCTGAGTCTGCATATATAGGTTTTTTTCCTTTGTTTGTCTTAAAAAATAAAATAAATAAATAACACTCTTCTATCATGGGTGTCAGTATAGCCGGCGTAACTTAATGCCTGAAACATTCTCTACCAGTCAACCCGTCCCGTCTAATCTGAGACAGGATTCCAACCCCAAGTAGAAATTTCAAGTGAAAAAATACATTAAAAATTTCTGACCCGACCGGGAATCGAACCCGGGACTGTCTTGATCAGTCTTACTTCTTACACATGCACTATTTGCGTATATATTTTACTAATGTTTTTATATAATTTGAATGTCAATGAATTGATGCATTCTTGCATTTTTTTTTCAAATAGGAGGCGATAGATAGTGGTTGGAATTTGATTATTATTAAAGTTTGGCAGTTCATCAATATACTTATGTTAGTTAAGAGTTGTCTTATTATTACCAAGTTGTGTTGGTCTTGAAATGTGGCTAAAAGATAAGGGTGGTTGTATCCCAGTGGCATGGAGGATATCTGTGTGTAGACGTCCAGTAGCACATTGCCATCCACGTCCACCAAGTAGTTGCCAATAGATTTATCATAGTCGGCAAACAGCTGAACAGATTGTGCTTGCTGAAATGTTGTCATCAATTCATTACATTCTTCACGTAATGATACATTGATTAAGATAGCATAAATGTCACACAAGGTGATATTATTTTACAAATAAACAATTATCTCCTATCTTTTTATGAACACACAAACAAACCCGTTTAAAGTTTCTGATGATAAGTATTTTCGTACCTAATAAAAGATAGGTATATATTTTTAAATAAAATGATAGTCTTTTTCCCATCAGCAGGGTTATTCACGAAAAAGTTTTAGTTTAGAACTAGTCAAATATTTGAGACTTAAGGGCGCGTTGCACCTAAGCACCTGTTTTTTGCACTTTTACTTAATGATTCTGCATTCATACACATTCAAAACTGAAATTTATTTTTTATTGTAGAATGAACTTAAATTGAATAGTTTAGATAGTTAAGTATTCTTTTTGACTAATTATCTTTTTTCTGGAATGTCTCTCAAATTTTTCTCGATCCATAATTAAAAAATCCAAAAATTATAGACATGTAAGATGCGCGGAAAATGTGAAGATTAATCTGAATAATAATAATTGGAAATTATCTCATTTATCAAAATATGATTTGTTTTTCAGTGTAATGATAATATAACATTTTTCTATATAAAGGTGTCAGTATAGCCGGCGGAACTTATTGCCTTAGGCAATTTTTTTCCAGTCAACCAATCCCGTCCAATCTGAGACAGGCCAACCCCGGATAGAAATTTCAAGTGAAAAAACACTTAGAAAAACTCTGACCCGACCGGGAATCGAACCCGGGATCCCGGATCTGAAGTCCACGCTAGTACAACTAGACTACCGAGGTCAGTATTAATGCCCCTTAAGAAAATAATTAAGTTTAGTTGGAACTAATTTTTTTCGTGAATACCCCAGCTGGGTCTCAAAGCCTCTTTCATAATATGTTCCGCTCCATCAAAGTAGATCTGAGAGATTGATTATCTATAACTTTAAAGGGTGTCACAAAAAGAGAATGAATGAATATAAAAAATGAAATATCTATTTTATAACCAATAAATAAAAACCTATAGTTTTTTAATTATCTACAATTCCACTCACAAAACTCCTTATAGTTAACGCAAAAACCAAAAAAAGTTGTTTATATCTCTAGGAACAAAGCTACAGTAATTGGAACCAGTCTCCAACTATAACAATGTGTAGTTTGTAAGGTTTTTACGATTGGACATTATTTTTGACATTTGGTTTTTGTGTGTGTATGATTGTGTTTCAAGGGCATAATTTAACAACAACGTTTCGTCTGCAGTCTGGTGGCAGAAATCTTCAGGGCGGAGCGTCACAAAAACCAGCAAAAATAGTAATATGTTATGGAACAATATAATATTCATTCGGACACCTAAGAAGTTTTTTCAAGGACCAGCGCTTTTTTTCCATTTAACGCGGTGGAACGGCGTTCCGGCATCTTTTTTCATGTTTTGGTTGAATTTCTAAATCAATTAATCGCTTAAATGAAATTTGAATATAATTTTATCATGTAAAAAGCTGATAAGGACTATTATTAATTATGCTTCAACTATGTACTCAAAGCGGTTGGTAGCTTAGCGCTTACGACGTTGGCTTTCATACTATTTCATAGTACAGGTCATGGGTGTTCCATCCCAGGTGTCGACCATCTTCCTCTTTCACAACACAAGCTTTTAGTAGCTTACTGTGAAAGAGTCAAAGAGTGTACATATTTGTGTTGGCTTAGAATGAACACAGATTCATTTTTATAAAAATTCGTTGTGAAAATTGTAAATATAACGTACCTGCAGATTATTCAATTCTTGAAACAACTCTTTTGATTTCGGCCCAGGAACTGATGTTTTGACACTAGGCCCATTAGGTTCTGCTTGAAGAACAGATGCAGATAGGTAACGTCTAATACCTGGAGTGTATGCACATCCAGCTAAAAATATATATAGAAACAGAGATTAAAACCAATAATCAATGCGTCAAAAAAATAACTCGTTTGTTTTATAGACATCATTCAACATAACTCTTAAAAATGAGGATTAGATAACGACAAAAACAAACCTGCCTTACGAAGAGTCAACATGTTGATACCCAGTTAATGGCAAGGTTTAGAAACAAACTGAAATGAAAATTGCACATAATAATAAATTGCCTCTAGATTGGTAAGAATTGTACTTCTTGAGGAGTTTGTTAATTAAGTACAATTGAATCGACCTTTATTCCACTCGTTGTTACAATAGTAAACTAATCAATTTAAAAAATTAAGTACTTACATAAGTAAATATTATCTTTCATAAAATAAACAACAGTTTAAATAATCAGTGTAGCTGTAATGTCAAAAGATTTCCTTAAAATATTACCAGTACTTAACATGCAACCAGACGGCCACCTGTAAACCCTCTTTATTCTTAACCTAACAGAATACACACACTGAAAGCTGAAAAACAAGATAATATTTATTGACCGACAGCTGTATGAATATACATAATTTACTTTGTTTCCATGAAAGTAAGTATGTATGTACATACAATATAATATAATATTATATTATTATTGTTATTATTATTTACACCGTAGACAAACAGATGTCATCAGAAAAGCATGATAATTATTGTCTATGGAAAAAATTACTGATTACTGACATTGGGGGTTATTCTGAACATCCGACCCTATCGAGTTGTGTGCGTTCCGATAGTGTCGCGTAGAATCCAACTTTTTGTACAGGCTCTTACTATTTACAAGTCACATTCGAATGAAACATCGGATTACCGGTTGCATTCGTCGCAACACTATCGGATGTCTACTCAACGCCCATTTCGCTGTCGCTCGCGATCCAACCAAGACTTTACTAGTGTTTAATCATCTTATTTTAATTTAAGTGTAAAAAATGGCAAAAAAATTAATTATTTGGTAAATATTTGGAAGAATTTTAATGAAAATTGTTTATAAAAGTTCTATCTAAGAGTATAGATATCATGTAAAAGTATGCTTACATTTTGCGGTAAATAAAATAATAACTTGTATAAGAAAAAATAATCATTGATAGAAATAACAAATTATTAGTATTGTTAATTAAAATAGGTAAAAAATATAGTGGAATATTTTAAATTAGTATTACAAAATTATTATTTTTGTCCGTCACGCTATTGTATTGTATCCGATGCAACTCGATCGGGTCGGATGTTCAGAATAACCCCCATTGACTATTGAGGTGTGATTGAGGTACTGATCAATATAATATATTGGTTCGGGATAATCATAATCAGCACTCCCCCCCCCCCTCCCTATATATCTCGTAATTTTGTTCATTCCAGTTTTGGTTCAGGATGATCATAATCAGCGCCCCCCCCCCCCCCCCAAAACTCGTATTTATTTTTATACTACATATTTTATACTATCTGATACCCGTCTTGCTTTTCGTCGTTGTTTCCGTTAGTCAGGCTCATTTAAACAGATTCTAGTCTAGCTTCTCTCCGCGATGATTTAGCATATGGGTGTTTATTAAACTTTTTATTGAAAATATTGCATTCGTATGGCTTTTCTCTGCTGTGAAGTCGCTCTTTCCGTAGATTGGCGACGTCTCTTAGCCAAAAATTTCCTGTTGCTTGCTCGGTTGCAATGAAAATAAAATTTAGTTAGAGTTTTTTTAAGATTTAAATTTAAAAATTGATTAAACTTTTTATAGCAAATATTGCATTCCTTTGGCTTTTCTCAGCTATGAGTTCGCATGTGAATCCCTGGACTGTACTACAAGCAAAAGATTTTTAGATTTTTTTTGCCCACGGCGGCGCCCCTCGAATCGCGGCGCCCAAGGCGACCGCCTCGGTTGCCCCACCCACGCGACGGCCCTGAGTACGTCTAAAATAGAAATATTTCCACTTTTTATTCTAACAGTAGGGTATTATTTGGCTTTAAATGAATCATTAAATACAAACGTCACTCTTTTTACATTATTTATGCAGGTGGTAAGCTTAAATTTAGATGGACTGACGGAAAGTGATCAATATCTATATAAAGAAAATACTACAGCGCTTCTTTTTTAAATGAATCTTCAAAGTGAACACAACTTTCATGAGTAAGGAAGATGGTTGGGACTTTACCCTCAATTCTCTGTTTTATCGGAAGGTAGTCACGGTAGTAAAGTGAGTATTACACAATACATTTTGTATGGGAAATGTGCATAGCGCCGCCACAGAAATATTTCTAGAAACAACTCGCATTCGATACGTATAGACGTTGTTCATACAAAATGTATCGTGTAATACTTTACACCGTGACTACCTTCCGATAAAACAGGGAATAGGGGTACTGATAGGATTGAACTCTTGACCTTCAGTACGAAAGTCGACCGTAGTCGACGACGGAACCGCTGGTAGTAAAATTTTTAGAAAAAATAGACCTTTTCTTTTTAATTTAAAGAATTATGAGAAAACATAGACCTTGCAAATCGAAAGGACGTTATTAATCAATATCTTAAGCGTCATTATTAAGATCTTAAAATAGGTAAATACTCTACTTTAAAGATGAAACTGGCTGGTTTAAAAATATGTATGACAATCCTAATGGGATCATAGTACCTACTTAAAAAATAAAAATGTCTGAACATCATCAGAATTTTTTTCAAAGTAGGTATTTCCGATTGCTGCACGGTAGTGAAACTTCCATACAAACCATAGACAATATATTTGACAGATAAGTTTGACACCTCATGGTCCTTGAGCCATAACTTTTTTTGCGGAAATTATTGGAACGACAGCCGCGCAGCCGCAATGCGTATGCCGCCAACTTCAAGTGTTGAGTTGCTATGAAGTTGTTGATTGTTGCTAAGAAGTTGTTGATTGAGTTGCTAAGAGATTGTTGATTGAGTTGCTAAGAAGTTGTTGATTGTGTTGCTAAGAAGTTGTTGATTTTGTTGCGCGAGTTTATATTTTTTTCACCATGTGTCAGTTTCCTTATATTTCGAAGCTTGATATTAAGTTTCGTGATTTCATTTTACATAAATATATATTTTTTGTATCGTTGTGTGATATTACTGATATTTGGACGCTTTATTCCCTGTTTTCATTGGTGTTGCGATATACGGTCGCTTTGCTTTGTTTTCATCAGTGCAGCGATGTTTGAACGATATGTCTCGTAATTTAATGCCAAAAATGTGGTTCAATATTGGAAGGTCTAAGTGATGAACAAATCTCAAGAAATAGGAGGATTTGTGATATATTTTTTCTTAAGTAGTCCTCACTCGTCATATAAATTTTATTTAAAAAATTAATACTATGTCAAAAAAGCATTATAAAAAACGAATAAATGTAGATATATGTATTTTATTGGATTGTTTTATTAATGCATAATAACATCTTAAATTTAATTTCCATTTCATAAATATATAGTGTAAAATATTCATCAAGACACTGACATAATATTCAATTTTGTCCATAACTTATGAATATTTATAGTTTCTTAATGTGACTTATCCTATTTCTAAAATGGATATATTTTTGTTTTAATTTAACATTTTAATCTTGAATGTGTAAAAACAAGTATAAAATATTACGTTAAAATAAAAATATATTTGCTGATGAAATAGAGTAGGTCATTTATGAAATTATTTATATTCGTAAGTTAAGGACAAAATTGAATATTGTGGGGTATAAGATTTGAAAGCGCGCATGCGCGTAATCTTAGTACGACGAACAAAATATGGCGTTGTAATCGTAAGTGTTCCCAGTCTACAAAAAAACCCTCGAGTTGCCACTCTATTTTAAGTAGTATTATTATACTCTATGGATTGCTGTTTTGATTTTGATTGATTGCATAGACAATATTTAAAAAAATACCTACCTACTACAAACTCAAAACCCTTTTATTTCCCCAATACTATGATCTTGCCCCTTTTTTTGCCTAAATATTGTTCCTTTTCATTTCATTCTTAATCAAAGACAGCAAGTATTCAGAAGCAATTAATAGAACAGGACCCCTATTCTGTAGCAAGTGTAGGGTAGTCACTTGAAAAAAAGTGACTATTAGGCGATACATTTTGTATGAAAAACGTCTATATGCGATTCTCGCATTCGATACGTGTAGACGTTTTTCATACAAAATGTATCGCCTAATAGTCACTTTTTTCAAGTGACTACCCTACACTTGCTACAGAATAGGGGTACAGACTTAGAGTAAGAGAATACTATGGAGGGAGCGATAGGTATATTTCCTATTGTTCTCGCATGAAGCCGATTTTTAGACCTGCACGAACTTCACTCTTGTACTTTTTATGGCAGTCTGTGGAGCGATATTTGAATCAATTTGAATAGTGCGTTGTGTCAAAGTGACTTGTTCATGATAAAAGCTGTTTTTTTTCTCGAAAACATAAATTTGTTTGCATTATTTTGTGAATTAATATTCAACATTAAACATCATGTGGAAATGTAGTGTTTTTGGGTGAACAAACGGCGATAAAGATAAAAAAATGGGTATTTCCATGCAAGGGTGAGTATCGAAGTTTATTTGTAATATATTATCATATATAACAACTTTTCTCTAATATTTCATAAACCTGATATATAAAGATGTATTATTTTATTGTTATACGTCATTTATTATTGAAAAATTGAATTAAAAATAGTATTTTACTTAAAATAATGATTTGTTGTGTGTATGACATTTTATGTGTAGTGACGCCAAAACGGCTCATCGATGTTATAATCGAATAATTATTTTTGATAATTTTTTGACCCGTAAAGCTTTACTTATCGATATTGAATTACATTTGTATATTTAAAATAAAATATGTATATGTATATTATATTTATCTTTCTGTGAAAAAATAGTAATTTCGTACGACATAATGAGCTATTTGTTAGCTTGATTCTGTGTAAACATTTTAGTATATCATGACAGAAAACAATATTGAATGTGAATTTAAATGATACACTTGTCTTATTTTCTAACTGTTTGTATGTTTTAAGATTTTCCGAAGATGATGGATGATGGGCAAAGGCAATGGATTGCAGCAGTAAAAAGGGAACATTGGACACCAAACATACTTCATGTATATCGTCGGGTCCGTACACTTCCATCCATCAAATATCCACCCTAGTCCTAGTGGAAATATTATACAAAAATTGGCATTGTAACAATAAAATGATTTTTCTTGTAACATTAATTATCAAAGGAATATAAACATTTCCATAAAATGACATATTTTTTTTATTTTTCATAACCTTATAATTAATGACAACCATTACGCTTTTCAGTTTTCTAAACTAAGTACATAATATGTGTATGATGAAAAATTCCGCCACGTTTCGACAAGCACTCATCATCTTCATTACTGCCTTGGTGTGAAGCCTGCTTTCACTTGAGCTTGTCAAAGCATCGTGAGATTTTTGATAACACACACACACGCTGTGAAGTAATTCTTAACAAAATCAACATCATATCATAATCTACGTGAAAACAAAAAAAAAATTACTTATGCACTTTATTTCAAAAACAATTTATGATATAAGCGTTCTCATACGATGGTTTTTAATGGGCTATGAAATTCGATGTAATTGTGTCATACATTGATCATCAATGACATCTGTAGCATTGGCATCCATATGGAGCCAACTTCACTTTATCACTTTTTATGGCCCTGTCCGCCATTTTTAGGCTTCATTTTTTCGCAATTGTGCTCCCTCCATAGTATTCTCTTACTCTAAGGGTACAGATCACCAAAGTTTCATTGAAACACGTTCACTGGTGTTTGAATCTATCGAGTACACACACACACACACATTCAGTTTTTATACCTATAGATTGTGATTATATGCAGTGGCGTACCGAGGGGCGGACCGCCCCGGGCGCCTCTTTGGAAAGGGCGGCAAAATCTGCTGTAAGTACTTAAAATAAATAGGTATGCAAACTTTTTTTATCAGTTTCAACGGTCTTGTGATTTTCTTCTACTGGTGTAGGTTAGATTATCGTGTTTTACATAAAATTGATTCATTAGATGGTCAAATTTCAAATCCTCAACCATGGCAGACCTTAAGCGAGTGACCACATTCTCTAAATTGGGCATAGGTACTTTTGTAAAATGTTATGCTTACAACAATTTAGTGTGTCGCTGCAAGATTTCAATCTACAGTTATTCTAGTCGATTGAGCCCAATGATTAAAATAATAACATTCTTCCATACATAATGGGTGTCAGTATAGCTGGTGGAACTTAACACTCGAAGCATTCACCGGTCCCATCCAATCTGAGACAGGATTCCAACCCTGAGAAGAAATTTAGTTGGTAGTCCAGTGGTATCAATAAAGTGGCTTTCGTGCGTACAGCGTATTGGAGGTCATAGGTTCGTGTCCCGGCCGTGCCAACCATTTACGCTTTCACGACACAAGCCTTTGCTTAGTGTGAAAGATGTTGAAAGTGTATTTGTGTTCACTTCGAGTGAACAGATTCATTTAAAAAAAAAAAAACAAAATTTCTGTGCTGACCAGGAATTGAACCCGGGACCTGATGATGTCGATCACATGTGTCACCTTGATCAGATGTCGGTGCCTATGTCATTAGGCTACTGAGGTCGACATCTTAACTTCCAAGAAGATATTTTATGAATAACATCACAATTTGAATATTTTTTAAAGCCATCCCTTCTTGGAATTTATTGAAAATACATAAGATAGGATGTTCGGAGAGTAGGTTAGAAAGATCAAAAACACAATATTATTAATTAAATACACATTCATTTCCAAATGTATTTTAAACGAAAAAAACCTAAACTAAACCAAATATTTTGTGTAAAACAAGTTTTTTACTACTCCATAATAATATACTTCTATCTGATACATTACTTTTAAAACCAAAGTTGATTTAACACTTCAATCAATATATATCATAACACTCATCATATAAATGCAGCCAAAAATTTCTGAGGGTATTCAAATATACACATTATTATTTATGTAGAATCCATTAAATAAAACAGTGAATCACACAGACAAAATGATATTAACATGTGATTTGGAGCTGCGACAGATATAATACAATTTTACACTTTCAATTCATACTTTGATGACAGAGAATCGGCTTGTATATTTAAGCAAAATATCATGTATGAAAATTACATGGATAATATAATAATTTAATTTGATAAAAAAATGAGATAAAACTTATGAATAGTCACAGTGGCTTCATAAATGATAGAATAATAATATGTTATAACTAAAATATCACTTAAATATTTTCTTAACTTTGAATAATGTTTGTTTAGTACAAAACTAGTATAAACTTAAAAGTATTTCCATACTGATGAAATAAAACATTTTATATTTTTCACTCTGATTTGATGGACACAAGGCACCTCTATACATACAATGAAAACACCGAGATATATTCTTTACAATCCTCATTACCACTAGCTATACATTCAACATCAACTATATTTACGTAATGTCATTTATAAGAATCCATCGTTAAATCAACTAAAAAGACAATATTATGCAAAGGCACCTCAGACAAATTTAGATGCTTTATATTTATGAATCACGGAAAAAAATTCAAAAGGTTGAACATGAAAAAAATACATTATAAAAAAAAAAAATCAGACAATTTCTACAAAGCCAGGCAAATTTTCATCACATGTGTAATTAAAAAAAAAAGCTATGTACAGGAAATGTATGTACATACGCTGTTAATTACTTTTATCTACATATACAAACATTATGTATGAACTTGAATACTCCACAATGTGATGTTATTTTATAGCTAAGTAGAGGAGCTAATTTATATTCCGAAAAGACTGGCAGGAAGCGTAATCAACTAATAATGTTCAAATTAGAAACGACCTATGTGTATGTAACATGTATTTAAAATAATGTATCTAAATTTACTTTCCCTATATGCAATAAACATCTGATGTATTTACACTTAAAGGCTAAAATGGCAAAGTTAATTTTATTAAAACATTCATTAGTAGTAGGTATAATATAAAACACTTAATGTGGTTAAAAAAATAAATACTAAAAAGATCTGAAGTTTCTCTGTTTTACATAGATAAATTGTTGGAATTGTGGAAATATAAATCTATACATCTTAAATTGAAAAATTTTACATTCTTAACGTCTATCATTGGTTAGCTTCGAAAAGTTTTTCCCTAAAGTATTTGATTTTTTGAACAAAGAAAGCTTCCAACCCCTCGGCGCATTTGTAAAATTGAGAATCTTTGGGATTGAAGTATCTGCAGTTGTCAAATATTTTCGTCATGTCGCCTATGACCTCACTCAACATGTTGTAAGACTGATCGTTTATCTTTCTCTCGATAGTTTGAAGGTCTAAAAAAGGAAATAAAAACCAATGAGATTCATTGACAACAAAATTATTGATTCAAATCTGGCAATTAAACAATGGAGATCGAACTTACCCATTGGTTCTTTTATAACCTTATAGTAGGTGGGAGCTTCTCTGGGGTCCACTGGTTCCATAAAGGGCCAGGCATTTTTATGCATCTGTATTTGTTTGATTAATTTTTTGAGATTTTCAAAATCTTTTATCGTAAGATCTTTCATATTAGCAAAGTTGACGGAATTATTCTTCTGACAATTGGGACACACATACTCATCTATATTGTCAGCTTCCGATTGCAGAATTCCAACGCATCTTCCATGGAACCAATCTTGGCACCGATCGCAACAAATGTAGAATCTAAAAATGAAACGACAAAACGAGTCAAGTAAAACTCATCAAGTGATAAAAAGAGTACATGTAATACTAACAAACTACTTACTGTGAATTGTCATAAGGCTGCCTGCACAAGCAATAGAGTTCTTGTGTATCCTCAGCATGTTTACATTCGCTACAAACAAATTCACTCAATGTTTTGCTCATCTCTTCAGTTATTCCGACACAATCTCCGTGGAACCAATTGCTGCAGTGCTCACAACCAACATAGAACCTACAAACAATAAATGGTATTAGCATTCCATAACAACAAAATTGATGCATTGTGTACTGTTGTTATTAGCAATTGCATACTTGGTGTCATCGTAGGGAGTTTGACAAATACAAAGCAACTTCTGTTTCTTGGATTTTTGCTTAGATCTTGAGTGGGAGGAGGCAGGGGTATTCTGTGCGGTGTGATGGTTGCTACCGCCGTGTTGGGACGAGGAAGACGTATGGTTTCCACGGCGTCTAGATGGGGGTTGTGTAGTTGGTGTTGCGTGAGAATTAGAGACATTAGTTCCACTTCCCCCTCTAACTTCATCTTGTTTACTCCGTTCCGCTCTTGTGCGTAGTGCTATTTCAGCGGAAAGTTCCTTCTGTAAAGACAAATTTCATTTGAATAACAATACTAATAATTTACCACCTTTCAAAACACAAAAGTTGATTTTTTGGTAAAAGTATTTTTTTGCTTTACAACAGATGCATTGGTCGATATTATATTGGTTATTAAATAGGTATTTGATATATCATCAAACAAATTGGAATTCAATATTCATAGTAAAGACAGAACACAATGTCTTGTCGGGAGAACTAATTAATGGATAATTTACCTGAATTTCAATGCCCAGTTCTTTTTCAAGTAATCCTCTCTTCTTAATGATGTCTTTCTTTAGCATTTCCTTGTGTCGGTACAAAAGCAGCTGCAACTTAGAATGTTGAGCTGTTCTTCTCCTCTCCTCACCTATTGTGTTAGGAGTAGCGGGGAGAGCTGAGGGAGGGGGTGGAGGAGCTAGGGGTGGTTGGCGACTGACTGGTGTGGACGTGTGGGGTGGATTCCTAGGAGATGGTAGCACAGTGGACGATCTACTCCTGGACCGGTTGATGTTTGGAAGTGGTTTTGGTTCTTCATTGTGAATTTGTCTGAAATATCATAACTAGGTGTTACAAAGTGTTCAGATAAGATTAGATTTAAGGTAGAGGAGAAGAAGATAAAGATATGTACCTTTCAGAATGAGATATTCTTTGTCGTTTTCTAGGTGAGACTTCCACCCAATCTTCATCCTCGTGCTTGGCAGTCCTCCGCCTGGGAGGCAAGGGCGGAGATGGAGGTGGTGAGTTTGAGAATGTGACGGTTGGACTTGCGTGTCTCAATGCTCTTCCACTGGCAACAGTCACACTCACGGGAGCCGGAGTCCCAATGCAAGGTTCTGGCTTTACTTGATGCTGTTGCTTCTCTTGATATCTTTGCAGCTGCAGCAATTTTTCCTCAATTTCCGGATTAAGATTCTCTTGTTTGAGAGCATTTTTTATAGCTACAAGTTTTAATACATTGAAAATTACACTTCTTGTGAGTTTAAATAAGATAAAGTATTGAAAATATATAATAAGTTTCACTTACTTTGTTGTATATAATCTGGGGTGATAACAAATTTGTTGCTATTAGATGATTGAATTTCATTTTCTACCCCGGGCGTATCAGTTTCGGATCCCAACTCCGTCTTCACACCTGGAAGATCTTGAAGTGATTTTGGCTTTTGTATAATATGCGCGGGTGGTTCCTGGACATCCTGTCCATTCACGAGTGCTACTTGTTTGACTATATTGTTGTTTTGAACTTGAGGACTATTAATCAAAGGTTTAGTATCTTCTTCCTACAAATAACAGCAACATCCGGCTAATGAGTTATCTATCATTCATCATGAGTAGATTTAAACATTTACCAAGAGCAACATCAATGTTTCAACAAAAATAAACCAAGCAAACTATTTTAAAATTGTGTTGTGCAAAGACAAATAAAAAAACAAATTGGTGAATCAACTAAACGGGAGAGAACAATGAAACGCCATATTGTATTGTTGTTATGTTGGCTTTATTGGAATAACAGCAAAGTAAATCTGAACAGTAACACACATCAAAAGCAAAGTAAAAAGCATGTGGTTGATATTAAGAACTATTTTTCCTATTCACAATCTACTGGAGTAACAATACAACAATGGCATTACAACCAACATCTGGGCACAACACAACAGTATAATAGTTTGATCTCAGTTTTGTGATTCCGATATTTATATAGAGAAATAATACTAACTCAATGAAACAACTCTCACAGCTGCTTTATATTGAGGATTTGTTCTATAGGAATGCGCTAATATTTGATGTATGTTTTACAATATTTTTAAAGATTATCATAGAACATTCAATAGTACAGAATAAACAAACAATTAAGAAAAGTAGTGACTAGATTGTTTTTACAAAAACAAAGCCTAATAATTTGGTGTAGACACTTCCCTTTCAAATCCAAAAATATACTTATAACTACAATGGTAAAAATGTTATACTAAAATTGTTTTATCACATTTCTAATCGAATAATTATGTTATGTTATTCAATTCCTTTTCAAGATATACTAATATTTGTATTTCACATGAAACACTACAATTACAATGAAATTATTTAAGTTAAAGATTTATTTATTATGATTTTTTAAGATCAGATATCTATAAATATTTCTCTACTTAAAATTATTTCATTGTTATTCAGAAAAAAAAATATAAAAAAAAAAAAAAAAAAAATGGGAATTTTGAAAGGAATTCGTGTGAATATAAAAATATAACTTCTTTTATCCACCATGAAGCAGAAGTCAATATAAAAATTATCATAAAAAATAAAAACAAACAGATTTGACAACATATTTGTAAACTTAAAACTAAAATCATATTTTATTAGGACTACCTCTATATATACAACAAACCCTTAATTTGATAAAGGTACATCTATACTAATATATAAAGAGGAAAGATTTGATTTTTTGTTTGTTTGTTTGTTTGTTTGTTTGTTTGTTTGTTTGTTTGTTTGTTTGCTTCGAATAGGCTCCAAAACTACTGAACCGATTTGAAAAATTCTTTCACTTTTGGGAAGCTACAATATCGGCGGTGAACATAGGCTATATTTAATTTCCAAAAAAAAGTGGGTAACCTACGAAAACTTCAATAATGTAACCCAAGGTGTAAAAAATTTACCTAAAATATTCTTTTTATCGCGAACGCTGTGAAAACTAATGATGATAGAATAAAACAATGTTCTACAATTTTGTAAAAGACATCATTATTTACAAAAAGTATCGCGACAGCATATGTCTAACTATTATAGTTATGCCACAATAAGTGTTTTTTTATTTAAAAAAAACCCAATAAAATGTCACCTTTAGAAAAAGCTCTTTATTGGTATCTTGGTATTACTCCTTATTAAAATAAATTAGTTCATATTCAAGTCTGCTTCAATATGTTTGTATAACTTTTTGAATTATTCAATTCGGACATTCCATTCGAAAGTTATCACGAGTTTAAAAATGTGAGTATTGGAAAAAAAGCATAGTCTCTTATCATCTCAACTTATCCGATGCAGAGTGCGTATGGGAGCCGGGGAGGGCTGAGGGGAGTCGTGTCAAGTTTAGTAGAAATACCGCGCAAAGTAGTCACGGTGGTAAAGTGACGTGACACGATACATTGCAATGCAATTATTCCAGATTAACATATTTATGCTATAAAATATTTTGAAAAAGTTAGGGATCTGTCTGAAAACTAAATTATTTTTAAGTATCTATCTACCCGTGCGAAGCTGGGGAGGACCTCTAGTAATAATATAAGTTCAGTCAATTGAAATCTTAAAAAACGTACATTAACTCTGACTCGATATTAGATTAGGAATATTTGATGTTTATAATTAGTAATTATAATATACAGTAGGTGCCAGATATTGTGATCACGTTTGTCCCAGTGTGTTTTGTTTCTATTAACCGGCGATTCTAATAAGCGACGGCCATACAGAATATACTACTTAGTAGGTACATATCTACGTATATTTCACACAAACATAGGTACCTACGCATTATATACCTAAGAAAGGTTTTTATGTCAAAAAAATCGTTACGAAATCGAGACAAATAAGAATCTGTCCCTATGTTTCGGATAGTTTTCGGAAATATGTGACTTCATTCAAGCATTTGTGTAAAAAATATACCTACCTACATCACTAGCAAGTGTTTCACGGCTTCAAAACATCTGGTAGATGTACTATTTCCAAAAACTAAAATGTCATCAGTCCGTCATAGCGCACGTTAAAAGTGCTCAGCGTTATTCGGTCTTTTGTCTTTTGCCTGTTCCAGGGTTCCAAACTTTTATCACCATGCAATAAACAAACACACTAAAAGCTGGAAACAGTTCAAAACTGACCTCGACTGAGCTATAAATCTTTTCTAATGCGCAATTTGTCTATTGATTCGAAATTGAAAAAAAAAATACAAAAAACGCGCCCGTCTGTGGCTAAAATATAAGAAAGTGTTTTAAATTTTTGGAACAATTGATTCTATTAAACGAAAATGTGATTCTATTATCCGATAGACATTGTATGAAATTCTTCATTTTGAATCGGGACTTGGACTTTTGATTCTATAAAGCGGCTGATTCTATTAACCAGTGATCACAATAACCGGCGACTACTGTATTTGAAATATAAACAAGCAGCTAAAATCGTTGAATTGCACTTCATTAATTAATCAGTAAAAGGAATAAATTTTTCTCACTTATCACAATATATAAAACAGAATTAGGTAGTATATCCAACAAAATAATTATTCTAACGTTAAAATTGATTGCAGTTTCAAGAGCTGTGTAAGTCTTAAGACCTCGAAAACTCCACTTGGTTAGCATGAATTCACAATTTATTATAATTTTCAGTAAAATTAATGGTGATGATTTTTGAATTATTAGTCAAGTTATAACAATGAGTTTAGATGAGATAGTTTTATAAACAATTTTTGTAAAAGTGTGCGTGATGTAATTTCAATAGAAATACAACAATACCTGTTGCATAGTTTGGTTATTTGGTTGCATGGTGGGAGTCAATGGCGGTGGTGTGGTTTGCGATGTTTGCTGTTGAACCAATCCTGGTTGAGAGGCGGACGTGGGCACACCTGTCGGAGTCGAAGGTTGTACGGCCAAATACAGTTTGGTTGGACCCAACATACCTTGTTTCCCAGTTGCCTCTTGAGCTGGATAAGACATGACGAGTTTTATTAGAAATACAATTTAACAAATATGTAATGAATATGATAAGTCATGACCACAGCGAGTCTTACCTTTTAACAACTGCTGCTTAACTTGATGCTGCACCAGAGCTAGCTGCTGCTGTGTTAAGGAATTTCCTTGAAGACCTTGTAAGACTATGCGTGGACCTCCATCCAACTGTACCACCTGAATTAAATAAAATATTCTTAGATCAATTCTACACAAGCTGGTTAAGGGGATTTAAAACACTAATCCATGTACGGTATTTACCTGTGCGGTGACAGTTTTGATGACTGTTCCAGGAGGCTGTCCTGCCAGTAACTTCTGTTCCATGAGTTGTTCTTCCGTCAAGGTATGCTGTGGCGTAGTGGGTGCTGGCACCATGGGGGCCACATTGTTTGGTTTGACAGGAGATCCCATCACTCCAGTGGACAGCTGAGGCTGCTGTTGCACCTGGTGGACAGCCTGCTGTTGTGGTTGTTGGGGACTCACTGCCTGAACTTGATTTTGTTGGGGACTAACCAGTTGATTTGGTTGTATGTTCTGCAATGTGTTTTGTGGTTGTTGGGTTACATGTGCCACTATTTGAGCTTGATTGTTACCAGTGGGCCTAATCAACACTTGTTGCCCGTTGATAGTTGCTAGTTGTAACTTCCCTGCAGCCAGCTGTTGGGCAATGGACTGATTATTCACAACTATCTGATGGCCTGTAGTTATGATTCTGTTGACCACTTGAGCCTGTTGTCCTGGGGCAGACACCACTTGAGCTTGTGGCTGTATAGGCCTCAATATTTGTTGACCTTGAACTAAAGGTGTACCCTGAATGATCTGTTGTCCTTGGACCAGTTGACCTTGAATAATTTGTTGCCCGCTATGTATCACTTGTCCCTGCACAAGCTGTGTCCCACCTTGCATGACAACAGTCTGTACAGTTCTTGGAGCCTGCTGGACAATGGTACCCTGTGACACCTGTACAACCTGCGAGGGCTGCGCCACCAATCTGGGCTGTCCTTGCACCAGCACATTCTGAGGAGACTGCACAAATATCTGTTGGGGACCTTGCAACAGCATCTGCTGCCCTCCTTGTGATATGATCCGGGGAGCAGAGATGGCTTGAGTGACCTGCTTGTCGTTTGACTGTGTCACAGTAACAGTCTTTGGTGTGGTTTTCACGACAACTTTATTGGCCTGATTTGTATTGGGAGTGTTACTGGAAACAACTTTGTTTGTTATATTGTTGTTATTAGCAACTGGTTTGTTGTGTGGTTTTTGTGCAGAAGTGACGGCAATTTTGGGTACAGGAGGAGTCCCCCCAGTGGCAATGACTTGTCCCCCAGCCAGAGAAGCTCCGGCCTGCCCAGACACAATCACATGTAATTTCCCGTCTGGTGTTTGAAGCAACTGCTGTCCAGCTACCAAACCACGTACAGTGATTTTCCCGTCTGGTCCTCTGATAATTTGAACCTTTTGTGGTCCTTCTTTTTGTGGAGTGGCCACTCCCTTGATGAGGGACTGCTGATTATTGACATTATTTTGTTGGGATTGTCCTTTGGTAGCACAAAACGGTTGACTAAGAATTTTCGTAGAGCCATCAGCTCCTTTGGTCATGAAAATTCTTCTAGTTCCAATGACTGTTTTGCTGCCAGTTGGAGTGTTTGCGCCATTATTGTTGGTATTGGATGTCAGTAAAGAAGTTAATGCAGATTTTCCAGATTGGGGTGTGGCCAGTTTGCCTACTAGTTTGATACTTCCATCTGGACCAGTCACTGAAACAAAAAAGTTTCCCATGTACAAACAGCGGATATGGCTGGTAAGAAATTGCAACTTGTATAGAAAAAATAAAACAGTCTCATTAAAATGTATTACATTCATAGATACCTTTATCACTTTCCTCAGATTTTTGTTTAGCTTGAAATAAATAATATTGGTATTTAATATTTGAGAAAATGTCAAATAAATTATGAATGGCAAATGTGAACACTTCAACAATATTTTTAGTTTCATTAAAAGTATTTATCATTCACAATAATTGTTTAATAGAGTTAAAAATATCAGAATTATAAACCAACCTTGCGTCAATTCCATGGCCCGTTTTTGTTGATGGGCAGCTCGCTGCATTCTGAGCTGCTGCTCCATTTTATCCTTAATCTCTTGAGCAGAAGCTTTGGTGCCACTAGAATTTTCTTTTGTCTCATAAGTTTTGGCTGGAGGTAATTTCCCCGTGGTGGTTCGTGTTATTATAGGGATCTTATCTATCCTCTCCCCATACTGCTTTATTTCCCACAACTCTAGCTTGTCTTCATCCACCCATTCTTCGCTAACTTGGGGTTCCGTACTTTGAGGTGACTCGGCCCGTTTCCGCTTACGTAAGCCACTTCGTATGGAAGTCACCTCTCTGATTGTTTTGGGTACTTCCAATGGAATTACAACTTTTCGCCTTAGATACTGAGTTTTGTCTAAGAACTGTCCGGTATGTCGGTGCTTGAGAAGTTCTAGAGAGATGATTTCAGTTTCTGTGGTGATCTGATGTTTTCCGTCGTGATTGGTTGGTTTAGTAGCCATATCGTCCCACCTCACGCACGCCCACAATATCCTCAGTTGTAATGAAACAGCGGCGAATGATGTAAGATTGATGGTTCGATACAACCAACAAGTTTTAAATAGTGGACGTGAGCATGCGTAAGGCCATACACTTGGGTTTGGCTTAGAGTTATGGTTGAAGCCACTGACTTGTAACCGCCCGGCATGTCTAGCCAATTTACGCAGCTCGTGGTTAGCCAGTATCATGATGCTCTTGGCTTTACTCCTAGTATGGAAAGTGGAACAAAGTGGATATTTCACTGGTGTTCTCTTTTTTCTTTTGTCAACAGCGGTGGAAGTTAATTTCTTCAAATATATTTTGCCAGCAGTGGACATTTTGGATAATTTTTCTGATTCTTTTTTGATATCGCTATCTTCCTTTTTGTGTCTGTTTGTAAAGAAACGTCTATTAAACAAGGCCCTGTATGCAGGTGGTTCGTACGGAGATCTTCTATGTATGACATTGGTCCCATCGTCTGTGCTGTCTGCTGTGTCATTTTCAATTTTGAAATTGGAAGACCTAGTTATGATATTACTGCTATGTCTGGATGTTCGTCCCCTGGTGGATATTCTGAGTTTGGGGATTGGAGGCTTCTCATCAATTCCATTGCTATCTTCTTCAGAATGAATAAGGTGCTTGTCTCTAGATTTTCGGTCTCTCTTGCTCCTTTTCTCATTCTCAACATTTTCACATTTAATATTGTCAATAGAGTCGGTGTCTAATGCATCTAATGGGCCGACATCATTTTCATTGCTTGTACACACAGATTGGTCTAATTCCATTTCATTGCCTACTGCAGGAACACTTGATTGTTCTAGTTCCATTTCATTTCCAATTGGTGGCACAGCCGACTCATCTAGGGCAGGTTCTGATTTCAATTCAGAATCACATTCCATTTTGATGGCTTTGTCTTCAAACTGTGATTCTGGCATTTCACATTTAACAACATTCTCACAATCCTCCTCTTTGAACTCCTGAGCAGATGACAAAGCAGAGAGCAAGTCTTTTACAATAGAATCATCTGAATCATTTATACTGTGTGACTCCAACTTAGAGGTCAAGTGCTGTTCTAGAATTGAAGTCTTTGGTAAGTCATTACCAGATGATAGGGTAGAAAAGCTGGTGATATTGTTATTTGCTGTGGAATTTTGTGCTTTTTTCAGCAAGAGTAACAGTTCTTTACGTAATTTAACCTTCTGTATACACAGGGGAGAGTAACAGTCAATATTATTAGTATGGAGAACAGCAGTGGAGGTGTTACAGCCACTGGAGTAACACTTATATCCTTTAGCCAACTGAACACAATCCGCATACTTCTGTCTAACAATTTGAATTTCTTTAGCAACGCTTGCTATAACCTCCTTCTCTGGGTGAGTCCCACTCGTTTCCACATTGTCATTCTCACTATCTATGTCAACAATCTGTTCTTCTTCTACTTTAATACATGATTCAAACCCATCCGTTTCACTGCTACCACAATTTTTCTCTTCCGATAACCTTAGTTGTAAGCGACGATTTAATAAAGAGTCCAACTTTGATTTCCTGGCTATTTTGTTATAATATAGGCGCTGATGAGAAGTGAGAGCTTTCTCAACATTGATTTCTTCAAATTTATTTGGTTGATCAAGCACTATCAAATTGTTTAAGTCTACTGAAAGAGATAAATAACACTAATTAATTTAAAAACAAATATCTGGAGTTTGTTTAATACAAAAATAATAATAAAGGAATAATACTTACAAGTTGTATTACCGGTTTCTAGATGTTTCTGTGATAAAATATACTTGTATGTATTTGGTTCTACAGTTAGAACCTTGACTACGTTGTTTTCTTTTACTTTGACCACTATTTTCTGAGGTCCCCCAGTAAGGTCAATCTTTGGTTTGGGGTTATTTCTAAATTTACGGGTCGCAGAATGCCACAGCCATCCCCATTGTCCGTGTAACCTATATTCTTCACCTTTTTGTTTCCAAACCTAAAAAGAATAGCAAATCACACACAGTTATAAAACAAAGATAAAAAAGAATCACACTAGGTATCACTGTATACAAACTGTGAAAAGTTGAAATAATTTTATTACCTGGTGTTTGAAAGGGATTGTGTTTTTCACAAAGAACAACATTTTGTTCCTTTCCTCTTCTTCCTCCTTGTCTTTTTTCTCCCGTTTCTCTATTTTCTTACGCTCCTCTCTTTCAACAGCCGTCAAACGGTACAGTTTACAATGACCCAATTGTTCGTGCCATACAGGTACAAAAACTACACTTTTGATACAAGCCTAAAAGGGAACATAATTTTTTAATTCACATACTAAACTCAGCAAAAATGACAATAAAGACAGGATTGGTTAACATACTTGTAAGACCACCATGGCCCTGGCGAAATCCCTGGGGGCAGAACAAGCCTGTACAGCTTGAAGCCAAGGTTTCCTGAGCAGAGACCAATTTGGATGCATAAACGGCGATGTTATGTTACTCTCCAAATGAAGAAGTGTTTGTTTTATTGTACTGATTAAGAGAGGACGTGTTCCTGAAATACCAAATAGGATTATTACATATTCATTTGAAAATTGACTACTTATTAGTTGATAAATATTTTTAGAAATTTGTTAGACATGTACCATTGAAAAATCCAACCCATTTGAATTCCTGATTACAAGTGAGTGAAAATTTGTGAGACAAATGCCTCTTTTTATCTCTTTCTTCGTTCCTTTGTGGTTTATTCAATGCTAATTGATTGGTAGTGTATTGATTCACATAGTTCTTGAAACCATTGTCGTTTCCAATTTTAAATAGCAACGTGCCTGAACTGATTTGATTAACTTTAAATCTGGTCATTCTGTAGCTCTCCAAACCTAATAATTTGTATATAAAAAAGATTACATTAAGCATTTAGTGGAACATGTATTGAGAATATGAATATTAATTATTAATTGTAGGAATAATGTAGGTACATACTTTCCAGCTGTTTTCCAGCGATAGCCATATCTTCAGTTTTTCGTTTATCATTCTTAGGTTTAATGATATGCTTGGCGTATTTCCGATGAATATTATTGTCACCGTCATCGGTGTCCTCTTTGGTACCGTCCCCTCCGTCGGAAGATTCCGTTGCTCCAGTAGATTCATCCACAGCATCCCCCTCCCCACTCTCCCCAGGAACATTTGACAATTGTTTTTCATTATCATCGTCGGAGAGATTTTTGTTCTCTTCCTTTTCTTTTCGGTATTTCAAAATGGTAGAGTTGAGAACTTCTAAATAGGATTTCCTTGTACCTTTCAACTGGTTAGTCATTTTTTCAGTTAACTCCATTTGACGGCATATTTCGCTTTTGTAATCCATCAATTCTCTACACAAGGGTGCCTCCATATCATCCTGGTCCAAAGCTTCAAGGAGCTCCTCAAACTGTGTGGTTGTCGAGTAATACCAGACAGATCCATCCTCCCCTTCCCTGCAAAGTGTCCAAAATGTACTTGTAAAGATTTGGTATAGAAGAACAGTTGAACGTATCAGAGAATCTATCATATAAAAAACTTACACAAAAATCCTCCTCCCAATAAACCAATATTTTCTACCATGTCTGTCAAAACCAAGATGCTCGTGTCTACATAGTAAACCTTGCTTCTCAGAATCGGGCACGCAATCCGTCACTCCAGAGAGTCTCTGAGTCTTGCATAAGGCACATTGCCAGTCCTCGGCTGGCACATCCACAAGAGGAGGATCCACACACTCCAGATGGTACACTGCGGGACATGTCTCGCAGCACAGGAGATCACCCAATCGGTGACAAATCCTACAGTGATCATCATAATGAATGGCCACTGTAGACAAAATTAAAACCTACCATGAGAAACTAATAAATTTAAAAACAAACTGTCCATCATAAAAATAGATTTTGTAAAACGGTTAAATAAATTTAATATGTTTATCTGAAACATAATATTCAAATCTTATTAGCAATATTAATTATCAACATCATGAACATGATACGCCATCTTTGTGTAATATGAAACATCAGGAGCATTGGGTGTCCACTGCAGTACATTTTGATGGTAATGGTGGTTTTTACACAAATTTAGAACCTACCTATATTAAGCACGCAGATGATAAAACAGGTACAAAAATTCAGATAAAATTATAAAAAAATCAAGTTTTCCTGGCATGTTATTTATATCAAAGGTACCTACCTATATATTTAGTGACTAAACAAAACAAACACTCAAATGAAACACTGAGTTAAGCCACATCAAACTCTTATACATCCAGCCAATATTCACACACATTTTTCATACAGACTGTTTTGGCTACATTTACGTTCGAACCCACTCCAATTCATTCCAATAAGGAACCAATATCAGCCTCATTAGTTTCTATTAGAACCGCATCATCAGCATATTCCATGTCACACAGTCATGCATCCCACTGCAACCGAATTCCCTCGCCATTCAAAGAAGATAGCCAAAGAATAAAATCCATAAGTATCACAAAGAGAAAGGGGACAAGAACGCAGCCCTGAGGAACTCCCGTTGTTACTGGTGGTTGTTGCTAATCGTACTCTCGAGTTTTAAGAATGTAAGCCTGCTTCAATAATTTGTAGAATCTTTTTGTCTATTGTCTATACAAATATATAAATCTGAAACAATTTTACGTTTGAACCTATAATCCTAGAAACTATACAGCTTTAAAAAATCTTTTTGCATGTGATATTATATTTTTTGAAAAAGGCTTTAGGGCATTCAAAATCAATTACGTAACTTATTTTCGAGAAGGAATATGTTATAAGTACACAATATTTACAATAGCGATAGGTTTATGCTGTACAGTTGGTTTCGAAGTATTTTTATTTATTGAGAACAATATAGACCACATTTATAGAGAACAATATAGAGACAGCTCAAACCTCATAGAATTGTATTTTTTGAAATCTAACGATAATTGGAATTTCCGTTAATTTAAATTTTTTTTGTGGTTATCCGATTATTATATTTCAAGTGAACAGTGGGCCCACGGTAGTCCAACAAACGTTTTGCAAGGCGGTGTCAGAATACCAAATTTTGATGAACTCGATATTCCTATATTTTGACAAGACGATGTGATGTTGATGGGATCAATGCATTGACAGAGATGTTGAGTTCTTTAAAAGTTTTTTCTATATGCTAGTTTGTAACAAATACAGGCAGAAACGGATTGTTCTTGTAATCTGAAGATTTACCGAAATATTTATGTAGGTACCTACAATCAACAGTGATTACGGGGGCCAGCTGGATTACTGGGGTCCACTATGAGTGAAACCAGATTTATTTGACAGCAAAATAGAAATAGAGTAATTGTGAAATGTAATATTACCTTCGCTAAGAAGATCCTCTCTTACAGGATTAGTTATCAAGAACTGATCACACAGGAATTGCAAAACTTTAACTCTGTCCTCCACATTTGTGAAAGGATATTCACAGGCATTCAAAATTTTCAGTATATTTTTGTCGAATGTTTTATCACTTTCAACATAAACTCTTAACACTTCGGGCCATGTCATAGCGTCAAGAGAAAACAATGTAATGTTCACGCTGTCCTTGTGATCCAATGGACCAAAGTGAGTTTGTTGGGAGTCCTCTTCTCTAAGCAGTGATTTGAGCAACATAATATGAACTTCAACTAATAAATTGCTCTGCTCCTCGCAGGACAGTGCAGCACAAAGGTCTTCTATACGAAAGGGGCTCAATCTCACTAAATGTCTGAAATGTCGAAGAACTTCATAAATTCCAGCAACCTGCATAACAACAGATAGCGGAACAAGGAGGTCTTCGGAGGTACTTGGTAATTGCAATTTTGGTATCTCTTTATCTTGTAGCCATAGCGGTTCCGGGCTAGGTCCTCTGTGAATATTGGATAAGCCTGTTACCTTCTTTGGAGTACCACTCACGGTACTATAACTACTCAAGGAGAAATCACTGTCACTAGCTGCTCCATCCCCGGCAATACTAACTTCGGAAGCAGTTTCACTAAGCCTATCGTCTTCAGCCTCTGACTTGTTATCACTGGATTCGTCTCCAAAGTCAGAACCATAGTGATACTCTGAGTCATGTATATCAGCTGCTTGAGGATTATATCCTCTCCTTGAATATGAGCCAGTCAGGCCCCCTCTTTTGCTAGATTTAGCTGCAGCCTTGCCTCTAGTTCGCCTGCCTCCCCTACTGATGTCACTTCCTTGAGGGGAAGACGCTCTGGACGCGGTCGGCGTACTAGTTTGCGAATCTGAACCTAAACTCTGATTTAACAAATATTTGGGCTTCTTCATAAGATGATATTGAAATTTTCTATTTTTTTCAGTTAGACCAGATTTAGGCGGTCTCCCGCGTTTTTTCGTACCCCTCCCCGTCATTATGATAATAACTGTCAACTACAAATGTCTTAACAGCACGTGCATATATAGTAAAAACACTGAATTGTATACAAAAACAAAATGACACAACTACAAATCAGGTGAATGGATTGTGGAACAACACACTTAGCGCCATTATTACTACAGAAAACTGATAACTCGTTCAACCACGCGATCGCGAGGCATGTGGATTATAACATTTTTTTAGATTCACTCATAAAGATTTTCGATGTAGGCCATTGATTGCATACATTTTCCACAAATTTCCACGGCATAAAGACGCACAAAATATTCCCCGACGCGAACTCAACCTAAGTACTTATTTCCTAGCGTTAACGAAAGCTGGCTTCTGATTGGTTCGTTATATTTCGCCATACTGAATCTAATGCTAACATGAAAATAAAAGTTTCAACTTTTCTTCAAAACACTACAGCTTTCACAATTATAATATAGCGAACAATTTTTAATTATTGGTGTTCAATATTCACTTCACGCAAAAATTAATATATAATGTAAAGATAATTTTCAATCACTAGCACCGCCATCAAATCAAGATCGCATACTACATAACTCAAGCGTACTTCTTAATAATTAATGTTAAGGTTTACATTTCAATTTCATATTGTTAATAATTTTTACAAAAACAATAAATTTATATATTTTTTTCAAGTTTATTTTGACGCACGAATAATTATTATTGATTCAAAATCAAATAATAAATCGATGAATTGATTGTTACTCTAATCTCAACTGACTTATTGTTGTGTTGGCTATTCTGTCAGTCGAATTAACGAAAAACGATACTAGCGCCAGGTGTCCTCGCTAACTTGACGTTTCTCAAGTCACGAAAGTACGTGGTTATTTTCCTAATAATGACCGATTTACAAGTGGAGTGATAACCTTAAACGAAAAGTTTTAATATAGTGTTAGTGGGTTGAAACGAACGAAAGTGTATTACGAAATGTCAAACAATATGATGGAAATTATAAAAACCATGTACAAAATAGACCCGATCTATTCATTCGACAGTAATTTTACTTTACCGACTTGTATGTATAGAGTGGAGAATATTCATGGACGAAATGAGTGTGAAGGTGTAGTGGCGAATGATCCAACTTTAGAAAATTCCACCGTATTACAGCAGGTTGTGAGATTTTTGCAGGTTTTAATGTGATCCTTTTATATTTGTTTTGATACTAACACTACAATTACTGTTCAAAATGCACTTACATGTCGTTAAAAACCAAGATTCATCCTTCCTATCAACGGCACGTGCACACCCAGGGTGTCTCCATCACTGAATAATATTTTAAAAATGTCTGCCGAAATTTCTACATCATATCTGTCAAATATTGTACCATTTTGAACCAGCAAATATATATATTTAGTGAACATACCATTATAATCCATGTATCTATGTTTTATTGTCATTAATTTATTTTAGTACAATTGTTTTTAATTAATATTCATTTCAGAAACCTTTAGATATAACCAAAATGATTGAAGAAAGACAGAGGAAACTTCTTGAGCAATTGGAAAATTTAAGATTACAAATGTTGGCCATGAAACAAAATATTACATCAACATCTGAACAAAATACAAACCAATCTCAGGAAAAGGTCAGTATTGCAGAATACCAATCATATGACTCCTTGCTAAATAATGTTATTTGGTTTTGGATATATTTATAGTGAAATGATAATAGAAATAACCTTATTTACATATTTTGTGTACTGATATTTTATTATGACTGAAATATTAACTATAAATGTATTCTGAATTATGTAGTGTTATTAATTAATTTTGATAAAATAAATTGTCTATAATAAGAACCATAAAATCAACATGTAGGTGTGTAATTCATAATTATGTAACAAAGTGCTAAAAGCATATTATTTATTATTATAAAATTTCCTTCTTAATAATCAACAGTCTTGATTCTTCTTCTTTCTGTGTCGTGTCAGGTCGCCCTAATGTTGACTATCACTCTGGAGAATGCATCCCGGTCCTGTGCGGCAAGAAATAGTTCCTCTACACTCGTGATCCCCGTCCACTCACAAATATTTCGGAGCCAGGATATCTGCCGTCGACCCTCTATTTTTCCCTTAATAATTAAGTGCAGTAAACAGTATTTTTCCCCTCTAAGTACATGCCCCAAGTAGGACACCTTCCGGGCCTTGATATTTTTTGTCGGCAACTCTCTATCAACCCTAGCCCTTTGTAGGACTCTTGTGTTGCTGACCATGTCTGTCCATTGTATGCGGAGCATTCTCCGGTGTACCCACATCTCAAACGCTTCCAATCGGTTCATTGTAGTAACTTTGTGAGTCCAAGATTCAACTCCGTATGAGAGACTCCGACTTGATTTGAGTAAATTAGTTGTGGTGCAACATATTCAAATTCTATGCTTGTTGGTAGAAATATTGAGCGCTAGCATATGATTATTAATTCAGCATAATCCTGTGTCCACACTGATTCTAGGTTTTTTAATTAAATCCTAGTAGCCAAGAGAGCCAACTGTCTGCCTACCACTTTGGGGTGTACATGTGTGATGAACATAAATCAGACTTTGAAACTGTTGCACTATGTTATAGTTGTGTATTTTAGATTGAATGTACTTACCATGGAAAGGAATGGGTATGAAAGATAGTGTTGTCATAGAATAAGTTGATATGTTTTGGGCATGTGAAAAGATGGATACAAACGGAATGACAAAGAAAATTTACAATGCTGTAAGAAAGCGTAGCCGACTGAGAATGACGTGGATCGAACACATCAGGGAGCTAAGTCGAAATAAATAACGTTAAACGTGAAAACTGTTAACGTTCCAAGCGTTAACGTTAACCAAATTGAAAATGGTTTCCAAACCAAAAAAAAAATGTGTTTCGTCTTTGATATAACAGCAGCGTCGTAATGTTTCCATAGATTTCGAGGTAACGTTAAACGTTAATTTTGAATAACTGTCAGAATTATTTTTTTGACTCGGAATTTGGAACAACATTATTTAACGCACGTTGATCAACAGTTTTTACGTTATCTCTATGGAAATAACAACAAATTGTTAACGTTGGAGCTGTCGTTAATATTTCGACTTGGCCTCCAGTTATGTTCTCAAGGAAGGCCTGGACACGAATAAGAGAAATGGTAGAGGTTGTATGAGAAATGGTATGTCAGTGAAAGAAGTGTGCCTGAATAGAAAAGAGTGGAAGTCGTTCTCTCTGTCTATCCCTTAAGGGATGGCGTGACAAATTGGTATTTTATTTTGGTCAATCTTAAAATGAGCCGACTATATATTATAACAATGATAGAAATATCTGAATGTAAATAATTAATAAAATTTATAAGTTGTTGAACATGCATTTTTCTTGGTGGAAGTAATTTAAATAATCAAATTTAAATAAAAAACTTTTTAACTATTCCACAATTTTATTACACCTGACATGTTTCGAAGGGGCACGCCCTTCATGGTCACAGGTTATTTTGTGACCATGAAGGGCGTGCCCCTTCGAAACATGTCAGGTGTAATAAAATTGTGGAATAGTTAAAAAGTTTTTTATTTAAATTTGATTATGTAAATAAATGGAAATGGGCAGGACATGTCGCTAGAGCTACTGACGAAAGATGGACCAAAATACTGCTGAATTGGAGACCGAGAGACACGAGAAGAAGTGTAGGAAGACCACAGATGAGATGGAGGGATGACCTAGACCGACACGCTGGGGTGCTATGGATGCAGACTGCGCAGGAGAGGTCGACATGGAGGAACATGGAGGAGGCTTTCGTCCAGGAGTGGACGGCGATAAGCTGAAGAAGAAGAAGAAATAATTACTTAACCTAATCTTATTATGTAGATGATTTCACGAAGAAAGCATGTTCAAAGATTCATTAATTTTGATTTTTTTTTATTTGCAGTCTGATTTATCCAAAGATATAGTAATATCCACCGATCCGAAGAATCCACCATATTATTTACTCATCTTACAAAAATTACTGAATATTAAAATATCCTGTCACATGCATTCGTCTGTAGTTGAATTGCCTGAAGTCACTAGGGAATTTGTAAAAATGGTTGAAGCTAGAAATCCCGTACAACACGCTTTGAACATTGTGCTAATATGGAAATCAGGTATTAGTTTAACATTGATTTAAAATACTATAGTCGTACTGATAGAATGCTATTCGTCAAATGAGCATGGGATAAGCAAATCTTCCACAACAGCGTCCCTAGGTTTGATATTCCATTTGGGACTCTTGTTGTCAAAAATTAGCTTATTCCATGCTTATTTGATGTAAAGTGTTCTATTAGTATGGCTATTAATATTTCCTTTCTCTTTATTAAAGCATAATTTGAAACATACAAATATTTGATAGCTATTATAATATTATATTATGTTAAAAACTCATCTTTAAAATAATACAATATAAATCTGGGTACAAAAAAATACTGGAATGATAAAATTCTCAGTTTGTCCCCAATAATACTTGTACTAATGGTATGGGTGCCAAATTCTGATGAATATGTCCAGGGTTCCATACTGGGTTAGTTCAGATTTTTCCAAGGTTTTCCACTTTAAATTTCTACCCGGGGACATCCCGCCTTAAATTACATAGGACAGGTTGACTAGAAAAAAATTGCCTTAGATATATTTATCATCAAAACAGCAGCCCCAACATTCCTTTGCTAAGATGATGTAGCCTGGTAATACTTAACTAATTTTTGCACAAATACAGGTCAAATCTCTTTATGGTGAATACCGAAGTAACAAAATTTCCAGTATAATGAATCGGCAATTTGTCCCCAAAAACTTCCATATAAAATGTACTGAACCAAAATTCATTGTAACATAGTCAATCTCAGTATAGCGAACTTTTTTGTTTTAAAATTTTAAAATCATGTTACAATTAGGCAATAAAATTTCTCCAACATCAGTTTGTCCTTGGCATTGGTGAGTTCGCAAGTGTTTGCCTAACATATTTCCTTCACGTGATTGATAAATCCTTGAAATTTGTTTTTGTTCTCGCTTAATCATAGCAATAATAGTGTATAATATGGCGACACAAAAAATAAAAAATATATCATTTCCTATATATCCAGTATAACGAAATATTTTTTATGGTCCCATTTAGTTCGTTATACCGAGATTTGACCTGTAGTGTAGGGCTGCCATAATTGTCGGACTACCGACCGGGACCCCCCCCCCCCCCCAAAAAATTTTTTTATCGACAATAATACCTTTGTTATAAAAAATGCACAATATTTTTAAATTTGTTAAAGTAGAGTCACTCAGTTCGACTGGAAATATTTGATGTTTTTTTTTTGTGGATGCGATTTTATCAAATCTAAAATAATATACTTAATATAAATTAATGGGCGAATCAATTTAATAAAACCAAATAGAACCTTACATTCCATTCTTATCCTGCCTTTTCTCATATAGTATGTATACTTATGTACAATATCATTGAAAAATATTATTTTAATATGCATAAATTTGAAATCGACCGGGACAAATGACTCTTGGACCGGGATACTGGGAAACAAACCTCAAAACCGGGACATGTCCCGGTCTACCGGGACGTATGGCAGCCCTACTGTAGTGGTTACACTACTTGGTCTTGTCTTGGACTTTCGGATGACATCCAAAAAATTTGTCCCATTCACTATCACTCCAAATAGATGTCATCCATTTTTTACAGATGTGAAATTTGAGCTTTTTTTCAATCATTGTAACAAAATTTCACTAATATTGGAAGGATTATGACAAAATGAGACAAATTTGGACCAAGTTTTTAACACTGAGAAGACTTGATGACTTGAACCACACCCACTCAACTATCACCATTGACAATCCATTTGGAGTGACAGACAAATGGATTTACGCATTTGAATTTTGGACTAATGGATATCCGACTCATCCTATTACTCCACATCAGCCATTAGGTTTTTCCCACTAACGGTCATTTTTTGGTGTGACATCACTCCATTTAGACAGATTGAGTGATTGCGAATTGGAAGTGGCCTTATGTCCTATAGAAAATATGCATGTATTAAATAAGTTTAATATTTGTTTTGTTTTTATTTCTAGTTGGAGTTAGCACTAAACTTGTGTCGTCTCCGGCAATGCCTGTTGTACTTTGTGGTGATGTGAATGTTATGAGGTATTTGGTGTCTGCCGTGCCAAGTGGTTTGTCCTACCAGAGTTGGGAAATTGATTCGGTTCTAGATATTTGCCACAGATTAAAATGGCTTGGAGCTAGTAAAGAACGCCAAAGTTTACTGCAACAGTTGAATGACAAATTTAGAAAAAGTCAGTGGTTGTGCGATAGTAAAAATTATAGTATTGGAGATGTGGCAGCGTGGAGTACCATTAAACAAGGCGGCTTTATTAATGACCTTCCCGGTAATATGAAAGGCTGGTTTAAAAAATGTGACAATACATTTGCGTAAAAATAAAAATGTGTTAAATTATTATCTTAGTGTATTATTGTTACCCAATTATTTTCCAATAAATTAAATTTGAGATTAAATTATTTGATAAGAAGACCATCCCTACCAATGTAGAAAATTGTTAGAAATTTTTATTGCTGGAGGAGGCCACAGACTATTTAGATTGTAAGGTCAATGCAACTATTTTGAGTTTGCAAAAGCATCATGATTCTCTCTCTCTCTCTCTTATGGTTCCAGAGAATATGTATTTTTCACTTTATTTGTGATCCTCACTTTTTCTTTCTGTTCAGCAAGGATATTCATAAAAAAGATATGTGCAATATATTATTACAAAAGTGAAAAATCATTGCTCTATTTTATTTGTGAATAGCGAGATTAAAACCACACTCAATTCAACCAAAATTAGTTATGGAAGTTCTCATTTAAACTCAAGTCTCACTTAAACAATACATAAGTGTATTGAAATTGCTCAAGCTGATAGCTATTCCGAGGTATCTTTTCCAATTGGATCTCAGGTAGACAGTCATATTTTTTATACTCTATATAGAAAGAAGATGGTCGGCACTGGAGATCAAACCCTCAACCTGTGGCCCAACCAACCACCGAGCTTTTCTGTGCAGCCTGGCACTCTTTTTTCGAAATATGATTTAAAAAATTCGCAATTCCATTCCATGAAACCTGAAAAGGATCATCATTACGAACTACCTAATCTATTAATATATAGGGTCTTTATGCACTAATTCATCCAGCAGTGAGCGTATGGAACTAGGTGACCGTAAAATAGGTGAATGGTACTCGAACGGGATACCTTTTTGGATAAAATATGCACATATTTTTTTTTACACTCTTTAAATTTGGCATAGTAAACGAAAGAAATGACAGCTAATTTAATGTATTTTGCTTCCAACGAAATGGCAGCTGTTAAATATATAAGTACTGAAATTCCAATTGAAAACCCCTTGTAGATATGCAAAAAGTCGATCTCGGGCATACCTCACTTGCTTAACCCTTTGAGTCTTTTTGTACACATATGTGTACATGACGTTTGTAAGTCTCGTGTGAAGTTGCCAGTATGATTTTTTCATATGTTTTAACATTATCTAGGGAATAACTCTTTTGTCTTTGGATATGACTACAATTATTTTATCTATGACATAATTTTGACTGTGATTTTTGTGTGCACTAGACCTAATGGTCTGTAATTTAAGAGGTGGGGTCAGCCCTGTGCGAGATAGACTCCCAGCTGTTATTCATCTCTTTGGTGGTCTGCCCTCATCTTACGATGAAATGTTAGGAAGTCTGGATGACTCGATTCTTCTTACATACACATACTAGAATCTTTTTTGCCTTCACAAATTTCCCATTCCTTCGTATTTTTTATTCTATCTCTGAGGATTTCCCCAGCCATGCTTCTTAGAGTATTCATTTTTGAGACTCTCTAAATTATGATTTTTGTCGTGGTGGTCCGCTTTAGACTACATAAAACTGGTTGAGAAAGTTTGGAAAATAAATAATAGGCAATGGAATAAAATCACAGTTTTTATGTAATTAATCTTCTTAAAAATTTAACATTGAAATTTGTCTAATAAATCAAAGGCAGTAAGAATATCATAACTATCAGTACTTTGACAATGAATCTTACACAAGTAGGTACACATCCTTCATAGAACGACCCTCATATTCAACGTATGTATCTCTACGCTATAACACATACCTAATCTTATAGAAATTTTTATGAACTGAGATCAGTAAACTACCTCAAAATATTACAAAAATGCATGCGGGAGTAGTCTTCGTTTTTAGACTTGACAGTAACTGGAGAGTTTAGAAAAAGCATGCTTTTTGGGCAAGTCTCAATTAAAATTATTTTACTATGTGGTTCTCTTCAACCGCAAGAAAATAAACGATGTACAATACTAGATGTAAAAATATCACTGTTAAAAACACAATATTTGGATTCTGAGTGTCCAAAATAAAAGTTTAAAACATAAGATTGATCGTATTTGTGTTTATATAGTTTTTGAAGTTAGTATATAATTCAAAACATCTACTTAATTTATCAGTCAAATCATAATACGCTATACTGAATTGGAAAATAAAGTTAAAAAGTTAAAGAAATAATTAAATTTTAGGAATTTAATCTATTGATTTTTTACATCTTAAGTAGTTAATTAAAATAAAAATTTATTAAAAAAAAAGTGTTTAAAGAAAGAATAAGATAATATACTATTTGTGCATTCTTAGAAACAAATTAATATGAGTGAATGCATAAATAGAAATGAACACAATATTTACAATAGTATATTTGGATTTACAATAACTATTTACATAATAATTACAACTAGTTGAAATGTTATAAGTAGCAGATTGGAATATAAAAATGATTGAAGTTGATTGTAATTCAGTCGTGGAATTATTAGGAGATCTGTAATACAAACTTATTGACGATCATAATATGTCATAGATTATAAAATTAATACAACTCGAACATTATTTATCTTGTCTACTTTTAGAGATTTAATACTCATGATTTTCCTGTTTCACTCAAATTTTACCTTACTTTATAAATTGACAACATTTTTAATTGATCAATTCTTAACCATAAAAGAGTCAAAGTTATAGAATACTCGTTTGAGAATCAAAATGAAAAAATGTTAGGCAGAGGTTAAAGTCAATAAGCTTAAAACGAATTGCTGCATTGAATCAATGATAATACTTCTCAAAATCAATAATTTGATAATACTGGTCATGCATATGATTGTTGTTTATGGCACAAATAATGTTAAATTAAAATAAAATAGGTAATGTATAATATGAAAGGAGTGATATTGCTTAATGCATTTTCATAAAAAATAATCTAGAAAAAATATGTAGCTGTATTATCAAAATTATTATTGATTATAAAACTTTCGTCCACCTGTGTGATTGACATTATTAAGATGATAGATATATTTTAAAACCAATGTAACTTTATACATACATAAGATCCTTAATATGCCGATTGATAAAACACTGAGCTTATTATGATATAACATCTATGTGTGTGAAAAATCAGATGATAAAATGAAATTTTGATAGACGAATATAAAAAAAACACTTATAATCGTTAACAGAAATAAAAGATAATTCTAGAGTAGGTATAAAAAGATATAATTTCTAATTCATTTGAGTGCACACAATCCTATAGACTTAAGTATCACAATAGGAGAAGTTAGACATAGTAATAATATGTACAATAATAAAACTAAATCACAGTATACCTATACCAACACTATCAACAATACCAGACAAGTTTTAGTGTAGTTGTTCAAATTACATCAACTTGTGATAAGTCTTGTTCTCTAACATACTTAACCCAACAAATACGGTTATATGTACATTGCATATAAAATATTGCATATTTTTTGCTACAGATTGCACTAAAATGTAGCTTTATTAAAATTTTATATAAAAAAGTGTGTGTGTACACAATATACAGATAAATATAATAATTATTATTATTAGTTATGATGTTTTACATCTTAAAATAAAGAGTTTAAATATTTTTTTACAAGTAGTGAAGTAGTAACATACCGTTCGTAGGTATATTAATTTAAAAAATATCCAGACTTGTGCAATATATTTTAGTAACAATGAAACTTATCTAAGTAGTCGGAATTTCATCTACCTACAATATATATTTTATTCACCTAAAATATAATTAAAGCATTTTCATATGTGTATCGTATCAGTGATAACAATATCGTCTATGACTATAGCGTCCTGTCAAACAAATGATGAGAAACCTGGTAGGGGTGCTCGTGACCGGGCCATGTTGTTCATGATGATCTGGCCACCATTCAAACTAACAACAGCGCTCCCTTCCGGTTCAGAATCAGTGTAACTTGAGTAGTTTCTGACTGGTTTTTGTTTCTTCCATGATTGCCTCAACGAATCGTTAACATTTGCATAGTGATTAACAAATGAATGCGGGTCAGATCTGACGCTTTCATTTTCACTCTCAGAGTTCTGAAAATCATTAAATTTTCCAAAATTAGATATGAACGAAACACCAAAATTCAATTTGAAATTAGATAAAATGAATGAAGGAAACTTACCTGTGAATCTGAAGAACTCATTTCAGATGGTTTTTCAGTTACAGAACTATCGTCAGGATTTTCGTCATAATCTTTAAGGCTCTCTTCGTCACTGTGATAGGCAACAGATGCAGGTGACGGTCTGGGGGGAGATTTGGTAAGCGCTGGGGGATGTAAGGGAGCTGTTTTGTTTTTACCCCCGAGTGTTCCAAGACCTCCCTGTCCCCTTCTCATTGTTCCGGCACTACCCAGGGTGCCGTTGTGTCTAGCTCTGTATAAATCCAATGCTAATTCCCCTCGCTCCTCAGCGTCCATGGCCATCGACTCTTCCAATGTCTTTTGAGCTTCTTCTAAAACATGACATTTGAAATTAAATTCTTATGGTTAACAGACCTGTTTTAAATTATTATTATCAAATAATATTCCCTTACGTTTATATTTGTAACTTTTGCTCTTCACACACAATATTGCTATAACCATGATGATGATTATAACAGAAGCAGCAGCCAACGCGACCATAAACCAGGTTTGTCTGTAGAAAGGCCTGTACTGCAGATAGCCATACTCAAAATGTAACTTGGACGGGGTCATTATAACATCTTTGGTGTAAGCGGGGTAACTGATGCCATAGCTGTTATACGCAATAACCCGAAATGAGTAGGCCGTGGACGGTAGGAGTGTTTGGAGAGATATTGTGAAATCTTCTAGCGGTCCATTGCTGGTTCTTGTAACAGTCTCCCAACGTGAATCATCTGAAAAAAAAATGTAAATTTAATAAAGTGGATTGGTCGTTTTTTATTAAAAAAACTTATAAATAAATTGAGTAGGCATTTACTTTGTACCTGCACTGTATAAAATAAAGTGTAATTACAAAGTTAATACTCATATTATTTGAAGTGTTTTTAAATGGCTTTCCATATGAAAAATTTTAAATGTTATATTTTTATTTTCTTGATGACATTCATTACTATAATTAAAAATTTCACAATTTTTCTAGAAATTTTGTATGCAATTAAAACATTACTAGTGTATAAGATTATTGATTTTGGCTACCAGCTTTTTTAAAATGTAACAATTATACTGGTACCTTAATTAATAGCTGGTACCTTAATTGATTTTATATCAACTTTAAATACTTTATAATATCTGACAAGAGTTGCAGTTTTAGTAAAGACACACATGATAAATTAGATACATGAAAATGGACACCATAATTCATAGAAATGTGTGCGATGAATGAAATAAAATTATGATGACAGGTGACAGAGAGAGAGACATTCATGCGTATTTTATTTAAAAGACAGCTAAGAATAAGCTTCATCATAAGCGTAATGAGCACATAACATTGATTTAGTAATTAAATCACTTACAAAACTGCCAAGTTTCCTTAGCTGGATTGAAAAAAATAATGAGCAAAAAAAAACATATTAGGCACATATTCATATTATAACAACAGCTTTTTTCAATAATTTAAATGAAAACGGAATAAAAGTGCTAACCTTTCTTTTGCGTCTCAATGTAATATCCGAGCAGGGGACCTTTACCACTGGGTGAGTTTAGCCAATGCATATCAACTCCTGCGGGAGTTTTGGACACGGCTAGTTGTCTAGGTGCTACCGGAGATCCTGGCTGGGGACCAGTACTGACATTTCCCCACACCGGAGGTCCTAAATCTATAGTCACGGCCCTTACACTAAATGTATAACCCACTTCTTCTTCTAAGCCTCCGACTATCAAACTAGTCTCGGTGACCTTCTGCTTCACCTGCTTGCTGAACTCTGCAATATGACGATAAGTTTATAACAACATCAAGGAAAATATCAAGTTATAAAAGAGGAAGCAATGAAATTATACTCACTTTCATTTTGTTGAGTGGTTTCGTAAGTAACAATGTAACTAACAATAATTCCATTCTTCTTACGAGGCGGCTCCCAATTTACTCTCATACTAGTCATGGTGATATCGGTGAAGTTTAAAGACTCCGGTGGTCCAGGTAATCCTTGATGTGTCCTCGCTAATACAGCTTTTGATCTCGGTCCATCTCCGGCTGGATTAAAAGCCAATATTTGTATTCTATATTCAGTATATTTATCCAAGAAAACAAGGCTGTGACTTGTGGATGTGGCAGGAACAATTTCAATTTCTTCCTCAACCTTCTTATCAGTGGGTTGGTCTTGAGGAGAATCGGTCACGTAGTAAAATACCTATAGAACACAGACATTAAAATATGTGAATATTCTGAACATTAAAAAATAAAACTTTTCTATACAAAGGTGTCAATATAGCCATCAGAACTTATTGCCTGAGGCAAGTTTTTCTAGCCAAATGGTCCCAGTAAGCCTAAAAGAAAAAAAATAAAACCAAAAACATTCTAAATTTTGAATCATAATTTTGAAATAATCATAGACAACATACTTTATATCCTAGAAGATCTCCATTAAGTGTGTTGTGAGGCAGTGGTTTCCAAGTGAGGTGTACTTCGGTGGAGGAAAGAGGAGTTACAGCCACGTCTCTAGGTGCTGCTGTTGGAACAGCCTCTCCAACCCACACAACTGCCACCTTCCCAGCCGGACCCTCTCCTTGAGAGTTGACAGCTCTCACCGTTATCTCGTAGTTAGTGTCCACAGATAAATCTGATAGCACTATACGGTCCGACTACAAAAGAAATTCATATAAAGAATTCAGAGAAATTATAACAATCAATAAAAAAAATATATCATTATCTTTTCAAACATAAACTAACACTTCTTAAGAAGCAAGCTAATTGCTACTCATTGGGCAATGAGGAGGCCAATGAACTGGATCAGAAAGACCAGCAATGAGCTACATGACTCACAGAGGTGGTAATGGTTACTCTCAGGTACTTAAATTTATCCACCCGGGAGACTTGGTGACTATCGATGGTAATCGGTAGCCGTTATAGCCTCCTTTAATAAGAAAATCTCATAATTGTACCTTGACTCCCATTACATTTTCCTTAAGTGGAGATTGAAGAACAGTCGGAAAATCGGATGCTGGTTGGTAAACAATCCTATAGCCTCCCGTTGCCATATCTCCCGACCAATATTTCTCTTCCACGGGAGTCCAGTAAACCTGAACGCTGTTGGTCGTTATCGGTACAACTCGTAGCCCGTGCACACTATGACTTGGTGCTGAAAAAACAAAGAATGCAATCAGTTAATGCAAAGATTAATACTGCATGAAGATTTATCAATAACAATAACTAGCTGACCCAACGGACATTGTCTAGTTTTAACTATGAGTATTGATCTAATTGGGCTTCAATTTTATATATATTAATGAATTTTTAAAATCCAAAAGCTTACCTGCAGGAAGTGTCCTCACTTTAATGGATTCAGGACTATACCGACTGGGACCGATATCATTAGTAGCTCTTATTCTAAACTCGTACGAGGTGAATGGTTTCAGATCACTGGCTGTATAGGAGGTTACAAAGGGGTCCACTCTCTCAGGTATAGTCTGCCAAGTGCCGTCGTTTTCTCTTAATTGTACTGTGTAATATCTGGAAAATACATATAATGTAAAAGGTACAACAAATAAACCATACAAACCATATAATATTATGTTGGTATGGTGTTACATGTGAGCAGTGCGTAAGAACACACTTACTCACATCCTGTGCTAGAGTGCCAACGTTTGATTTGATTGAGTTATTGTGTAAAGTGAAGTCCAGTGGACTCGAGATTTTACTTATTGTTTGCGACATTGCTGAGAGGAAGTGTTTTTACTGTCTTGTTATTTTTGTTACTTTTTGTGTTTTTTTTTTCTTGAGAAGCTTAATTATACTGCATCAACCTGGTTGGTTACATGTTTTAAAATATAGTTAATAGTACTGCCCCATAACAGGCTTTGTCTGAAAAATTGACACAACCAGCCAACTTTATATTCCTTCCAACAGATGGAAGAATATTTAAGACACAAAATGACTAGCACTCTGCCTAAACTTAACTTGATGAAGAAGAAAGGTGACATGAATCAAGAAAAATACCTTAAAGGTGCATAGCCATCTCTTCCAGGCGTCCACGAGAATGTAATTTGGTGTGGTTGCAGTTGTCCTTGTGATACTTGAGGCTGTGATGGAGGTTGAGGTGGACTGCGATTATTAGTGGTCAAAACGAGAGCCCTGGCTGTTTCTCCCCAACCAATTCGCGTTTGGGCAGTGACAGTGAATAAGTAGTAACGTTCTTGAGCCAACGCCGTTGCCCTGAGAAAAAACAACCCTTGGTGTTAACACAATACAATCAAATAGTAATAGTCGAAGAGCAAAAAAGTAATAAAAATTTTACCTAAATGTTCTATCTGATGGTAAAAACTCTCTAGAAAATATAAGTTCTTTGGAACTATTCAAATGGTAAGTAACTCTGTACGCTAAAATCTCTCCATTAGGATCTTCTGGTACATCCCATATGATTCTAGCCGTTGAGAAAGACACATCCGGAAATGATACATTGGATGGCATGCCAGGAGCTGAAATTACAAAAAAAAACCTAAATAAATACCTGAAAACATTCTACAATATCAAGTTTGAAAATAATTAAAAAAACTTACCATCTTCAAAGGTTTGGACAGTGATAGATGGGATACTCAGAGAACCATCTCCTAGGCGAGTGTAAGCCAATACTTGTATTTGATAAGTCACATATTTCCTCAATTCTGTCAAGGTACTTGTGTGGGTCTGATTAGAAGGAATTATTTTACACTCTGGTTGCTGTACTTTCGAAGAAAGCGAGGACGGAATGGATGGAGAGAACAAAGGTGCATAACACACTTTGTATCCTTCAATTATACCATTTTGGTGATGAGAAGGAACAGAACCCCAAACAACGACTATTGTAGTTGATGATGTAGCGTTTGCGGTCACGTTTGTTGGACCCATTGATGGAACTAAAATAAAAGCAAATTGTATTATTTTTACACAGATACACAAACAGTAATGATACAAAAACTATTACATAAAAGGTATGGATAACAAAACATCAGTAAAGTATGCACATATTAATAGCAAGGTGAGAAATAAAAGGTAAACAACATAAAAAAAACGAAAATGATTAATCACTCAATTATGAGTGGAATTGCAGGAAAAAACAACATAAAAATGTAGGCAATAGTGGAGTAGGCTCAGCTGCAGGGCCGGATCTCCCATAGGTGCAAATGGAGCAAAAATCCAGGGCGCAAACAGCCAAAGGGCGCTATCAAATGTATAGAACAAATAAAAAAATAATCAAAATTTATAGAATGTTAAATATGCACAAATTACGCGCCAAATTCAAATCATTAATACGTCAGTACTAGGTACCTACCTGCTACTACTCCCGAAACCAGCTATAGGTAGCTACCTACGGACGGTACTATACTGTAATAGCGTAGTCTTCAATCCTCGCACACAAATGTGCGAGTATGTATGTGTGTGAATGTTTTATCTACCTACTTATAGAAAATGGAGCAATTTCTGTTTTTAGTGGTCCTGATTTTACGTACTTATGCATTTTTATGTATATGTGTGCAGTCAAAAAAAGGATTTATGTTCACTAGTAATAAGTATCAGATTCATATAAATGTAATCACAAAACTGTTGGATCTTCAGCGCCTTTCGAAAGGGCTTATTATTATTATTGGTCTAAGTTTATCTAAGAAAATAATGATCAGAACTTTTGCATAAGTGTTACCACTTCACTAACACCGGTAAGACAAAAGAACTACTTATCGGTAAGGAAGTGAATCTATACTAATCTATACCTACTATATTATATTATAAAGAGGAAAGATTCGATTGTTTGTTTGCATTGCATATGTATAGGTTCCAAAACTACTTAACCGATTTGAAAAATTCTTTCACTTTTGGGAAGCTACACTATCCCCGGTTAACATAGGCTATATTGAATTTTCAAAAAAATTTAAGATCCTTACTAAAACTCCAATAATGTAACCCAAGTTCTAAAAAAAATACCTAAAATATTCTTTACATTGCGTACGCTGTGAAAACTATTGATGATATAATAAAATGATGTACTACGACTTTGTAGAAGACATCAATCTTTACAAAAAGTGTCGCGACAGCATAAGTCTAACTTTTATAATTATGCCACAATAAGTGTTCATTTATTTTTAAAATTTAATTGAAATATCTCCTCTAGAAAATGCTCTTCATTTGTATCTTGGTAATATTTCTTATCAAAATAAATAAGATCACATTCAAAACTGCTTCAATACGTTTATAAAACTTTTTGAATTATTCAATTCGGATTTTCCATTCCAAAGATACCACGAGTTAAAAATGTAAGTAATTAGAAAAAAAGAGTGGTCGCTGCTCTCCGTGTAGGTACCTACTGAGTATACATACATTGAAACCTCTGTGTGAAGCGCGCTGGTCAAGTAGGATAGATGCAATTAGACCATATAAATTTTACTTTCAACAAATTTTAAGGATTTTGATGCAAAATCGAAAAATTCCGCAAAAAATATTGGAAACGGTTTGCTTAATTTTAAATTCATCGTTACTCTAGTGGTGTGGTATGATGTTCTCTCTTCAGTAAACAGTTCCAGCAAAGTTCTTCAGTCACCTAAATTGAATATAGGTGCAGCTGTACTTAGACATTTTAGAATCTTGTAGTTTTTTTTGGATGAATATCGGTCGGACCGCGTATTCTCTAGGCTAGGGTATTGCGAGACGCCGAAATAATAGCTTTAGAAGTAGAACGTCGGTTTCCAGAGCTATCCTCCATTCGCATGAAAATGAAGAAGAGATTATTATACAAGAGTTGTTTGAGGACTTGAAAAGGATTTTCGTCTTTAATTTCCAAAAACACTAGTTCAATCGATTGCCTAAATTTCATTGTGAATATTTGGAGCATGTCTCTCCTAACCTATGTGTTGTGTTTGTCTTCGTATTTTATTGACTATTCAGGTTTCAGTGGCTGCAGGAGAACGTAGTTTTTCCAAGTTAAAATTGATTAAAAATCAATCATCATTGATGGGGGGGGGGGGGCGCAATTTTGGTTTTGCACCAGGGCGCCAACAATGGTAGATCCGGCCCTGCTCAGCTGGAGTATAGGAATGGAGGCCAAGGGTGAGGGACAGGAATAAGGGATTGTAATTGCTCTGACGTCAGATATTTACTTAGATTTTGCCTATAGGAATTACAAAAATAATAATTGTCTGTAGTTTAGTTAGCTACGACATTACTTACCAGCCTCTCTAGTTCTTTCCAGAGCAGCAGGGCTCCCTGGCGAAGATCCCACTTCGTTACAAGCCATCACAATGATTTCGTACTGAGTCCACGCTTGGAGTCCATCCAGGACATGAGAGTTTGAGGTGTGGTCTTCTATCAACACACTCTCCACTGTCTCTGAATTCATGCGCTTGTAAGTGATGTTGTAGCCCCTGGGATTGCCAAACCATTCAGTTTGCTGCAAAGGCTGTTGAAAACAAGCAATTATTACTAAGTATAGCATTTGGCTTAGTATGTAAGACTAATTAATATTAGTATAATCGATAAAGATACTTACGATCCATCTTACTCTGAGATCATTGGCACTCACAGCTCTAACGGTGACATTATTGGGTGGATTTTTAGGAGGAGCCTGTATTGTCTGAAACTCTTTACAAGGAGCACTGGGCGCCGAGGATCCAACCACGTTGGTTGCTATCAACCGAAGCCTGTATGTGGTAAAGGGCACCAATGTTTTGACCACAATAGAGGTGGCATCTGGCGCTGATGTCTCGTAGATTGTCATCCAACTTGAATTTCTAGCAGTTTGAGCCTGAAAAATTACACACAATTTCACATACCTACTTGTACTTAAAATACCAGGACCGCATAAATCACTTCTTTGTAATATTTAAGTATAGGAGCTTATACATTTTCATACTATTAATAAAATTATTCAACTGGGTAAAATTAATTCAAAATGAATAAAATTAAATTTTAGACCCATAGAGGAAAAATTTGTAATTTCCCATTAAAGTTCTCAATGTATCATAGGTAGGTATATTGAAAAAAAAAATTGTAACAATGACAAATGATTTTCTAGTACAAATTCGTCATTATGAGAATTTTGTTACTTCGGGTTTGTTATAATGAGAATTTTGTTACTTCAGTATTTGTTTTAATGAGAATTTCACTAAGTACTTTATTATTTGTTATAATTTCATTACTTGAAGAATTTCATTACTTCAATATTTGTTATAATGGGATTTAGACTTGTGGCAAGCTTAGGTACCACAAAGTTATTTTCTTTGAAGACATTTATATTTAAAACATTACGAAAAATACCTGTACTGTCCATTTAGAAATAGAAGAGTTTCCATCGAAACCGGGAGTGAATTGCAACACCACTGAAAATGCTTCAATATTAGATAGAGCCAAATTATATGGAGCGTGGGGAAGAACGGGTTTAACTCCAGACTGTATTGTTGCCTCTTTAACAGGACCATCTCCCTTCTCGGTCATTGCGGATATCTCAAAAGTGTAGAAGGTAGTAGCCTATAAAAAAATCAACAGGTAAAATATTGTGTTGGCAACCCTTAAAAGTTGATTTAAATTTTCATATAGAGTACCTACCTCCAAGTTGTTTATTTTGATGGAAGTAATATTGGCAGGTAGCAGTTCTTCTCTGATTGTTTTCGGGGAATCTTTTATTCTGTACTTCAGTCTGTACTGGGTCAATATGCCGTTACTTTGCTTGGGTGGACTCCATACAACCTTCACAGCTCTATCCGATATTTCATCAAACTGAAGAGACGACACTTCGTCGGGAACTGTAAAAACCAAAATATTGAATCACTGCCAAATAAACAAACATCCTAAAGAATAAGGTAGCAACTTGTGCAAAGTCTCACCATCTTGGTCCGTTATAACAAACACAAAATCACTTCTTTCTCCGTCTCCCGGGTCTGTGAAGCAGACCACAGACACATTGTAAGCAGTGTACTTATCCAGACCACTCATCACTGCCGATTGTTCTGCGAGAGGATCCAGCAGACTCGGAGGAACGTTTATCACTCTTTTTTCTATGTTAGCTTCTTCTAAAGGGTCCCAATGCCATGCTTGTAGTTTATAACCCTGGAAAAATCACAATTAAGTATATTCTTTATTTAAACAGAAATTTTACGGCTAACCAGATATAATTGTAGTCACCTGATTAATCCCGTTTATCTTTTGTGGGTCTGGTGGAGTCCACGTTACAGTGATTGCCGTAGAATTCAAAGGTTCGGCTCTGACGTTAATGGGTGGTGCTTCCGGAACACCTTCTTTGGTCTTTATCTTCGCACCTTCAGTAAAAACACCGACTCCTTTATCATTGTAGGCCGCAATTTGCACCGTGTAATCCTTCCACGTTATAAGATCTTGAATCAAATAATTTCTTTGCGCCGCATTGGTGATATTCTGGTGAGTCCACGGGCTATGATTATATCCGTACAGACGGTATCTTATGATATAACCCAAAATGATTCCGTTTCTATGCTCATCCATAGGTGGTTGCCATTGGGTGATGATTTCAGACGAGGATCTAGCTGAGCCAACAAATCCCAGAGGAGGTCCAGATGGTGCTGTTTAAAATAATATACCAAAAATCAGTCAAAAGTTAAAATAACAAAAACATATCATGCAAATTGAAGGATCAAATCAGCATGCATAACTTCACATAACATAAGTTTAAAGAAACCAGCAATCTTGAGAACATAAAACAAACATGTCTACAAACTTTTAACAGCAAAATTAGCACTGACGACTGATGAGGTAAGAACAAATACATTTTTGAATAACAAAGACTTCCAAATTTAAAATCTCAGCTGAAGTAGCAAACAAACTTCTTTAGGTATATACAAAGAACAAATCAAAATATGTTAAAAGTTAAAATAAAATTATCTCGATAAAAACAATATTGTGTGAAATATAATATCAGGACAAAATTTCACATTAGGTACTAAATTAATCAACATTAGATACTAAAACTGTACACTATTCTTAATCTCGTTTTCTAGATACATAAAAAATGGTTCAAATATCTAAATAAGAAATGGCGAAAATTAAACAAAATAATGAACAGTGTTCCAAGTGGAAAAGAAGGAAAATAAATGTTGGTGTGGAGAGAGTGTAGTAAAATAAAAGTTATGGACAAGCAGAAATACCTTGACAACAAATCAAGTCGCTGGCTGTGTACAAATACAAACCAGTAACTATCAGTTTGATCAATTCCACTACACTTAACGAAGTTAGCATTTTTCTTTTTATTTACATGGTAATAGAGGAACATTGATATCAGTACGTAGCGGTGGTGTTATAATATAATATATTAAGTTAATACACAGAATAAAACAAACAAACTACTTTTACATAGTGTGAATGCCATGGAGTGCGCTAGTAAGTCTCAGTTCACAGAAGCTAACGAATGACGCTGCCATTCAAAGTTCACAATGTCCCAAGTTGGTAATTTTTATGAAATACGAGAGAATACAGTAATCATAGTACCTTCTTGCGGCAGCTTGACTACTTCCGTAGGTTCTGATGGAGTCCCCTCTCCGACGGCGTTTATGGCGGAAACTCTGAACTGATAAGCAGAAGCTGCTTTTAAATTGGTAAGCATTACCCAGCGTTGGGCAGCAGACACATTGCTCAATTCTGTAACCCAATTCAAAAGTGGATCTGGAATTGGCCCTGGAAAACATTATGCAATAATTAGTACCGATTCATTAATGATAAATATGCAATGGCATTTTTGAAGGAGATTCATATTTTACCTAGTTCCGGAACTTCCCTCTTTTGAACAATAAACTTCTTGATGGGGGAATTCCCGTCAAAACCAGGAGTCCACGATACGTTTACAGAACGTTGCTGAGTTCCGTCTACCTTTACAGCTCTGATGTTTGTGGGGGCAAAGGGGAGTTCAATCACAGAAAGGGTGGCGTGTCTGGTGTGGTTTCCACCAGCAGACGTGACTGAACACGTATATTCACCAGCATCACTGGCTCTCACCGCATTTACTTCTAAACTACCATCACTACCCACATATACTCGGGATCCAGAAACCATAGGTCTGAAAGAACAAAAGATAAATAAAAAAAAGTCAAGCAATATTAGTATGGCAACTCTATGCAGTATCTGTATTAAAATGAAATAAGTCATGTAGCAGAAGATACTTACTGTTTATTATGGAACCAATCAATGTTATATGGGACACTTGGGTCACTGGACACTCTGCATTGAAGAATCGCTGTAGTTCCTAACAAGACTCTGGTGTCCACGGGGGGAGCGACTATTTGAGTTCGAACTGAAATAAAAAACCATGAATATTCACATCCAATTTAGTGTGCAGTAGCTACGTAACAGTAAGTGAAAGTATGATTTACCCATGACTTGAAGATAAGCTTCTCCGCTAACTTGTCCAGCTTCGTTAGTTCTAATGCATTTATATTTTCCCGTATCCAAAGGAGTGGTCCCGGCTATAAGCAAATCTCCTTCCTCCAATATTTGCATCCTGCCGTCTGCGTTATTTGATAGGGCCGCCGTATCTAAATATTTATTATCAATAAAATTACCAATTTATATTTTTACCTATAAAGTTGTCTAAAAGTTGTCGAAAATATGGATTTGATGTATGTATACCGTTAAAGAGCCAGGTGATATTGGGGTTGGGTGCTCCGACGGCTCGGCAGGTGAGGGTGGCATCCTTACCATCCAGGACAGTCAAGTTGGCGGGGCCCAGCTCCATGACGGGTAGCGAAGCTAGCACATACACACACACTAGGTTAATATACCACACCACACACAAAATACCTCAATACATATGTGCTTATTGTCATATTATCTTTCATTTAAAAACATATAAGTATTACACTATCCCGATGTATTGAATGTATTTATAATATATGTATAACCTAACAGAACATGTATTTTGTAACCAAAATAAACTGACACAAATGATTAGAGATTAGTTAGAATACTTCTTAATTAATCTTCACAAATAATCTGCAACCTATATGTACACCCTAAATAACAATTTGGAGAAAAAAGCTACAAAGAGATAGAAATAAGAAATATACAAAATGTACTCGGAGGAGAAATGTACCATCTACTCCATCTGATCACTAATGGTAAGATTTAAAGGATTGTAGAGCTGTTGGCAAAAGACAACTTTCGTAGATTAGCAACATAATATTAATATGCAACCGGATACGAATAGGAAAACTTGAAGAAAGCTGTTAGAGACACCAAATCAGAGCAAAGTCTGAACACTGACAATACCGTGCGTAAACTAAAATGTAGGTACACAAAAGTCCATGGCAAGACAGATATTATGGGTGTGTCTAAAAGACAGAATGAGAAATGAGGAAATAAGACACAGAACAAAAGTCTTAGACATTATGGACCTTGTTGCTAAACAGAAATGGCAATGGCGGGTCATGTTGCCAGACTAGGAACGCAATGGGCAACCAAAATACTCAAATAGAGACGAGTTAACAAGATGTGGGCTGATGATATCGCCCCAGTCGTATGGAGGAGAGTGGAAGAAAACGGAAAAGGCATATATCCAGAAGTGGAGAGATGGCTGAGAAAGAAGATGGTGAAAAAACACTAAGTTTCTGAACTAGGAATAATTGGGATAAATTAAATTGAAAAAAGTAGTGAGCTGTAACGTAAAAGACAAACAAATGTGTACTAAAATAAACAACACAGTACAACTGAAAATCTTATTTCAGTAGACATTTTTTTCTGAAAATCATACTGATTTTAACACATAATATGAATTTAAATACGATAAGCACATGTATTTAGCAACATGACATGTAATATGAGAATTTGGTTAGTAGTGGATCATGCAATACACAGTGTAATCTAGAAGCTAGTGTTGTAAGCAAACCAGTGTTCAAATCATAATAACATTATGAAGTATATCAAATTATCAGATATATGAAATCACACAGTGTAAATATATATACATCACATATAAATAATCAAAATAATACAGATCAAATCTCCTTGTAAGTGTACTGAGTTAAAAGATAAAAACATTATGGAGTGCATAAAATGGAAACAAAATTTGAACATCAATATGAAAATTTTATCTTCTTTCCATATCACAAACATTATTTCATCGCCTAAATTGAGTCATGTGTATTAAAAAGATGACTTATAGAAATTTGATTTATATTATTTTTTTCTGGGACGTATTATAAAAAGCCAATTATGGACAAAAATAGTGTCTTGAGGGCTTTAAAAACTGTTTTTCACTGCCAAAAATAATTTGTTTTAGCATTTATTTTTTTCTGATGTACATATATTATAGGTATTCAATATGATAGAATTATAAAAAAAATGTCCTAGGCTTAATCCGTGTAAACGTGAGAAATAAAAATACAGTCCCTGGCCACTTTGTTAGACCCATCACAACATTTTTAAAAACTTAATTTGTGTGCTTTTTTTAAAAATACTAATAGAGTAATGAGTTTTTTTTTAAGTTGTGATGGTTCGAAAAATATGCCTAGAGATTGTAATAATAAAAAGGTGCTTTTAAAACAGACTGCAAAAATAATCAGTTCGTAAAAAAAAAATATGGTTTATCTAAGTAACCAAAAAAAAAAGAAAAACACAAAACAACCAACTGACCGATGTGATCTATGGTAAAAACTAGTGAATCAATCTATTGAAATAAATCCCAAATGGTGCACTAGCTGGTAAAGAAAAATAACTACTGCACAGAAGATAACGCTAATTATGGTATAGAGTTCTTACTGCCAGAATCAAAACGAAAATTCTTTAATTTGTCCGACGTTCTCATTCGGATGATTTTTGGTTGTGTCCCTCTTCTAATACGTTTAACAACTGCACCGTGGGTAAAGCAAACAGGAAAATTGGCATTAATATTCAATGGAAAATATAACATTATTTGTTTCAAAAGAAGAAACTTGTTAGTAGTCAAGTCCAAATAAAAGTGTTAATGACTTTCATTGCAAGTGATTAAGTGGAAATATTCCGTACTTACTTTTCACTTTCAACCAAGTATAAATGGAGGCTTCTCCAGCATCGTTGGATGCTATACATTGGAATATCCCCATATCTTCAGTCCTCAGACCTTTGATAGTTAAAGATCTATCCTCGTCTACGGAGTATCTGCCGCCTCCGTGCTCCACTTCATCTATTTGATTATCGTCCATGATTGTGCCGATACTTCCGATTTTTTTACCATCCTTGTACCATGTTATGCCTGGTCTAGGTACCCCTTGAGCGTCGCAATCCAATTTCACAATTGAACCGTATTCACCCAAAGTGTCAGATTTTAAATTACTCAAAAACACGGGTTTTTCTTGAACGGAAACGTTAGCCGAAGCGGATATAGTTGGATAGCCACCAGTCTTCAAGCGTATTTGACATGTGTACTGTCCGGTATGCGTTAAAGTGACTGATGTCAGTGTTAGAGTCCTGTTCCAAGGATCGTTGATGTTGAATGAAATCCCGGCTGCTTCAATTATAATGCCATCTTTAAACCAGATGGTCTCTAGCTCGTGAAGTGGTCGGGCATTTCCTATGCACTGCAAATTAGTTATATCTTGACCCTTAGCAACTTGAACATCCTTAGGTTTGATGATAATTTCAGGAGGTATTTCGTTGCTACCATCTCCGTTTACGTTTAGAGTAACATAGGGGCTGTTTTCTTCTTTTCCTAACTGAGTGTTGATGGCTCGAGCCCTTTAAAAATACAAAAATAAAATGATTTATCTGAAAGGGCAACACATAATAACAATATACAAACTTTTATAATGTAAGTGAACCTGTAAGCTCTTTCATCTTCTTTAGATGTGGCCAATATGACCAACTGGTGGTTGGCTGTGACTGCATATTTCTGATCATATCTCAGAGGACCATACTCGTCATGCCATACAACTGAAGGAGGAGGATTGGATTCTATAGGAGGTAGATCCAAAATAGCGGCATCACCCGATTCAACATATATATTCTTCTCTGTAATATCTTTGAATACTCCCATATCTAGAAAATGAAAGATATTAAGAAACATGTGCTGGTGAAACAAATCACTGGTGCAATGATTAAAATAAAACTTACATGCAATGGTCACTCGGTTCTTTTCGCTAAAAACAGCTCCGACATCATTTTTTGCGATACACTGGTAGACACCAGCGTCCGACCTTTTGGTGATGTGTATTTTGTAGTAAGGCTCGGCTGTGTACTCTCCCAATGGTCGACCGTCTTTCAGCCATTTGTAAACAGGCTGTGGTATACCTAGAATGAAAGAAAATTCAAATTAAATACATTTTGGAAGGAAAAAATTATCTAAGGATCGTGTGCCCAATGAGGAAGTCCTGCGAGCAATAAATAAGGAGAGAGTGCTGTTAACCACTGTTAAAAGACGAAAAGCCGCATACTTTGGCCACATCTTCTCGATTATGGAATATGTAAAATTAATTGTGGAAGGAAAGATAGAGGACATCAGGCGAGGTATGGGCTGAAAAAGAGCCTCGTGGCTAAAGAATTTGAGACAGTGGTTTGGTGTGCCAGAGGCTGCAGAGTTTATGAGACTTGCCCAAGGTCGGTAAGCTTATCAGAGATGGTCGACGAATTTCAAGAGGAATGACATAAGGATGCGTTTAGACCAAACGAGCTGGAGCATTCTTTCTTTATTGTTGACATTGACACCGGGCAAACAACAGAGAGCAAAAACTAGAACTCTGGCCTCTAACTCTATTTATGGCTCTGGCTCTATGTTCGTTTAAGAGTACTTTCAAATCAACAGAAGGATTAGAGCCTTTTCCTAACAATCGTACGGCGAGACTGAAATTTTCTACATGACAAAACACTCCTTTAAAAGTACGGAATGAATCTGCATGTATGTAATTAAAATATGTAAAATACTGTGTCGAAACTTTATGTGAATAGAATACTTATACCCACACATAAACGAAAAAAGAATATTGGATACGTTCCACGCATACTTGATAAGGACGAAACAAATCAAATTACAATCAGGATTATCCGTCAACAGCGCCACACCTCATCCCTATTTAGTACGCAATCTCAAACTCAGCTTAAAACATGGACTAGGACAAGAAATTAATTTGGTATAGGCGCATTAAAAATCAGACTTTAAATTAAAATGATACCTACAATAATTTTATTTATAGGTAAACAGAAAAAAAATAATCTAGAATCTGTATTGCTACACTACGATAACCAGACGTCCCGCTTTTGTCCGGAAAGTCGCGATTTCCGAAAAAATTTCGCAACGTTTTAAAAAAGCTGATTTTTTGAAGGAATGAAGGATGCAAGACGAGTAAAGGAACGGCTTTTACGAATCAATAAAAGAATAAATACGACGGCGCAGTGTGTATATGCAAAAAAATGGTAAAAAGGTGCGAAAATAGCGAAAACATGGATAAACTAATTTTGACCAACTTCTTTGAGCTTTTACTCCGTAGTGCGGCGTGCTATCGAAATTCATAGTAAACCGTTTGGAACCATAGTAACCAAAGATAAAATAAAATTTGAACTCATGTACCTATTTATATTTGAATATTTGGTCAGTCGTTTATAAACCAGCCCTTAGAATTTTAACATTTAACACAGCGTACGTACCTAATTAACTTTAAAATTGCTGAGTGATAGGGGAAACAAGGTGAATTTTATAAGGCTCAGTGTTAGGACGGCAGCCACACGTTGTTTTACAAATTTATGAAATCTTAATGGATTAGTTTGATGACAAGTTACATATTATTACACAGTCCTGTTTAGTCACGTGGACGTGAGAGCCTTTGTGTCACTTAGCTTATAATAAATCATATTATTATTATGAAAATAAATTATCCGAAAGTCGTTTAAGGACAAGCTAGACTTAGGGTATATATTACGTAATTCAAGTACGTAGATCTTTTACGCAGATTGAATAAACCAATTATTATGATTAAAAATATGTCGGAATGCCCAAATCACTCAACGACGAGTGCAAAGGGGTTAGAAAAATATATGCCTAACCATACTTAACGTGTAAAGATAAAGATTAGAGTATCGACGACGGAATAGCGATAAGAAAAATATCAAAATTTTATGTCACATTTTTTGTTTTCGGGGTACAAAGGTGAAGGAACACCGATGGGAAGAAGAAATTTTTTTTTTTTTTGGCGGCTCATCCAACTGGATGTTATGGCCTTATTAAATCACGAAAAAGAAGAAGAAATTACTGCGTCAAAAATCTGTAGGTAATAATTACTATGCTCGGCAAGTACTTCCAGTGAGTTTCTCACTCACGTTAGTGGAGTAATATTCGGGATAGGGGCATAGGGGTACTGAATAGAAAAGATCGGAGGTCCGCTTGCCCGATAACCTCTTTCAAGACACGGCGCACAGTGGTCCCACAAAGAAATTTAGGGCGCCAAAATTCTGATTTTTGGTGTACGGGGGTTTTTCGAGGCGCTGAATCCGATTTTGGACTTATTTTTTCGAAAAAACCAAATGGGGTGCCAGGGGGAGGGGGGCAAATCTTAATATATTGAAATTTTTCGTGTGGGGTATCAAAATATATGTTTTTTGTATCGCTGAATCCGTTTTTGGACTTATTTTTTCGAAAAAACCAAATGGGGTGCCAGGGGGAAGGGGGCAAATCTTAATATATTTAAATTTTTCGTGTGGGGTATCAATATATATATATTTTTTGTATCGCTGAATCCGTTTTTGGGCTTATTTTTTTGAAAAAACCAAATGGGGCGCCAGGGGAGGAGGGCAAATCTTAATATATTGAAATTTTTCGTGTGGGGTATCAAAATATATGTTTTTTGTATCGCTGAATCCGTTTTTGGACTTATTTTTTCGAAAAAACCAAATGGAGTGCCAGGGGGAGGGGGGCAAATCTTAATATATTTAAATTTTTCGTGTGGGGTATCAATATATATATATTTTTTGTATCGCTGAATCCGTTTTTGGGCTTATTTTTTTGAAAAAACCAAATAGGGCGCCAGGGGAGGAGGGCAAATCTTAATATATTGAAAAATTTCGTGTGGGGTATCAAAATATATGTTTTTTGTATCGCTGAGTCCATTTTTAGACTTATTTTTGCAAAAAACCCAAATTGGGTGCCAAGGGGAAGGGAAGGGGGGGGGGGGGGCAATTTAAAAATTTTATAATTTTTCGTGTGGGATATCAATTTTTTAGGCGCTGAGTCCATTTTTTGATATATTTTTGAAAAAAATGTGACCAAGGAAGGGGAGCAAATCTTTCATTTTGAAATTTTCTGGGGGATTGAAATGTTTTTCAAAGTGATGAGTTCATTTATAAACTTAAATTATACAAATTGAAAAAAATGGGTGAAATAAAACAACTTATAATTTTACAAATATATGCACGCATAGAAACATTTTAAACCGAGTCAGATTCCTCGGATGTGGTTAGATGATATACATCTGCGTCTGTACTTTCGTCTGAGCTTTCTTCTGGCTCCACTTCTTCATTATTGTTTTTGGGGTGAAAGATAAAGTTAGACTTTTCAATTTTTCGCATGTTGTTCCTAAGTGGAAGATACAGATAGTACAAGAAACATGCAATTAAAAGAGATGGAGAGTAAACTATTGTATTCTGTTATCAGGTGACAAATTAGAAAGGATAGCACCCCTATTTATGATGGACAGTTTTTTAATAAAATTTGTATGGCGTTGCAAGTCTAAAATATCTCTGGGTGTGGGAAATAAGTTCCATTATCTATTAATTACATTTCCTGAGAAGTAAAATCAAAATACAAAGAAGAATCAAATTATTCTTTTAGCAAGTTTTATTTAACTGAATTTATTGATTTATATAAGAGGCACCAACAGAGCACTGAACAACAAAAACAAAGAAACCATGAAACAAAAACATATAATCTCCAGTGCTCCAATAACAGGTATCTCCCGCAAGGCTATTGTGCATAGTTAGGTAGGTACAACCAACGTCTCCTGAGCATTCAAATTAAATTTCTATAATAAAAAACATGATTGCTTGAAGAACTAAAATTTACACAATAGTAATCACTAATTTAGTAGTATAAATCAAATTTTAAGGATTTGGGGGGAAAACGGGGGAAATGTAAGTGATGTAGGTGATAGTACTGGCTTTAAGGAGAAACTTTTATCTGAAAAGTTTTTATGGGAAAGGATGGGAAAATTTTGTAACACTACATATAGCCAGTTAAAAGTGACTAAAAAGTACTTACTTCAAATGCAAATTTCCAGAATACCGATTAGATTACAGTAATGAACGAGCACAGATTCGTATTCAGCGAGAAAAATTCAATAAAACACCATGTTTATTAATTTTAAAATACCGGAACAAGGCACTGTAAAACGCGCTTGAAAAACACACAAATTGACAATACCAGTTGCTCTAGATAACCACCATCTTATGGCGTCTCCATAGCAACGAGACGTACCTCGAGCGAGTTGTCATATGTGGTACTAGAAGCCTTCAAGGTCACAGTACATCAGATCATAGCTAGTTTTTCTCTCTGGTACATTTCATTTTTTTAATTTTGGCGCCCTAAATTTCTTCGTGGGACCACTGTGCGGCGCAATGGGTGACTATAAAGAAATGCATGGCGTTGTCATTATTGCATGAATAAAAAGATGACGCGAATTGCGACGAAACCATAATAAATGCGAACAGGATTGGCAGGATGCAATTATCATTGAGCAGATATTATGCAGATTGTCTAAACGCAGTCATCGACCTTGAGATGATCACACTACGCCAACGCCATACAGATTTTTTTAATTTAGACCGCGCTGAGACATCGGATCAAATTATTAGTGTCTCAACTCAAGCATTTTGTCTTTTTTCGTCAATTCGGGTGGTTAAAATTAACAATACCTTGTAAGCAGCAATGCTTGTGCTTGTATAGTGACTGGGTTTGCTTCTCGTAGTACGTAAATAACTAAAAATACAGATTTTCACAAATTTCATAATTAAAAACACATTAAGGGGCGGATTTGTACAAGGTATCGTTTATGTCCTGGGCTGAGAAACGCATAATATGTCTTTATGTACATATTATTATCATTTAGTGGACACAAAATAATTATTGTGACTGAGTCGCACATTTCATAGAGAATTTTTAAAAATACAACTTCAATTAAATGTCACAAGTTCAGACGGGCTGAACTATTGGATTACTCACATCAAGGTGGATTGCTAAACATACTAATAGGTAATTTACATTTTCCAAGTTTTCAAAAGGTCCTGGCGTCTTGGGTATAAGAGTGGTCTGTAAAGGGAGCCCACGTATCCGAGACACCGGAGTTACGCAGTTTTAATGTCTCCCTAATAACGCCCATTAAACGTACGCCTAATAAATAAGCCTACATTTTGTTATGAGTTAAATTTTGTTGGAATAAGACATTAAAAAGAATGGTACAATTTTTTGGTTGTGTACAAAAAGATAACCTGATATTCGTTCCTTCCAATTTAAACATTATTCCCTATTATATGCCGTCAACTTTCCACTCTTCATGAAATTTCTTAAACGTCCGACCCAGCTATCACTTTTTTTAATACCACATCCACATCCAGTTATCATGCTCCGGAAAATATCATATCTGGGACATATGATGCGAGGAGAAATTACTTTGTACATGGAAAAACAGAGGAACTCATAAGGCATGGCAGAAGATAGATGTCGATGACAAGGACAAGTTCGCCGAAGTCATCGCCAACGTTGGGGGGCACATAAAGAATAAGAAGACGTTCGGACAAGATGCCGTTTAATTTGATACGTAAAAGATGTCCATGATAGTTATATATGAATTTAGAAAAAGTGCGATTGTTTTATGGTGATAAAGATCTTTAAAGCTCGCCTAGCGCCAGTTAACAGCCGCTCCTGAATCCAACTCGCACCATCTGACAGACAAAATGTGTACATGTAGAGATATGAGTTACCAATTACACAAGTGAGAAAACGTTGAGACGAAAACCATAAATTTCATGTAACACCTTACAAAATATGATGGCAGGTATGAGTGCAGGCAGGGAGTTGCAGCATCTATGTATGTAGCGTTAAATACCATAATCCGTAATAATATCTCCTTGCCCGAGGCGACGCATCCAGTCACTGGGTGGCACGTTCACCTGTGCAGTGGTGGAAGGTGTCACGTCTACTCGCCCAGCGACGTAATCCAATTGAGGAGCGAAATGAAATCTGCAAATGGGTTTCCTTGAGATGAGATTTAATCTGATTCCAAGGATCGAGATATGTACCTACAACATTTTACAGTCGACTCTTTACTCTAAAGCGATTATTGTTAGGAAATCCTACATATCGATATTTAACTTAAGGATATTAGCAAATAATATTTTGACGTTATGGGGGCAAATCAACCTTAAAAGAATAACTATGGTATTTTATTCTGCACAAGCACGATTTCTTATGCCGCATTAAGTGGTAAATTTCTGATAGATGCCCGGTTAATCATACCTAAATTTAGTTAGATATTTTAAGAAGAAATAAAAAAACAAAATTTCACAAATTATGTAAAATTGTGTCTCGTAAAGAGAACATTATACGATCGATTCCCGTACTTCACGACCTTTAATTTGATTAGGTACTCACCTAAACTGTGTTTTATCACCTAAACCTAGCCTAGACATTTTGTCATGTTAAGTTGTATTTAAGCAGTATGTTATTTTGTCAAATGACAGTTGGCTAGGGACAGCACTGTTCTTCCTCCCATCAGGGTCTCGAAAACAAGAAAGACTCTCAAACCGTGTTCCATTCCTTTACCGTGGAGCTGAGAGATAACCGACTGCGGGAGATCGAGCGCAGTGGAGATCTCTTGTTGCTTCCCTATGCCCATAAGTAGGGTCAAAAAGGGAGTATGTATGTTCTTTTGAAATTTTCAAAGTGTGAAAACTAACTTACAATGTACCTATAAACTACACACCTACCTAATCTTATATATAAAAATGGAGAGCTATTTCGCGTGGTCATCGGATGGCGCCTTAACGGCTGGACCGATTTCGCTAATTCTTTTTTTGTCGTGTAGGCTTTTATCAGGAGAGTGTCCTTTTAGAAGAAAAAAAATAAGAAAAATGCATGGCAAATTAGAAAATTAAAGAAAACTCTACGTAGACTACCTTATTAGTACATTTTAACTTATAACTTTCATTCCAATTTTGACTGAAATTGTCAATTGGTGTGATTGACAGAATGCGGATGGAATATACATGGTTTAAAACAGAAGCATCGTTCGGAATCACATTGGTCAAATGATAATTAATTCATCACCATACAAATTCGAATTCAATATTCATAGTTTGGAACACAGGACAACGTCTGTCGGGAAAGCTAGTAGGTTCATAATTTCGACAAAAATGAACAGACTTTCGTAATGAAAATAGGTTTAAAAAAAAACTAATTACCGAAAGAAATAACGATTTTTTTAATAACATTTTAGCGAAAATTTGTATTTTTGTATTAAAGATCATGACGTCTTGTTAAATTAGGACACAACATTATAACATAGAGGAAATTAATACCGACATGGGTTGGTTAACAAGAAGGGAATACCTACTTAATGCTGGCTATTTTTGACAATTAGAAATTAGACAGTTCATCTAACGATTTCTTTATTTTTTTAATTTTTATCACGAGAAATACAAAATAGTCCACCCAGTCCTCACAATTATTTTTATTTATTTGTAAAACCTAGAAATACAAAAATAGTTAGGAGATTGAAACGAACCACTAAAATTTATTCAAGCCACGCTTTTTCAAACATCCATTTTATCATGCTCCCATTCTGTGCATATGCAAGATATAATGCTAGTTTTGTTGAACAGTTAGATTATACTGAGCGATATATCTGTCTAATTCAAGACAGAATTTTGATAGCTCAAACAGGTAGAAATTTCAAGCTAGGAATCGAATACTGCTCTTTCAGCTGATTTATTACATCTTAAATACATACTATATTTTTTGCCTGGGTTTTGATCTACGTCTGAATGCTATAATATTCTCCGAATGACAGAAATGATAACACTGCGCTCTATAGTGAGCGTAACTCTCATGCACAGAGTCGAAGGAAATGAGGAAATGAGGCGACGATTTAACGTCGATGATATTGTCCGATGAGTAGAGAGCGAAGACGCTATATTACATAGGAGATGGATTGAATGAGAGTCGACAGAATCCCCTAATTTGTCTCTAAAGAAATTCCCGGTCAGCGAATGTGAGGTAGACTGACAGTTGGTCATCAAGGTCCCAAGGGGCGGAAAGCGTCCAGAAAAAACAAGAAGAAGAAGCTTTAAGCTGGTACCGAAGTCAGGTGTATTAAAATGGCCGACGACGGTATCGGTCAGTCGTTGTTCCAATAGTAACAATATGCAATATGCGACAGCTTTACGTTGTTACCAAGGGGACACTCACACGTATTGAAAGTTTACATCATCTCGATGTTCAAAGCCGAAGCTTTATATACTAACTTTGCTTTTCAACGCATATTCCAGAATAGAGAAAGGTGGATGAACGCTACTAAAATAGCTATTAACAAACCCGGAACGTATTAGAAAAAGAGAAAAAAAAAAGATTCACAAACAAATCCAAATAAAATCCGTGAGAAACAGTGGGGGAATAAAGTATAGCAGCTAGCATGGGTAACTAACAACAACTTTACTATACCAAACCATGTTGGGACTGGCTGAAAAATAAACATCTAAATAATAACAAAAAATAAGAGTTGAAACAGTTTAGGAACAACGGCGATGTAAAAAGTTTAATGGGATTCAATGAAATATAAAAACAAAGCGGGTCGGTTGAAAAGCCGGTCCTATTCGGAAAATGTTATAACGAATTTTCCGTAAAGTTGCACATGCTCTGACTGATTATATCAAAATGTACACAAATAACATAATATCAGGCTCGTTATATTGTGATGGACCGACAGACTGGTTATGAAAAAAAATATACGATTCAAAAACTTTTTTTGTTGCAGTACTTAATTACATTTCGCCCTACGAATAAATAACAAAACGAAGCTTTATACAAACTACGCAGCTACGGTTTGTTTGGTACAAGGGAATATTTTTTTCTAAAAGACAACATGCAAAATTTTTATACATTTTTCCGAACGATTAGAATATTCTAAATGAAAAACACAAGATTTTGTAAATATTTTTTTACGAATTAGATTTTAGAAATTTGGTTTTTTTTTCTTGCTGCCTCCGTATGCCTCTTTGTGGGGTCTGAAAGTTTTTTGACATTGCTTTCAACTGCTCTCAATATTGCACATCATTGTCAACGATACTCTCCCAAATCATGTCCAAGACCCTCAGCTCTGCGTTGAAAGATCGGTACAAAGTATGGGAGGATATTTCTCCAGCTTAATGTCTCTTGATCAAATATAACAAAAACATAAAAAATATAAGAAAACCGGCTTGCAATATGGCGTTACAATTCCAAGATAAAGAGTTATTTTTCGGAAGAAAAGCAAATTTGTGTCGGTGTTATTTGGGCTAACGCTAACTCAATCACGAAGAAAGCGTTGATATAATGAAGTACAAGATAGGTCCCACAGGATGTGGTATGGTTTGTAAGGAAACATGACTCGTTTGTTGCCGCACTTACCATCACTCCTAACAGCTTTTAACATTACGAATATTGTCTATGCACACGAAATTAGACTCATGTGATATTAAAATGGACCCCAAAGCTTACCATAATAATTCGGTAAAATGTCGTTTAACGGAGTCTATTCTTCTCTAACATATTAATTCCTACTACACCGCCATTTCTTGGATTTTTTCAAAGATACGCAGCTATAGAGGAATTGTTTTTAATACAAATTCACGACCCATCGAACTTTATTCCGCATCAACAATAATTATTAAACAATGCAATAAATTATTATTAGCCAAATTGAATTCAGTTTTTATTTGTTTATTTATTTTAATAAATTCCACGCAACAACAATGTTGCTTTTACAAAACATATTAGGTATATACAAATTTAACCATTGACAATATTACCGAGAATAACAAAATACAAGATTGAATGTGTCACAAGCAATATAAATTTATGTCGTAAACTATATTTTATTCACTTAAAAAGTAAAAAAAATGTTGAATCTGGGTAAGGTTGAAGTTCGGCGGCCGGTTCAGCTAGTAATTAGATATAAGTGCAAAATTTTACAAAAAAAAATCAGACACTTCCAATTATTTAGAATGTCAACATTCAGTGATTCATATTAAATAAATTCAGAAATATTTGTTCTAAAAATCAGACACTTTCAACTTTGTTAAAACTGGCCCTTTGTCAAGCATACCTAATTATGCAACAGCGGTGTTTATAGATCTTTCAAAAGCATTCGAAACAGTCAACCACACAACTCTGCTGAGAAGTTGTGACATCTGTACAATAAAAAATATACAGTCAAAGCCACGAGACAGGAATCGAGACACATTATACCAAGATTTCTAAATTTCACAATAATATTTATTCAATAAACTACACATACATATTTAATACATTTAAAAAATAAATCGTATCATATTATTGTCTTATTTTGGGTGCAGTGTAATAATTATCGCATTGCTCAAATTTTGTGTGCACCGTCGATATAATGTGCGGGTTACATTGTCTCAGATTTGTCTCCCCACTATGGGTAGAACGCTGACAGATTTGAATACATCCTGATGCTCTGTAATAGTGAGATCGAGGGAGTTTTTTGTTCACGCTAGGAGATGTCATCCTCGCATTAACACTCTCCCACATGTTACATAGCTACTAATTTGCTACTTGTCTTCGAGCGATCACTTCCGGACGAAAAAAAAACCACAATACAACTTCCTCCTATACTAATACAAACGAAATAGTATAATATGTACTAATAACTAACAATCGATTGATAAACTGTTAAGCGCAAAGTTTTCCTGTCATGCTTAACAGTGCTATTTCCTATCAACAAAATTTAAAAAATTGCAGTGGTTGGTAGCCTAGCGGTTGCGACGCCGACTTTCGTACTATTCCGTACTGGAGGTCGTGGGTTCGATTTCATGTGCCGACCTGCTTCCACTTTAACGACATAAGCTTTTAGTAGCTTACTATGAAAGAGTCATTGAATTTTATTTGAGTTCACTTTGAGTGAGAAAATATTATTTTTATAAAAAAAAACTTAATAAAGATGAGACAGACGTCATTTGTCCTGTCATTAAACTGTGGAAATGGAAAAAATAGTACAGTAGGTGTAGATCTGAATGGGATGAATGTATGCGCTCTGATGTATGCAGACGACCTAGTATTGATGGCTGAAAGCGAACGTGATTTGCAAGAACTTGTGACGCGTGTGTATCAAAATTGTGAAATGAATGGTCTTAAGATGAATGTCAATAAGACAAAGGTGCTTGTTTTTGAAAGAGAAGATGTAAGAACGCAATGTTGTGTGGCTGTGAATGATGAGAACTTGGAACAAGTGGATGAGTATGTCTATTTAGGTAGTTTATTTAGCAGAGATGGAAGGTGTGAAAAGGAAATTGAAAGAAGGAAACTGGCTGGTAGAAGGGTTGGCGGTGCACTAAGACCTCTAATGAGAAATAAGAACGTATCTCTTAAATCCAAACAATTGATGCACAATGCAATCCTGATTCCATCCATGATGTATGGGAGTGAAACTTGGACATGGACGAAAAATCTGGAAGTTGGAATAAATGCTGTAGAAATGAGATCACTGCGTAGGATATGCGGAAAGAGACTGATTGATAAGGTGAGGAATGATAAAATCAGAAAGGAATGTGGAGTGGATGTTAGCATTGTGACTAGAATGAAAGTGAATAAATTAAGGTGGTTTGGGCATGTAGAGAGAATGAACGAAGATAGAATGACTAAAAAGATATATAAATCTGAAAGAATGGGTGCACGCAGACGAGGCCGACCTCGAATGACATGGTCCGATCAAATCGGTGCCGTCTTAGAGGAGGGCCAAGTCAGGAGCAAAAGGAATAGAAGAGCATGTATGCGGAATGTAATGCGTTTGGAGGAAGCGAAAGAGGTTTGTATGGATAGGAAGGAATGGAAGTCCGTACTCTCTGCCTACCCCCTTCGGGAAACGGCGTGATGGGTAAAAAAAAAAAAATTAAACTATGAATTTTGAATTCGTATAATATTACAATCTTTATTTTGACCGATGCATCTGTTTTAAACGATGTTTACAGGTCACATTCTGATTAAATATTTAGCAGATGACAAACACAAAAAAAAATAGAAAAGTTGAAATAAATGAATATAACTTTATTGTTTAAAAGTACAGTGTGGCGACAGTAATTTTGACAGTCTAAAGGGCGGACTTATCAGCCAACCCAGTAAAAACAAAGACAACACATTATAATGCTAAAAAATATACAATTATATTAAAAAACAAAAGTATGTTTAAAAATAAAAAATTAAAATATATAAGAATAAAAATACATACATATTGTATAAACATAATACTATAAATGAGGAGATACACATAGGGTTAGGATGGAGTGGATGTTGGAAGGGAATAGGGAGGAAGGTGGGGACGCTTCTCATCTTGCCATAAAGAATTACAGAATTGAAGAATTTTTATATGTTTTTTTTTATATATTGGGAAACTTAGAAGACTAACGGTCAGCAATAATCCTGCGGAACGAGTTAATGGACGAACAGACGCGACATACTTTATACTGTCAAAAACACTGACAAGGTTACCTACATAAAGTTTCCCAATATTTTTAAAGTCCGTACAATTTTCATATTTTTTTTAATTTTATAAGAACCTTATTCTGACAAAAACAAACACAACAATAAAGGAATTAGCAAAATTGGTACAGTCGTTAACGCGTGATTCGATAACCACGGAAAAAAGAGCCCCATATTATAATAGAGATTTTCAAACAAAAGCTTCTGAAATGAATAAGCTACATAATATTGTGGATAGTCCTCTCCCTTTCTATCCAACAATATTTCGATAGCACTCTAATAAAAATAAGTAAAGTTATGCGAGTATGTGTGTATAAATATATATGTGTGTCTCAAACTAATTATTACTATCAGCACCAGTTTCAAGACGTTGCGTTGTCCCGTATTTCCCGGACGAGTATGGGGCATTTTTGCCTAGCACTCCTCCTAGCGTAGGAAATATCGGGTGACATGTGAGTGTCGACGTAGGAAGCCCGAGGGAAGGACGAGAAATTATGAGCGCACGGTGGTGCTATAGCGGCGGGACATAATCCGTGGTGAGGAAATAGTTAAAATAGAATAATGATGACGTTAGTTGCGAACAGGAGCGGTGTTCTTTACGAAACAGTGATAATGTAATGCTTTTCTTGAGACAATGAATCCAGTACTATGTGCCACAATTGCAGAAATAATAAGAAGATGTGTTGTTCTATAAGCGCAGTGACAAAATATGCATAGAACAGTTAGTATCTGCAGATTCACGAGAAAAAATACTGGAACGAACGGTGAAGGCATAGAAATCAGGGCTTTAAAAATTCAATATTTAAGATGAAACTATCTTTGGAAAGTTTGAAGAATGCCAAGAAAGGCTTTAAGACTTTAATAAGGGAACATTATTGTTAAAAATATTGTAGACATATGATCAGGTGAGATTATAGTAGATAAAAATACATAATATAACAATTATGGTTGGAAGAATAATTTCTAGAAGAGGGCCTAAAGGACAGCATTGAGATTGACTGATAAGACTCAACAAAGTCAAAAGTTTACCTACTGGATGTAAAACAAGTGAATGTATAAAATGTGAATGAATAAAATAGCCTAGTGAGCGATGAAATCCTGTTGCCATCAATTAAGACCCTAACAAATTAATAGTTTCAATATAAATGTAATAATCTCCTACATAGTATGCGTGGAATAGCTAAAAAATATCAGACAATGGACCGCAAACCAATGAGAAGAAGAACTCTTTCAGAATGCTCATAATATATGTAGAAGCCTACGCTATATTGATAGCCAACGTCGCAGGGAATTGACATGGAAAAGAAGATCTGTCTAAAGGAATTATTTGAGATCAAAACAGGCGTTTTTAGATCGAGAACGAGAAGAAATCGAAACGTTCGAAGAAGCATGGGAAACATGAAATGCTGGCCTATTCTCTCGTCACGATATTAAAAAAATATGAATGAATCTAAAATAAACGGTTAAAGTTAAACCGATAACGGAGTCCCGAAACCACCCACTTTTTATATTTGTATGTTCTTACGCATTTCTCACCACACTCACGAATTTAATACAAAAAAAATACAGCGTTCCCCGAAGGAATACTTATATCCTGTCGCATCTACGCAGAACCACAATAAAACCTTCGTCATACGCGTGAAAAGAGACAATATATTGCGTACCTTAAAGCCAACTAGGTAATACATAACACAGCACAACATAAACTTGGTGCTGCGTACAAAATATTATGTGTGCCTTTACTTAACTAGCTGCCATCCAACGCGATGCAGCTAAAGATATAAATACATACATTCATTGTACAACATAATGTATGTAATAATATTGGTATTTCTTGAGATATCCGTATAAACAAACAACTTTTCAGATTAATATCTAAATACATACATGACAGCAGTCGCAGTCTTTAAATTTGGTTGCTCTCTTGTTCTCAATAATTTCCAACTTTTTTTTTTTTTTAAATAAAATGAATCTGAGCTCACTCAAAGTGAACACAAATACACTCCTTGACTCTTTCACAGTAAGCTACTGAAAGCTTGTGTCGTGAAAGAGGAAGATGGTCGGCACCTGGGATCGAACCACGGCGTCCGCAGTACGAAAGCCGGCGTTGTAACCGCTGGGTCACCAACCACTTTTATCTCTATATTTCATGAATTATTATTAAATATCCACTAGTTGTATACATGAGATTTTTCGACATGTTGAACATGTCGAGAATTCTCATGATTAGGATTTTCGGAGAATTAAACATACCACCTAATGGCAAACGTTGTTAACGTAAGGTGATCACAGTAAGCCAGCCTTCGAAATAACCGTAGAAGACGGTCGTAAGCCCGTAGTGGTTTGTTCCATTTAAAAATCGAACATCAGTAATGAATTGTTAGAGTCATTAGTTGTTACATACCTATTCGTTAATATCTGTATGCCTTATCAATATATTTCTAATTTACTTGTTTTTTTTTGTTGTTGTCGTTTACATCTTGAATACTTCATTTCTTATGGTTTCAACCTATTTAATATTATTGACTATTTCTATTTTTTATGATTTGACTTGCTATATTTCTAATTTACATACTTATTGTATTATTGTTGATATTGATTATTTTGATTGTTTTTGTATTATATTAGCTATCCTCGATACAGGTTTACACCTAGTGAGGTTGCATTTTCCTTGTTATTTATATTTTGTAATGTTAATTAGTATATATAACTTATATAAGTACAGATGATTGTAATGTGATTTCGAGTAAATGAATAAATAAATAATACTGTGGTTGGATGTTAGAGATTGCTACGGCTATAATCCCGCCATTGCCACTTGTCTATACACTATTTTTTGTACACTATTTTTAATATGCATAAAGTATAAAATAAATAAATAAATAAATAAATACTTGCTGACTCGATTCGAAGTTGTTCTGTAAAAAAACTGTAATAAATTCGGAAATTCCTCAACCATTTTCTTAATTAAATAATCGTGAATATGACACATCCTTATCCCATTAATAAGTTTGATTTAAATCTTATTATAACCATGTACTATTTTTTTTCGTTCAAAAAATTCCATTCATATTTCGAAAGACGCAACTGCTGTCAAATAATAATTAAATACCTGAACATCATGAAAAATCAATTAGACATAATAATAATATAATGATCTTTTATGAAACGCCAACACAGTTCCCGAATCAACTTACATAAATATACAAAGAAAATCTCATGAAAATTAGTAGAGACCCAGTTTGGAGGAATCAGTCACAATCGCATACACACAAACATAATCAACTTTTATATAAAGACTTAACAAAAACGTAGATAATAACATATTATTCTGACAATAATTAGATCTAAGTAGTAATCAAGTTTTATTGAAACGACCATTTTGTTCCAAAAAAATAAACACAAATAAAAATAGGCATGTATTTTTAACACCTTTCTAAGGACTCCACCCACTCTGAGAACGAAAAAGGGATAAAATTATCAGATACCTTTTAACTATAAAAAAAAGAAGTGGATCACTTAATAACGCTGTAGAGGTTGTGCGCCCTATCACGTTATACCATATTTTATTTGCTCGGTTGTGGCTGGAGTAAAGAGTAAAGAGAGACAGGACTATATTATTATATAGGTGAACATAGTTGATGTAGACTGGTAATTTATTCAAGATGCCCCGAGATTTTTTGTTGGTTTGAAAGTAGGCACTGTACAAACACACACACACATCAATAAAACACATATTACGTACGCACGTTTAACTACCTAAATAGGTACTACACGACAGGTATAAAGGTCTAAAGGTACATAGTTAAGGACCGAGGTTTGTTCTTTATGGGGGCAAATGTTTTTCTATAAAACTCAAAACACTCTCAGGTAGATTCAGTGATATCTTCACAATACAAACATTCACAAGTTATTTACTAATGTGGTTCCAGCAGCTTTTAGAAATATTTTTAATAGCGACGATAATATATTATATTGTTGGATACTAACGCCTAATATTAAACAGTGGTATCTTTTTATCACACAAGAAAAGGATTAACTACTTGTTTTATGGACAATTAGGGCTATTAATATCATCGTAGAACTAGGTACAATAAATCTCATCCGTGAGACATAGATGCGGACAAGTAGTGATCTTTATCCTTTTTTTTTGTTTTTTTTTTTTGGCTCAATTTGAAGACATCTAGATGTGATAGAATATAACTTTAAGTGTATATTATTATACAATAGTTGAAAATAATTTACTGTACTGTGCCTTGTAGTATATTTATGTATTATTATCTGTGTATTTTTTCACGTCAAATTTCTGCTCGGAGTTGGAATACCGCTTCAAGTAATAAATTCCGCCGCTTGACACCTTTGTATCGAAGAGTATTATATTTATTTATTACTAGCTTTCCCGACAGACGTTGTCCTGTAGACCCTTTGATTCTTATCAGTTCGTTGTAACCCCGTTCATCGTGTACTGCGCCTCCAGAAACTTATTAAATAATAACATTTAAATATTAATTCTAAAGCTCAGACGGGATCAACGCGAGAATATAATATGCGCGCAATTTGGTTGACTTTGTACGAAAAATTTCTAAAACGCCCGAAACGGTGCAGTAAGTGAAATGGCTGCTGTAAGAGCGTGGCAATTACGTATGAGAGAATGAGAGGGTGCAGGTGCAGAAGAAAATAATTTTGTTGTTAGATTTTTTCAAAGATGGCGTCGAATGAAATTCGTTCTATACTAACTTGTATTTTATAATTTATATTATTTCTTATCCAATTTTTTAACTTTTTATTAGTTATTCTGTTATCCGGAGCGGAGAAGAATCCAATAAATCACACATCGGAAGAATCTGTTGAGCCAATCTCGAGTTATAAGTGTTCGCACTAACCCGACTTTAATTTATATTAGAGATTTTTATTTCAAAACAATAAAAAATAAAGTAGCGCAAGTATTATGTAACGTGAAGAAAATATATGATTGATGATCATTGATCATCAGTCGTAACACAATTAAAATTAGTTAGTGAGATTTTCAAGCTACAATAGAAAGGAACTTTCTTAGACTAAGTCCTCTTCGAATATTCAGCTAACCGAGATTGTTTATAGGTAACACAATTTATTGACAGTAAGGCATTTAGACGAGAACAAGATATTTAGTAATCTTGCTCAGGTTTTTACGAGATAAGTTATTTTGATACATCGCAGCATAATTAATTCTTATTATGATAATTACAGAAAGGCATTCGAATCTCTGAGTAACTACCTAATAGAGTTATTTGTGTAAATACCTGTAACGTGACGTAAAAGGCGTACTAACTACATTTTATTAGCATGAACTTTTAAGTATAAGGGCAACTGAAAACTAACAACATTAATTCAAAAATAGCTAAGTGCTCTCGTGTACGAATAGAATGGCTGTAATAATTATTACATCGGTATAACTGTAGGTGCTGTAGCAAACATACTTGGATGAGAATATTTGAAATAAAAGCCGAGTTGGAAGAAGGATACCTATGTTAAGACAGAAACACACTAGAACATAAAAACATACTTTAGTATTAGAGCCAGGACCCTCTGGGGAACTCAAGTTTATCTTTCACTAAACGATCCGAACACTTCCACACTTTTAAAGCAAAAATTTTTGAAATGGGTAGCTCTTCCAAGACACACAATAGGTACATATACTTTTAATAAAAACCGACATTTAGAGAGAGAGGGAGGAAGTAGGTACGTCGAGAGTCTAAGAAAAAAATACACGGATAATTCTACGAATTTTATCATTATTCAATACGCGTCATTTGAGGCGTGATCGGATGATGAAGTAATATTATGAAAAATAAATAACGTCCTTGTTGACAGTATCCAACACGATATGAATATTATGTGAAGAATGGTCAACTGACCAGTGACTAGCAGACTAGCTATTTAAGATATAGGATTCGTGATGAAATTTGATGGGTCAACCACCTAGTACCTAGTATTTTGCTTAAAACATTTCGTGAAATATTATTTCGAAAATTAGAAATTTACAAAAGTACATGTATGTACATACATCAATCGACCCACTGACGATGTTCACGAAAATGTTTTATTGAAAACATCATCGTTTTCCGAACATCGAAATATCAATTCAAACCATTTCCGCTTACGACTTTGAAATGGTTATCGAAATCACTCTCACATTTACCCTCATATTTTATTAAAAAAATTCGAGAAATTCGGCGATGGTATAACAGAGAGACCATTCCAGGAATGAACTTCAAATATTTCTGCCCATGATTCCCAAATGTTTTGATTTAAATTAATTATGTATTGACAGACTATTCGGGATCAGCTCAGTTCTTGCTAGTTTCCCATCGCCATCAAATGTTCAAACCCCAATTTCTATGTTCAAATTCGACATAAAGCTGTTTTAGTATGATCACTTGACGTTAACAACGTTCACCAGTAGGTGGTCAAATTTCAAATACCAAACCCGTCGTGAGCATTCTCATGTTAAACATATTGACAAACTCTATATCTCTGAAAGAGTTCAAACCTACCTCTACTCTAATTTCCAGGCAACACTAGCTGGGTATGAGAAACTGCCAAGTAGTTAGATACACTTAATTATTTAATTACCGAAATGATTGCGATGAGACAAAGTTTGGTTCAGTTCAAATTTGTTGATGTTCCACTTTAAACTCACATGCACCAAGGATAATAATTATTGTTAAAAAGGATTTGGTACACGATCTACTGACAACATCGTAAGGTTCTTGCACCCGGTATAGAAAAGAAGATGAGCTCGGGATAATTAAAAAAAAAAGCACACAGGAACCTCGCTAGTTGTAGGGACGCTCGGCTTACATGTGTATGTAGGTGACTGAGCAAATCATGTTTCAGAATAAACAATCCAGCAAGGAGTATTCAGAGGAAGATGCAGCAAATCAAAAAGGAAGAAAGGCCAGAAGTGAGCACGTCTGTGTTCGGCCACAGCAGCGCTCATCATTAATTCAAGAGCCGTGTTAGAACGCCGAGCGCTTCCCTGATGAATGCTTCGACAGGTTGAATAAATGACGCCGTCAGCCCGCCCTGCAGGTACTCTTCTCTTATCCATCGGTTTGTGTAAACTATGTAGGGTACAGGTAAGCCACCGGATAAGACACTCCGGATTTGTAATAACTACATACACACTCGTCTGTTTGCAGTTACAAACATATCTATTATTAGAATAATTTACAACAATATACAATAATTAGAAAGAACGGATATGAACTTTGCAATAAAATAATACAGTACAGTCAATAATGGAATTGAAATCATTAATTATTAAACTCAAAATAGAACCTGAAAGCAACGTAAAAATATAGGTAGCTACCAAATTCCTATAATCATATTAATTTACTAGTGAATTTGATGTGTTTTGAAATACGAACAATGGGACTTTCCGTTGTTTTTTGGTTAACTTTCCGACATATATTTGTGATCGATTATGAATAAAACTAAATAGTTGTTGTTATGAATTTTGAGTAACATAATAGGTTATTCTACAATAATTATTATTTTGATATCCTGACTATAGTTTCGCAGGAACATGTTTCTTTGTCAACTGGGACTTGTGCGAATTTAATAAGGGTTTTGAAATATGAAACTGTGGATTGACAAATAGGTAGATTGTTTTATTAAAAACTGACTCTCCCCTCAGACGTTATCCTGCGAACTATAAACCTTGAAATCGAATTTGTATGATGATACGTTAATTACGTTTTAACCAATGTAATTCCGATAGATGCATCTGGTTTAAACCATATATTTTCCTAATGAGAATGAAAAAACACTTGTCTTATACTACACAAATTACTACACGGTAAATACCAATAATATTAACATATATTTTCCATTCGCATTTTGTCAACCGTATTTTTCCCATTCCTTTCATCATAAGAACCTTCTCCTGATAATATTAAGCATAACAAAAAAAAAACAATTGGCGAAATTGGTCTAGTTGTTTAAGCGTGACGCAAAAATTGGACACCATTTTTTATCTAGATTCTTTAAAATACAGTTATTAGTTATGTTATAGAGTGTTACAGAGTGTTTTAAATAATCTTTTGGATTTTCTGCGTAAAGGTTTGTACGCTTTCAAATATTTAACACAACAGTCATCGCACTCAACGAAAAGGCATATTATGCTGAATGCGTTCATTTTTTATTGAAGTAAAAAAAATTAAACCATTAAACTATGTTTAACTATAAACATGTTACAAAATATAATTATTGTATTCGATTTACGACATTTTTTTTAAAGTTAGGTAAGGTGTGATAAAAAGATGAAACGGTTACGAGCAGGGTTTCAACAAACGGCCTCCAGGCTTTAAAATTTTTAAACCAACCAGTCTAGGCACCAAAGTCCAAAACCATTGCCTATAAAAACAAAGTATTTTCAAATAACTGTTAACCTTTAACATAACCCCGTTAAAAAGATCCTCTTACCTAAGGCCGAGCATTGTAAAATTTTGGTTCTTCCTTCGCTTACGACACTTCCAGCAGCCGAAGGATGTCCACTAAATCTTGGCGGAGTAGGGCGATCTGGAAAAATAAGAAAAAAAAACGGATAAGAAACTGACTCTAAATAAGTGGAGCACTCTGTATCAAAAACTGAAACAAAGTCCCGACCGTGCACCTGGAAGGAGGCGCTATTAGAAGTTAGAGGACAAAGTTAAGAATTCCATCGATACTCGTAAAATATTGAAGTATGATAAAGTAGAGGGTATTCAATAGAGGCCGCCTGAAAAATCTATTCTTGACTTGAAACTTTTGCGAGAATAATTTATACACGAAAACAAATCTGCAAAGAAAAATATACCTTCACCAAATACAGTAATTCTAATGATAGGTAGAGAATATACATAGAGCGGCTTAGTTATTAGAAATTGTCGTAACTATTCCGAAAGGAGTATGTAGGCAGAGTGAATAAACCCTCATTACAACAAACACTGTTAACATTGAATGAGACACAATACATTGAAGATAGGTAGTAAATTATAATTGGCTGTGTATCATAATCCAATATGAAAGGTGTAGACTTGCAGAAAGGTTTGTTTCTATTTGAATCGTCATATTATGCGGTTGTTATCTTATGCACTATCGATATCCATTGAAATCGTTCCGGAGAGGCATGTTACGAGTTTACGACTATAGGACGATGTGGAGTGTCATGCGGAAAATATATTGTGTATTCCGTCCAAATATTTCATTATTAATAATAATATATTATCTACATTAAGATATCTACCGTTGTAATGTGACGGATTTTATAACGCATTTTCAAATTTTAAATAATACTAGCTTTCCCGACAGACGTTGTCCTGCGTTCCTAACTATGAATATTGAATTCGGATTTGTGTGAAGAATTAGTTATCTTATGACCAATGTAATCCACATTCAGTCAATCGCACCAACTATCAGCTGTTGATAATATAGGTAATTATTGTAAAAGATGTTTGTCTATGGCCCACAAAAGAGGAAGTGACTTTTGTATGTAGAAGCACTTCCCTTGGTGTCGGTGATGGCGTGATGTTCTAAATCTAAAATATGTGCATCTAATGTATAATCAAATAAAACCAGTGTTCAATTATAACATCATGTTTTATTACCAATTAAATACTATCTAACAAATGACAGATCCTGTCAAAATTTAAAATTTGGAAGAAAAATTATATTATGGTAAAAAGTACTAATAAGGTTGTCTACGTAGAGTTTTCTTTAAATTTCTGAATATCCACGCAACTTTCTTAATTTTTTTCTTTCCATACAACCTTCTCCTGATAAAAGCCTACACGACCAAAAAAGAATTACCGAAATCGGTACAGCCGTTTAGGCGTGATGCGATGACATCGGGAAATAGCTCTCCATTTTTATATATAAGATAGATGTAATGAAATTCTGTATCTGTGCGAGCAGTCGACTGATGAAACATCCCCTAACAAAACTAGGTGTTACCCGTCACCATTTGAGGGATTTCGTCGCCCGTTTTTATGGTTGTAAAACGATTGCTGGGTTAGTCGTTAGAGACCGGAACATCGTTGTGGTAAGCTCGCCCTCTGTATGTTGTTTCTGTGATGTATTTTTTATGTGTTGTTTCTTATACTTATCAATGACAGTAAAGAATTAATAATTAAATGATATATAGGTAAATAATAATGCATTAATGTGTAATGCACCTTATTGATAAGTAAATTTTGAATAATCTATGTTGTACGTCTTTTGATTTTCGATTAGAGACGTAATTGATGGTTTTAGGTACCTCCAGGTTCTTATTTACTCAAATATGGTGAGACTACCACTAGGGCATCCGCCCCTATCAGACAACAGAACTCAAGATTAGGCCATATGTTTCGATTCGGTTGACGTAATAGCTTTAGTTGAACATTCAATCGGCCAATTAGTGTTCTAGGCTAATAATATGAGATTGGAGTATAGCGCCATCTAACAAAAACCGTGAAATAAAAATAAAAAGCGTTTCTGATATCGTTATAGAGTCTATACACTGGGACATTATATTATTATATTCCGCATCACGCTGTGAAGAATCGGTGGATAGAATGAAAACAAGCGTCAATATATTAAAAATATTTTGTATGTGAATGCCGCCAACCTAGCTGGCGTGCAGGCTGCCGTATCGCCCCAAATCTCCAATTCACACCAACAAAGTAATAGAATGTATTAGGACGACAGTTGTTGGTAATGTTCCGTATCAAAATAAAGCTGAATTCCCAGTCAATGGAGTGACGCGGAGGCGTCTGGAGAATTTAACATACTACATAGGTAGTTTCGACATTTAGAAATTCTGTTCACCGTAAAAGATTTCAAAACAAGTACCTACTCATAATATGTGAATAAGCGTATCGATAAATTGTTTATCTTTGTTTTGTTATTTATTGTTATCTATCTTATATCTTATTCATCATTTTAAAAGATTTTTCCAAGGTTAATAATAGGTACAGTGGAACCTCTAATAATAATGAGCAGATTTCGTGACAGAGTCTTACTCTTAAAGGGAAACAATTTTTTCCATAAGATAGGAAATCAATTTAAGCTACGTTATTTTGTAACAACTTGGGGAATAAATATACGATTTTACAAAAAGTGAATAAAAATGTGAATTTATGACACATAATTATTGTCAATTGTAAAACTAATTGTAAAGATCTCCTTTACTTTCCATTCTTTAAAAGTTTTTATTTTGTATTTGTGTTCACTTTAGAGGAGGCCAGATTTATTTGATAAAATTTAATCTCACTAACTAGAAAACTGTTACGACATTTTAAAGGGTGGAAATTTCGCTCGTTAAGACAGCAACTTTTTCACATATTTTTATTTTCACTCGCTATGCGAATTGTTCGTTTTGAGGGGATCCACTGCAATGTTATCTACGATAACGTGGGTGTTTTTTTAGATAACTAGCGATATGATCATGTTTCTAATTAGATAATAGTTAATTTTATCAGTTCGTATCCCAATTTTTTATACATGAAATAAAAATGTTGTATTACCTATGTAAATGCTAACCTTATAAAAGGATTACACAATATGCGACTAAAGGAAAAAACAATCCATAAATGCGTTGAAATTTTAAAATTGGGCAAAAAATAGTTTCAAAATAGGTACATATTACATTATGTGCCAAGTCGTACTGCAATGTTCGATTTTTGGCCTTTTCCGACATATCTAATCTTGCCATAATAAGTACTGTAATAATTTGGTTTTAATGGAGTTTATTCTTGCAATATTATATGTACAATAACGTAACATACTTCATTTGTGGCTTATTTTCTACTACACCACCATCTCAAACAAACCGAAATACCTTAACCGATCTTTCAGTGTTTCTGGACCAAAGTCTTGGAACAATCTTCCAACAAATATAAGAAGTGTTGAGAATATTAATGAATTTAAAAAGAAGTTGAAAACTCATTTATTTCGTAAATCATATCCAGATTGTCCCTCACATGCTCAAAATTTGTTTACGTAAAATTATATACCGTGTTATTATTATGAGAACATTTTAATGTCTAAATAAGTGACCCTTTTCATTTCATAAACTGTAATATTATCCTTTTACTTTAAACATCATTATAAAACATGTACTATGTTATAGGTACCTTTAGGTATTTAATTCTTTAATTTAATATTAATTTTCTTTAATGATGTTGAGATAACCAGGTTGGTTTAAATAAGTGTCCTTTTTAATACTGTAATATTAACCCCTTACCGCATGGTGGTCCATATATGATCCAAAATATTTTTTTGCAAAAAAATACAAGATTTTATTAAAATATTTATTTCTCTCTCTACGCAACAATTGTTGCTTTTACATTAAAAATATATTATACATTTTGTTACGCTTTGGATAAGATGACATAAAAAATCACAATTTCACATTAAAACAAACAAAAATAAAACCATGCAAGAGGAGCAAACACAAAGGCCTCGCTGCCCTAAAGATAAAAGGAAAAAACTTAATAGTATGTAGGTAGATACACGAGTACCCACCTATATAAATTTGTACATAAATTTACACTTAAAATAGTTGCATTGGGAACCACAAATATTCAACCCAAATAATATTATTATTGTTAAACATCATTCGTCACACTGACATACACACACATACACGCACCGCCTACTCTCTCACAAAAAGTAATGGCTGACATACAGGGAGTTCGGTTCAGTGATATTTTTCAAATAATAATTTCTTTAAATAATTTATATTTGTAGTGAATATATCTATATCGTCCAGAGCATTCGCATTTCTAAGCAGACGCTGCATAGGTGCGTTATAAGAATAATTAGTTGTACAATTTGCCGTATTAAAAGTAATTCTACTGCGTGTACTTCTCCGCGGTACTAGTAGTTCAACTCTTTCCAGAAGCTGCGGTGCATCGATTACACCCCCGATAAGTTTATTCAAAAAAGTCATGTCGAAAACATTCCTCCGTGCTGAGAGCGACGCTAGCCTGTACGAGTCTCTGAGCTCTTTGTAGTTTATGTCTTCCACTGATATGCCCAGCTTAAAGTTAATGAAACGAAGTAATTTATTCTGGACTTTCTCTATGCTATTTCTATGTACCTGGTAATATGGAGACCACAACACGGAGTTATACTCAAGTATCGGCCTCACTATACTTGCAAAAATAGTCACAAAGGTCTGAATATTGCGGAAACTTTCACACAGGCGTAGAGTAAAGCCTAATGATCTGAGAGCTCTGTCCACCATAGCGTTTATGTGTGGAACAAACGTCAAACTCGCGTCCATAATTACCCCCAAATCTTTTATTTTTGTAACCGATTCAAGCTGCTCACTATTAATCAAATATGGGTACACGATAGGGTTCTTGATTCTACAGTTCTAGCAATAATACCAAAGCTTTGTCTATCGTCTGCATTATTAGTTATCAAACTGTGTACTAGATGCCTCTGGTTGCACTATGTGTACTCTCAATTGTTTCCAACTGGAATTTTTTTATTAACTGTAGATACGTGATATTCAAAGGTGTTTTTTTTCTAGTTTTTTCTAAATTTCAATGGTAAAAAAAATTGTAATACACTCCTTTACTATTAAATTGATTAGGTAATTAATAAATTATCATGTTTATTCAAAATTATGCATGATATTGTGTAAAAAGTTTTTGGTCCATATATGATCCATCATGCAGTTGTATCAATATTTTTACGCATTTCGTCAAATAAGTTGTAAATTGCATGTCAACTAAAGTGTATTTTTTTATATATTATGGATGTTCGTTTATTGCACAAAACTACACAATACGTAATAGGAATACCAAAATGGTATTATCAGCGAGGATGATTCGTCAGATAATGAGGATAACCCTCAATTACTCCCAAACTCCCTAAAAGAGTACTCCCAAAAATGAAATAATTCCAAAAATTCAAGAAAGCAGTTCTGATGAAGAAAATGTAATCCAAGAAACTCCTTCAACTTCTGCTATCAATAAACTTATGTGGAGAAGTCAAAATCACCAGATGTTGTTGCATATTATTGTGAGATGGAGGGTTTCCAAAGACTTTGATAATAATGGTACTCTTATCCAGTATTTCAAATATTTTTGATGACTGCATCTTGGATCAAACAGTTTTCACAATATACTTGACAAAGCAAAGGCCTGTCAAACCAATTGTATTGACAAAAAATGAATTGGAACAATATATTTGAATTTTCACGAGGTCTATATCGTTCTAAATATGATAGGCGAGCCATGTGGCCAAGTGCCCGGACCACAGATGGACCAAAAGAGTGGTGGAATTGCAGCCTATACAAGAAAGAAGAAATGTAGGTAGGCCTCAGGCCAGATGGACGGACGGATCGCCATGATTGCAGGTTGTGCACAAGGGCGGATCCAGCTTTGGCACCAGGGGGGGGTCACATAGCAAAAAAGGCCATTTCCAAAATCTTGTATCTGGAAACTAAACTTTTCCTAAAAAAAAGTCATTTCCAAAATTTGGTATCTGGAAACTTAACTTTTCCTGAAAAAAAGGTCATTTCCATAACCCAGGGGGGGGGGGTCATGACCCACAAGAAATCATAATTTTGTTATGATCATTATAGAGTTCATTAAAGTTGGTATTTTTGTTAATAAATGTAAGTACTGTACTTTAAAATATAGGGCCTGGCCCAGCCCAGCGGGGGGGGGGGGGGGTCATGGCCCCCGTGACCCCCCTGGATCCGCCATTGGTTGCGCATGGATGAAGGAAGTTCAGGACATGGATGATTGGAAGAAGAGGGGGGAGGCCTATTTTCAGCAATGAATGGAAACAGGCTGATGAAAAAGAAGAAGAAGAAGAAAGTCTAAAGTTCAGTTATAAGCTGCAAAAAATGCAAAATAAACCTCTGCCTGAATTGAGACAGAAATTGATTTAGAATCTTTCACGAAGAATAGTGTTTCAATTATAATTATAATCATTTACTTTGGTATTTTTGTTACTGTAACTGCATAGCGTGCCATATATGATCCAAAATATTTTTTTATCATTTATAATAGTAAAAATCATTTTTTTGAAAAATGAAAAAATACGTGTCTTTTTATTTCATCTTTTACACATAATATATTTTTTTCGCTAATTTTTAAAAAATCATGCAGTAAGGGGTTAATATCCTTCTACTTGAAACAACATTATAACTTGTTATTATTGTGAGAATATTTGAATGTCTAAATAAGTGACCCTTCTCATTTCTTAAACTGTAATATTATCCTTTTACTTTAAACATCATTATAAAACATGTACTATGTTATAGGTACCTCTAGGTATTTAATTCTTTAATTTAATATTAATCTTCTTTCACGATATTGAGATAACCAGGTTGCTTTAAATAAGTGTCCTTGTTAATACTGTAATATTATTATCCTTCTATGTACTTGGAACATCATTATAACTTGTACTAGGTTATACCCTGTTGACCTATATTGTTAATTTTCTTTTTCTTTTATTTATTTTTACTCTTTGTCCATTCTTAAACTGCAATATTATCCGTTTTACTTTAAAGAAATTATAACTTGTACTAGGTTATATCCAGGTAAATGGTATGGTATGCTGTTTACCTCTATTTATCTTTCTTTTTAATTTAATTTTAGTTCTTCTAAGGTGTAAGCGTTAGTATAATAGTAGTATTTTTATTTGCAAACTAAGAGCGCCCTTGAGGTGACTATTGTTGTCACTAAACGGCGCTCTAAAAATTGTCCTCATATTATTATTATTATATCTCTTGAATTTTTTTAAGTTACGTGTAAGCTAGTAGGTAACTAATAATTGAAATTGGTCTACGCGCATAAATCTCAATTCAATTTGGGAAAAATATTCAGAATGTCTATTGAATATATATGGCACTTCAAATACTATTACTTAATAGTTTTTTTTTACACACACTTAGTAGTTTTCTGTACAAGCCCGATGACTTATTTCTAGTCAACCAGTCTCGTCCCGTCGTTTGAGAGGGAAGCAAACCTGGAGCTCTATATAGATAAGAATTCTTACCCTTAATACCGAGGTCAATATTCGAGAAATTTTAGGCCTACTATAATTTTAGGCTAGGCATATTGAAGCATTTAGACGTTGTATTTTTCAACAGGTTTTTTTCCTACCTTATCCTTGAGTCTAAATAGGAGTGTCATAGTTGGTAGTTATTGTTCCACAAAAAAGATTAAAAGTTTTTATAAAATCCGGCTCGAAGGACCATGTTCAGTATAGAACTTGATGTGGCCTTTTTGTGTTTGCAATAAATACATTATAAATATTCACTTTACTAAAAAATTGGAAAAAAACATCGTTGCTACAACACAACAAAAATACTCTTTTAGAAAATATACAACCAATTATATTGTGATGACTCAGAAAAGCAATGATAATAATCAATGTTCACACGATGACAGGAATGTAAAAAATACCACTAGAACGACGACAGCTAAAATAGCATCCATTCAGCGCATCTTTCGGCATTTACTTCCTGGAGATGGTTACACCATTATACAATAACAGACTAACGGTGTGAAGCCACCGAGTACTGTGTAATTTTAAATAAACAATAGGTCTAGAAAGAAAAGGCACAAGAACTACTGATGGTTATTCTATGCATCTGATAATGAGAAATATTTAAAATTTTATATTATTAATAAAAAGAGACAATACACGTTTTCCTGGTCTAAAATAAACAGCAGTATATTAAGTTTCTCGGGACGGTATTTTACACACTTGATATTGTTATTATGTGTCAATATATGTAATCTTATTAAACACAATGGTCGGTGAAATGGTGTAAGAGCCGCAACTGCATTAACATGTTGCAGAGTTTTATAGGAAGCTGGCGAATTTACTAACGCGGCAATGTATTGAATTAATAATACGGCTTTTAACTTCACACATGTTTGCCAACAGAGAAAGTACTTTGGGTATATTTAACTGCATATTTGTAGGGAAGTGATACATGAATTTATTTATTATGTTCATTTTTCACAATAGGCTATTCGCACAAGCGTACCGTAATACGATAGCAGTATATGAAGTGCTAAGGACAGCCTCAAGTTCTTAATGGTCATATTCAGCGTTACAACCTGTGGTGGGTCTTAGCTGCCCAAGAGCCCTGCAGTATGGGACAATTTCACCCAAGATCATAGCTTTGGTCTTTTGACACTTCTGCCGATAAGGTCATTATACAACACCCTTTTGGGAGCTTCAGATCCTACATACGGTGCAAGAACCAGCCAGGGCAGACTGTTAATCTTTATGAATCTGACCACTCTGATATTCTGCTATAGAATCATAGATTTCAGAGTTATATCTTCTACGCCCAATTGACCGTCATTGATATTCTGCATATGATTTTCTTTCAAACGCGTCCGGTCTGTCTTCGTCATACTTAGTGTCCAGGTATCTGAAATTGCTGTAATGTCCAAAGTAGCTCCGCAAAGCTGAAAAAAGGTTCTGCTTCCGCATACAACACATACAGGATATCCAGAAAAATGTCTGCATACTATAATTCAACACATGCGTGATCTAAGACCATTAAAGCATAATTTCAAAAGGACTTCCATAAGAACTGAATCTTAAAAAATAATTAATATTGACCATTCAGATTTGAAAATACAATTAACGATGATAAAACTAAAAAAAAATATTTAAATGGGGCATAATTATTGTAAAATAAAAATGAAAACTCAACTATAACGTAAAAAACCTGTATTTCCATTTTCGTATTTACCAAAAGCTAGAAAGGAATACATCAACATTTTCTTTCAATTATTTGCTTTAGCCGTAACAAATGTCCGGTGCTTCATAACAAAGAAAGATTTTGATGAATGTTGTACTGCGTTTGTTCAAACTTTAAAACGTCTAATCTATATGATTTTAAAATAAACGCGATAAAATGAAATTTCATTACAAAAAAAAAAACAAACAAATCAAACAGGACTGACGGCGTCATAATTTAGAACGGAGCAATTAAAACGTTCCCCAAATACCAGATACGATTTAAAAATATGTAATTAGTTGTAAACACACAGCATGTAGGTATGTTTCTTATCTATTTGTTTCAGTAATGATGGTAAGGTGTTCTGTTTAAGAGCTTACGGTAGGCACATATCACGCCCCTTGAGTCAAGGGAGCTAATGGATGGAAATAGGAATGGCCCGTCTTAACACACAAAACTAAAGAGCACAGGTATACCAGACACAATATACCGCCTCATCAACATAAATAAAGAGAACCCCTTTCTGAAGTTTGTTCGTAAGAACTATTAAAAGATATCAGTAAAATAGGCAGACATAATAATGTACAGCGAAGGAGAAACCATACAAAAACCCTTACTCTAACTCTATACCGGGTGTCGTGAACTTTGTAACTTAATAATTATAATATATTTTTAAACGCCGTATCTACACAATATTTGACAGGGATAATATCGAGGATTTATTCATACTTAAATAAACCCTGTGGATTGTCTGGCAAGTAATGCAACCCACCCGATGTTTATTTGAACTTTTAAAGGCTAAAAAAAATTGAAGAAAATCTTATCAATTTGCTTAGAAATGACGAAGAGTGATTGAAATAAAACGGCCTTCCCTGACTAAGTAGATTAAGAATGCTCAAGAGTCTAATTATTCAGATTAACAATCTACTCATATGCCCAATTTGATAATTTACGCCTATAGTTTTGAAGATGCTGTAAATAGTCTTTGCAATAATACAGCAATCATCTAAAAAAGCATACGTAGAATAAGTAGAGATAGATCACTCTATTATATTTAAAAAAAGGACAATAATGTTGTGATATCAAATCAAGTTTGATCACATGCATTATGATGATGTCATGTAATGATAAAGTGAGTTAAAGTAGTAGTACAGTAATGCAATAATATTGACATAAATTGGACTCGAGGACTACGAGAATGAAAACGAAGAATGCCGACTACTGGATAATGAAGAAAAAGCTAGAAGAAAAAACAAGAATATAGGTTCATAATATTTAAACTTAATAATGGTGTAAGTACATAAAGTCGGTTCCAGCTGCTAATCTAATAAAGTCAACCCTAGGTTAGTTTCAAGACCATTAGACTACCGCGGTCACCTTAATACAAGATCATATTACGTGACTTTATTGTACCTTATCGACTATAAATTCATTACAGCTCGTTTAATTCAACAGAAAATAGAAGGAAAGTGACATAGCCAACACGGATGGGAGAAACAAATGTTGAAAGACAAAATAATAATAATATGTACGTACATTGCGATTAGGATAAACTACGTAAGTCGCTGTTCAAAATAATATATTAGTTTGAAACATACGGAATAAACGATGTCGGGTGAAGCATTTATCATCCGAGGAATGAATCTGTACATTCCAACGACATCTCAAATCCTTTAGTTTCTTTCCTTTTCTTCGTTTGAACCGTCTTATTAAATTACACATGTTCGTGAGTGTATTTATAGCAGTTACATAGTATCTAGTATGGTGTAACGAATATGAACATGTTCGCATCCGTCGAGTAATTTAATATTCACACCCAGAGGATGGGTGGTAAAAAATGCCAACATTTTAATATGATTTAATTTTAAAGACGAAAAGATGTAAACCTTAGTGTTACATAATGATTTTAATTTCTTTCAATTCTATTGGAATCAAATCTTTGAATATTTTTTTTTGCATAATTACTTGACAAACCTCAATAATTTAGATGAGGATTTTAAGAAATTTAAGAGAATTATAGCGACGTTTCGTTACACAATTTGTCGTCTCAATAAGGATAAAGCCTTGCTTGTTGACAAAATATCAAAAATCCAGAACATTAAAACGCTTAAAATTTAAGGCTAACAAAAACTAAAGAATCAGGGGATACCAAAGGGTTGCAAACATTTTTTATTTATTAGAAAAGGTCCTTTGTTACAGAGAGGTAGGTACTCTTCTTTTTAGGTTAAATCCTAGTCACCGTTTTATCTTTGAGTTCCGTCGAATGATTTGATTGATTCAGGGTTAGATATTTTTCTATCTAAATTATCTATAAGCTAAGAAATCTATTCAACGGAAATCATAATCGATATTTTCCCTCCAATAACAGACACATATAAATACAACCCCATATATTGCTGGTGACTACAGAAACAAAATGATAATAATTCTCGATGGATAACAATGTTAAAGCCCTCCACGAGTTCGGTCAATTAACTTTTTTAATATCCTTTTGGCATTATTTACATTAAAACGACGTTTTGTTTGCTCCGTGCTGGTTCGTAGCCGCCTACCATATCGGTGTTTAAACGAACTAAATAACCATCTAAGCATCATTTAACATCGATACTTGATATCAATTATCGAGGAATACGACATGAAAAAACGGTAAAAATGCTTTTATAAATTTAACATAAATTACGAAAATGTTTTTCAATTAACTATTTTAAAAAAAAATTCGTGGAAATGTTTTCTTATCTAAGGCATTATTTTTTTATTGATTTTATCAGAAGCTTTCCTTTATATGGGTGGACTTAAAAAGGCAGGTATACAACGGTGTAGATCACGGGATATTCTGTCAAAATTCACAGAGTGCTGGACAGGTCGATTGGTTGTATATCCTCGCTTTTTTGTAAAATATTCAAAATTAACAGATTTTAATCAGTTGGTAAAGTTGGGTCAAATTAGTCGTGTTGTTTTAATTTTTCAGTAGAATAAAAATAGTTTGAATATGCGTTTTTTTCATGCTTCCTCATTTTAGAAAACATTTTGGTTTGTCGTTTCTTCTATGGTGTGTGAGAAAAGGACGATACGCTATTTCTACAGCGTTTAGACTTCAGGATGTCGTGTTTACACTTCTTGGGTTAGCCATTATTATTATTTTTATTTTATTTTATTTTTATTTTATTCGATCAACGGCAATAGCCTTTTACATGTTAAAAAAAATAACAATAAAATAATAATAATTATCACAATTTATGTTCATGCACACGCTTTTTTTCAAAAGTAATAATAGCATATGCTGATAAAATGACTTTCAATATAGAAGACATTAAATTCAGATACAAAATAGCAAATAATTTATTGTGGATTAAAAAAAAAAAGAAAAATTGAATGCGATTATAGACAGATTCCCTGGGTTCATATGCGGCGGAATACAAGAGAATAAATGAATTGTGGATTCTGACCACATACGACCAGTATAGTAGCCTTCTAACCACATAATAATTTTTTGAATCATAAATATTGCGGTTGATATTGTTAATTTTATCAATTTCCAATACATAAAAAATCTACCATATTAATCAAAAACACATTACTATGCATAAACACACACAACAAACCTTATATGGCACATAATCCAATCTATCAATGCTTAACTTGAAAACTTTTTGATAATATCGTTTTTTTTTAACTATAAAGGATTCAACAATTTGTTAAAATTTTCAGGAGAAGCATTCTCAGATGGGAATCTGACGGTGACGACAACGCCGTCGCAGTGCCAATAAACTAGATGAAAGAAAAATGCCATAAAAAGATTTTTGTTGGAATAAAACAGGTCAACAAATGAACATCCCAAAGAGGTAAAAAGACCTGACGGTCAGTCGGAAGAAACGATTCCTTCTTAAGCAAGAAGAGATTCATAATAAAAGAACTATTGAGTATTTGAAGACGGAAAAGTATTGTATGCAGTATTTCTTTAATTCCGCGAATGTTTACTTTTACAAACAGATATTAAAAACATAATGGACAACATACAAATTACTGCAGTTTGTTGTAACTGAACATCGGAAATGGAACTTTGGTTGGAAGTAAACTTCGGAAAACTACTCGTTATCTTTGGTAAACTATGACAAAAGACACATATTATTATTGTAGACGCTGGAACGACTTCACCAAGCATATTCGTCCGTGTAACAAACGGAACAAAAACTTGCGGATAACGACAATTCTCACAACAAAGCATAAAACCCTGTGTAAGAGCTTAATGCAAAGGTGCCCAAACTTTTACGGTTCCCGAAGTCTTAAGAATAACACAGTTTCTCGTAGAGTAAAAAAATTGAAGGCAAGTTGAGAAATGGAGAGCGCTATTGTCAAATTGCCTTCACTTCAGGGCAACATTCATTAACTACATATATTCTGTTGGGAGTTTCCTCTCAGTTAAAGAAAATTGCTACGGCGACCCAGAAAACAACCGCGGCGCACAGTTTGGAATAGCCTGGATCAATGCATGGAAGTTAAACAACATAGCTTTTTACTAAAAATTGAACTCAATAATTATCTTAGACAAGTGCTTCCTATATTGTTTGCTTTCAAGGGTTCCGATATTACAGATACACATACTACTTAGGCTGTTATAATACTTGTCTGTTACAAGGAAGACATTATCAAAATTCTGTGCTACTAGTTAAAAGCACAGAATTATGAACTCGATTATTTTAACTCAAAGTACGATCCTTCAAATCCCTGAAAACTTTAATAGAAGGAAAGAGATGTTTTAATTATTAAAAGGCGATTTCAGAAACACTTAGACGTTCATAGACATAATGATATTAATTGACAACGCCTCATCAACCGAAAAGCTACCTAACCCCCCCCCCCCCCTTTCCCCCCAATTATAACGATACACGTATAAAGGGGTAGGAAAAGAGCGAGTCACAAAGTGATGCCAATATTACTCATAAAAAATACCTTGTGCTAAATCGACGAAGATTGGATAATCTGAAGCCACAACACATTTTACGAATTTTTGAAACGGTCATTGTTTGCCCAAGATATCATTTTATTAAATTAGAAATGAAAAATTTCAGGAGCATAACCCGGATGACGCTCAGAAACAGAAAAATAAACACGAGGGCTTATCCTCAGGTCGAGGATATAGTAAGTGAGGGAAGGCAACGAAGATGTTTCGGGTATGCAAATGTACGGACAACCACTTGGAAGACGCCTCCCAGGCAGACAATCAAGGAGGTGGAAGGACAGCTGAGAGTCGACCTTGATAGAGACCTACCCCACCTCTTGAATTAATGGCCACAAGGCCTTAATAATTTAAAGCTATAATTTGTAAAATGAAAAAAAATATATATACTCAACCTAGTGTTGCATGGTGCAAAACAGAATATATGATTTACATCATGATACGAAAATAAAAAAAAAATGTAGGTAAATAATATATGCGAATACAAATAATTTAAATCACAATATTTTTGTAGCAACACTCTCCAGTTAAACGATGATATTCGGCATTCCTGAATGACTCAATCTGCTAAAATCATTCCCGGTGTGTCGGCTCGGCAAACAGTTTATGATACGCACTACACCCCGTCATATTAAACTGATAAATAATAATGATATGATTAACCGCCGTATGTGCGGTAGGGTTAAACTAATCGGAAACTATTCAGCCTTGTAATATTTATGACACACACACCCCAACCCCCTAATAAATGCAAATAGAATAATCTATTATGAAAAGGGGACACTCAACATATAATCGAATGGGCGTACGAATTAATAACTTATGTATATCCTCACCAGTCGACGAAATGTTCTTAAACCAACAACTTAGGAGTAATGAATTCTGATTAAAATTTTCCTCTTGACTGTAGTTTCTCTTCAAGTTTTCGTTAATTTCATTACAACTTTAGCCTAAAGTATGCTTCGAAGAGTAAATGAAATGCAAATTAAGTCTATTGTATACGGCCTAAGTGGTAACAATAGTTTTTACGATAGTGACCATTATTACTCTCATTGATTGGCCGAATTATACCCGACAACATTCCACTTGAAAAATTCACGCGTTAAACTGTTGAAGAATGCAACAAAAAAGCCAATTGAATATTATCTTTTGATAGATAATTGTGTGAAGTTTTGATCAAACAGGCGTGAATAAGGTTTTAGAATAAAGAATAAGGTTCAAAGTTTGAAACAAAGTTAAAGCGTGTTTTCTTCTTTTGACATTCAAGAAATAGAGTCCTGGTACATATTTGTACACCGTGGCTCAAATGTAAGTTCTTTGAAAAAAATCAATAGTATTTTTTTTGAAAATGGAACAGGTTACGAGTTCATTTACTTTTCGGTCTCTTCTTTTTATTTTCATAACTGTTTGGAATTGACAGCTTGTTAAAAACTCATAGTATTTCATTATATTACGTATACCTACGTTACGATAAGCAATAATTTCTTTACACGAAGCTGGAAAAAGACAATGTAAGAAAGCAAAAACACTAAGTATGTATAAATTATTTTTGGGCCACCCTTCATAAAGATTTATAATGTATGGTTCATTTATCGAGTGCTGAAATATCGGCAAAAAAATTATTTACAGAAACCTATAGTCAGATCTGAGGTCCTTAATTTAATTTGTGTTGTTTAGAAGACGAAATGGCTGAAATTTTTTTAGGGTTTTACATGAGTAGGTATTGCTTAGAGAAAAGTTTAAGGATGATTCAAATGAAAGTTACATAGAATCAAGGATTAATAACCCTGAAATTTGACTTTTCTTAAAAGTCAAGTATTAGAAGGACTTGGTTCTTCCTAGTTTCTAGTAGGGCATTTTGTCTGAGCTTCTGGCAAACTTTGTTAATAGGTATATTGAAATACAGCTATATGGAATTATATAACTTTTACAACTTCACCCATTGTACATACCCTTATAGAAGGTACTAACCTAATAAAAAAAATGTTTTCATAAATTGTGATACTCAAAATGGGTTACTACTACAAGGAATATTTTGTATTTTTAATGCGCATTTTACAGTTGTGGTTTCTTCGTAATTAAAATAATGTTAGAGGCTCAGTTGGACATAAAAGTTAGTTGCCTTGAGTTTATGAAAAAACTTTTTTTTTTCAAAAAGTTGTAGCAGTCTTAAATAAAACATTTAATAGATTTTAAAGTCGTATTCGCGTCCGATGTAAAACCGCACCGAGTATATAATATAACGTACAGAGAGCCTTGCCAACCATCAAATGAAAGAAACATAAAAGATTTCTTTCATAAAAACTTTCGTGAAAGAAATAACAAGTGAGTAGTGTATTAAAACAAGAGTCTGGATTTGTGTACACATAATTCCCATTTATTGCGGGAGACTCGCTCACACTTCCAGCACACTGGGCGCCTTATTATTCCGACAGACAGAGCCGCAGCACCACCCTGAAAATGAATATCGCTTGGTGCGCGCAGTGTGGGGAATTGTTGCGAATTTAAGTTGCATTGAAATGCGAGTAATTAAATTTGTTTTCATCCACGAGCAGTTTGTTGTTAGAAACAGACTTTAATTTTAATAACAGAACTGAAAATAAAAGAAACATTGTGTACAACTCTACCACCGTCATAGGTCATAGTGCCTGTATTTATATAGGTACAAGAATTTTGTTCCAGTCTAATTTACCTACATGGCATTTTTGTACACTTACATAGCTGTTTACCAAAAGGTACGAATATCGGCATATAACAGCAGCTAAAAGCGCAGATTTGAAATTTCACAATTAAAAATCGAACTTTTACAACCGGTTTTATAAAAAATAAAGGAGACTTTAAGTTTCCTTTAAAAAAATAACGCGTTTCATAAAAAAATGACACTATGTTAAAAGTCCCGTTATTGGCACTAAAGTCGACTTTAGTGTAGTTCAATCTTTTAACACTGTAGGTAGTTCATAGAAAATTTCGTGGCGCTTCAACTGTCACAAATGATGAACATTTTGTATACAGTGACAATGTGGACAATAATGACCAAAATGGGGTAGAAAACATGGCAAACCGGGAAGAATATTATTCTTTACGGATTTTGTTTCCTAATTCATCAATCAATCAATCAATCAATTCTCCCTTTTACACCCCACTCAGGGGCATAGGGAGGCAACAAGAGCTCTCCATTGCGCTCGATCTTGCGCAATGTTTATGACCTCCTCCCACACCATGTCCATGTCCCTCAGCTCTGCTTCGAAGGAGCGGAACACAGTGTGAGAGGGTCTTCCTCGTCTTCGGGACCCTGATGGGAGGAAGAACAGCGCTCTCCTCGGCCAACTGTCATTCGGCATCCTTAACACATGTCCCAGCCAAGTCCATCTCCTCCCCACAATGGTAGAGGTGATGGGCTCACGCTGGGTGCGCCGGCGTATAGCGTCGTTCGTGATGCGGTGGTACCATCTTACACCCAGAATTCTCCTTAGGCACTTCATTTCAAAAGCTGAGACTTTTTGTGCCTGGGCTTTGGTCAGGTGCCAGGACTCACACCCATAGAGGAGAATGGGCAACACACACGCATCAAACAGTTTACATTTCGTCTCGACACTAAACGCCGACGCTTTCCAAATCTTGGTCATGTTGTTAAAGGCGCCACTTGCCATACCGATACGTATCGGGAGCTCAGCCCCGAGGTCACCAGAGGTGGTAATGGTTGCTCCCAGGTATTTAAATTTATCATAAACCATAATAATAAATTAACAACAATAACGGCACATCGATGCTCTATTGAGAAATGAAATTGACAGATCAACAGAAATTCCGCGAAAATATTAGTAAACAACCGATGTTTTTCATAGATTTCCATGGTAACACCAATTTTCAAATATTTTTTGACATTTCAAACTTTAGCTAAAGTAAGCGGGAATATTTTTTATGAGACGCGTCTACCTAAAGGGGACTTTAAAATTTAAAGGTTCCTTTAGCTAAAGAATTCTTTAGTCGATTTTTTGAAACCGGCCGTTAGTGAAGCGTTTGTATGAAATAACTGACGATTCATAATATTATGAAGTTATACCAAAAAATACTTTAAAAGACAACCTAAGTAATCTGGGACTTTGGTGCAGTAGATACTTAAAAGGTAGTATAACGTCTTCAAGTGAATTGATTATAAATAACCATTTTTAAAAATGAATCTGTGTTTCCCCAAAGTAGGCTGGTCACTTTTATCATATATCCGCAACAAGCAAAGGTGTATCGTGAAAGATAGGGGATCAAACCCATAACCACCAATACGTAAGTCGAAAACGGGACCGCTGCCTAGCAAGCACTTCCTCTATAGTTTGAAGATCTCAACATATACCAATGATAATACCAATATAATGGTATGCGTAAAGGATTTAATTCGAAAACAATTTAAAGATAAGTTTTTTTTGTCTTTATCCAAATAAACGAAGAAGATGAATTTAGGGATAAAGTTCGATATACGAAAAAGGTACCGTTAGAAGTTGTTTAAAATATTCAAATGAAGTAATGTTAGTTATTCATAGAAATTAGAGAACTAATACCTGATAGGTATATACGTGACTAATAATGGTTGGCCAGATCACCGATGAGTAAACGATTAAACTGTACCTTAGCCAGAAATTTACATCCGTTAAACTCTGTGTTGGTTTAGTTAGAGACAACGGACACCTCAGATAAGCATTCAACTGTCGTAAATTTTGCACTCGTTGTCCATACAAACGTTGGAAGGCATCCGATGTTCCGTTAGTTACAAAGATCTCGAATTTAATTATTTGGATAACAATCGTGAACGTTAAATAGGTGCCTTTTAGAAAACAAACTAATAAGTGTAATATAGTACACATTGTTTGATGGAAATCATCTATAATATAAAAGAAAGTCGGGTTAGTGCGAACACTTTAAACTAGAGATCGACTGAACAAATTCTTCCGATGTTTAATTTAATGGATTCTTCTCCGCTCCGGATAACAGAATAAACTATTGAAAAATGCATAAGAAATAATGTTGAATCAAAGTAAGTATGGAACGACTTTCCTGCAACGCCAACTATGAAAAAAATCTATAACAACAAAATTATTGTTTACCTAACAACCATTGATATATTTGGTACGCAGATTTTTCATCATTTAAACATATTTCAAACGTTTTTTTGTATAAATTACAAATTTGAAATCAATATTCGTAATGATCGCAGGACAACGCCTGTCGAGAAAGCTAGTGATACATAAATAAAATTTCAATGCAAAAAAAAAATACAAAATACCTATCTGATGTTATTGAAAAAAAAAACAGTTCAATATCAGAAGAAAAAAAAAACATGTGACAAGAAAGAATATATTACATACCTACTATTAGATAAAAACAAAGTAGGGACTTTGGGCATGACCACATAGTTATTATAAACGGCACTATATAGAAGGTTTTCTAATACAAAATCGGCGAACGAAATTCGTTAAGTTGACGCCTTCCTGAAATGCGAAATACAAAAAGAGGAAGGACAGCTCAGTGTCCCAAGAAAATATGGTCTGAATACAGATATACACATGGATCTATTTCAATATTGAGAAAATGAAGAAGATTATTAGCATATATATTTAATTATTTATCGAGAACAACATCTGATCCCGTTTCTAATAATGTATAGACCTATTATGAAAAACAATGAAATCTCACAATAATTATAAAAAAAACTAGTGCGTACTGTGCCTAGCCCTTTAACCATAAATGAAGAAGAAATTAACGAAACATGGATTCGAACAAAAAAAAAGGAATGTGGTAAAAATGCAGTAGAGATTAGAGATCTACGAAAGTTATAGAGAAATAGGTAGGTACTTATTGTGAGATGTAAAGGATTGATATTATTGGGAAAAAATTGATAGGATTTATAAAAGATGTAAGTTGAGGTGGTTTGGCATGTTGAAAAAATAAAAGCAAGGAAAATATAAAACATCGGTCCCAAAGGAGGTCAAAGGTAATTAAAGTAGGAGATGCTGTATTTTAAGATCTCAGAAACAGGGCAGAACGTCAAACGATACCAGGTTAACGTGTCTAAATAAAAGAATTCATTATATTTTTCCTAGTTGTTTCAATAAGTTATATTTTTCACACGATACGAATCTTATATTCATGGTATTATTTGTAAGGAAGCCGCTGTTAAATCAATGGAAAATAATTGCATTCTTAAAAAGAAAGACATAAGGCAATGTATGTACCTGCTTAAAAAAAGTTTAAAGGGAACAGGTAGCTACGTAAAGCGCTATGGGTCAGCGATCACGTCGGGTTTATGCCCCACGCAAGACACCATTGTTCGTCAAGGAGTTTAACAGCCGCTTATGTTATGTGAATGGAAGACATCGTTTTGTTACATCAACCTAACTACCAAGAACGAGGTGTTTTATTTCAATTTCCCAGGCTTAATTTCACGTCCCCATATAAATCTACATAAAGACTTAAACTAAATTTTATAGGAACAGTTCTCATTTTACGAAATATCAAATCGCATTAATTTATAGCTACATAGTTTAAATAAAAAGGTTCAGGTGTTTTGGTAAGCTTATTAAAATTTTGGTCATTGGCTGTAATAATATTCGTAAAATAACGCCGTATAAAATATAAATTCAATTATTATCAGCATCGAAAAAATAGAACGCGGCATAGTTGAAAACGTACAAAAACAATCATAAAATAAAAGAAATTTGATATTACTGGTTCCGAGCTAACTTCTAGTCGTTATAAACAATGGGATATTTTAATATGGTTATCTCCATAAAATACTATTGGTATTAGGGGTACCTTCTTCCAACTACATACTTTATGTATAAATATTGTCAAAACAATCATCGTACATATGTTTAATATTGTGTTTTACTAGTCTTAATTTTACAAGGTAAGGTAGCTATCGTATCTAGAAGAACCATGTTCATTTTTGTGGGCACTTACACCAAACGAACATAGAGCCGAATCTAGAAACAGAGCATAAATCATTTTATGGTTGATACCGGACACCAAGGAAACAACAACAATCAAGAACTAATTATTCGGCGATGACAGTTCTTTCTTGCTGTTATTTCCTTCGTGACCACATCGACGATCAAGAAAATATACTCAATTTTCCAGCAGCAGTGAGATGCATAGAATACTGGGCGATTGATTTGATCACAAGAAGCTATACCCATAATTTCGATTTTGGACTCTTGTAATAAGTGGTTGGTAGCCTACTGGTATCAGTCGGCTTTCTTACGCACAGAGTGCAGAAGTCGTGAGTTCGAATCCCAGTGCCGACCATTTCCAATTTCATGACAACCTTTGGTTAGTGTGAAACATGTCAAAGTGTATTTGCGTTTACTTGTGTGAGCCCAGATCCATTTCATTAAAAAACCGTTCCGAGAATCAAGATCGAGCAAACAGCTACGGTGAATAATAGTGGAGCCGTGGTCGAATTTGGAAGAACATTATCATCAACTCCTTTAGCAAGCGTGCAGTTATAAAAACCCCCAATTACCCCTTGAATACGTCACCTCAATCACAGAAATATTTGACGATGATTTTTAGCAGTGGACGGTTGTGCAAGAAGTAGATGGTTTCTTGATGATGTTGGTCAGGCGCGCACCTAATCTCCCAACAATTACACGGACTTTTATAACTCAACACCCGGACATGACGTAGTTTACGGTGAATAATAAGATGATATTATAATGATGGCGGGAATAAAATCCTAACGAGAATTTCATCTAAATGAACTGTGTAATAATAATGGAAACAGGGACTGTAAACATTTTTATGTCCGACAGCGGTTTTTCATAATAAACTAAAATAAATCTTACGGTTTGTTACTATTTCATAAAACAACAGGGTGAATAAAAAAAGTAAAATATGGACAGGAATATAGAACTCCGTTGAACCAACTCAAATTATCTTTTTAAGGTGCGAAAATACAATTTCTATCAGAATTGAAGTGAAGTTTTCGAGTTCATGACAGAACTTGACACTGGATAATGGAACCATGGCTTTTGGAGCTATAACGTAGTCCTTCAATAGTGAAAGTTGTTAAACATAAAACATTACTTTTTCTCCTTTTAAAATAGGAATGTCTGAACTGTGTAACAAATATTGCTGTGCTATAGAAAATAAGTGAAATGACAAATCTTAAGAATACTGATGCAAAAGTTTAGTTTCAAAGATTATTGAGTCATTGCATACCTGGTTCTTCGATCGCCGAATATCGCTCTGCATACTGAAGTTCACTTAGGGTAAGTTGATTTACCCATGACACCGTGTCCACTGTCCATTCAGAAATATAGGAAAAGAGAACGGACCTCCAGTTTTCTTCTAATTGTATTAAACAAAAGGTATATTATCAGATACATTCTTTCTAACTTTTTCATACAACCTATCCTCATCTGTCACAAACAACTTTATTTTCATGAATTTGCTTGCCACTGAAAGTTTATCGAATTTTGATCTTAAAAAATAAGTCATGAGTATGTTAAAAAATACAACTAATTTAAAAAATACAACTAATCACTTTTTATTTCACAAATTTACGGAAATATTAATGAGCAAAATTATAATAGACTAACAGATCGAAAAAAAGAGATAGTCTTTATCTAATTCAATGCGTGGTGTTTATTACCTTTCAGGAAACCGCAGGCATAACGAGTTATATCACCCGGTACTCCGGTACATCACTACACCAACCACAAAGAGGTCGGCGAGGTTGTTGGACTGCGGAGGGCTCCATGGAGAATGGTCGGGTTATGCAGGAAGGAGTCGAATGAAAATATATTATGTTACCTATTTATTTATTTACTTACGTAGCCTTATTGTCTAGGCGCCAACTTCTGAACAAGAGGTATCGGGGCTCGATTCCTCAACCGAACCTCACTGAGATTGGACGGTATAGGTACTAGTTGAATAGAAAATTCATCTCGCGCATTAAGTTCCACAGGCCATCAGATTCCTCATAGTATAGCTTAACTAATGTTTTCAGAATCAGTGCTTTAAAGTAGATACAAAGGATATAATGATACAATACATGGGAACCTTGCAAAATTACTTGCTTAATTATTTGTCATAGTTTTACCATTGAAAATTTGTATTCTTCAGGCTAGGTTCTGATACGACTGTATAGATAGTTAGTTTCTTTCAATAGGTAACTAGCTGACCCGCCCGTCGAACTTCGACCTAAAAACACACAATAAAAAAATATGCTCCTGGTTTATGCAATTTTTGTTACATGTTTTTGTAACAAAAACAACATTTTTGTTTTTCTAATTGTAACTACCCTCCAAGGTGAGGGGTTGAACGCATATTCCGCTTAAACCTTCCCGGACACTAGTAGAACAGATAACCAAAGTTTCATTGAAATACGTTGATCGGTCTTTGAAATTATCGAGTAAACACACACCCACAAACATTCAGTTCAGTACAAATTAATGTAAATGTGGAGAAGGATGGGCATTAAGAGTGCATCTCCATTCCGATCTATGTGGACATAATTTCCTTTGCGGTTTTAGCAGGATGCGGTCACTCATGTAGTTTTTCCAACGACTTTTACTTCCGGCACGTCTTTCCTTCAAGACGGAATCGGCTATACCTTTGACAGTACTCGTACAATTACATCCCTCCCACGTGTTCCTTCCTTCCATGCCCCACAGAGCCTTTGTAACACTATAGCTATGCTTTTGAACCACATAATTCTCTTTATTTGTATGGTGCGAATTTCGGCAAATAGACCATTTTTTCCAGTAATATAAAACAAACTATAGATTCTGTCATAAGCTTTATATTATTCTGCATGACGGGACACAATGCACTTTGATACGCGGCTCGAACAGCTTGGCTAATGCATCAACTTGAAAGCTCTAGAGTCGATAGAACCTACCCGCACTGTCGATACAATCTCACACACGTATCCATGCACTTACTATGGAGTAAAATACGATTTTTCACTTTTATCGCAAAATTTGCAATGTCGCATTTTGTTTCCTTTATACACAACACAAATAGTATTATCAATACAGTAAATAAAAATAAATGACTTTTACTTCTTTCTATACTTTCTATCAAATACATTACAATCTGAGACAGACCAACCCCCGGTAGAAACTTCAAGTGAAAAACCCAAATCGAACCAAAAAACTCTTGAAAATGAATTTGACACATTGCTCTGAAAGTTAATGAACCAAGGTAAGTTCCTTAACAATGACAATTCAATACAAAAATACGTTTTTTTTCTAAAACTCAGTTGATTTTTGGTCGCCACCGAGAATTGAAGGTACGAATTTCATAGGAAAATATCCGCCCTTCGCGGACAAAGCGACAATTTAAACCACAAACAATAAGGACAATGATATGCGGTCTCAATCGTTTGGGTAAGTTTTTGGTCCACTACCGTCAAATACATCATATTATGAAACAGTGCTTCCGTTTCTGAAGCAGCGTGTCATGTTACATATTTGTCGGAAGCGACCGAAAATGAACACGACCGAATAGACCGCATACGTTTGAAATCGGCCTAATGAAAAAAAAACTTTATGAAAAGCGTACATAGGCGGAGCAATAAATAATCCCCGAATCGTTTAAAAGTTAATCATGATAAATATCTTCTCGTTTAAGAACTGGATGTTCACTGATACCCGCTAAAAGTTTTGAGTTTGTCGTTATTTTTTTTTTGTTGTTAAAGCGGAATTAAACCAATGTTTGAATAATAATTTTCCTTAGACGATAGATTATATTGTACCTATGCTTACAGAAATCGATCGAGATAAAAGCGAACCAATATAATATTAACATACTTAATACCAAGCTATATACTTGTATTAAATCGTTAACACTTTTGACATCTTCTCACAGAAAGCAAAGCTTGTTTTGTGAAAGTGGCAATGTTCGGCACCGGGGTTCGAGCCCACGTACTACGCTGTATGTACGAAGCCGTCGACTGAACTGCCTGGATACAAACCACTTCACATCAACAATTTTTACTGATATATTCTTCTTCTTTTTATACTCGTGTGACCTGAGCTACTACTCCCTGGCTATCTTCAGGCGTAAGGCTGACGTGGACGTACACTGTACGTTTCACTATTTCCTCAATTGGCGAACAAAAAAGCCCAGGCAAGGCGCTTAACCCTCACACATCCTGGTTGTAGAAGAGCAGGAATATTCAATCTCCGGTGGAAGGAAGGTGTTACCACAAATGCAGGCGTCGTTGAACAAGAGCTAGAGGTTGGCGATCCTCAGAAGGATGGAGTGGATGAAGTCTCTTGATTCAGCCAGGGTTCGCCCAGGACTGTCGAGCTGATGATGATTATAACGGTGTGTAAGAGTTTCTTGGTACGCTCGTTTTGTAAATATTACAAAAATAAATAAATAAGGATTTTAAATAAAAATCTTGTCTTTAAAACATACTTAACGATAATGTGGATTATTTATTTAGGACTTTCTATATCTGTTTAAGGGGATTAATACACCTGAGAAAATTTTATGTGTTAGATACGTAGAGGGAGATTGTAAAATAGTTCGCAAAATTACCATCCTTAGGCTGAATATGTACCGGTTCTACTTAAGACAAACAGACAAGTCCCGATTGGAAGCAATTTGTCTCGATTCAATTATTGATACCACAGTTGAGAGTTTGATGAATGAAGTATTATTGTCTTTCCAATATGGTACGAGTATCTGTTGGTATATATTATGTTTGTGAAGTCAACAATTGGACACCACTTCAAACCTCGTTTTACAAGTTGATGATCGGCTAATTAAACTCAACATTCGCTTGTATGCATCGGCCTCTTGATTTCATGAACAATGATCTCTTTCATAATAATTAGTGTCAGCTGTACAACGAATGCAAAATATTTAGACTGTGATTCAATCGAGCCTAATGAAAAAGGTTACTGCAATAAGATAATGAAATCGTTGTATGAAATGCGAGAGACGGATAGCAGTGTTTAATCATTGAGTCAAAAAAAATATAAAGGAACCTTAATAAAAATTTCAGACAGAAGTTGATCACAAATAATCCATATTCCCATTACATTGAGAGCCCATCATGAGTTACTTCTTCTTAGAAGATACTTTTGTTAATGATTTTTTTTTATTAATTCAAAATTGAAAGGGTTGTTTATATAGGGGACCATAAGCTTCCCTTCTGTACATCATATTTTGATGAGTTCATATGGTCCTGTTACTTGAGTAGATGCATCGGTTAATAAAAAACGTACTTGCTCATGAGATAAATATTATTAAACAACGGTTAGCGAATTATAACAAGTGGGATAAGCACAAGTGCTGCAGAAACCAAGAGTGGATGTCCCAGGCGACACATGACGGCAGCGTGGAGTGTCGGGGGACAAATTAGTCCATATGGGATGTACAGAGGTACTGTAAACCAACCACCGCGGCTCACATGACGCTATTGTGTTACGGGGGATGCGCCACCCTTCAGATTATATTATTATAGTTCGCCTATCATCATACTGACATGGGTAAAAAACACTCGTATGCAAAACAAATTATTTTCAAAAATATGTTAAAATTCGTACCTAAACTATGAGCACGATAGTAATTTAGGATGACATCATATACAATACCTGCACTACATAAAAACTGCTTCTTGCATTGTTTTGAAGAGCTTTTTAAATTGCCCAAGTCCATTGTTTACCAACCTGGACGCTCTCGCTATTTTCCGATACCAATCATCTATGGTCGCTCTAAATCTTCAGTTGTGATTAAAACACCAGTAATACTTTCAGTTAATTTTATTTTCCACCTTAATGTATCCAGTCGATTGGGATTAGGCGATGAGGTATGCGGGGAACAGGGTGGCATGGCGAGGACTTCCGGACTCCAAATGCTCCGACAAGAGAGTGGGCATTTGTCGAAGAAGAAGAAAACAACTTAAGTGAACTTTTCATTTGACAATAATATAAGAAGATATTCAAATAGTACCTACCTAATATAAAGAAATAATAACAAAAAACATTCAAAAATTAAAATTGTTTATTTTTTTACATGTGGGTGAAGGTGTATAAAAACTAAAAACTGGCAGTGGTTTATTGAAGCAAAGCAGCACATTGAGAATGTGTAACGTGTGTAAAAAAATTATCAACCTCAAAATTCTACTCTCGTAGGTAGGTATTGCACCTTTAATTTATTGTTTGCTTTAAAAGCGGTGCTAACGAATAGCGGCCTTCGTAAAGAAAATAGTAACAATTACGGTGTCTATAACCGCTCGCGAAGAAACCACGCCATTTTGGTTTACATACAAAAAGTTCAATGTGACATTTTGCCCCGCTGTATTATTGCCCCCATAAGCCAGCAGGGCTTTTCTAGCAAACCAAAGCATTAACATTTGCTAGTGATGCGCAGTTAAAATAATAAAATATGATAACCATGGCACTTGGTTATATAATATTGATTGTTAAACATAATTTGCCTAATTTGATATAAACGTTTATTTAGAAAGTTGATAAATAATGTGCTTGTTGAGTTCATCAATAGGACATTTCCGATTAAACAAAATTTATGAATATTACTTATTGAATATTGTTTAGTATCACAAATGAGAGACCATAAGCGTTAAACTAAAATGGACGGCCGAACTAATAATCTGAGCAAACATAACGACATTACCAAAATCGAATAATTTGTGTGTTCACTTAAGCACGGGCTTGAACGAAATATTGTGTAATTTTGTAAGGGTTAACAACCTCGTAACACTAAAGGACTTATTACCCTTCGATTTTATCATTTTATAGCTGAACCAGCAAACGTCTGACCGAAACAGCCTGGCTCAAATTAATTAGCAAACTTTATTTTTAGGAAATGTTTACAAATTTGGGAAGTGTGCAGATTTTTTTCACTAACAGGTCAACGATTTGTAGGTACTCCGACTGATAAATTGGATCTTTCTAACGCATTTTGAACTCAAAAAAATATATTAAGCAACTAAAAAATAAACGAGATAACAAGATTGTTTTATGTCTAACACTACACCAAATTCGAATACATACTTACATACAAGATAAATTTGTTTCAGAGAATTTTGTGATTCTAGAAGGCAACAAACTTTAAGGACATGTTTGAAGTAATGCACTGCGGATAGTATAAAAGAAAACATTTGAGGTACTTGATAACCTATCGGTTCAGCCGACGACTTTCATACGTTCGAAGGGGTTCAAATCCCGGTGCCGGCAATTTCCACATTCACAAGTCACAACACAAGCTTTGGTTCAGTCAAAAATATCGCAAGTATATTTGTGTTCAATTTGGTTTCAACTCCAAACATTTTTTTATATCACTGTAATACTTAATTAAATTTGAATAAAAATATATTGATATCTTTAAAAAAAAATGTTTGCAAGCTCTGAATAATAGTATAATTTTTAGGGTGGCTAACCGATTTTATTGTCGTGTTTACCCCCTAACGTCACGCGGCACACATAAATAAATGCATCTGGTTAATTTAAAAAAAAATAAGCCCCCGACAAATAATTCTCCGATTATGGCAGATAACCCGATATAAAAGTGGGTAGGTATCTAACAACTGGCGAAATATATTCGGATATTTGTTTTATGATACATTAATAAAAGATATAACATACCAATCATGAATCTGTATCTTCTTGATTGATGGTAGGTAGTATAAGAAAAACTAATTTGTTTATAATCTACGCAAAATTTTGAAATTTCAAATAATCTATAATATACAAGAAAGTCGGGTTAGTGCGAACACTTATAACTCGAGATAGGCTCAACAGATTTTTATGATGCTTGGTTAATTGGATTCTTCTCCGCTCCGGATAACAAAATAACTAGTATGGAACGGATTTACTGACAACAACGACATCTGTGAAAAATTCCATAACGACGTAATTTTTATTTACCATTAAGTTTCAAAACATTAGTGGGTACCCAGATTTTTGATAAAATTTCTTTCAAGATTTCAGAAATCATTTTTTAACATTCAAAGATATTTTAAACGTATTTTTGTATTAATTACAAATTCGAAATTAATTTTCATAGTATAAGGACTACAGGACAACGTCTGTCGGGAAAGCTAGTGTTACATTTTATTATTATGTTAGGTTGTGAAACTTTTGAGTAGGTATAGGTAAATAATTATTTTAAATTTAGAAATATGTATGTACCTATCTATATAATCTATATCTATACGATATTATACTTCATACAATGCGTTCGTGTGAGGATTAGAGATTGACAAATAATGTAGAACGTATAGCTGTACTTCTACTAGCTTCAAAAAGTTTAAAACACACGTAGAAAAATTCAGTCCCGACCTGGAATAAAACCTCAACCCGCTTGATAAGTCTGGCAGGCTATATAGGCTAGACTGAGTTCAGTTAAGGACTATTGTGTGTATTATCTATTTAGTTATAAAAAAAATCATAAAATCACTGTATCAACCTTAATATACTGATAGAACTTGAGTGTGTGATAAAATATGACTTAATTGTAACACATGACGAGTATTCAATGACAAATCGATACGAAAATAAAGATATAACAAATTCATTATCCGATTTTCGACAGGATTAATATGAACGATAAACGTAAAAACAGGTTAATAAGAGAAATTGTCGAGTAGGTGCATCGATAAACAAGGTTGCGTGCTTGGGAAAATAAAAAGGTGAAATAATAATATATACCTAATATGCTTGCTTGAATATTGTAGTATGTAAATTGTGTATGAACAGGCAGGTAACTTTAATGGTGGAATAAACAAAAGAATTGTCGTCTGTATGTAGGTGAGTGAGTGTGTGCCTAGGTCCTAGGACAACAAAGCAATGAAAATACATAATTTATTGAATAACTAGCTTTCCCGAGAGAAGTTGTCCTGTGATCTAACTATGAATATTGAATAACTAGCTTTCCGACAGAAATTGTCCTGTAATCTAACTATGAATTTTGAAAGAATGATAAAAATTACTTTTAAACCGCACATTTTCCACCCGAATTCTGTCAATCGCACCAACTAACAAACAACTGACATTGCGAGTCAAACGACATTTTGATTTCGAAATTATATTTATTCACTTTTCACATATTCATTTTGTAAAAATAGCGCTTCGATGTTAACAAATAAGAAACAAGCTTGAAAATAATTCTATCAAAAATCTTAATGCCAATGGTTGTCAGGTAAACAAAAATTGTTTCTATAGAATTTTTCACAGATGGCGTTGCTGTATCGAAATTCGTTCCATACTAACTTTAATATTATAATTTGTATTATTTGCTATCCATTTTTCGATGTTTTATTAGTTATTCTGATATCCGGAGCGGAAGCGGAAGAATCCGATAAACCAAAAATGATAAAAATCTGTTCAGCCGATCTCTAGTTATAAGTGTTCGAACTAACCCGACTTTCTTTTATATCTTTAGATAGATATTTACATGAGTACGCCTTGAATTTTTTTTGTGTTATAGAAGGCGATCGATAGAGAGTATAGAGTCTACTCAATTAAAAATGTATTATTTCAATCCTAATGTCAATTACTAAAAGTAACAGTGGGTAGGTACTAAGGAAGTTTATTGAAATAGTCAATTATTCACTCGCAGTAGCGCTAGATAAATAATTACGAGTGGAACGAAAGTGTAAAGTGATGTCTTTTGGACTATTTTTATAATTACGAGTGGAACGAAAGTGTAAAGTGATGTCTTTTGGACTATTTTTCGCTTTCAACCGACTAGCTAGGCTAAAAAACAGCTGTAGAATTTTTAAGTAGGCTATTTTGCACGACCGTTGGATTGGATTGAATTAAACGTCTATAAACGATTATTCTGAAATGCATTTAGAATGTGGCTCCACCTTAGAATTCTCAGTATTCCCTGGACCGATATGGTGACTAACACGGAGGTGTTACGAAGAGCATATCTTGCGAGGAAATTGTTAGCCAGCGTCAAGAGAAGGAAAATGTTGTACATGAGACGCATACTTCGCCACACCAAATAATAACTGTTTCACCTAATAATAAAAGGGAAAATAGATAGAAGTCGAGGTGCGGGTAGACGGCAGATGTCCTGGCTGTGAAACATCAAACAATGGACCGGAATCCAGAGTGGAAGAACTTTTCCGGTTAGCCCAGGACAGAGAACCCTACGCCGTAGGGGTAGACACATGAAGAAGACTTCTTTTCAGAATTTTCCACTACCGGAAAAGGCTTCTTTCACCTAAAACCTCATCAACAAAGAATTATCTAACAACTAATGACTCCAAAAATTCATTACTGATGTTCGATTTTTGAATGGAACAAACCACCACGGGCTTACGACCGTCTTCTACTGTTGTTTCGAAGGCTGGCTTAGTGTGATCACTTTACTTTAACAACGTTCGCCATTTGGTGGTAATGTTTGAGTCTCCGAAACTCCTAATCATGAGAATTCTCTACATGTTCAACATGTCGGAAAATCCCATGTATGCAACAAATAGATATTTTATAATAATTAATGAAATATAGAGGTAAAAGTTGGAAATTATTAAGAACAAGAGAGGAACCAAATTTAAAGACTGCGACTGCTGTCATTATTTGGTGCCAGGATATGACTATATCCATCTTTTAGCAACTTGAAAATGTGTTTTACAGAACAAAGTAAACTTTCAGAAGTGTCAGATGGATAGACATTACTTGAAGTTTTGTGTTCAAACAACGTCTCTTCGCCAACAATTCTATATTGTTTTTTCACAAATCAAGCGTTGTTTTTTCGAAAAAGTAGCCTATAAATATGGTTCCATCTAAGCCATCAAAATTTCGAACCTAATTCGTACTACATTGATGTCTTGAAATCGGGTTAAAATGGATCATAAAATAATGAATGAAAATTTCATTTTTTCCTATATCAAAAAAGGCTATGGTATATTATTGAGAGACATAAAAATGACAGTTTGTATATAGAAGGACCCTCTAGCACTTATATACGTATTATACATATACTGCCAATGCTTTTTTGCGAGGAAGAGAAGTAAACTTCTAAAGTAAATCGTTATTTCTATTTCGGTACCTTGTGTATTTCAAACGAACACCTTATCTTTTATAATAGATTGTACCGCTTATTTGTTGCGAACTAAATATAAGGAGTACTTTTGTAAGGAAGAATTCACCGCGCGCGATTACTTCCAGAGAGACGGATTCCGAAATTATAATCTAGGGGGTGATTAATTGATTGCCTAAAGACGCGGTTATTTACATGTTGTTTCTCAAGCAAACGAACTTAAAAATAGAGTCTTTATAGTATTTAAAGTATATTCGAAACAACAATATTCGAGGGTCATTAACGATTGAAAGGTCGCAAAGAGGCTGGATGAGGGAGAAGTCCTGGCTGCGAAATATAAGAAAATTGGCTGGTTCCGCGTACTGTGGAAATTTTAAATTAAGTTCCAAACGGCACGGACTGTAAATTTTTCCATGGATGACGTTTGGACTACATGACATTGCCCTACGAGATAAGAAAAATAATTCGAAATCTAACGAAGCGCCTGTTTTATATGAAATTATCTTCCTCTTTCACGACACAAGCTACTGTGAGAGTCGAGGGGTGTATTTGTGTTTTAAGCACTTTGAGTGAGCACAGGTTCGTTTAAAAAATATATCATCATTCATATACCTAAATAATAAATTGATAGATTGAATTATTATATTAGAGTCGACACAAGAAAAAAACTTAAAACAGACTAATTAGTAAATGTGACCTTTTTCAATCAAAATATACAATTTTAATACACAAAACTTATGTAGGTAGGTATATACCTAAACAAACATGGTTTTTCGAGTTCAATATCACTTAATAAGCTTGCACTTGATATGTTTGATACAAGAGATGAGAATAACTGACTATTGTAACCGTATTCTTAGTTTTATCGGAAGGTAGTCACAGAACTAAAGTGAGTAATACACAATACATTTTGTATGGAAAAAGCCGACACAAGGACATTTACTATTTAGCAACAAAAGGGCGATTCCAGTGCAACGCAACAGTGCAAAAAAGAAAGTCTAAATTTAACATTAAATATATTTTTTTCAAAATTTTATTCCTTTTTATAGTTTTGACGTGCTTCGAAATATCACCTTGCGAATAATTGGTATACCCTTGCAAAATCACACTTGGAAAAACTGGCGCGAAAATACTGTTTCTGAGAGTTTTTTGTTATGTTTTCCCGGTTATATGTGTAGTGACAGTTATCCATTTACTCTTATTTATAAAAAAAATAAGTATTTGTATATATTTTTCGAACATTGTTGATTGCAATAAAATGGAGTTAGCTTGTTGCACCCGCGATGAAAAAGATACAAAAGTTTATTTTTTTCAAAGAATTTAGGTAGGTACTTATGTTTTGAAACTTTGTAAAAGTAAGAAAATGACACAAACAAACTTAAATAAATCCTTTTTAATAGTGTAGTGTAATTAATAGAATTGAAATAAATGTCAAATCAAATTGGTTGCACCCGCGATCTTAATTAAAATCGCGGGTGCAACCATTCGTTTTTGACACTCTTATTATGTGATTTATTGTATATTTTATTATTCTGACGTGCCTTGTATGGTAAAATATATGTTTTTAATGTCTAAAAATAGATATATAATTTCGTTTTAACTATTATTTAGCTTTTTACAGAGATATCGGATAAAATGGCTAAAGAGCAAAAGCTTCGCAGAGATATAGACGACAGTTGAATGAAAATTCTGAACTTTTTGCAGACCATCTCTATCTTAATAGGGCTTTTGATTCAAAACGGAGAATATAATGAAAAAAAAAGAACAAGTTCCTGAAGAATATTTGAAAATATTGGCGAGAATCAAATCGATATGTAAAAAGATGGAGATCAATGTACCAACAATTTGGTTTTATACTATCTTAAAATTAATTATTTTTTGACTTTAAGAGGTAATTTTGTTTGCAAACTTGACTACGGTCTTACGACCGTCTTCTACTTATGTTTCGAAGGCTGTCTTAACGTGATCATTCTACGTTAACAATGTTCGCAATTAAGGTGGTCAAGAATCCCATGCCCCTGCAAACTGGCGTGAGGCATGTTTCAGAAATTCGAAGATTTTGACAAATTTAACCACTCAAATGGCAAAAGTTTCTAACGTAAAGTGATAACATTAAGATATCGTTAGAAATAGCAGTAGAAGACTGTCGTAAGCCCGTAGTGGTTCAAATTTTCAAACAAAAATACCTCTTAAAATCACACATTAATTAAATAAATAATCAAATTTTTGGTTAGTTAATACGTTGAAATTTACTTTGTTCTGAAAAAGGACACAAGAATCCATAAATATATGAAATTTTGTGAAGATGGAGATATGAGAAAGACATTATCGCAAAGTTGGAAGCACCAGAGTAAAAGGCTAATGGAAATAAATATGGTCATAGAATTTTGCGTGAATACTGACGTATTTTAATTAATTATTGAGAAGAAGTAATTAACAAAACCTACAGAAAAAGGTGTTAATTAGTATTAAAATTGGTTGAAATCCTTTTTTTTGTTCTTAAATACGTTTTTATTGATGTTTGTATTCACTAAAATAAGACGGGTTGCACCCGCGATATTTGATGGTTGCACCCGCGATTTACACAAACGTGAAAAAACCTGGGTTTATTTTTATTTTCTATTATGCTACTGTGTTTTTTAATTGATCAGTTTATCTCCTTTTTAAATAATACAGCATAACCTAATAAACGTTTCACAATTAACAGACTTTTGTGTTTTTGACTTACGATCCGGAAAGGTAGGGCCAATTTCGTTGCACCCGCGATAGCACTTTGAACCTTCTTTCTGACTATATAAATTTTAAATTAAAAATGTTGGTAAGAAATATATAATGATAATGTTAAAATGTAAGTCTTCCAATATTCCAATCTTCAATAGCATGTATTATAATCTATAAGATAGGATACATTAATTGGCGATGTAAAAACAAATTGTTACTACCTATGACTGTAAAAATACATATTTAGCTGTTGTATCTTTTAATAAAATAAAAAAAAATAAAATATATTGTTTCATAAAAAAATATTTTTATTTTAGGGCTGAGCGAACGTTATATCCTTCTAAATGTTGCACCCGTGATAATGGAATCGCCCAAAAGCGACTCTCACATTCGATACGTATACCTACACGTTTTCCTGTGACTACCTTCCGATAAAACTTAGAATACGGGTACTGAAGAAAGAAAAAAATACATTAAGTTTTACTTAGGGTGGATCTTTTGAACAAGCATTAAACAGTCAAATAAGTTTTAATGGAGGATTAACTCACTAATGCCCCGTTAGAGAAAAAAAACGGATCTTTCAACTGTCAAATAGCGGCGATTAGGGCATTAAACCCCTTAATGAAAGATTAAATTTAGTGGGCCGCTCCAACAGCCAATAGCACACTTATGGACAGTAAAGAACTGTCAAAATGGTTGCCAATTTTGTCTGTTTTGATACCGTTTTTCGAAATTGTTGATGTTTCTTATTATGAGAGAGTCCATTTTTTCGACCAATTTATAAATCGGATTACAATTACATAAAGCATCAAAATAGGAACTATGCAGTACTAAAATATCGTCTATTTTATAAAATATCTCACTTTGGTAGTAATGCTAAGTGAAATGTCAAAATTACAAGATGAATACGTAGTACATAATATTATTATAAAACAATGGGAATAACCTCGAAATACTTATTTTTAATACAGAAAATAATATACATGAATTATTTTATTTGTTTGGGTTCCCTTTTAAAAATATTAAAATAACAGAAATAAAATAAAACTTGACAGTTGCAGTAAAACAAACACATAAGACCTTGTCTGTCATCTCTTTCTAACGAATTGTGTTTATCGCGTGTCTCGCTCTCACACATGTATAGAGTGAAGATAGCAACAAGTTCAATATTGCCAGTCGCAAAAAAAAAACAAGATAATTGTCAATTAATCAATGGTCCATTAAATTTCTCATGAAAGACCCGTTTTGAGTTAGTGGAGCCTTTAAAGTTATTTGTCCATTTACTGTTGGGCTGTTTAATGCTCATTCGAAAGACCGGCCCTTAGTCCTATTAGCCTTACCATCCGTTTAACGCATCCATCGATAAATTAGGTCTTGCTACTTGTATATTCCAGAGGCGGTGAGCAAGGATTAGGATGAAGGAGTTAACATGATGTTAATATGAGGCAGGGATTTACGAGTGCACGTCCCTGCGGTGGTTGGCAGAGAGCCAGCAGCCAGCGCACTAATGAAACACTTACACCGACAGCGGATGCTGGACCGCAGGACCACGGAGACAGCCCGTTAGATAATTCAATTATAACTCCAATAATCCCGCTCAATCTTTCATCTTAATTCCGATAAATAAGTGGCCCTCGACGCATATCATCATCGAACGAAAGTAAACAACATGACCCCTTGCATCGTCATTTTGTATATAAAGAGTTAGATGCCGTTTTGAAATATCATCAAATTATATTTTTGAAGTTCTATTAATTGCTGTTTCTCTTTCATACTGGTCCAATCGGAGTTTCTCAACTCTTGTTAAACTTTTTTTTTTCATTTTGGTTTAGATTTTTTCTTAATAGCATATAGGAATAGCAACCAAAATATGCAGCCATATGCTTATTGACATCGACTTCTAGGTTGCCTATTAACGTAAGTTCAGTTTATTTTTAATAATTTATCCAGACTAAAAGTATATAAAAAGGAAGAAAAAGTACAGAATGGACGTATTGTAGAATGGTACATCTGGCATCGGAATTCGAACCCACAAACGAAACGTCGATAAAAAAGTTTGGCATCCTAACTACTTCCATAGACATCTCAAAAGATTACGTCCTCCTGGGAGAGGCCTCAAAAGACGAAGTTTAGTATAAGAAAAATATTTCAATTTATTTATTCACAATCATAATAATTATGAGCGCTTTTCTGAGTAAAAACAAAACATCTCTGGTTGTAGAGCCAGCAAGTGTGCATTTATATATTATTACAATTTTACAAATAAACTCATATAAGGGAACGGTTGCGTTTCAATAAATTCACAGGCTCTTATACAATAATTATAATCGTCGCCGGAACAAGTGTTGTTCGCCAAAAATATTTTCCAAATATGGCGAGTCGTTAAAAATACCACACAACACACAGCGACTAAGCTACAGATACGAAATCTGGCTGAAAATGTTATTTGAGCAAAATTGTATGATCTCTACACACAAAATACGAGTCACGTGTTAATTTTAGTGCACATAAACTGGTTTATCACAAGCAGTTTTGATGTAATTTACACATGAGTCTAATTTTGGGAGCAATTAAATGAACACATGACTCAAATTTTGGTACAACGACGTTATGTTAATTATTTTAATAGGTGTAGTTTAGTTGCTAATTAAATAGGCTAGGTGCCTACCCTTTGAACAACAGCCCGCGAAAGAGTGTAAGGTGGGCTTTATAAATGAGATTAGTCACTGCTTGTTTACATTTGCCGCAGTGCAACACTTTACCCCGTGTGGCTCGTAGTGAGCTAGCGGACCTACCCTACGTGACCAATGCAACACACGAAAGCCTACCTTATCAATTACAGCAGGGTATTCAAAAATTCGTGAAAAACTGAAACTTTATGTACTAGTTTTATATTACGAGCTGTTTCATATTTGAGGAACGTTCGGGAACGCACGGACTAAACGTTGGAACTGCTTTTAAAAGAAGCCCAGGATCGAATGAAAGTCGGCGTTAGGGGTGTGCTGACCTAAAGATCAAGAAGTAGAAAAATTAATCAACATTTAGCCGACGGAATTTATTGACCTAGTTAGTATTTTCTCAATCAACTGGGCCTTTCTAATACATGATCCAACCAGAAAAGTTCCGAGTTTTGACCCAGGTTAGGAAGAGCAAAACTAAGAAAGAATGTTAAGCGTATTAGCGTACTTGCTACGCAAGAAATTTGTCATCTCCTGTTCGAGATTAGACGATATTCTATCATTATTTTATTTTTCAAGATTGATTTCATAGATTACATAAATAAATTTAAATTTAAAGTCTATTTTTAGGTAAAAAGAAACACAACATCAAAAACGTTCATAAGAGTCAAAGGGCGAGCTAAGAATTTCTTCCAGCCAACCCATACATAATTGATTGTCTGACTACACAATCTTTTTCTAATTCAAATTACTAGTGGCAGCCAGAGGTCGAAATTCGACCGTAACTTATTGATATTGAGATTTATATTGGATACATTGAAGGAGCGCTATTTCACAATTTTCTTTCAAAAACAATGACATGGATACGTCAAATTGGAAATGTAGTAATTTTTTTTTCTACTATTATGAAGGACAAACAATATTAATCTATTCTCAATTTGACCATAGTTAAACAAATGAATACGTGCGTCCGTGTCAATGTCAAATATATCGAAGTGCGTGTGATTATCAAAGTACGTAGTGTTTGTAATGTGTTTTTATTGATTTTATTTTTTGTACATAATTTAAAAAAAATGTAAGCAATCACCAGTCCTTCTCTATATTAACTACTAGAGGTCCGCCCCAGCTTCGCACGGGTAGATAGATACTTAAAAATAATTTAGTTTTCATACAGATCCCTAACTTTTTCAAATATTTTATAGCATATGTTAATATGGAATAATTGCATTGCAATGTATCGTGTCACGTCACTTTACCACCGTGACTACTTTGCGCGGTATTTCTACTAACCTTGACCCCTCCCCGCTCCCGTACGCACTCTGCATCGGATAAGTTGAGATGATAAGAGACTATGCTTTTTTTCCAATACTCACATTTTTAAACTCGTGATAACTTTCGAATGAAATGTCCGAATTGAATAATTCAAAAAGTTATACAAACATATTGAAGCAGACTTGAATATGAACTAATTTATTTTAATAAGGAGTAATACCAAGATACCAATAAAGAGCCTTTTCTAGAGGTGACATTTTATTGATTTTTTTTAAATTAAAAAACACTTATTGTGGCATAACTATAATAGTTAGACATATGCTGTCGCGATACTTTTTGTAAATAATGATGTCTTCTACAAAATTGTACTACATTGTTTTATTCTATCATCATTAGTTTTCACAGCGTTCGCGATAAAAAAAATATTTTAGGTAATTTTTTTACACCTTGGGTTACATTATTGAAGTTTTCGTAGGTTACCCAATTTTTTTTGGAAATTAAATATAGCCTATGTTCACCGCCGATATTGTAGCTTCCCAAAAGTGAAAGAATTTTTCAAATCGGTTCAGTAGTTTTGGAGCCTATTCGATGCAAACAAACAAACAAACAAACAAACAAACAAACAAACAAACAAACAAACAAACAAAAAATCAAATCTTTCCTCTTTATATATTAGTATAGATGAGTGTGCGAAATTTTATACTCCTCCGTCGGGCATTTTTCGTAAAAAGGTGTATAAAACCAGCGAATAAACATTACTTTCAACATATGAGAAACATTGAAAATATGTAGAAAGTATCGTTTTTATGTACGTAGATATACACACAGAATACAGACTTTAAAATGTTTTTAATAACATTAAAGGGAAAAATATTCACACTATTTTAGACCGTAACTTTGAGGCGATATTCATTTAATCTCAAATACCAAGGAAACTTGAGACTGCTTCTCTTTAGAGATTAAACGAAGAAGATTATAAACGATCATTAAAGCTACTTACCATGTGTTTGTAGCTCCGTTGAACCAAACGAGATGAATTTGAAGAATGCAGTCAGTCTTGAATGTTACAACCATTACGGGCGACTGTAATCGGAAGGCTTATGACAACTGTACGGAGATGGTCGATTACAAGCACAATAATTATTATACAATATTGATTATGGAATTAATTAATAGTCTATTCAGAGTGGCTATTCTATTACATAAGAGTATTACGGATATGTTATAAGAGCTAGCCGAGCTAGAATAGTGGACCATTATAAAAAAAAAAACACGTTAACTGATTATGGAAATTGCCCCGAGGCGTTCTGATTGAATACAAAGCTAGTTGTTATTATTTGAGGTCAACAGATCTCAGATAAGAGAATATATTATAGAACGTGAGCCAACACCAGTGTGAACCTTTAACTCTTTTTAATCGACCATTTCTCCTAATGAACACGAAAGCCACATACATAGTGTGGGTGTTTAGGAACGTTCGATACGTTTAATTTATTTGTCAACACCACGCCGACACTTGTTAAATCTCAAATTTTTTGTAATAAAAATTCGACTGAACAAAAACATTACAAAACGACCGAACGTATGTAGTATAATCAAATAATTGTGTGTTTAAGGGTGCGTTTACACTAAACAAATATAGAGCTAGAGAACACCATGAAAACAATAACAAGCAAGAACTGACTAAATTTGGTAATGACAGATTACGCGCGTCAGAATTCTGGTTCTTTATCGATGTTGTTTCCTTGACGTGCCCCTAGCCATATCAACGATCATGAAAATAAATTCTATTTCCAGCTCTGGCTCTACGTTCGTTTGGTGTAAACACACCTAAGAGGAGCGAATACTGGAGAAAAGCTTTACTTCCCTGCGATCATCTTTAGTAGTAGAGGAATACAATAATATCGCAATGGAGAAACTCAAGTATATTTACTTTTTTATAGAACGTAGCAGACTAGTGACTCTATTTGAGGTATAAATGACAAAATGGTTTGCCAAGTAAAAATAAGCATTTTAATGTTTAATGTTCAGTATTTAGTAAACCCGACGAGAATGCACAACACAAAAGCTTAAGCGAGAGCGAGATTTCTAATAAAACTTTTATCGTTATCGTAACTTGGGTCGATGGTAATTTAATAAAAGAGTAGTGAGTGTGTACGAGCGATACTGAATCTGAGCGAATAATAATAGGTGTAATATGAGCACAATAAAGTCTTCTTTCATACTATAAATTGGATCATAATCGTTTATTATAATAGAGAATCTTCGCTGTTTCGATACACGGGTCCCTATTCTTGGATCAGCTTACCATCGGTCCACATACACAGGTCTAAATGCTGTACGCCGTATCCCGATGCAACAGCAGGCGCAATATGCGGCAAAGCGATTATGGGCCATCGCATTTATCGAATATTGCGGGTAATATTATTATGATTGCCGGACATATCAGGTGTATTTTGTTAGCATTAAGTCGCTTGCATTGGAACGATAACCAGACATCAATGCGCGCTTTAGGTCGGATTCAGATATGGATTGAATTATATAATTAAAGCGATTTTTCATATCATTCATTTCATATCATTCGTGATTCAATCCAGGCTGAATATGTGTAAATAGATCACGCGTGATAGGCAGTAAAATAAATCGAGACGTTTAGATGTTGAGTGAAATGACCAACGACCATTGCCACGAACATACCTACTATTAAAAAAAGTTGTGAAAAATCATTCAAATAAATGAAAAACGAAACAAATATTTAAACCAAAATAATATTGATAAATAATATAAACATGAAATGAATAGAGTTACACAACTTCGATATCCTTTACACCGAAGAAAAATTGTGTCGTGAAAAAGGAAAATAGTTAGCCTACGGTTTTCGTGTTTTAATATGTCAATACGAACGAACAATCCGTTAACAAGGCTAGCATTATATTTTAATATTTCAAATGTTTTAAAAAAAAAAACATTGATAAAGATCTTTATCAGGTTAAAACACCTGAATAAGTTTGATCCTCCAAAACACCTGTTGGAAAGAGTAATAGGACAATACTCGACACGAGCCTGCAATATTGACAGCAAGAGTAAAAGGAGTTTATGACGAAGCGAACATAGATCAATATAGCAAATTAGCAATATTCGCGCATGTAGTATAACGACGCTACGCGCATTTCAGTGAACCCGTCCCGAGAAGAGCGCAGCCAATATTATATGAGTGATAAAAGCCTTAAACGGATCTCACATAGGACTTGTATTACCGGTCCAGGGCTGGCGAGAGGCAGAGAGGATGCGCGGGACGTGGTGGTATCAGCTCAGTCCGTTAGTCGTATTGCATCATGGGAGAGAACAAAGGACCGTGGAGGTCATTTGCAGGAAATTATTTCACTGTTGAAGGCTGCGTTATTTAGTTTAGTCAGTAAAGTATATCGGTATGTTTCATCTATCTATAACCTACTATTCTAGCATTGTTGAGTTATTACAAAACTTTTTGGACACACATTATTAAAAGGACAAGGCATACCACAAAGTAACTGACTAATTTTATCAGACTCAAAAGATAATAATTATACATACCTACATAGACGTCTTGCAAAAAATAAATAAACAAATACTTACTTAACGAGTCCGATCACCCATCCACTAGACCACTCTACTCCAATACTCGGCAGCCGCAACAGCATTGTCTTACCAATGATAAGGTCTTGAGTATCACACCTCACAGGCATATCTCGGCAAGCGAGGAGGTGTTCGTCATTTTGAGTCTCACCGCAGCTACAGGAGACATCCTCTTCCACACTAAAACCCCACCTGTGCATTTTTTCCTTGCATCTGGTGACACCCACTCGTAATTTGTTGAGTGTCTTCCAGGTTGGGTACGGTAGTTGGTGTCCCGGTCCCAAGCTTTCCGACAGTTCTAGCTGGCTTCCATTATACTGTCTGTGCCAGAGATCTTTCCTTGCCTTGTCCGGTGGTAGTTTTAGGGGAGATGTCGTTCTCAGGAAACTTTTCCTGGATTTAAGTCTAGCTGTCGGTGGCGTGTGGCCAAACAGAGGGTGTCTTGGGTCCGTCTCCTGTTTTTGTCTCTCATAGTCCGCTGCAACCTTCCTCCTGATGTTCGGAGGAGCAATGCCTATGATTGGATAAATTTCGCTCACTCGAGTAGGCTGCAGGCATCCAGAGACTATTCGGCCCAATAAACAAATGAAAACAATCAAACCAAAAGATACTGGTGAACTATTTTGGGTTGGGAATCTATCACAAGTTGTTGTGACTTGAAAGATAAAATCTGGATTCAGAATGCCGTAATTTTTTTTGTTAAAATTGGAAGAAAATTGCTTTTTATTTTTCAAATTTTTAGTTTTTATAATGAAGTCAATTTTTTCATAATATTGATATAAAACGACCGTTCGGTGATCGAACAAATTCGAGTTTAATTAAGGATATTTGAGGAAAAACGTTCACCTTTTTGCATGAAGTTCCTTTTTTCTAACTGCCCTAGCTAGGTACATAAAATTAACTCATTAATAATCAAAAAATAATTTTGTTTAAATTCGCCGCTTTTCTTTGACAATATGGTGTTAAAATTTAATTAAGGTCCTAAACATCGGTATGGAATGACTCTGAATTCCAAAGCTGGGTTAGAATGATGAGATCAGTACCAAATTGGGGCTCCTGACTTTTTGACCTATGCAGGAAGGTACATATTATATGAAAATAATAAAAGAAAATTGGGTACTGATATATATAGCCGTAAAAATCAAAATTAACAGCAATGCTCGAAACAAAATATAAAAATCAATCAAACACGTCTGCCACATTAGTATGAACGAAGATAGATATTATGCCGAAACGAATGTACGTCTCGTGGAATGGAAGAATGAGATTTTCGGACGGACAAATGACCAAATTAAAATTTGAATTATTACAAAATGACTAAGGTAGGTACTGCCAGTCGACCCGTGTTAAGCAGCAACCTTGTCGTGGAGCGTGATGTACGAGTGGGGTAATTATGTCCCTACCAACTCTACGCATCCTCATCAATCATAATATCACAACAACTATTCCATAACTTAATGTTGCGAGAATTACTACTTACAGAGCTATCACTCGTAAAGTGCGGTCAACATACATATATGGGAAATGTAATAATGTCAGTTTGAGTTGGCCGTAAGTTAAAAATTAGGGGTAAATGGGACAACATAATACGTCATCATTAGGCATATTGTCACCAAGTAAAGCTTGCTTTCCCTCCCTCGCAATTAAGAAAAATATCGTAGTGTGGGTGAAAAAAGGGATGTCCTTAGGACTCAAGAACAAGGTGTCTGGAGACAGAGTGGAGGTTTATTTTCAGCAGTAAACGAAAACAGATTGTTGTGTAAGGCATAGTAATAATGTAAAGTAGAATTGATAAAGAACTGATTAATTATTAAATGCACATAACATTAATTTACAACATCGATTTCGACGGTGGTAATTTCGAACATCTAAAACTGATACGAAAACTTATTTCTTAGTGTGATCACATTCTAATTAACACCAAAAGTAAAGACGCTAGCCACTGGACCAACTGCCCGATGGTAGATTCAACGATTCAATTCGAAACCTTTTAACAAACGAACCGAAGTCTCTTTTTGTATTCTATTTGAAACTTTGATATCGTGCTAAATAAGTTCTCTTATTTATGTTATTCTACATAATAATAAGCTAGTAGGAATTCAATTCAATTATTTTCAAATACGCACACATAAAATACAAGAATTAATTTGAGTCATGTGAGCGAGCTTGTTGGTGAAGACTACACCCATGTTCGGGCGAAATGAGCAATTGATAAAGTTTAGCAATAAAACTTCTCTAGTACGACGAACGACGAATTGATAAATTATGTGAAAGAGACTTTAGATTTCCTATTGAACTCACATTAGCCCTTAAGACAATCCAAGTACGAACGACTTACCACCAATGATAATACAATTTAACCACGAATGTAGGTACTTGTAATGCTCTAAAAAAACGTTTTCCTTTTCTCGATGAACTGAAAAAAAGTTCTCTTGGTAAATCACCATATGGGAACTAAAACATCAATGTTTGATTATTTATGCATATGATTTGCCGGCCCAGGCTGAAAGCGAGGTACAAACGATCACAGAGTACCTACGCTAGGGTCGACTAGCGAGTAAGGGGTTCATTGCATGGCTGCAAACATGCATGCCTAGTCCAATCATTCCGTAAGGAGAAAACTCTTTCAAACCACAAATACTCACTCCATGATATCGCTTGGCCCGAGCCGAAAGATGCGGGACTAACGTTAGTAACTAACGGAGGCTTCCTGATACTAGGCAACCTCAGGGTGACTTATTAATTGCCTTACCCTTATTTCCCTAGCTCTGGCTATGGATGATGCACCTGGCGCCACTGTAAATAATATAAAAGTGGAGGAAACTCCTATTATCTCCACAAAGAAACCTGAAACCTCAATAACTCCACATCAGTTGTCAAAGGAAACATGACCAAAAACAATAGTTGAAACTGGGAAATACGAATTTTTTAGGACCTATCTTTCAGGAGCATCAAGAATACGCGTTTTGCGGAGGATGGTAGGAGTAAGAAACACCGACACCCTGCTAGAGGCCTATGGAGACAAATTGAAGTAGGTATACTAATTTGGTCGCGGTGTCAAAAGGGGCTAAGAAATGGTCCCTTGATCTTCTTACTAAAAAAATCTAAGTACATAGGTATGTAGATTATTATTCTGACTAGCCAAACTGCCTATCTAGAACCGATCGAGGCTTTTGAGATATTCTCTAGTTGCCTTAAACTGACCAATACCTTTGACGCTGTTTGAGGTTGTCAAGATGAATACAATGTTTGATCAATGCAAACAATTGCTTTGTATAGGTTGATTTTTATTGGTACGTATACTCCACATCAGTTTACAATTTAATGACTTTCTATACCGCAGTATTAAATCACAAGGACGCCTTTATTGTGCAGCTGTACTAAACGATTTAAACAGTTTAGTTTAGAGTCTGATGATGGACCACAGCGTACAAAGCGCATTTTTGTCTGAATACAAAATGTGAAAGAGTCACGGAGCGCATCGTAAAACTGGATGGCATTATAATGACGTATTATTGAATCATACAACAGGTATTCGAGAGAAGGATGTGATTCAGAGGTGAGAAATGCATGTGGCTGTATTCCGTTTGACAGTGCGAGTGCGACAGAGAGGCTAGATATCTATCTATCTGAGTATGTAATATTTTAATATGATCACGCGTATCACCGCGGCAGCTTAGCTCGGACTGGCCACCACTCTCACAAGGTTGTTCGGCATCGAGCACATGTCGCTGTGTCGATTGCATCGATCCAATGCACTATGGTACTACGCAATAAAGCCCCAAACTCACCATCCCACCGACGACTTATAATTATTGGTGATTAACTTCTGTGCACGGTGTACCTATCTTGGGTATAATTATTAGAAAGTACTATCTTGGATATTTTGACAGGCCTTAATTAATGATAACTTCATGAGGCTCGTAATTATATGGAAAATATTGATGCGAAACTCACGAAATAGTGCGTGTATTCGGAAATTTGTGCTTAATAATAATATGTGCTTTCTAAAAAAATATATATGTTTTCAAATGAATATATCCCATTATATATACAAAAAAATCAACGGGATGACACATAATTAAAGGCATTTATTGCTTCCTACGCTGCTAAGTATAATCATTAAAAAAAAAAAAACAAAAAGTATTTTTTCACCACGGTTTAACAGATTCTCCGACAAATCCAACACCGACGAGTAGGTACTTAAAACACTGACAAAATTATTTGATTACTATTTTAAAAAGCAGAACAAATTTCTAGCAAGAATTTTTACGCTGATATCTATATAGAAAATTATTCATAAACGAAAAAGAAATATCAACAGCAGTAATGATTTACTCGTCTCACTACAACTAAAAATAATATTGAAACAAATTTGCAAACAATTTCAAGTTAGATAAGTAAAGTTTGCCTGTGTTTCATTTAAAAGTTTAAAACATATTCTTTGCGCATAGTAAACTGTGTTTACTCGTATCGAGGCTCTCATCCGTAGGTAACAACGCAATTTAAAAAAATGACTGCTCGAACCAATAGTAAGCTATTTATTTTGATAAAAACGTAAAACTTCAATTCGCAGCGGTAGTTCCCCGAAAAAATACTGACGTAGAAATGTTGAACGCCTTGAGACATACATCAGTTTATCATTTAAGACCTGAGAGGAACATACGACATATTGTGCGGTTAATTATTATTCTTACAAAAAAAACATATTTACATTTTCTTAAAGACGACATATTTACATTTTCTTAAAGCGCAAAAGATGAGGCTTTTTGTATTATTAATGAGATTGCTTTCTTCAGGAAATATTTAAGCGGTACACAAAAAACAATTAATAACATTTATGTTTGAAAATATTATGTTGTATGAATATTCATCAAAATACCGAATGTTATAATAACGAAAAGTGTGGGCTTTTAAAGATGACATAATAATTTTGCAATACTTTAACCACTTATATATGTTTGGACTGTTTATGAAAGTGAATAAATTAAGGTGGTTTGGGCACGTAGAGAGAATCAACGAAGAGAGAATGACTAAAAGCATATAAAAATCTGAAAGAATGTCGAATGACATGGTCCGACCATATCGGTGCCGTCTTACAGGAGGTTCAAGTCAGGAGCAAAAGGAATAGAAGAGCATGTTTGCGGAATGTTATGCGTTTGGAGGAAGCGAAAGAGGTTTGTTTGGAAAGAATGGAAGTCCGTAGTCTCTGCCTACCCCCTTCGGGAAACGGCGTGATGGGTAAAAAAAAATTATTGAAGGACTCATGAAACAATATTTATGGAAAATTGCTTATTGACAAATACGAGAAAAATAGGCCTCTTTAAAATAAGCTACGAATAAAAATACATAAAGATGAATCATAAAAAGTAAGGAGCAAACAAAATAAATACAGAATGTTAACACCAAAAGTTAGTTAAGTCATTCTGCAACACGTTCTCGATTGTAAACACGTATAAAGAGTTCTGCTCATTACCGATTCCCTACAGATGTCTTCAATGCATCGATACATTCGAACCTGTGAGAATTTCGTAGACAAATTGCGGTCAATAACTGATTGGATTTTCGAAATAATAATAATATAAAGCCTTTATTGATAATATATACAAATATAAAAATAACATGCTTACAGATAATTATTAACAACTAAAATATACAAACAAGATACCTCCCGAAAATGAGTATATACTCGTGCTTCGGGAGGGAGAAATAAATGTAACTTGGCCTTTCTTGAATATGGAATCAATTAATTAAGTAATTCTACATAATTCTTGGTGTATTCTTTTCGGATGTTGTATTCACTTGGTGAGCTATAAATAAATAATATTCCATGGTGTTGACTGAAACTTGGCTAAATAGTGGCGTTAACGACAGTTAGTTGTTTTCAGAAGACTAAAGAATGTTGGAGGGATCGAAAAGAGCTAATCGACGTACATAGTTCTTTGAATTCTACTCTCGAATCTGGCTGGGAGAATTAGAATAAAAATCTTGTTCATTAAAGGACCCAGTACCGTGTATGCACACTGCACAGTCAATTCGTTCGCAAATTATATATTTGTGCAGTTTACATGCCCGTCTTCAGGTGTTTGAAATCTTACAAATGTCGATAGTAATTAAACAAACAAAATCAGATTTGTCTCATAAAAGGAGCACATAAAACATTACATGCGTCCGTATTGAAAATCTAGAGCTCATTCACAGGCAAATGACACAGGCATGGTTTTATGTAGGTACACGACAGCATTGGCCGGCCGGCATCAGAGTGGAACGGAACCAGTCGACGATACAAGAGTACCTACGTCCCATTACATATTTGTATGTATGTAGCCCCCGTAGTACTGTGATATGATAACCAAACTCGGATGAAATTGAACAATATAAGTAGACACCTACTAAGACGTAGTAAAGACCGCACGTAACATATTGTGTCTACGTTATTGTTACAATACTCCACGTACTTGAACAACAAATAATCAAACAAACAATAAACAAAACGATTGTCAAATCGGTAAAGTAAACGCTTTGTACATAATGCCTTATTGATTTAGTTGTTGATTTGGTTACAAGTTATTTTATCGCGTTCAAAAAAAATGACAGAAATCCTAAAGGGAGATAATACAAATAATAATAATAATGGTTTATTCATGAAAATAATACAAAAATACACACATGCAAATCATGACAAATAGTTCACAGTAATAAAAACGCCGCAAAGCAAAAACGCTCTCGATCAGGTTAATAAGTGGCAAGTACCTCATAGATATTTCATGTTTAGAAGAAAAAGTATGAATATAGGAAAAAATTATGAATATATCGCCAAAGCAGTAAAAAAAACAAACGCATAGGATGATGATGCACCCAGCACCGCTTAAAATTCGTGAAAGATTAAAAATTGCGAAGAAATCTTTATCGTATGTATTCTTTACAAAAAATCCAGATAGGAAACAAATTATCCTCCAGTTATGGGGGTTATCCAATGAGTAGTGAGTCAAGATATAAAATAAAATAAGTCAAGATATCTAAAAAGCAAATAAGTCAAGTTAAAAAAAAAAAACAAATGTTTTCTTATTTCCTAAACCGGTCTTCGGAAGCGTGCTAGTATCTCCGAAGACCGGTTCGGGTTGAATTCAATAATATTGTATTTGATTTGCAATTTACCACCATATTTCTAAGACAAATGACGTCTAGAAATTAAAAAAAAGAATAGAAAACAGTTGATTCACTTTAGCAATTCGATTCTTCCTACAATATGAATTTCCATTATTGTAGCCTACAATAAGCGCAACAAGGAATAAGCAATGTTCATACCTTTTGTATAAATTCCCAAATGGAATTGAGTGATTCGAATTCCTACGCAATGATCCTTTGAATCCAAAAATTATAAAATGCCCCATTTTTTACGCAAATTCCTGTTAAGATATTGCGTGTCTCAAATTGACCACCTGGCAACTAATATGGGGCAAAATTATTGTTAATATATTACTCGCATGACCGATAAACGAAAGGGTCTGTTAATTTTACTAAAAAAAAGACGCAATTTTAAAGTAGGCACCTAAAGGGTTGCTGTTGTATACAAACACAATGCGTCACATGCAACTCGTGCATCAGTTTGTAACGAAAATGTTGTCATCTGTGATAGGTTAATCTAATGAAAAAAAAAGAATGAAAATAGATAGGTAGGGAGTGTACCCGTCCGGGTACAGGTGCGTTCGTTCCGAATAGGAATGATTTTTAATGTGGAGTTATTACCAGTAACAATAAACGTAATTTGCCGCGGTAATGGAACATGAAAGTCATTTATATCTCATCACAACGACGTAATGAAATGAATGAATAGAATAGCGAAAGAGTATTATTATTGTAGGAGATGTAATAAAAAAATATCATCTCGGCAAATGAAATTAATAGTATGTGCCTACTGCCTAGATTCTTAAAAAAAGAAAATGGCCTTCCGAAATTCGAAAAACGAAATGAAATGAAGAGTAAGTTATTTTATGCAGACGTTTATTTTTAATTTATATGCCGTTAATTTGATTCTAAAGAAATTCTTGGAAAATTTGTTGAATAACTACCATGTCCCTTCGGTCATTGAATTTGTCTAAATCAGATTTCATAAGTAATATCTTTTAATTAAGCTAAAATTTGACGTTTAATTTAACAACTGCATATTATATAAATCTGGGGTACCTACAGGTCCTGAAATTTTAAAATAATAAGATACATTTAGTTAGGGTTAGGGTTTGATACTTAAATATTCATCATGAAATAACGAACACATTTCAACCATCCCTTAACTTTATAACTCACCCCTTCTTTCCTTCCAACACTAACAATTATTTATTATTGCAATTACCCAACTAACAATAATAATCAGGCGTAAAGTTTATTGAAGGTTCCACGATAAACCGGGAGTTGTGAAGCACTCAACACAATCACAACCAGCAAGCACTTAAAACAACAATCCCGATCGAACGTCTGAGGTTAATTTTATTGCCGGCATAACCGGTGCGTTAAAACTGTGTAATTTCGACAAGTGGTTTTCGGTACAGCCCTAATCTATGTACCTGCTTACATAATACACACTGCGTGGGCTAAATACAAACACTTACATACGACCACCTACTGAAAAAGCTCAGTTCAAACATAATCCTTTGATCAAACAAATTGAGCGCCCTTGAGGTGGTGGTAATATCACAATACGGCGCGTTATAAATACAAATACATTTTGAAAAGTAACAGGAAAAGACAGAAAATTTGTAGTGAATCAGCACTGCAAAGGGCATAGTCAGCAACGCTTTTTCAACCAGGCAAACTCCTTTCGTTTCTTCAGTAACGAAACATTATTTCCCAGTAAGAAACGGAATACACAATTAGGAAGGAATGTGGTATGGAAGTAAGCGTTGTGACAACGATGAAAGATAATAAGTTGAGATACTTTGGGCATGTGGAATGAATGGATGCAAATAGAATGACAAAAATAATTCGTAAGGCTGAAAGGAAAGGTGTAAGAAAGCGTGGTCAACCGAGAATGACGTGGATCGAAAACATCGATTCCGTTCTCAAGGAAAGCCAGGCCAGAAGTAAGAGAAAAAGCAGAGGTTCTGTGAAAAATGGTATGTCGGTGGAAGAAGCGAAAGAAGTGTGCTTGGATAGAAAATAGTGGAGGTCCGTTCTCTTTGCCTACCCCGTATGAAACACGGTGTGATGGGTAAAAAAAAAAAGATTTTATGTATTACCTTTACATGTAGACACATTTCTAAGAATGTATGGGAGTGAAACTTGGACATGGAAGAAAAATCTGGAAGTTGCTGAGGAAATGAGAACCTTACGCAGGATATGCGGAAAAAGACTGATTGCTAAGAAGAGGACTGGTAATATAAGACAGGAATTTGGAATTAATGTTAGCGTAGTGGTTCGGGAATGATTGAATAAAAAACTACAAAAAGGATCTATACCTAAGTCTGAAAGAATGGGTGCACGCAGACGTGGCCTACCTAGATAGACGTGGACCGATAATTTCGGTGCCGTCTACAGAGAGGGCCAAATCAGGATTAGGTACAAGGAATAGAAGACAATGTATGACATGCGGAACATATGAAGCGAAAGATGTTTGTTTGGATAGGAAAGTCCGTACTCAAAATCAAAAATTGTCTTTGACGTTTTGTAATATTATGTAGTAAAGATTTTATTAGGCAAACGTCTGTCTAGCAACAGAGCAAGTTTTCCCCTTAAGTAAGTTAGCATATTATCTATGTACCTATTGAAGGAAGACGTACAAGAGATATGAGAGACAAGGTGGCGGCCTCCCATTCAGACGAACATAATGCGAGCTCCACACACCAGGTTAAATAAGAATATTAATTACGCGAATTCATACGTAAAGGCGTGATATACATACTCGAGATGATATAGGTTCTTTATATTATACAAGTAACAGCTTCATTTAATGAGTAGTTGAAGCATATTGTAAGTAACAAGTCTTTAAGGTTTTAAACATAATAATAATCCGGTAGTGATGTTTTATTACTAGCTTTCCTGACAGACCTGCGGTCTTAGCTAGGAATATTGAATTGAAATTTTTTTAATGAAAAATTACTTCCCTTTTTAACCAATGTTTTTCCGACCGTTGCGTCTCTTTTAAGCCATATATTTTGCATTCGCATTCTGACATACGCACCAACTATTACACAACTGAGAGTTTCAGTCAAAATCAATTTAAAATTAAGTATTTAATTATATTGTAAAAAGCACTAAGAAGGTTACCTACGTTAAGTTTTCTTTAATTTTCTCCAGTTCCGCGCACTTTTCTTAATTTTTTTTTTCATAAGAACCTTCTCATGATAATAGCACACAAAAAGCAGAGAAAGGGTTTAAATTTGAATGCTCAGACGTTGATTTTACCCACATGACTATACGGGAGATACATGTTATTGAAGCACTGGAGAATCTATGTGTTTGATTAATGTTTTATTTTTTGTCTGTGTTTTGTTGGTGTCTCTATTAAATAAATAAATACAAAAGAATTAGCAAATAATTTGGGACAATCGTCCTCATGTGATGCGATGACCAGGGGAAAAGGGTCTCCATTTTAATAGATATCAGCTGTTGTGCATATATAAATTTGGGCACGAAACCAAGCGAAGGCTTAAAAAAATGTCGGAAGACAACCATAGAAGGTGATTTTTCAATTAGTTGATGATTCATGATAGCTAAACTAACATAAAAAGACATAGTCCCCATAAGAAAAAAGAAGGAAACGGCGATTATACTAAATGTGGAACTATTTGGGTACCTACCTACTCTTTAACAGTCCTTACACATCCAGTGCCTACTTGATGTAGGTACTGTTAAACACACTTAGCGCAACAGTAATATGTACTAATAATACGTACTGCACATTATTATATGTATCCGTACTTAGTAGATCCGTAATAAAAGTTTATTAAATTACACGAAATCAGATAGCGAGTAATGTGGATACAAGCGTTTCAATTATCTTAAACAAAGGGTCAGTGTACACGCTGTCCACAAATCATCATAATTATTAATCAACTAATTAGTGAATCAACGCTGATGGAGGGGTACCTACAATTATTACTGGCTCACTGAGTTTCGCAATGAATATTATCGCGGTCTAAATCTTGGCGTCCAATTGAAGGAACACCCCAGTCGAAGAAAACTTATTGTTTTTATCTACACATAGGTACCTACTTAATCTTAAAGAAAAATGGTCATTTGTTTTGTTAACTTAAAAAAGAGAGGGAGGTTTTTGAATGTTGAGGTCACGCAAACGATTGATGAAGCATTTTTTGTAAATTTAATGACTCCAGGCTATATAAAATTTGCGAATAACTAGGAGGGTTTAAATCATGATTTTATTTTTTCTAGTCCTATAGTTGGATATTAAAACTCCCTAAATTAAAAGGCAGAAATGAAAAATGGTGGGGCCTAATCTAATATGTATTCTCTTCGAAACCTGATATCAAAAAATTTTTATGAATGGTACCGACTTTGTTTAGCGATACATATTTTGATTTTAAGTCATATATATCGTGACCAATGAAATTGTTGCAGTCGCGGGTGGATAAGGAAAGCACCAGTAAAGAGATAGCTCAGAAAGAAAAACAAATGAAATATGAGAATTTAGACGAATCATAAATATTTTTAACATGAAAAATACTTGTTAATGTAAATATATAGGTATATTTTTTTATAAAAACTCTTTTCCCGATAGAAGGTGAAAACATATCTACGCCCTGAGGTTCAAAGAGAACAAGGAGACTCATTAGATAATGTTATATTTTCAGGAGAAAATACGTCAATATCGAACGGCAATCTAGAAATAAAAAAATATAATAACAATAACCCAAAAATACTCCAGTACTTCTAATTTATACAATCAACCCGAGTTACTTCATATTAATAGTGGTCAATTATTGTTCTTTTCTAAAATACCTTAGCATGTAATTTATTTTTTGGATTAACGTATAACCATAATAAAAATAAAAAATAAAAAGTGGAAAAATCGATAAAGATACGAAAGAGTTGTGTTGTATACCAGTGGTTCGGATCGCGTGTGTTAATTGTGTCCATTTTATTTGTGTGTGAAAAAAACCTAAACACATTTCGTCATTTGCACGAAAACACAATAATTATTATTTTTGTGGGTACCGAGCACGGTAAACCCAAGGTGAAGTAAGTCACCGAACGAAAAGAGTTGCTTACCTTTATTGTTTTCCAACACCAAGCAACATCTAATTAAACGAATGTTTAACTTTCGAGCGTTCGTGTTCTTTTATCAAAACGACAACTCTTGATAAACTACTAGAAAGTGGTCGAAATATTCTCACGATAGCTTAATCTGTTTTAGAGCACTGAAAACGGATTCGGAGTTGACCAAGTCTCGTGGAAAAGTGTATTGTTTGAAAGAATGCAACTATTTAGTGCCATAAAAAGAGGACAAAATAAACAGTCTTCATCGGATGTCTGATGCCAGCATATCAAAACAAAACGATTTCGATTTCAAAGCCAGTCAAATTGAGTCATGTCTCAAATTTCAATTTGAGTCCTGTCTAAGCCTTGTTTTAGAGTCACGCTAACCGTTGACCGTTCGGCTGACAACCAAAATGTATGAACTTGTCATTGACAACCGAGCTGATAACTACGCCTTATTCTAAAACGCTTCCTAGAAGTTCATCAAGTTTCGACGGTCAGCTAGCGTGACTCCATAGATTTGATGGGATTTATTGGCTGAAATAAACGTATAGTCCAACAAAAATAATACAGGTATTAAGAGATAAATTATATTTTTAGGTGATTGAAAATTCGCGAAGCTACATATTCTCATGAACCATGCGAAGCGGAAAATTATAAATGTAAATAATTGAGGGAGATGGTATTACCGACAAATGGACCATTAATTTTAAGGTTTCTCAAACACGGTTCGGATTCCCGTGCATTTCCATGATGAACAAATTCGATAAACAAACCCGCATAATAACTTTAGAACCATTCGAAAGATATTACGGAAATTAAGTCTCAAGAGGATTCACAAAGTTTCGCAGAGAAACTGAAATGCAACTAACAAACAGCAAGGCGCCTCAAAATCATATCCAAAATTATAAAGTTAGACCGTTAAAGTGCTATTGTGTACTAGCTTATACCCGTCTTGCTTTACGTTTTTGATTCCGATTGTCAGGCTTGATCGGTAGGTAATTAAACAGGTTCTAGTCTAGCTTCCCATTGCTTTGTAGACCTCTATAACTGACATAAGCACAGAAAAAGAAGAATGACACTTTTAATGTTTATTAAAATTTTGTATGAAGATTCTAAAAAATAGGGTTTTTTAAATAGCTCTAAATATATTAAAGTTAATGCAGCAAATTGTATTAAAGAACCTTCTCCGGCATTTTGCACGGCTCTGTGCAGATTCATATCTGACGTAGCATTTGTATTTTGAGCGTGATGCTATGACATACGGTAAAAAGCAAATAAAAAAACATTTCTGAATTATTATGTAGATTTACCACGCAACTTTTTTAATTTTTTCTTTCATAAAAACCTTCTACTGATAAAAGCCAACACGACAAAAAAAGAAATAGTGAAATCGGTTCAGCCGTTTAGGCGTGATGCGATGACATTAGGTAAAAAGCTAATAAAAAAACATTTCTGAATTATTATGTAGATTTACCACGCAACTTTCTTGATTTTTTCTTACATAAGAACCTTCTACTGATAAAATCCAACACGACAAAAAAAGAATTAGTGAAATCGGTTCAGCCGTTTAGGCGTGATGCTCTGACATACCGTAAAGCAACGACAAAAGGCAAATAAAAAAACATTTCTAAATTATTATATAGATTTACCACGCAACTTTCTTAATTTTTTCTTTCATAAGAACCTTCTACTGATAAAAGCCAACACGACAAAAAAAGAATTAGTGAAATCGGTTCAGCCGTTTAGGCGTGATGATCACATATACAGTAAAGCAACGACAAAAGGCAAATAAAAAAACAAACATTTCTAAAATATTATATAGATAATGTGTTTAACTTCTTTATATACAAAACTCAAGTGTTGCTAGTTGTACCAGAAAGAAACTTATTCAATGTATTACAAAATTAAAAAGACGGGAAAGAAGTCCCAAGTTATTGAATCTTCTGATTTCTTACTAACCCCGATTGGTTCAGTTTTATACAAACATATTCAACTTTCAACATAACAATATGAATGTATGTTCAAAATAGGGAGTGGATCGTCAAACTAAGTCTCAAGATATAATCCATCACAAATTAAAGATATTGATAAGATTGATAACTGAGAGAGGGCATATTGCGAGACTTAGTCCACGTTTCAAACAACAGACCACTGAGTTTATCTTGAAAAGATAATTAAAGAACAAGTAGTACCTACACGTTTTATACTAATGACATATAAATTGCATGGACTATTATTGCTAAAGATTAGAACTGAATATATAAGAAATGGTATTAAATACTTCCATAATACATAAACAATAAATTATTAAAATGAACGTACATAATAATATATGTTTTCAGCCAAAAAGGCCTTATCGTTTCATAGAGCTATGTGTCTTAACCTGACAAAAATTTAATAATATTTCTGTTGCCAAAACATATATTTCTGTTATTAACTATGAAGTTGCCGCACGAATAAAAGAACACGCGTATATGAATAAAATTATCATGAAGGAAAAATATAAGCGAGCGACAAGACATAAAAGAATAAAAAAATAACTTTTTAAATACTAAATACATATATAAAAGCGTTAGATATAATATTTTATATGAGACACCATCTTGTGTTTTCAGTTTGCGCCGACTCGAGATTTCTTCATTTAAATTTTCAGACCAAACTTATGTAAGTACCTAGATAATGTTCAAGGGAAGAAGATAGAATTTGTTCAACCCCAAATAAATATCAAGCAGCCTGTATTAACTAACTCACCCTCGCACAACTAAAGACAATAATAATTTGTACCGAATATTATGACTGAGAAGTTTTCTGGAGCTTTAATATTATCTCCAGATAAACTTTCGAACATGTGAAACAATCTCATCCTGTATATTAACCAATGTAGATCACAGGGGTCGGCAATCATTTGGGCCGAAATGCAATGATAAATTTTTTAAACACTCCCGTGCGACAATGTGAAGTTCCTTTTAAAGAAAATGAACAGGTTAAAAAGCTTTGTTGATTTCCACTATTTTATCAGAATTCAATTTGGCATTATAATAATAATAATAAAAAATTGAAAAAAGCCGAGCAGGATAAGATAATTAAATATCTTGATCTTGCTCACGAAATCAAGGATATGTGGCATACACCAACCACCCACATAATACCTATAGTGATATCGACGAATGGAGTTATTCCTAAGTCTCTTAAAGACAATCTAGGGAAACTTGGCATCTGTTGTGGTCTCAGATATGCCATCCAAAAGGCAGTTCTGTTGTCCTCATGTAGGATGTTAAGAAGGTTCCTTTCTCTGTAGTTCGAAGATCTCTCAAGATTACATTACATCGTGATGTATCATGAGGGATAATACCGATATTTTTATATTTAGTATATAGCATTGTATTTAATTTTAATTTATTTTTATTATTTTTTTTTTACAATGATGTATGCTTCATATAATATATTGTGATTTAATAAATGATTTGAAATAATAATATGTCACTTTTCTATGCAAATGTGCATGTCAGTGCTATAGCAAGCGGAACTTATTGCCCAAGGCAATTTTTTCCAGTCAACCGGTCACGTCCAACCAGAGACAGGCCAACCCTCTGGTAGAAATTTCAAGGAAAAAGAACTTAGAAAAACTCCGACCCGTCCGGGTATCGAACCCTCGGGTCCTCGGATTTGAAGACCACGCCAGTACAACTAGGTTACCGAGGTCAGTATTATCAACACATACTAAGTTGATGATATCTTACAAGGGGTGTAGTCCACGAAACAACCTGACAATTAAACTTCCATACTAATTTAATAGTATTTGCAATAGGCTTATTTTATTTAACTATTTTTAACCACAAATGGAGTTTCTCATATGTATTTTTTGTCCTCTGTTGTTTCAAAATTGCATTTTTTTTGGCTTCCCTAAGAACCCAAATTTTGTCGGGAAAAACAGATTCTATGCCAACGTATGGAATTTCGGACCACGGTTTTATCAATTTTATTTTTTTTTATTTAAAAGGTGGTTATTGGGGGTATCCAATCCTGTCATATTCGTCAATCAAATCATATCCTTTTTTGCGTTCTAAAATAGCCCACGTCGGGTAACTGCTAGTTTATGTATTAAAGGAAAATAAGTCTGCAACATAAAAAAATATTAAATTGTTTTGGTACTGCTTTAGCGATCCCTGGCTTAGAAAATCTAGCGCTGTTAATGTGCAAGAGAATACCTATATCCTGGAATTTGTAGGGCATCTGGCGGGGACGGCCCGTATAATCCAGCACCCGGCTCCGTTAACCTGTTGTTTCGTATTATGGAAATCGGGGTGTAATATAAACAGCAATCGACAAAATAACATCAAATGTTTACAATGCAACTAACTCTGTAGACGGGAACAAATCCAGAGTTGGTTTTTTTATCACATCCGTGTGTTATGTTATGTTATCGTATGGCGAACGAACAGAACACGTGCGAGTTGATGGATTTAAATTGATGTGTTGGTATTATTAAATTATGGTTCATGCCAGCGATCATAACACCATCGTTTATATACGAAATATTCTAAACAAATAAATTTCCCGGAAGATTATTATACCTGCATCATGTCAATATTACATTATTTAAGAACAATGTTTCTTTCTTAGAGAACGTAATCAATAATTGAAAAACCATGTAAATACGTGTTTAAGTTTAGATAGAATTTGGGTGAATCTCAAATATAAAATACCACCAAAACATACATGTTTTTTGGGCATATCGGTATTGTTACTAAAATCGAATGTGAAGAAAAAACATATTTTGAAGAAAATGTTACCATATTTTTAGGCTGCTAAACGTTAATGCAGGTAAATGGTAGTTAATTTTTTATCATTTTTATTAAAAGAATCTGGGTTCATCCATTGTGAACAAAATACACTTTTGACATACTTAATATGTACTTCAAAAAAAGCTTTTACTCAGTGGCTCAATATGAAAAAAAAATCTAATATTTCAAAGTCGAACATTTAATAATTATGGTATCAAGATAATATGCAGTTGCTTCTATTATTGTGCAATCTAATCCTGGAAAATGAAACAAAAATCCATAAAAATTCGAAACGTTTATGATACCAATTTGTTGAAGAAAAAATGTTGTATCAATAAAAGAACAAAATACGGCGAGAGCAAGAAAAACTTCAGACAGACAAAATTTTTAAACTGAAATAGGTAATATGCATGTGCGTATGCATTGCATCACATAAATGCTATCCTACAGCCAAATCAAAATGAGTTGAGTATGAGAAAATGTCGAGCATAGACCAATATTTTACGTGCAGAAATATCCGATCTCTCACAATTTTGATGGCGGATAATACCGTGGTTGTTAATGCATTAAAATCAATCTCCTGTAGGAGTCTTCTATATAGTCAACATATTATGAAATAATAAAAAAATTGTTTAAATTAATATGAGTTTTAAGATGTCCAATGTACTTATACATGTCAAAAGTTTGTTTGAAATTTATTAATATTTTATTTACTACCTATGACTTAAACAAAACTTTAAACTGCTGTCAAAAATTACTACGAGATACTTAGGATAGTTCGGCATTAAGGTAACGAGGACATATTCAAAGAAAAGTACGTACGCAGGTATTCCTTTAGGAAAAAGATAGTTGTATGTTACTAATTATCGATGGTGTATTATTACTGGTAGGATAAGTTGTAAATTGCAAAACATCCCGAAACATTGTGTTGTAGAGAAAGTACGGAAGCCTTAATAAATTGAAACCCGATACGTGTAGAAAACGATCCCGAGATTGTTAGCGGAAATAATAAAAGACGAAAATAAATATCTGGAAGACAACAACGCAACAAACAAATAAATTAATTAGAACAGCAACAATGGACTCGGGCGGAGCGGAGTAGGCGATACACGTTCAAGAATAATAACTACCTAATTGGTTTAAAAACTAACAGAAAAAGGAATTGTAAATGTTTGTAATAGATCGCGTGCTGGCCCCAACAGCAATTCTTCCGAGTTCAAAGACATGTTAAAAAGATGAAGAACAACCAATATTTATTTACACTCAAATTAATTTAAAGTGGGTGTTTAATATTCTGTGTCCGTGGTTCGGGGCCTCAATCTATGAATCTTATTCATAATAAACAGTTTCCGTTCGGAGAGCCATTTCATGCGTGCGAAAAATACAATGTGTTATATGGACCCTTGATCAAACTAAATTTGCAAATAAAATACAAAAATTCATCGATGATCTTCTTTTTCTTTTATTGGGGTATTTATCTCTGTAAAAATGTTCTTAAATGTTAAACTTTGCTGATGAAAAAGTGATAGACGAAAGATTATGAGTGAACAAAATACGAAATTTATTTTTCATACAAAAAAAGTCTAACTTAACGAACTATTTTAAAGTTACAGACCAAAATCATTGATCTTCGATGTTTTGGACAGAAGGTGCTTGGTGATAGTCCATTGTAAAATAAAAATCTCAATTGTATATGATAGATAGAACTACACAAGTCTCATTTTTATTTTCAAAATCATTGAAATGATTTTTTTCAACAATTTCAAATAAAATATAATATTCATGTTATTGGTATGGGAAATAAAATAAAATAAAATATTGTAATTTTTTTAATAGGTCGTCTTCCTGGCGATTAAATGAGATAGGTTGTTTACTTCAAGAGACAATGCAATAAAACCAACTATATATTTTTCAAGTCATAATATCAATGTGCCTCTATAAAAGATCTTGAAACTTTTTCCAATTTTTTGTTACATTTTCATCGATAAATTTCGTTGTTACATTTGATCAAGTGTCGAGATAACACACACTGTATACATCTACCACATATAAAAAAATCGGTGGAAATCGTTGCATTTGTTATACCTACTGTTAAAAAAATGCCAGTGGTACGGTGTTGCCTACGAACAAAATAAATAATTATTGGTTATTACTGATAAGTATTGTAACACTTTTCGCGCTTCACTTGAGACGGCTATCTCCATTCATAATAATATTATGATTGCGTAACTCGGTGTGACATTGAGAGCAACGATAAAAAGCGAAAACACAAATATACCTACAAAAAAATCTCATTTACTTAACGTGTCAAGGTTCTTCCCACATAACTTATAACGCCTTTGTAATTAAAACAATAACAATATTATAATTATTATCACCATTTTTAAATTTGAATACACGCGTTAAATTCTAATGACCATCCCTTGAGTTAAATCAAACAATGTTTAAAACGAGTCTACCTGACAAGTTGATAATTTCGGATAATAATCTATACAAATACATCAACGCGATTAAAGTTTTACGAATAGTCGCACGTTCTCAATGACAGTCTGCACAATAGGCGTAACAATTGGTGATTATGGGTCGATAAAAAATAGCCAAAAATTTCTACACAATGCATGTCATGCACTTTGAAATCCAATGATGCGTACGCTCTAAAGAAATTATAAGTGCCTACAACATTATTTAGCATAGTAAACTTCATATGCATCGAATTTAGTAATTTTTGTGTGCGAGATAAGATGTTCAACATGGACTATGTTCCCATACGGCCCATTTCCAATTTGTTTAGTAAGAATGCAAGTGATAAGAGTGTGAAGCGCTTTTAGCGAACGATATGTGCAAATGCGAGTACTGCCCACTGTATTAGTATGTTGCTGCGTTCATTTCAATGGACCATTATTTTGGCTGGAAGGCATACAGTCTTTTACGAGTATGTCAGCGTACAAACATCATACAGCGTTAAAACGGCAGATTTCAATAAAATTAGAAAGAATACATCGACATACCCGTCAAGCAGCTTACAAACACGTGATCGGTGATAAACACACTCAAAGGCACTTGGTTGCCCGCCAAGCGATGTCAAAATCCATGGGAGCTTTTATGGTCTACGTTTAGTTTGTTTTCGGGGTTGTACTGATTAACGGTATGCTGGGCACGTGAAGGAGCGCGGAACGGGGTCGCTCGCAAAAAGTATCGCTGGCTTCTGTTCATTGTAAAGTCATCATCGTTCATGTTCATTGTAAAGTCATGTTCATTGTAAAGTCAGCATTGAATTACTATTTACTGGCACTTGTCAAAGTGGGGAAAGGTCCAATAGCCTACCTTCTGGGCCCCAATTTTAGATAAGTAATAACTGCAAAAAAAATAAATTCAACGATGATGACTGATCCTTTGAATAAATCTAATGTTTCATATTTGAAGCATTAGAAATGAATGCAATTCCCCTATTCAAGGTTTGAGATCTTTATTCAAAACCTATGGATTTGTGAAAAATACGCAAGTAGTTACTGACGTCATCTTCTTTGAAAGTTGTTGTACGAGATTCAAGATTAGGAAAATGAATTTTACTCTTAGAATCGAAAATAATGTGGCGTAATATATCCTCGCGTTCAGGATGTTGTATGTCAACTTGACATTTCAGTATTGTGAGGGAAGTATGTAATACGGTTTCTTTAAAGAAGTAACGGATGTCCATGGTTAGAGAACGCCGCTCTGGTCGTACAGATCTGATTACCTTTTTGTGGTTAAGTTATATTCTATCAAAAATATTTCACATAACTAGTATCGCATCTCAAATGATCGAATTTAATTAATAAGTAGGTAAGAATTAAAAACCTCCTCGAAATAAATCAAGCCTGAGGACTAAAGAATACTATAATATTTCAACAATGTTCAATGTCGAATATCATAAAATTACAAATACATACATTATTTTCTCTAACATTTTGTTACGAAAATCGTATCAAAATCTGGTGCTGAATTAGGATAGGAAATACCTATACAAAGATAGCTACTGTTCAGCTTTACGACATTTTGAGATTCTCATTGATCTTTTTCTCAAATTCATATAATTCAATATTGAACTATAATGCTGATTTATGTCTTATATTAATTACCTCAAAGTCTCGGGTTGCGGTTCAGTCGACGGCTTTCTTACGTACAGCGTACCTACTGAGGATCATTGGTTCGACTCCCGGTGCCGACTATCTTCCTCTTTCACAACTAAAGCCTTTGCTCAATGAGAAAACCGTCAAAAGGGTATATCTATTCACTATGAGTGAGCCCGGGTTCATTTTTATTTTAAAAAACCTGATGAAATGTACGTCAGCGCAAAATAGGGTCAATTTTTATCCGCGTGTTTGCAGTAATACCTACACACTTTGTTTTGATGTTCTAATAACTCGCTAATTTCTAGTAAATTCGCATATTGAATTATTTTTTTTTCGAATTTAAGTAGGTACCTACTTATATTTTAGCCGTAATAAAATCATCCATGTGAGATTTGCCAAATGATGTAAACGTTAAAATCTAAGAAAACACGATTCGTAAGAAAATGCAAACGTGAAATAATACAGTATAAACTTCCCCGGAGATTGTGTTTCTAAATGAGGATGTAATTCGGACTGACGCGCCTAACCCGCAAGTACAAAGTACCGCCCAGTCCCCGTGTACCGTGAAAATAATACAACGTTTAATTTACTTCCTAGTCTTTGTACCAGATACGGCTGTTTTTTCGGGTTCGTGAGTTTCGGAAAAACAAAAACTTATTTTACCTACCTGTTTGTAATGTCACGCGTCATTGAGAATGACTGTCAATCAATATACCTATACGTATAATGAATAAAATTGGTTCTGACGGCCTGAGATAAAAATATCGAGGTATAAATTTTTCAAATTTCTTTTCAATCAAATCTAGTTTATTTCGCTTGGATCGAAATTTAGAAACAAACAAGGCTGTTATTTTACAAAACATCGATTTCAAAAAGAATATTAAGAAGATCGGTGCAAAAAGGCAATAACCATCTAGTGGCGTCCTACAACCAACTGCAAAATAGGGGTTGCCAAACGTAAATAAGAGTCTCCGCTTGTTTAATTTTAATATGATTTCTTTCGGATATCACTCGTTAATCAAGAACAGTTAAAAAAGTTATTCAACCACAAGTTTGGATTATAAGTGAATGTCGAGTGTGGATATTGAAATGTTAATAAAAGTGTTAAGATTTAAAAATACAGAGTCGAGTCAAGATATTGAAATGTCAATAAAAATATTAAGATTTAAGAATACAGACAGAGTCAAAAATATTAAAACAGTTTATGTGAATTTAAGTTCTTAAAAAAATACGACTATATAATATTAAAAAGCTATGTGTTCAAAATCATTATTTGCTACTTCAGAAAATAAAAAAATTTTACCTAACGAATTTGACCAATTTTTTTTTTCAAATTTTAAACATGTCGAACTGTTAGCCTGACGAACGGACAATCCAAAACTTAATAAAATTAACATTCAGGAATCAAATTTTGTACAATAAGTAGTAGAAGTTATTGGTGATAATATACATGATCTCAGAACAACCAGTTTCTCTACAGGTAGGTAGATGAGTTGAATTTAACTACATACCTACTTACAAACCTATTGTGTTCTGATTAAAATATTATCAAACAATACGGCGGATGAAAGATTCCCACCGATTTGAATTTGGAACCTCAAGTCAGCGAGATTGTGGTCAATGGCTTATCTCAAATTAAAACAAAGGCGATTAAGCAATATTGGTGTTTTATCTCGAATCAAATGATTTAAAACGAAAGGAGGTTGTTTTCTTATTATTTTGAATACAGAACGTATTATTGTGATAGATCGTCTCGCTTGGTTTCTTCGAATGATTACAATTATTATTATTACCTAAGGCAGGTGTTCATCAAATCGATGATTCAATAGTTTGTGAAAACCTAAGGTCGATTAAAATTTCGAACACAACATTATGTAGATCTTTACGTAGAACATTATTTATGGACTTCGCTAAATCCGACGAAGCCAACCTCATTTCCGATTCTCAGTCGTACAAAAAACGATCAGGAATAATCAAGATCTAAAACTGGAAACGTAAGGGCCTGTTATGATTTATTTTGATCTTACCGGCTAACATCGAACAAGTGTACAGAAGAAAACTATTATTTTGTAATACAATGAACCTGAATTACATCCTCAAAAAGCGTTTATGATGTATACGAATTTTATGAAGCAACAGGAAAATAAAGCACACATCGAATAATCCATAGATTAATACGTAAAGGAGAAATTTTGTGACTATTTTACGAAAATTGCGCGGTGGAGGAGACTGAAATTTCGCACACTTATAGTTTATATACAGAAGGAGTAGCGAATGCTAATATTTTTTGAAATTGTGCATAATAAATAGATTAAATCATTAACAAAAACATTACAAACACTACTGGAATGTTATGTATTTGATACTCACACACACTTCCACAGACTACTTATAAAGAAGATCAACTTCATAAAAACAGATTTAAAATGAAAAGCGCCTCATAGTGGGCGCAGAAAGCATTTTGAAAGTGGTATATTCAAATGGAAGGTGGAGCGGGAAATGCTGGAATGCTATCTCAAGATATAGTCGAATTTCGAGCACTAGTATAAGTAAACTTCAATAGACGAAAATATATTTTTTTATAACTCGTAAAAATCCAGGTTATCAAAATGAATATCCATGGCACAAACTTATCTCTCAAACACATCTGCAGATCAAAAATGTTTTTTTTAGATGAAAATCGAAAGCATGTACTTGCATAAATATCGGTCTGGTAAAATGTGATTGAAAATATTTATTTAGAAAATAACGTACCTAATATAAAAAACGTAAATCAAATTACATACTAACCTGTTAACCCAATGATCAAAAATATAGGTAATTGACTATTATTTTAGCGAAGAAACATACCTGAAACAAACAAAAAATAAAGTTAAATAAACAATGGTTATAAATACACAAAAACATTTCATGATCTTCCCGACAAGATTGCAAATAAAGTAATATCCGGTCTAGCAATAAGCAATTTCGCTGGGGAATTAGTAAGTGCCTTAAAATTCCGTCACAAATCTACAGTGGAACATGACAATAAATAAATTATCCTTGTTTATGAAATCTGAAGCAATTTCACAACGAATGCATTTTTGACGAGGAATAATAAATTTAAGGTGTCGCGAATTTTGACTCCCAAAATCTTACAGCGAGTAAGTAACCTTCGGGGAAATAGTGCCACTACTATACACATACATAAGAGGAATGTTAATAATAAATAATGTAAGTCGGTACAAGAGCGAGGTAGATTTGATACGACACAAAGATGACGAGGTACAATATGAATCAGACAATGACATCAGGTGGCTGACAACCCGACGTCTAACTGTACAAACTTATGATGGAACTTCAAATAGAACAACCACCTAATTAATTTCACTCGTAAATTTATCACTGCTTATATTCATAATTCTGGGACAAGGGACTGCCGTATCGTTCTCTCAGCGATAGTTAAGTGATGTGAGACAGGGCTCCAACTATGTTTTTGGAACAAAGACGCGAGAAATTATCTGAAATAGCGAGTCGAATAAATACAACATCCAAAATGTTTGAAAATTCTAGGATCCTTTCTAAAGGACCAAGTCTCAATATAACGAGTCAAATGAGTTTAAATTGAATGTTTCATTTGCAAAATATCTTTAACCTATTCGTTCGTTCATTGGTTTATTATGATAATATACTAGTTGACTCGGTAAATGGCGCATCACCAACTTTCTACGCCTTTACTTCATTTCCAGTCATTCATAACCAATGAGATAACGATGCTTTTGCTGTGACACATCTGACAGGGAGGGACACTTTTCATGAAAAAAAAACTCAATTATTTATTTCTGTTTACGTCTCAATTATTCAAAATTTTCTCACCGTTTGAAACTTCTTGTACTTACTTTCATTTCAACATCAGAAAGTTTCATTTCTCGATACAAGAATTAGCCGAATCGGTCCAGCTATTGAAGAGTTTGATAAGCATGATCGAGGTCCATGGGAGGAATTAGCCACCGAAAGAAGGCCTTCCATGTCAAACGAACCTTCTTGCCAAAATTCAGGCAAAAAAAAAACTCCGAAGGTCCGAGACTGGCCCAATTCGATGCGACCTCACGCCTCGAACAGGTACCAAAAAGGGGCCGAAATTCGGCTATCAGATATAGTATATATATACAACTGAAAAAGGTTCCTGATGGTGTACAGACTACAGGGGATGAAAGCTATCTTTTGACTATGTAACTCTTGACTCTAAATACCTAAACTTACTTCCGTCAGAGACTCAAAATAGGACAGGATTTTACTACGCGAAAATTATGCCACGACTAGCTGCAGTCAAAACGATCCTGCCTATCTACATAATAATTCAGTAATGTATGTATATTTATTTATTTATTTATTTATTTATTTGTTTCACTCCAACTGTATGTCAGAGCATCACGCTAAAACCGTAGGTTCTGCGTTGAATATTTTTCTTCGCAGTTATTCGCAAATACAATTGTGGTAATCTGAGATACAAATATTTACATTTCATTAAATATATTTTAAATTATTTACAAATTTCTAAAAATTTAAAATCTTCATACAAAAATGAGAAAGTCATGTTTTAAAAGTAAAATTATACGTCTAAATTTTGTGTAGAACTGTAGCATTACGGTATGAAAATGTACAAAATCAATCGAAGTTTGATTTGAAATACAAAAAATATAAGTAGAAGTCTTTTAATTCTTATTTTATAAAGATTTTCACCGAAACTTCTTATAAAATATGTACGCCATGACAGATGACTAAAGCCGGTAAAGCAGAGTTCGCTTGCACCCTCTCTCTCCTAAGGTACCTCATTAAATTTATCACTACAGTCATAAGTAGGTCAAACTAACTATACATAATATAATACTAGGTAGGTAGGTACCTATATCTACAAACAGGTTTTCATTAGGAACAACTACACGTATTATAATACTAGGTAGGTAGGTACCTATGTTTAACTACATTCTTCTTTTAATTTTTTCGCGTATTCAACAGTGAGTATTAATTTTTCCTCATCTTCTATTTTTTTTATACTTAAATATTGAAAGTGACATTAGTTTTTCAAACTTTTCGCATATTTAGCAGTGACTCTTATTTTTTCCTTTTTTGAAACATTAGCTGGGTACACATTCTAAATCTTAGCGTGAAATGCCGCCGTAGACAAATTCAAATTGGCGTTCGACTACAAACAAAGATATCGCTAATGTATAGTGCGAAAAAATTAACTGTCCACTGGAACATATAAACATTTATTCAAACCAAACAATGATCCTTATAATATAAAATATAAAAAGTGGACAGTTAATTTTCTTCCTACTCTACATTGTCGAAGTCGTTTGTAGTCGATTGCCAAATGCATTTTGTCTAGGCCTACTGGTCCTGAGAAGGGGAAAGCTGCATACAAAACCTGTTCAATAACCTACGGCTCAAGTCTGACTAGCCAAATCAACAACGTAAAGCAAGACGGGTATCAGCTAGTTAACAATAATTTTAATGTCTATCTCGCGTGCATTTAATTATTATCGATCTCAATATCAAAATAAACGTTCAATTACTTTATAAACGAACAAATCAACCTTCTAGTCAAATTACATACGGGCTGTCATTAAACCGCAAGTTTTCCTCATTAGAGTTCAAAATCGCTCAACTGCTTCGGTCTTGGCCCGCGACCTTTTCGCCAGTGAACCTCATGAACTGAGCTGAAAAGCGTCCAAATCAGCCACAGCCCATTCTCTTGGAGAGTCATGTGAGGCATATCTTCAGTCCACAGCCCTCCTGACATACTAATTATTCTTATAAGGACTCCGTAACTTTAACCTTAATAGATTTACAACGGCGCGTGTATAATACCTAATCTATCTTATGCGCGGGCAATAACAAGCTCAGAATATCATAATATCGCGACCGGATATTCATAACAAAATTACTCTCTCGGGGATGTACCTACTTTTACAAATGAAAATTCTACACTAAGCTTACTAGAAGGTTCTAAATATGAAATTCCTAACCGGATTCAAAAATAAACATTTAAGATAGGTCACACCACTGGTATCGGACAATGGGGTAACCCGCGAATGACAGATAACAATCCGCGACGTGTGCTTGACATGTGACGTGTGAAAACAATACAGGGAGGTACATGCTGCAATACAATAAGCCCAATGGCACACAGAGATCACAAATATTCAAAACAATGCCGTAACGCATCGGCCATATATCTCTCAGCTAAAACCAATCGAGCAATTCGCTCATAAGCATGCTTGGCGGGGCAACCAAGCAACAAACAAAATACCACACAAGAAAACATCTCTCTGTGTCCATACAAATTCTAATATCAAAAAAATCTGGTCACTCACCCAAAATTCTGCCTACCTTCAAATATTTAGCAAAAAAGCACAAAACGAAAATAAACACGTCACATTCATAGTTGGAAGTTGAATTACCACGGGGCTGTCCAATCTAACGATCCGCCACGCATCCTCCCTCTATGGTTAGCCCAGTCAAACAATAAATAATATATTATAATAATTAAACAGAAGGCTTAATCCAAAACCGAAGATTCTAAGTGAAACGCGAATTTATCAAATGTGATATTTCAACCTCCAAAGATACACATCAATCAAGTCGCACGCAAATCCCGTATTAATAACAACACACTCGGACACACCCCGGTAGGTACATAATATGTACAATTGAAATATGCGAAGGATATTAAAAATTACTCAAACACTTCAACACAAAATTTAAGAACGTCTCCCATCGGAGCGTGGATCTAGACTAAACTTCAAAAAAAACTATTTGTCCTATCGAGGGCCAAATATACTATCTCAAAACAAAGAAGCCTTGCCTTCTCTACTAATCCCTTTAAATAACATTTTTTCTAAAAATGGTTTCCCCGTACATCCATTCAATATGTAAAAATACCAAACCTTCTAATCTGTCATAAACAAAGAAGCAACTGGTTTTCAAACTCTTTACCATCGCGTTCCCAAATTTTCAAACAATGACTTAACAATATTTTGAATAAGACATCTGAATAAATCCCTCACATCAAGTTTTAGCGATACCAATGAACAGCGATCAACTCTTATATATAAGATAGAAAAAGAGGAAGACCATGTAAGTATTACTGTGTTCCGTTCCTTCGAAAAGGTCAATTAAATTCAATTATTTCTATGTAAACTTTTTGCGAACGTAGGGAAGCTACACGAGCCTTTCGTAGCAAATGATGAGGAATGAGGTGGATAGCCGCGCAAAAGGGCAATAAAACTTACCATGCTCGGATCATTCTAAGTAAGATATAGAAAACGTGACCATAGGGGGCCAGGATATGTCCGAAAGAGTTGCCATGCTTAATTGATGCTAGCGCCTTAGAACAATTTCGAGATGACCCCAACTCCACTGGAGAGATTCTGGCTAATTTTTGGGTGGAACATGGATGCAGAAGGTGCAGGAGATATCAGCGGAAAACGTGAAGGAACCCTACATTCAGGAGGGGACGGTTTCAGGTTATATTTTGCTGTTTCGCCACATTGACTGTACAGAAAGGCTTCAATTTTTTATTGATTGTAGGAACACATTCCATATACAAACCTATAACTGTTAGTTAACGAGTTAGCTATAGGAAAGCCGGGCTCATGTGGCACGAGGCCCATCATGCAACATTTTAATATAGTAATATTTATGAGGAACTATTCGGTGAAATAATGTGCGCGATGCCTCACACATAATGGGACATGATTTATATTTATGAAGAGCCCGACTAAATCCTTACACGCTTAAGTGTGAACCGCAGTTCCTCGTAGCCGCCGTACGGCCGTACAGTGTTTATGATATAAAACCAATTTCGAGAGACACGCAAAGAAGTTTCGTACAATGTAACTACTATAATAACACTTCATACATTTTTTTTGGTTACCTTTCTATGTGGATGTTGAATGTGTGTTGTTAATGTTGTGTCTTTTAAAGAAGAGCTTTGTTTTACTTAAATGAGTTAACTATCTATTAAGACTCCCTCACGTTGAATTACATGACGAACCCCAAGGAAGACGGCTTCAAAGTGGACCAACAATGTGGTCGATGGATAGTTCAGAGTCGACTTTGCGTAAGTCAAAACTATTTTGACTTACGCAAACTCGACTCGACTCAAAACTATTTTGAGTTACGACCGAGAATGCATTTTTTAAACTAATAAAAATAACAAACCGCAAAGCCTGAATGAGGAAGAAGAATAGTGAAATAACCCTGATCTTGAATATTCGATATTAGAAGAATGCCGTAAATCCATTTTCGTTCAATTTCAAAAGCCTTTTCAAAATTAAAATATCTTTATTCATATACATAAGTTTACTGCTCAATCATTTTATATTTATGTCTCATGTATAATAGCAAAGAAAGCTGACTTTTTATATGGAATAAATGTTGTATTGTTGACCTATCCTGTCAAAACCCTTGCTATACCCACAGACAGGCTTTGCCTCGTGGGATTTCTCAAAAATAGTTTATACTCATGTCAATTTTTTATATACTTATTATTGTTTTTTTTTACTGTGTTAAAAATGATATGCTGTATATACCTACCATTTGTAACATTTTTTACCTGAGAAATATACTTATTATTATTATTTCAAATCATTTATTCATTAAATCACAATATATCATATGAAGTATACATCATTGTAAAAAAAAATAATAAAAATAAATTAAAATTAAATACAATGCTATATACTAAATATAAAAATATCGGTATTATCTCTCATGATACATCACGATGTAATGTAATCATGAGAGATCTTCGAACTACAGAGAAAGGAACCTTCTTAACATCCTACATGAGGACAACAGAACTGCCTTTTGGATGGCATATCTGAGACCACAACAGATGCCAAGTTTCCCTAGATTGTCTTTAAGAGACTTAGGAATAACTCCATTCGTCGATATCACTATAGGTATTATGTACGTGGTTGGTGTATGCCACATATCCTTGATTTCGTGAGCAAGATCAAGATATTTAATTATCTTATCTTGCTCGGCTTTTTTCAAATTTTCGTCATACGGAATAGTGATATCCACGAGATACGTTATCCCGTTCCTACGATCAACCAATACAATGTCCGGACGATTTGCGTTAATCGTTCGGTCAGTTTGTATTGGTATATCCCAATACAACTTTGTATTACTGTTTTGCATTACCGAAATTGGGGTGTACCTATAATAAGGTACTTCAAGATCGAGCAAACCATATTTCAAGGCAAGTTTTTGATGAACTATTTTAGCCACATCGTTATGTCTGTGCAGATACTCAGAACCACACAGGAGAGAACACCCAGACAAAATATGTCTGAGTGTTTCTCCTGTTTGGCCACATGCACGACATTTATCAATTATATCAGGTGCTTTAATAATATATTTTTTATAATTATTAGTGACGATGACCTGGTCTTGTATTGCACAGACAAAACCTTCTGTTTCGCTAAATAGTTCACCAAACCTTAACCATCCAGTCGAATCTTCAAGACTTACATGTGATGAATTTAAAGTTTCGAAGAATCGACCGTGGAGAGACTTGCCTTTCCATATATCAACCCGATCTTGTACCCCAATTATCGGTGGTGAAACAGGATTTGATAAATTTAAGGGCGTGTACTTCAAATCACACGCAATGAGGTCTTCATAACCCAATTTATTCCTTGATGAGATAAAGTAAGATTGGAGGAGGTTTATCTCTTTGTTATTCATGTTTTTGATGTTTAACATGCCTCTACCACCAATCTTCCTTGGTAAATATAATCTCATCAAGGAACATCTTGGATGATGCATCCTATATTGTGTGAGCAAACTACGTACCCTTAAATCCATCTTGTCTAGTTCCGTTTGGTTCCACTTAATGATTCCAAAAGAATACAAAATTTTCGGTACAACCCATGAATTAATGGCCATAATTTTATTTCTCCCGGAGAGAAAACTTTTCAAAACTTTTTTTAATCGTTTAATAAATTCATTTTTAATGTTATTTTTAATAATTTTGTGGTCAAAAACTAGATTTTGTTGAAAGCCAAGATATTTGTAATTTTGATTATCTAAAAGAGGAATGTTTGTAACAGATGAAGAACTATTTTGATGATTGTTTCGGATTATTCCTTTTTGAACATTAATTTTTGCACATTTTTCTAAGCCAAATTCCATTTTTATATCATCACTAAATTTTTTTGTAATTTCAATTAATTTTTCTAATTCAACTAAATTTTTACCAAATAATTTTAAATCGTCCATATAAAGTAAATGACTAAATTTAATACCAGATCTTTTTAATTCATAGCCACAATTTGAGGATTCCAATAATTTACTCAGTGGATTTAGAGCTAAGCAGAACCAAAGCGGACTTAGACTATCTCCTTGAAAAATACCTCTATTGATATGGATTGAATCGGTAATATATTTTCCAGAAGGTTGAGAAACAGATATTTTTGTTCTCCATTTTGACATCAAAAATTTTAGAAATTCTACGAGTTCGTTGTTAATTTTATATATTTCCAAAACTTTTATTAGCCAAGAATGTGGGACTGAATCATATGCTTTTTTGTAATCAATCCATGCCATAGAGATATTTTTCTTTTTGTGTTTCACCTGCTCACAAATAATACTGTCTATTAAGAGCAATTCCTTTGTCCCACGAGATCCCATTTTACATCCATTTTGTCTGACAGATAAAATATCATTTTCAATTAAGTATGAATGAATTTTGTTTGAAATTATAGATGTCAAAAGTTTATAAATTGTTGGTAGGCATGTAATTGGTCTAAAGTTATTTGGAGTTGAAGCATTATTGATTTTTGGGATCACGTGGGTTAATCCTTCTGTTAAGAATTCTGTAAAGTTCAAATTTTCAATTGCAGATTGAAACTGTCTTGCCAATATTATATGTGAATTTGTAAATTTTTTAATCCAAAAGTTTTGTAGCCCATCTTTTCCCGGAGATTTCCAATTTTGTTTAATGCAGTTTTAACGTCAATCAAATTTATACTAAAATTTTGCATTTCTGGATGTTCAGAATTAATTTCTTCTAACCAATCACTATTAGTGTTATGGGATATAGAATTCGACCAAAGATTTTTCCAAAAAGTTTCCATATCATCTTTATTAGGTAAATTATCTGTTTTGAAATTTGAATCTTCCAGATTGGTAAAACATTTTTTTTGATTAAAGGAGAAGAGATGGTTCTGTTTTTCCCTTTGAACCCTTTCTTTAAATCTTCTTATCCGTTTAGCTAACGCCAAGACTCGTTGTTTAAAAAAGTCAATTTTTTCTATTATTTTTAAATTAAAGTTATCAATTGAATATATATTTTCGATATCAAAAATTTTCTCAACAAACAATTTTAATCTTGGTCTATGGTTTCCAGAATTAAATGATGTAAGTTTTCCAATTATTGAGCGAAATTTAGTTATTCTATTTTCTATTCTTTTTTGCCAACGGGGGGTACTTGAATGGTCAATGATGTTTTGATTTCGACTTCGATTAAATTTAATATTAGCCATATTTATGCAAGTAGCCGCTGCACAATAAAGAATAGAATGAACGTCTTGTAAATTTTGACTGGAGTTTAAATCATCTAAAATAATATTATTAACACGACAAATAATTTTTTCAATAATTGGAAAACTTTTGAATTTTGGCAATAAAGGTCGAAGAAAGGGTTCTTGATTACGAAACAACAAAAGCATCTCTTCATATTTGCTCTTAATAGAGTCATAATCAGGGATATTGAAATATTCAAAGTTCTCGTTTGAAGCATCATTAGAATTTATAATATTTATATTATGAATGTCATCAGAGCTTGTGTTGTGATGATTAAGTTGTGAATTTATGTCCAAAATTGTGTTATGATGATTCATAACATTATTATTATTATTATTATTAATAAACAATGTAGGTATGACTTGATAGTCAACGGTTTTATTTTTTTATGTAAACACCTCCATTAACATCTACATAGCCGTAAAACGGAGTAAAAAACTGATCTGAAACATCAGCAGAATAACATATCAATGCACTTCGGTAAGCTTCAGAATTAAACCACGTTCCAACTCGAAATACTCGCATCAATTCACTGCCAAAATCAAATTGGAACTTTTCTCCTGACCAAGTAGAGTAAAACTATATTATTTATTTTATAGAACCTAGACACTAAAACAGAATTATTGTATCTTGTATATAAAAACAGCTGTAAAAATATGTAGAAGAAAATTTTTTGATCGAAACAATGTAGGAGCTGGTAGCCTAGCAGTTCCCGTATAAAACTGAAAGTAATGAGTTCGAAAGTAACTGTTCGAAATAACGAAATTTAAATAAACAAAGCACCACAATTTTATTTCATGTGACACGTTTCGCAGGTACACGCCCTAATGGTCAAAGGATAATAATTATAGAAACTATTAATTATTAATTTCGTTATTTAACCGACCTCGGTAGCCTAGTTGTACTAGCGTGGACTTCAGATCCGGGGTCCCGGGTTCGATTCCCGGTCGGGTCAGAGTTTTTCTAAGTGTTTTTTCACTAGAAATTTCTACCCGGGGTTGGCCTGTCTCAGATTGGACGGGACCGGTTGACTGGAAAAAATTGCCTCAGGCAATAAGTTCCGCCGGCTATACTTACACCTTTGTATAGAAAAGTGTTATATTATTATTATTATTTAAATTACTTTTATCAAGAAAGAAGACAACAAGAATTCTCTTTACACGGTGGAAGTAAATTAGTTACACAATTCCTTAAAGACAGGAATATTCAGACTGGATAATATTCGTCATTCTATATGCAAAAATTTGCCTATTTTGTATCGGTGGAAGTTATTTTTAATTTAGCCTGTTAAATAAACCCGTAAACGAAACACTAACAATAAATAATATGATGTAACTATTAAAATATACCTAGTTTAGAATTTTATTTCGTAGATTATAACATTACAATAATGTGACCGTACCGTACGTTAGTGAAGAACGTTAGATAAAAAGAAAACGTTACATAATAGAAATAGATAATGTGACTAATATTTTAATGTCGTTAACCTTTGGATTTATCCGTAGCAGGTAGAGCAGGCCGTAAAGACGCGAAGATCCACACATAAAAATAGGTGACGGTCGGGCAGGTACCTGCTAGTTACCGGTACAGAAGCCACTTGATTGTGCCACTGTTGTTTTATTCAAAACCAAGAGAGAACACAAAAAGGCATCTCGTTTGAACGGGGCGAGTGGACCGGTGAGAGCTAACGATAACGTCTTCTAGTGGTGAAAGGGTAACTTCGTATAAAAACGGGAAGACTCTCTCGAGTTTGTCTCGAGTGGGTAAGCGTGACAAATGGGCATTTTTACAATCTGTCGGAACATCTTGCACTGATCAACATAACACGGTTAGTTTAGTCATATGAAGGTAGGTACACCACATAGAAGGGTATAATTCGAAAAAGTTACCCAACATCTGAAATGAGAAATAATAATTTTATAATATCGGTAGTTTTTTTTATTATATTATATGAAAAGAAAGGTGTAAGAAAGCGTGGCCAACCGAGAATGACGGGGATCGAACACATGGATTCCGTCCTCGAGGAAGGCCAGGTAAGAAGTAATCGAATTAGGAGAGGTTGTATGATGAGAAATGGTACGACGGTGGAAGAAGCGAAAGAAGTGTTCTTGGATAGAAAAGGGTGGAGGTCCGTACTCTCAACCTACCCCTTACGGGCAACGGCGTGATGGGTAAAAAAAGAAATTATAATATCGGTAGTTTTTACAATGTAGTTACATAGTACGAAATATAAGTGCAATTATTGAAGAGTACCTATGTACTTGTTGGCAAAAATATGCCAGATAACACATTAATCGTCATAATGTTGTAGCAGAAGAGGGTAACGATAATAATATCTCCATATAAATCAGATTACCGCAGTTACTATTTCTAAAGTGTCGATTGTTAATATTATCAATTATTCATTTTTATCACAGAACATTTCGACAGGTGTCAACATTCTACAAGTTGAATAGAAATAATAAAGTCATTTTTTTTATATATAGAAGCAAAGGGAAAAACGCTGCAATACAACTTGTCTTGAACATTCGGTATTATAATAGTTGGTTATTTTCGTTAATACACTATTATAGCCGCGAAATATTTTACACAAATAACATGACAAAACGGTTTTATATCGAGCCCAATATCCCTTGGTCACCGCATCCCGTCTGAATGGCTGGACCAATTTCGCTAATCGGTTTTCTGTTGTGTTTGATATTGTCAGGAGAAGTTTTTTAGGAAAGAAAAAAAAAGATAAATATCACTGAACAAAAAATTTAAGAATACTTAACGTAAGCAAACTTACTAGTTCTTTTGACAATATAAAGAGAAGTATGTTTGAAGTGGTTGGTAGACTGGCGGTTACAACGCCGGCTTTCGTACTGTTTGGTGTGGACGTCGTGGTTCGATCCCAGGTGACGATCATCTTCCTCTTTCACGACACAAGCTTTAAGTAGCTTACTGTGAAAGAGGCAAGGAGTGTATTTGTGTTCACAGATTCATTAAAAAAAAACATTTTAACGAATTTAGATAGATTAAAAAACGGCCGACTTGGCGACCATCAACCAGAATGTGTCCTGTAAACATCATTTAAAACAGACGCATCGGTCGATATTACATTGGTTAAATAAGTAATTTCAGTATTAGATAAATTAGAATTCAATAATCAAACGTCTGTCGAGAAAGGTAGTTAATAATAATAATAAGTATATATTTCTCAGGTAAAATACTGTTACATAAATGGTAGGTATACAGCATATCATTTTTAACACAAGTATAAAACAATAAAAGGTGTATAAAATGCAATGAGTGTAAACTATTGTTGTTGAGAAATCCCACGAGGCAAAGCCTGTCTGTGGGTATAGCAAGGGGTTTGACAAGATAGGTCAGCAATACAACATTTATTCCATATAAACAGTCAAGTCTCTTAGCTATTAAACAAGGAATATAAATATAAAATGATAGAGTAGTAAAGTAGGTAATCTTCAATAGTAGTTAATTATAATATTCTTTCAGCACAACAAATTACTTTACTTTTATAAAAATGACTTGTAATAAGATTCAGTATTCGTCAAATTTGGCAAAAGAGACGTACCAAAAAGATTCTTTTATGTGGCCTTTGATGAATACACCGGCTGTCTGGGTTAACCGAAGCTGGCTGTAAGGAAATACGGCGACGGTAACAAAAACAAAATAAAGATCAATAGATTTCATTGAAATTGGTTAATTAAAAACACCACTCGAAGTCGGTAAATGTTAGGTGTATTTGTAAATAAACGCAATAAAAAGTTGTGGCTCGATTGAGCAATCGCAGTCACATAACGAGATAAAAAAAACTGTTATGTCAAGATATGAAACATGCTCTCATTTTGAAAATATAATATTTTCTTATGAGTAAATTCAAAGATCCGACTACCTATTAGGTTATTTAACACTTCTCTTTCTAAGATAGGGTAACCAGTAAGCGATCAACATTAACTTCTACGAGTTTGCACTCTTGATTCCAGAAATCTTATCCTACAAATGATCAATCAATCTAGTTGAACGAACCATCCTGGGACATCTCTATCATAAACCACACATATAGCAAATTTTTCAAATAATGTTGGCTCTAAAATACGGAGAATTTTTTCAAAACAGTTGGTTAGGAGCGTACCTTTTTATCTAAACAGAGACAGCAATTGAGGAACTACTTCATTGCATTTATTTTCAGAATCTAAAAGTGTTTTAAGTATGTGTGTCTATTAGTTGAATTTTTTCCGTAAAATAATAATTAGGACATTAATTTTAGTAATTTGTGTCCAACGAATCGAAACACGCAGCGCTCAAAACAAAATAACATCAAAGTCACGCAGCGAACTATAAACAAAACTGAAAAAAAAAACACAAACAAGAGAAGTTAATAAAGAAGTATTAATTAAGTACGAAGAAACAAGACGCAGACTACTTGAAAAATAAACAGGAGGGAGTTTGATTGAATCGTTCCAAAACCAACATCATCACATGCTGCATAATTATGTGTACACTCTTTGATGTGAACGTAAGTATGATAATATCAGGGCACTTCTCATATTCCTCAATTTTAATCTTATTTATCCAATCAGGGGGAGGCAACAAGAGCTTTCCATTGCGCTCGATCTTGCGCAATGTTTATGACCTCCTCCCACCCCATGTCCAGATTCCTCAGCTCTGCTTCGAAGAAGCGGAATCTTATTTATAGTTTATTTTAACATAGTACCTCTTTTGACCGTACCTTGAGGGAACATAATACTTTTTTTTATGTATTGAAAGACAGAATCCAAAAATATTTTTTCTTTTATCAGAATAGCGGGCCAAAGTTCATAATCATGCGAAGACGGCTGAAGAACGTATAAGAAGTGTGTTAATAAGGCACAATATTGAGTTAAATAAAACAATGACAAATACACCCACTGATTGAACAATAATCTGTCTTTAGTTGTACCGCAGTTATGGGTGCGTGCTCTTTGTATGCAGAATTATCTTATTTTTAATACCAAATATTCATTATTATTACAATATAATCATACACAATTTACACAAGTATTGCCCGTATAAATCTCTTGAAAGTTTTAAATCTTCCTATGGATTTTTTTCGGAAAAATCGATAAATAACTTGCTGACATTGTTATTTATTTGCTTGGAACAACACTTGTTATTTATACATACATGCTTGGAACAGTATGTATAATTAAAATTAATATTTTACGCGCAGGTTTTAACATTTTGTCTCTTACTTGGCCATAATATAAAGTAGAATCAACCTATGTTGAGTTACAACGCTTGTGAGAGAATTAACGAAATTGAATAAGTATTTTCAAATGCAGGCAGTGTTTGTTCACTCGGTATTTACGGGAAAATTTAACTTGCGGTGCAATAATGGGTTAACTATGTGAAAAGGCAGTTATTGTAGAATATTGTAGATGTCATTTAAAACAGTCTTCGTATTTCAAACAATAAATAAAATGACTTGTGACTTTCTAAAATTAAACCGTTACAACAAGTAGTAATGGACGCACATACGTGATGCACGTCATAATATTCCTGGTGCATAATCTTTACGATGGACATTTTCCTTGCCAGATGATGGGTATGAAATATGTAGGTACTGCAAGTTCTTCGCCATATCGCCTGACACGATATCCTCTTGAGAATCAACGTAATACCAGCAGCAGTCTTGTTCTCCGTAAGTAAATCACCCCATTAACAACTAGACGTAAAGCCAGCTGGTCGAAGCTCTTCACTGAAGACAACAACCTACATGTATGAATACAACGCTGTGGTTTTACGGCAGTCGCCAACCTAGTACTGAAACAAGATGACATGACCTGCGGAGAATGTCTCACAAACTAATTCATATATAAAGCTGCTAATAAGCCATAAAATTGTTAACTCTGATTATAAGTGCAATTTCCCTTCGTCTTTCACTACACCGTTTAGGAAATTCATTATTGAACAACAGATGTTTTATGTATATTCAAATTTTCATTTATTGATGATTTTTATGAAACCTAATCATCACTTGATACGTTTAGACATACAAGCTAACTAGAAGAGGTTTGAAATTTCAGTTAATAATTTTTTTTCTAAATGATTATGGTCTCATTAATAGTGAACACAAACAAAGTTTTGCCATATTTCATACTAAGCAAAGGCTTGTGTCGTAAGCGTCAATGGTCGGCACCAAGCTTCGAACTCTGCACTCTCAGTACGCTGTCGAATGAACCGATGGACTATCGACCACCTCAATTAATAAATTTATTTACAAATAATACACCAACCACGTTTAGATCACAATAGCACTACAAGAAATATAACCCCCAATGCTCAAGTTACAGGCGTATTTATCACATTTAAATCAACCAATAACATTTTGGGATAGGTACCTACTTAAATGAAGAAAATTATAGAACGCTGAAAAAAAATAAAAAAAAAACAATCAGCTCGCTGATACACCGGAGTACACTCGATGATTTTTTTTAAGAATATCAACCCAATGATGAATGTTGTCTACATAAAAGTGATCAACCTCAACCAGCCTTTGCCTTTGAAGGGATAGTGGATGGTAATGATAAGCCCGTAGTAATAAAATGTAAACAGCTTTTTGTATGACAAAATTTCTTAATAAAAAAAATTATTCCACTGTTCGGTGGATGTAATATTTAATGATTGGTTTTTAAGTAGGTATAAAGGAACAAATTGTGAAAGGAAAAACTGGAATAAATGATAGCTCGTTGGGCCACTCGTAAACCTTTCAAAAATCGCATGGGGTGTGTTGAATAAATTTACGGCGTCCATCCATTACAGCATCAGGTGCGAAATGGTGTGGCTTTAGTACAAAACAAACAGTAAACGGAGATTAACCAATCTTTGATGTGGAGCGAAGAAAGATGGACAACCGCACGCGGCCCAAACATTTCGGAGGGCTATAAACAAATTCCCCGCATCTGTTCACTGTCTCCGATACATCAGAGGGACACGGGATGACCTATTTGCCGCTACATTACTATCAAATATTCAACGGATATTCGACGCACGACGTTTATTTCTTAACGCAACACATTTCTTCACACAAACTGAAATACGTGAGGGAGTTGCCGCATTCTGTGTTCGGAAATATTAATAGGGATCTCTCTGATATTGATACGAAACATCAAGTAATCGACACAAAAATATTCCTTCGCCATAATACAAACATGAAACGTTTTTCAATACGGTTTCTTAAATTACAATACTTTAAAATGGCGATGCCTTTTGTCAAAGTTAGTATAATTCTTTTTTTTTTCAACACGATTTGATAGTGACGTAAGTGTAGCTAAGAATCGTAAGAACAGTATAAGATATTCGTGGCCTACCACTTAAAGATGATGATGGAAATCAAGAAACACGTTCTCGCAGACCTATTCCGAAAAAAAAAATTTTATAATGGTGCTACTCAATTTCTAAATTATTAAGTAAAAATTATCGCAAATGTGCAGTGAAGAGCTCCTATTGCCTCCCTATGCCTCTTAGTGGGGTCTTAAATGGAGTATTATTGATCAGATCAAGCCAATCAAATGCCAAATTGCAATAAAGAGTTCAATCAACCAAACGCTTTTAAGACGAAATGAAACAATATAAAACAGAATCCAAAAACAGAATCCAAACATGCAAATTCAGCGATACGAAAGCAAAGTTTGCAAGAAAAAGCCAAACTTTTAAAAACTAGTATTGTATATTTATACATAATGATATACCTAATTATTGATATTTTAACACGTTTCTTATTTAAACTGCATTTTAAAAGGTTGTAACAGTACACTGTGTATGAAAATATAAAAGTGAATTGTTCATTCTAGTGTGACATCATATGGCTTCATTGATGACCGATGAGCGCAAGGTATACCTATGTTTATTTTAAACACGGCCTTTTTCCTCTCGCACGGTCAGCATACATTATTATAATATGAACATGAGGTGTTACATTTCTCCCGATGCACCGTTTTTCTTTGTTTATAGTAAACAATGGCCGTTACTGTAGGGTACTGGAATAGTGAACTCATTATCAACCGTTAAATAATGCAATATGCGAAATGCGTTAAGATCAAAGGCTGGAGAAAACAACGCATCAGCTATGAATGGCGACCCGAGATAACCATCAAACTAACAACGAGTAACTGCAAAATCGAGGTTCATACCTGTCTTAGCAAGTAACTTAATGACTGAGAAAAAATGTGCAACATAATAAAATTGTTACCCCCTTACTAGCTTGCATTGTCTGATAAGTCACTTCTTCAATTCAAACAATCGATTTTTGACCCACTTGTTTCAATTTAATATTTATGTATGTTTTCGATTACGCTGTAATGTTTGATAAGGTATCTCTAAACTACAATCAAATCAAATCAATCAAAACTCCCTTTGAACTACACTCAGGAGCATAGGGAGGCAACAAGAGCTCCCCACTGCGCTCGATCTTGCGCAATGCTTATGACCTCCTCCAACACCAAGTCCAACTCCCTCAGCTCTGCCTCGAAGGAACGGAGCACGTATGAGAGGGTCTTCCACGTCTTCGAGACCCTGATGGGAGGAAAAACAGCGCTCTCCTCGGCCAACTGTCATTCGGCATCCTCAACAAATGTACTAAACTACAATAACAGAAAAAAAATTATTGGTGCTATAGGTATATATGTTTGATTTCAAATCTTGTACAGTATTTTTCGGGCCCTTTCTGTTTTCTTATAAAACTTGAAATTTATATAGATAATAATTTCAAACTGTACATAAATCAAAACTAAATTATACAGTGAGGTAATTGACCCTTTCATAAAATACATAAATTATGCAAATTGTAGAATAATCTTGTATTTTTTTTATAAATAGATCAATAATAAATAAATTGGTAGTAGTTAGCCGAGCGGTTCCGTCACCGACTTTCGAAACTTCCCACATACTGAAGGTCTTGTATTCGAAACCCGGAACCGATCATTTTCCCTTTTTCACGACACTAGCTTTGCTTAGTGACGTAAACTTTGCTTGGAATCAATCAGTTTTAAAATAATTTCACTATCAAATAAATTACATTATTTACTAATAGAATTAGGTATCTGTGAACGTTCATTTTTCCTCATATGACATAATATTGTGAAGAATTTAGTGATGGTTATGACTATTTCGCCGAGATCTTTCGCCTTCATAGATGAGCAACCTATTAAAAACTTCTCTAGTAGCACCGTAGATAACTTTTTATCCATGTTTCGCAGGAGTTTGCTAGAGCAGGCCTTACATAATAATTGCACACATGTATTATTTAAATTACACATTATTATAAGGGCAACATCCTTTCTAGAACTAAAATTATAGTTTCAATGATGAATGTATGTAATAATACTAAACTTGTAGAAGTTCGAACAAAACTCGGGTGCATGTATGGAGGTTATAGCCACAATAAAATGGACGTTGCGAATAATGGTTAGACATGCATGCAACCTCAAGGTAACCTGGCTATCTCTACACCCGCGATCTTACCAATACGACAGCAAGAGCGAGTACGTAGCAATGGTTAAACCTCTGTCTTTCTCCCTTGTGCACGTAAAACAATGCACCAACCAGCCAATACACAATACACTCGATATAGCGGATGCGAATATACGAGTACTTAACCGATAATGTAACGGTTCGCGAAATACCCAGGTGCATCGGCGTTCAAACAACGTTTTAAGGACCCCAAATGAAGCAATAATAGACCTGAGAGCAACACTGATCTACTTCTTACAATATTGGTATTAATTTATTTTCGATTTTTCTTTCATCAGCGGGCATTACAGTACTCCAGATGCCAACAAAATATAAAACGTTACTCAAAATCAGATACGCGAGCGAGTAAATTAATTAAAACATTTAAAAACATTTCACTTAACAACGTACAAAGAAGAACTGTGATAATTTGCAACAAAAAATGCACAAAAATATAGTATTAATTAACTATTTAAGTAGGTGCTTTTTTAGTATTATTTTTAACGCCACACAACATGCTTAAACCACTAACATGGTAAACACTAAAAGAGACCATCGAGAAGAAAAAGAGTAAGTAGATCCAAGCCATAACCGGAGGATTATGTCAAGGAAGACACTTCTTGAGACCCAAAGTTTGAGGATTTAGGAAAAATACCGCAATGTCAGAAGGTGGAAATTTATGAAGGTCACTGGTTCTCAGTGCCATCGCTAGAAAAGTACAAAAGTAGGTACGCACAGGAGAGAAATTTCTAGAAGGTTGCAGGCGAAATCTATGTCCAGCAATGGATAAAATAATTAAGTATACCTATTATACAATTTCAATAAATGCACAACAATTTAAAGAAAATTTTGGGGTAAAACATTATACAAAAATGCATGACGTGAAATATTCGTAGCTAAAATTTATGGTACATTTTAAGAGATAAAAATGTTGATATCATTGAGAAAAATCATGGCAGTATTCATGAAGATGTTAAATTTATTCGGTTTCGCTCCAAATAACGGCTGCATATTACAACATATTTTAAGATCTGCTTCTCGTTTATTTTAACTCAAACACAAAACAATGCTCGAGCGGATAGGGAAGTTTATTTTAGTGCTCAACAATGCATTACTACAACATTCTTATTAGGCGCCGTGACACACCGACCAAAAGGCAGATTCTCCGCTCTATTTTGTAGTTCAACTAAAGTGACCAACTTGACACATTTCTGAGGGTAGATTCTCTTCTTCATATGATGAAAGGCACTCAAGGTTAATCGAGATTGTCGTATCAATGTTTATCAACCACTGGAGATTCTTGGTCTGACGATCCGGGCTCAGAAAGTTAGTAAGTATGTGTCCAACTAAGAAAAAAATCGGCTAGCTTTTCGGCTCTCTTTCTGTATTTTGATAACTGCAGCCAACATATTTTTGACAAAATATATCACACGAATGACAAAAGGAAACATAATATTGCTGACTTAGTGATGAAGCGCATCACTCATTCTGAATATCTCTCACGCAAAACCACATAATTTCGGATTATATAAACCTCACATCGGCCAGTAAAAATAATATTGTGCTCGATATTGATTTAGTTACATTAGTTTTCTAGGACGAGCTGTCCAAGGTCAAAATGTACAAAATGGACTACCCACATAGAAACATTCTTTTACATCAATGAATCTGTGCTCACTCAAAGTGAACACTAATACTCTAGTAAACTACTTGAAGCTTGTGTAATGTAAGAGGAAGATGGTCGGCACTATTGTCAGCAAAGAAATTAACACGGTAGAGGGCGTTAAAAGATTGCAAAAGGGGCAACTTGAGTCGTCTTCTTCTTATCCCAAATGGAGCCTTAAAGTGACACTTTTAGGCCCTCCGCGTTATTCGCGAGTCTTCCCCAGGAATGATTCACGAATAACGCAACGCATCTTACTATATGCGGAGGGCCTTTCAATGACAGTAAAAACAACTTGACAACACCTCGAGGAAACCTGGATTTTGTTTGAGATATAGAGAACAATACCCTATAGTCCCCGTTTCTCAAATTCGCCAAGTCGCTTGTGTACAATAGGGATGATGAGAACTCTGATTTCATCCCATTGCTGCTAAATGGAGCTATTAAGGAATTATATCTTTGACTAAACGTTTCGAATGACATTACATACATGCAAGTCCAAAGTAATAACAGAGCATGTTAAAAGAAAAGAAAACCACTGCGGCAGTTGCACGATTTTGTGTGCATGGTGTATGTATGGTAATTGGATGATTTTTTTTTTTCACTTTCTTATGGAAGAATAAAAATGGTGCAGCCGATACAAGTATGAATGAAACCGATAATGATCTCGTAGTTAATAGGAGCTATTTTAAAAATAACAAATCGATGTTGCATACAAAATATGAATCATGTGAAAATTACAATTCAAGCAAAATTGGACTTGACAAATTTAAAAACAATACAATATTGTTCACAATTGCATTTAAAAAGATGTAGGTATATATATTTTCATTTGAATCCTAAATCAATGTGAATGAAACTCAACTAGTGACATTGATCTTCCGTCATGCTCGTTTTGGCACAAATTTTTTGAAATAAGAACAATATGAGCTGTCAAAAATAAAAACACCTGTTGGCAATCAACAGCCATCTTTATTTGAATAAAAAACAATAAGAGTTTTGATATTTGATGAATTCCCGTCACGGTTTTTTTACAAGAAAACATTTTTGAACAGTTTGTTGCATAACTCTTAATTTTTTTTTTAATATCACATATGTCCAATTTTGCGTTCATTAATTTTTTTTTTTTTTAATAAGAGTCTGTGTTCACTCAGAGTGAACACAAATACACTCCTTGACTCTTTCACAGTAAGCTACTGAAAGCTTGTGTCGTGAAAGAGGAAGATGGTCGGCACCTGGGATCGAACCACGACGTCCGCAGTACGAAAGCCGGCGTTGTAACCGCTGGGCCACCAACCACTTCAAAAATATATACACATGACTCGTATTTTTTGTGCTTTATAAGGCATACGTAAAGTAAGGTAACACGCGAATAGAAAATTCCCTAGACAATTATTCATAAGAAACTAGGAGTAAATTATTAGGACGTGAAGGAGAATGTGCGTGCTGCACAGCACACGACTCATTATCACATGACGTCTATACACGTCCACACACACACACCCTCACTACGCACACCAGTCATGGCTAATTATTTATGGTTCATTTTCTGCCCACAGTGATGATGATGGATATTTTGTTGTGAAAGATTACGTTTAAAAATCACAGGTTCCTACCTAAGCCTTTCAGCGTGTGAATTTATTCCAAAATAGCTTATCCGACATAGTAAATTGATTTGTATTTACTATGAATATTGAATTCAAAATATTATGATGATAAATTACTTGATTAGGTATGTATTTAACCAATATAATTCCAACCGATGCATCTTTTTTAACCCATATCTTCCCAGACATAGAAATAACCGTCAGATTTTCATAAAAATCACAGGTTCTTACCTAAGCCTTTCAGCGTGTGAATTTATTCCAAAATAGCTTATCCGACATAGTAAATTGATTTGTATTTACTATGAATATTGAATTCAAAATATTATGATGAAAAATTACTTGATTAGGTATGTATTTAACCAATATAATTCCAACCGATGCATCCTTTTTAAGGGGTTACAGGAAAATTGTTCGAAAATCAATTGTTCGAATTTTACGTCATGTTTCTATTCTACGTTCAATTCTACGTCATGTTCCTCCGTCATTTCCACACCACATAGGTATTTGTCTATTCTTATTTTTTCGAAAGCACAATAATTCGAATGACAATTGCTCGAAAAACAGTTTTACGAAGATAGGTACAGTTATTTTGTCAGGAATTACAATAATTGTTCGAATTTTAACTACACCCCATACCAATTTGCCTTTTCTCATTTTTTTCTTTCATATGAACGTCTTCTTATAAGAATAACGAACACAACAAAAAAGAATTAGCGAAATTGGTCTAGCCGTTCACGCGTGATGCGATGATCAAGGAAAATAGGGCTCTATTTTTATATAATATATAAGATTTTAATTCACATTAGGTAGTTTCGAGAGATTCTTTAAAAGCTATAAACATACTACTGTATTGTGTCATAGCGCGGCAAAAGATATCAATTTCATAATCTCAAATTGAGATTCTCAATACAGTAGTACTAGATGACCTCTCGAACTTCATCCCGCCTGAGAATAAAATATTGTTGTGTCGACTAATTAAATGAATTCAATTTCGTGTTTTATTAAGTTAAGCAACTATTTTTATCGAATATCTAACAACTAAAAACTCTAAGAATTCATTACTGATGTTCGATTTTTAAATGGAACAAACCATTACGGGCTTACGACCGTCTTCTACTGTTATTTCGAAGGCTGGCTTAGTGTGGTCACTTTACGTTAACAACTTTCGCCGTTAGGTGGTAATGTTTAATGAGAATTCTGAACATGTTCAACTTGTCGAAAAATCTCATGTATGCAACAAGTACCTAGATATTAAATAATAATTAATGAAATAAAGAGATTAAAGTTGGAAATTATTGCGAACTATTTTTATGACGATTTAGTTACTACTTAAAAGATGTGTCGTGGCAAAATAAGAAAAGCGTGGTCTGGTAAAAAAAATATTTTTGCTGGAATAATTGGATCGGATCGTTATTGAAAACAAAATGATATTATCCGAATTTCGAATGAAGGCACCTAACAAATGATAAAAAATTATTACAGAAATAATATGTAAATAAATTATATGCATTTATTTGATTATTGATATTTTTATTCAAGAACTTTTATAAATTACTAGCTTTCCCAACAGACGTTGTCCTGTGTTCTGTGTTCCTAAATACGATTATTAAATTCGAATTTGTATGGTGATGAATTAATTATCATTCCGAACGATGCGTCTGTTTTAAACCATGTATATTACATCCGCATTCTGTCAATCGCACCAATTGACAATTTCCGTCAAAATTTCAAAATTCGAATAAAAATTATAAGGTAAAAAGTACTAATAAGGTTGTCTACGAAGACTTTTGTTTAATTTTCCATGCATTTTTCTTAATTTTTTTCTTCTAAAAGGACATTCTCCTTTTAAAAGCCTACACGACGAAAAAAGAATTAGCGAAATCGGTCCAGCCGTTCAGGCGTGATGCGATGTCATCGGGAAATAGCTCTCCATTTTTATATATAAGAAGATGTGTGCATTGTTTTTGATAAAGTTTTACATTGCTTTTGTTATCTTTTTATTATTCATTCACATTATTATGTTTGAGGTTCGTCATTTAAATCATGAATAACCCCGCTCACAAGCCTTGCGTTGTGGGATTTTTCGGTGTATTTTGGCTATTCATTCCTACATTGTTAATAATTATTAAGTACTACCAAAAATTTAGAGTGCAGCGGAGGAAATTAGAAGCATCCTGATGTAAGTATGGATATCGGGAGAGCGAGTACCTTTGCCCATCTACCCTCACCTACCAAATTCAATGAAGTAAATTTAGCTTAATTAGTGGCCGACGTCCAGCGACTCGGCGACCTATTTATTTGGGTATTCGTGTTGTACAAATGAGCCCACCTACACCTCGAATTAAGCGAGGCACGTGTCAACCGAGAGCTGTTAGACAATTTTGGGAAGGTATTTGAGGCAATAGTGTGTGAATATTTTTTTTAATTTTTTTTTACTAGCTTTTAAGGTAACTAATGATAGATACTCATCGCAAAGGCGAAAGCTGTTATGGTTAGTGGTGTTTATTTTACTGAAAATAAATAAGTTACTGCCACATATTCAACAAAGAGATTCCTTCAGTGATAACTTAAGTACATATCTCTTTAAATGTCAAAACATGGCTGTCACTCAACTGTAAATATCAATTTCCCAGAAATTCAAAATACAATCGAATACCTTTATCAATATTATTTGTCAAAATAATGAGTTGGATTAAAAAGGGTGCAAATTCGAGGAATTGAATACAAAAAGTGGACAGTATTTTTGCGATTTGGTTGTTTGCGTATGCGAACTAGGTACATTGATAGCATGTGATAACATAATGAAATGTAATTTTAAATAGTGAATCCGGACTCACTCGAATAAAATACAAAATATACTATCAACATCTTTCACACTTAGCAGTACGCGGTACGAATATCAGCCATTAAATATAGAGAAAATTTAAAAATTCTTCAAAACAACATTAAGGTATTCTACGGGTTCCATAGACATTGGAAGAAATCAAATTCAAAAACTGAATGAAACGAAGCACTGATAATTTAATAAAAAAAATATTATTATAAGGCTCGCAGGCTGCAACACACGGAAGGTGGGTAACGTCACGGGTGAACAATTATTTGGCAGAGGGGCATTTCTCTCTGGTGCCTACCTACCCACTATTATAATAAAAGTATACGAAGGTCGCGCACATTCCTCGGACGGCATTTCCTGCCTTTGTTCCCCAGACTCACGGGCACAGGTATACGATTCGGCGATCCCCCACCATTGGAACGGACATTTGAATCTCTTCTCTTCATCGCAAAGATCCGTCAAAGAGAATAATTGTTCATAATGATAATATCATTAGAAAAATTCCAAATTGAATAATTTATTGCGGTTAGGTATACTGTAATGGTTTTAAATTGAAAAGGCATATGATTCAGTCCGTATGGAAAATTTCTGATTAGGTACTCTAAGTAAGCTTTTATGTAAAAAAAACCTTAACAAAAGCAGATAAAACATTTTAGGTATTTATAAAATCTAAATTTCAAAACATACATCTTTCATCGAAAATCATCTTTTCCTTATTAAGGTTACTTTTATCAGTTACATGTATTGTTCTAATTTTAAGGACATCAATTTGAGATATCGAACAGAAAATCTTTTTCATCAATTTCTGCAACCTAGTTGGAAAGATTTTAAAACTTTTGATAGAATAATATGATGTTTGTATCGGTGCCTGATAAGCTGCGCAAGGTAAATAAATGGGGGCGCATGTATTTTGCATAAAAAAATATCCCTAAGATTCGCATAACTCTGGTTTCGTCTCAACAGAAATCCTGTCATTTTTCGAAGTAGGTAGGTATTCTAATAAGCTTGTTGTGAAAGAGGAAGATAGTTGTCACCTGGGATCGAGCCCTCGACCTTCAGTACATCAGTACGAAAGTCGGACCGCTATTAATTACCGCTATATACATACATACATACTCCTTTTATAGCCCCCGCAAAACGCAAGCCAGCCCGGAGAAGACCAATCCACAGCAAACCCGACCCGCACGAAACCGACCCCCCCAGGTCGATCAAAGCAATCAAAAGCCGGCCCCACACAAATCAAGCCGCCGCGGACCACCCCAAAACCAACCCACAATACGGGAAGCCTAAGCCCCACTCAGGAGCATAGGAAGGCATCAAGAGCTCTCCATTGCATCGAAGGCGTCCGAGGCTCAATGTGCCTTTTCTGACCGGTTGAGGTTTAAGGACGTGAGGTGGTCAACCTCACGGTCCCGATCTGATTTTTCGATTTCCTGCCTCTTACAGGTTGCTCGAAAATCCAGCAAAAAGAGCAGAGGTGCTATTCTTAGCCGGCGACCCCACGGCATCGGCATTCTTCTTCTTTGAGTCACAATCCTAGGATTGGTCTGCACCAAGCATGCTGACTCTTCTTCTCCACTCCTCCCTGTCACTGGCCAGCCTTTTCATTTCTTGGAAGGTGCTGCAGCGCATGTCTCCGATCACCACGGCATTATACATATTACATACCTATTCATAATCAGCAAAAGGGTGCAATATGAACACAGTTCAGTTATACCTGGGTTCGATCCCGAAGTCGAACTTTTTTCATCTTAAAATACCTACTACCAACAGAACCAACTTATTAATTTCGATTGTTTTAACAGAATTCTAACCACTAGCCACCCCGTTCATGAGTCAATGATAAAACCTTAATTATAAGGTGATTTTAATCATTTTAATTTGACCAAAAAATATGTTTTTTTAACGTTGTACCTAGGTATGTAGGTATATGTTTGTGTTGGTGTGTGTGGTCTGAAAAGCCATAAACAGAAAAGCTTGCCGCATATCAACGCCCGTAAGTTTTTTTAAATATGTGTGTATCAAAGTAAGCACAAATGTATACTTTTGACATTATTCACACTAAGCAAAGCTGTGTCATGAAAGAGGAAGATGGTCAGCATTTGGTTTCAAAATGGATTATCGTTAAGATAATTTATCTTTTCGACCGTGGCTACTTGGTGGAACATACTTCGAACTTATTTTAAAGAAACAAAATATTTAGTTTTTTCCACAATTTTATTCATAAAATTGAATAAAATTGTGGAAAAAACTAAATATTTTGTTTCTTTAAAATAGGTTGGATTATCGTTGTTTGTAAACTTTTATTTTCAAGAAACCATTAGCTTCAAAATCAGAATGCAATTAATTGTGTCAGACATCCAGAAAGTTTTAGACAAGACTTTCCTTAAGGCCCCTAGGTGTAGAGAACGACGGTATCGGCTAAGAAAGAGGTATTTGTTTCGTTTTTGCTGCAGTTATCAAGAGAATGTAAACGGATTAAACGATAAATCGCAGAGTATCAATCTACATGGGTATTAATGGGATCTCTTACGACCTCGAGCACAATACATGATCAAACCACCACAGAGTTCGTCTGCCTTTATACATTGCTGGCGTCTTTATGTAATCGATAGTTCTTTTGAAATAAAATAATATACCATCATCATAAGCATAACGTTCTTGACGTAGTTCATGGAACTGTAAGAGAAGATCTATCTAGATTCCAGATCTACTTATATGGTTTTTTAAGCAAGATTTTGCTCTTTTACAAGACCAGGGTGGCTAATCTCGTAATCAATCAACATCAGTTTAAGTTTAAAAACTGCAGTCACGGACCTACATGCGTTCGAATTTAAAAAAAAAAATGTATGATTACAAACTAATTTAAGAACGCGGTCTAGTCCAATCCGTCATTTTAAGAACAAATTTCAGTCAAGTTTGAATTAAGAACGTTACGAGAATACCCCAGCTGATCTACTTAAGTAGGTACATAAATTAATCTGATGGTGTCACCTAAAGTGGACTCTTAAAAAAACACTTTTGACATATTTCACAAGAAAGAAAAGCTTGTATTGTGAAAGTGGAAATGATCGGCACCTGGATTCGAACCTACGTCCTTCTGTGCGCTGTACGTGCGAGTGAGCCGCTGCGCTACCGATCACCTCTTATATTAATTAAGCAACAAATTTGATGCTAAAATTACTTCAAAAATAGTTCGTAAGTTTGATATTACGTGGTCATTTTTTAATACCCTACCATCACGTGAATTTCTAAAACATGGACAACACATTATTATGAAAATCCTAAGCCCTAGCAAAATTCGAACCTTCTGACCCATGTTTATACCAATTCAATAAAATTCAGAAGTAGGTACCTAGTAACTTTTCGAAACTGGTTGGAAAGCATAACACGAAATGTCTTTTTTTTTTCTTTTTTTAACAGTTTGTCAAAAACGTAAATTAATATGAATTTGTTTTTATGACAAAGCTTATTTCACTATACAGATAAGTATATAAAATATAAAAAAAACAACAATATGACGAATAAGAAGATCGATATTTTCATAATACAGAAACAAAAAAAAAAACATATTTTCTCTAATAATCAATTGATGAATAAAAAATGTTCACTTGAAATAACATTTTTCAACTAAAAAGTGGAACCTTTTCCAAGTTGCAAAGACTGTAAACTGTAATACATTGTATTAAAAACTGTACACCATTGTGCAAATCTTGGTTTCGCGCAATTTGATTGGCATTAAGGTAATTTAGTAGGTATCTATTACGATTTGAAAGGAATGTGAATCAATCACAGGAAGTAATATTTATAAAGCATTATAATAATATCTTAATTAAAAACATAAATAAATAGATTTACCTGTGTTGGATAAGCATGGCACCACGAGGATTCCTAAGATTATAAATCCAGCAATTAACAATTTGGGAGTTTGGTGTTTTTTCGTGTGATGGAAAAGAACAGAGTTTGTTCTTTCGTTTTCTTCCATTATCAGTTGTGTTTTACTGTTTTTGTGATTGAATCCAAACACTTTTCGTTGACACATTACAAATTAAAACAAAAACATATAATTTGTTAACAAAACCATCAAATATTCATCTATAAATACGCGAGATACCCTATTATCCAACTACATGACAACCCGCAATAAACTGGACGGTTGCTAGGCATCGCAACCGCCACAACACACCTGTAGACACCTCACTCATAAGTTTAGCAAACTTTTAAAACTTAAATTAACACTAAATTGTATTGATATGTTAATCAATTATGTGTATTTGATGTTGCTTTTCACACTACACATTCAAAATATAAATACACTGAGCACATAAAATAAGAATTTTGCAATTGAAACAATTTACTACACGAACTATTCAGACCGCTGTCAAAAACACACGCACTCTCCGCGAACATTCATCCGTGTTTGGAAAATAAACCGACGTGAAGTTAGTGAATTTAAAACTTTTGTTAAGAGTTGCCAGAAATATAAATACTTGGAAATAACATTTGAAGAAGTTTTTTCATTTTTATTTATGAAGGAAAAATCCAAAAATAATTATTATAATAAATAAATATCAACATAACACTTATTAATGAAAATAAAACTCTTAAAATGGTATACTACACCGTTCGGGTTCTTAGCAAGTGTCGGGAAGGGTAATAAGTTTATATTTTTTTAGAATAAAATAAATAAGTACAGAGACCTATTGAGAAATTTAAATTTCTACCCATTTTCCGTATTTAAATTACATCAACTTATCGTCATTCCACATAAAATATAGGTCATGAGTTATGAGTTAAAATAAGGATTGCAAAAATAAGCTTAGACACAAATATATTCACTCACAACAATATCGTTAAAGTTTATGTTGCACTAAAATTTACACATGACTCCTAGTTTGTGCACTATAACGTTATGTTGAAAATTTCTGTCTTTGTTTAATTTTAAGATTTTCTGTCTTTTTGTTTTTTTTTTCGTATTTTAATCTTGTTATACTACTGACAAAAAGTCTTCCAATAAGAGACTCTCCTTTGCCCCATTAAGTAAAGTCATAGGAGGGAATATTTTTCGTATGTTGTATGCTGCCATGTCATATAATTATGATACTTACCTATATGTTTTTCTTACTTAGTAAACATTTTTACTATAAAGCTGATTCGGCCGTTAAGACTGCTCGAAATTTAATTGTTTAGTAGCCCGTTTTTATACTACAAATTACATATCGTATCTAATATAAGAAACTGGAACTTTCTACAACATATTGTGTATCTATCTGGCTCTATCATATATCATAGAATCTAAGCTTCATTTAACATAATATCGAAGATAGGATACCGTAAGTAGTAGTCGGCTATGATACCATACATTCATACATCAGTCATTAGTATGTTTTACTCTCCATTAAATTTACATATTCGCGATAAAGACAATAAAAAGTAATAAAAATAATCTGGAAAAATGTTTTACACTAAATCTCAAAAATTATGTAAACATAAGGTATACTATTAAGTAGGTAGGTACAACGAAAAATTGATTCAGCCTTCATTTCGATATTCGGTCAACGAGGGTAAATAGGTAAGTATCTTCTTCTTCATTCTGAATCAGAGATGATAATTCATTGTAATTTTTAGACTGGCAATACTAACTAAACGTCAAATTCAATTTCCGCTCATGGCGCTTCCTTTTTACGCCTGTGTTTAGGCCTGTATGTCGCGCCGATAGTTGTAAAGACAAATCTAAGGTAATCGGCTTTGCCAAAGTGAATCAAAGTTTTTAATTGTAACGTAATATTCTATCAGTGTTTACTTTGTCCTATTTTTGTAATATTCCTTGGTATCGTCGCTGTTTGCGCGAATATTAATGTTTACTAGTGATGGATATGTCAACTCAGTTCATTTTTACTCCTCTACTTCCCTAGGATTGATAATATTATATCAATTGGTTCAGCTGTGTATATTAAAATGAAAATGTCCACTTTTCAAATTAGTTTTTATATTGTCTTGGTTGTGTCAACAAAAGTGTTTTCTCTATGAATTGAATAATAACTGTGTTTTTATTTCAGCCATGGTGCGTATGAACGTATTGAGTGATGCACTTAAAAGCATAAACAATGCTGAAAAGAGAGGCAAAAGACAAGTTCTCCTCAGACCATGTTCGAAGGTTATTGTGCGATTCCTGACAGTCATGATGAAACATGGCTATATTGGTGAATTTGAAATTGTGGATGATCATCGAGCTGGGAAGATCGTTGTTAACCTTACCGGCAGACTCAACAAATGTGGAGTCATATCACCAAGATTCGATGTAGCTATCAGAGATATTGAAAGATGGACAAATAACCTTTTACCTTCTAGACAGTTCGGGTAATCCCACATTTTATTTTTTTCTTTATATTTTGAACCGTTTCAGTAAACAAATTAAATTAAGTGAAACCTAAAATAGCATGGTAAACATGAGTTTTAGCGTCGCGAACATTTCTATTCGAATTATCCATAACTGTCATTTTTTTTGACGTTTGGTGTTTCCATAGATTTTTATATAAAGGTATTTTTAATATATTGTATTACTTTAAATATTCATTCTGACGGTAAAATTCGGGGGTAAACGTGATGAGGTATGGGGGGCTCCGCCCCCCAAACCCCCCCTATAATTATAACCTAACCTAACCCAATCATATAAAATAGTAGAAAGCTTGCTAACGCTAACATAAAATAAAATAGAACACTAATAAAATATCTATGGAAACGCCAAACGTCATAAAAAATGACATTTATGGATAATTCGAATAGAAATGTTCGCGACGCTAAAACTCAAGTTTACCAATAGCATATAAGATTGTTCATTTACTTGGAATATCGGAACTACTTTTAGTTTTGACGATTTTCAGAAAGCTTGGGAATAACTTGGGAATGTTTTGATTATAGTATCAAACACCAAATACTCAAAATCTTTGTGGCTATGTTTTAAAATACTGAAGTTTTATTTTTTAGCTAAACAAGCGCATATTATATTTAAATTAAGTATGTTATTGGATGGGTCATTATCCAGTTTCACCATTACTAATGATTTTGAGGTTATTTTATATTATACTCAAGATGTTTTTTTTTAATTCAAAATGGTCAAAGTGTTTTGTTATAATTGAATATGATAATTATTTTCACCAAACAAAATTTACAGAATATATCAAATTAAAAAGTGGTGGTTACGACGCCGCCTTTCGTACTGGAGGTCGTGGGTTCCATCCAAGATGCCGCTTATCTTCCTCTTACACAACACAAGCTTTAAGGGACCGTTCAAGTACTACGTAACGCATTTTTTTAAACATTATTGACCCCCCCCCCCCCACCGAGATGCATCGTAATGCTTTTTGTTACCCCTTTTCCCATTCTCTAAACATTGCCTAACGCACATATTACAACTATGTATGGCTAAAATCACAATTATTACTGGAAAGCCACTAAATAGTAACATTTTACAAGAAAATCCCCCCTGCCCCCCCTATTGCGTTACATAATACTTGAACGCCCCCTAAGTAGCTTACTGTGATGGAGTCAAAGAGTTTATTTGTGTTCATTTTAAGTGAGAAGTAATTGTATTTTCTTCTAAAAACTGCCTTTTTGTAAGCCAGAGGTGTGACAAAACTATCACATTCTGATTATTTGGCTAAGCTATGAGGAATTTACTTGTATGTGTGTTAACTACTGATTGCTTGCTGCGTAAAATATTAACTTCCTCCTGTTAACCTCCATATTATTTAAAATTAAGTATAAAAAAGTGTTTCGCTCCTTCGAAGCAGAGCTGAGGGATATGGTGTGGGAGGAGGTCATAAACATTGCGCAAGATCGAGCGCAATGGAGAGCTCTTGTTGCCTCCCTATGCCCCTGAGTGGGGTGTAAAAGGGAGAATTGATTGATAAAAAAGTAAGAAACGACGGAGAAGTTGGTTTAAAATTGATATTTTCTTTTGCAGATTTATTGTGTTGACAACAAGTGGTGGAATAATGGATCATGAAGAGGCAAGACGAAAACATCTTGGAGGAAAGATATTAGGATTCTTTTTCTAATTTTAAGTAAAATACAAATGTAAATGTACCAATAAAACTTTGGTATAAATGTTTCGTTTTATTTCAGTTAGATTATCGTCTGTCAGTGAATATTATACCTAGCCATATCAATGCCAGAAACGGGAGGCCTACTTTTGACAGAATCGTAACCAAGCATTCGAATTACCCACAACTGTCATTTCTTATGACGTTTGGCATTTCCATAGATTTGTATATATAGGTAACCGTGTCCAAATATTTTGCTGATATTTCGACCCGCGGTTTAAATAAATTCGGGGTAGTGTGTGGAAAGGTATGGGGGGCTCCACCCCCCAAACCCCCCCTATACTTATAGTCTAACCTAACTCAATCGTATAAAATTGTAGAAAATTTGCCACAATTAAATTTAACACTAATACAATAATCTATGGAAACGCCATAAGAAATGACAGTTGTGGGTAATTCGAATCCTCAGTTACGATTCTGTCAATTGTAGGGTACCGGGCAGAAACCTGTTGAAATGTTAACACATTCATGGTTGGATATACAGAACTATTCATTTCTTAAAATACTTAAATGTCAAATATTTTTACCATTAGATTTTAAACTTCCTTAGATTCAATATGGCTGAGACCATTAATTGAATATTATTAAACAAATTTACACATCTCTACACCAAAGTGTCAGTATAAAAAGCAGAACTTTCTGCCTGAGGCAATTTTTCCTGTCAACAAGGCCCGCCCATCCAACTGAGACAGGTCAACAATATATTTTTGGTTCATAACTAGTTATTTATCATTTACTGAATTGAGATGAAAGAAATTGAAGCTCTGTATGTGTTCAAAAATCTGCTTGTTTTTTATGTGAAAAGATGCCTGTGTAAATTCTTAATCCATGTTCACTCCCAGTGTGGAGCATGTGGACGTCACGAAGTTCCCCTCCAAGCCTCTCTATCTTGCGCCAGTTGCGCAGCTTTAGTCCAGCATCTTGTAGAACCGCAGTGAATGCCCGCATGATTGTTAATTTTGGCCTGCCTCGCCTTGTCCCATTCGGATGGTAGAAAAGGCTTGCATATTCAAGACTCTCGGGGGACAGCTCAATCTGCGATTGGTGAAGCTTCATGAAAAGAACAGCATATTCTGTCCAATTTCAGACAGGTTTCCAACAACAGGTAGAAACTTCATGTGATAAACTATAAACTCTTGAGTAGATTTTTATATATATAGGAATAGCAGGACAGACAGCTTAGAGAAACGGTCAGTTTGCTAAAACTGCAGGTGATGTATGGCCATCAGAAACAATTTTTGTCCAAATTATGAACACTGGATTCACCATTAAGTTTGATTATCCTGAGAATGTAGTGGCAAATTCTTGATGTTCTTCAAGAGGTGGGGTTAGCCTCCTGCGAGGTCGACTCCCAGCTGTCGCTCCACCTCTTTGGGGTCTTCCACAGTTTGTGGGCAAAAGAACTGGCCTTCCATACTATCCTCATATCCATTCCCCTTGTTAGTAGAGAGGAATCAAAATTTACCGACCGTATTCTGGATACCTGTTGCGTTTTCTGTCAGTTATCTAGTTTACTCCAGGGCTAGATTATGCTATGACCAAGAAGTATTCTAGCAAAACTTGATGTGAGGATTTATTTATATGTTGTTATTCAAAATATTGTTAAGTCATTATTTGAAAGTTTGCGAATGCGATGGCAAAAAGTTTGAAAAACAGCGGTTGTTTGTTTGTGGCTTATTAGAAAGTTGGTTATTTTTAAAATGGTGTTGGTTATTTTTAAAATTTGGGAAACCATTAGAAAAAATGGTGTTTACAAAGGGATTAGGAGAGAAGGCAAGGTTTCCTTGTTTTGAGATAGCATATTTGGCCCTCCATAGGACAAATGGTTTTTAAGAAGTTTAGTATGGATCCACGCTCCAATGGGAGACGTTCTTAAATTTTGTGTTGAAGTGTTTGAGTAATATTAAATATCCTTCGCATATTTCAATTATACATATTATGTACCTACCGTGGTGTGTCCGAGTGCGTTGTTATTAATACGAGATTTGCGTGCGACTTGAATGGTTTGTATCTTTGGAAGTTAAAATATCACATTTGATAAATTCGTGTTTGATATTTATTTATTTATTGCTCATCCCTAGGCCTTTACAGGCACTTGGAGTCGTCAGAAATACACATCATTATTACAAACAAAAAGAAACAAAATCAATTATTATAATCAATTATAGAAACCTTGGATCAATCACCAGACAGTGCTGCTCATGAAGGAGAAAAGAAAGTGTTGGGATCAGTGGCGTAACGTGAGTTTTCGCCGCCCGGGGCGGGATTAACATTTGCCCCCCCCCCCACCTACCTAATAAAGTTTGGCGCCCCACCCCCTATATAAATGGAAAAAAATCAAAACAAAAAAGTTCGCATATTTTTTATAACTAGTGGTTCAGTTCATTGGTCGAAATTCGACCATAATTAATTTAAACTATAATATACCTATTACAATAGTGTGCGTAGAGTTTTTTTTATTGATTTAATCTATTTTTATGTACGATTTTAAAAAAAATATTAGCATTTGCCACCCCTTCTCTATAAAAACTGTAAGTGTGCGAAATTTCATACTCCTCCGTCCGCTCAATTTTCGTAAAAAGGGGCACTAAGTTTTCCCTTCACCTATTAATATATAGATACTTACAACACTACAATATAGTACAAAAATTCAATTTTTGGATAATGGGATAGAGCTTACTTCTGACACAGATTTATCTACCTGCGGAATCACTGCAAAAGTTTTTTTTAAGACCTTAACCCGAAATTACTTAAAGAAGAAAAAAAGGAACTTGAATTAACTCACTCCGGTGTACACTTTTTTGTACTAATTTATTTACCCTTCACAAACTCGGGGCCCCGATTTTTTTTCTCATTTATTTTCCCTTCACAAGCTCGGGGCCCCGATTTTGTGTTTTTTACCAAGTTTTTTTTTATTTGTCGGCACATTTTGCCGCCCCCTGAAAAGTGCCGCCCGGGGCGGACCGCCCCCCCCTAGTTACGCCACTGGTTGGGATAGATACAGGATCAACAAGTGATTACCAAATATATAGAAAGCAGAATAATAAAGTCACATCTTTCATGAGGGACTCTAGAAGAGAATTCGAGGAGAGGATCGTAATGAGTGGGAGCAAACCTTTCTTTAATTATGTGAATAAGCAACTTTCTTCCAGAGTAAACGTTCCTCCCATGATGAATGTTGAAGGGGGTGGAACAACGTCAGATCGCAAAGAGATGGCAAGTATATTTGCGGATCAGTTTCAGAAGGTGTTTATCAGGGAACCGGATGGTCCTCTCCCAGAGGTTGAGGGAATGCAAAGAGTTAGTAACTCATTTTGTGACATAGACATATCTGAGGAACATGTAAAGAAAGTACTGTGTAACCTCGACGAGCATTCATCCATGGGACCAGACAACGTTCCCCCAATTGTCCTGAGGAGATGTGCTGAGTCAATGTGTGGGCCTGTCACGCACCTGATGAGAAACTCTTATAACACGGGAAGGTTGCCTGCGGAGTGGAAGAGGGCTACTATCACACCAATTTTCAAGAAGGGAAACAGACTGGATCCCGGTAATTAACCTTTATCAGAGAGAACAATATTATCGGAGCAGAGCAACATGGATTTATGCCGGGCAGATCTGTTGTGTCTAACTTACTATTGTGCTTGCATCGGTGGACCCTGAGCTTTGACCACCATGATCCGGTGGATGTTGTGTATTTGGATTTTCAGAAGGCATTTGACACTGTACCAATAAGGAGATTGCTTTTAAAGTTGGAATATCTTGGTATACGTGGAAAGCTGCACAGGTGGGTTGAGGATTTTCTGAGCAATAGACACTTCCAGGTGAGAGTGGGCGATAAGATATCTTCGGAGAGACCTGTTGTGAGCTCTGTACCGCAGGGATCGGTATTGGGACCTTTGCTATTTATACTGTACATATCAGACCTTACAATGGCCATCCAGAGTCACACGGAGCTTTTTGCGGATGACACCAAGTTCTTTGGAAATCCACTAACTCACTCTCAGCAGCTGGAGGAAGATCTCGAGACAATATTGTCCTGGACCAGGAAATGGTTAATTAAGCTCAATGCCGGTAAATGTGTTGTTCTTCACATTGGTCCAAAGAATCCCATGATGTGATACACACTCGAGGGTACCATTCTCGGATCAGTGAATAGTCAAAAGGATTTGGGTATTACGGTTACCAAGGACTTAAAATGGGAACAACATATTCTAAGTATTGTAAAGCGAGCTAACAGTATGACATATTTGATACGTAAAGCATTTAACCACATTACTCCGGAGTTGCTCGTGAAGATGTACAAGACTTATGTCCTGCCGCTGCTAGAGTATGGCTTTCAGATCTGGTCCCCATATTTTGAGAAAGATATAGCACTATTGGAGAGAGTTCAGCGAAGGTTCACCAAACTGGGAGTGGAGCTTAAGGATTTGACATATGAGGAGCGACTGGAAGCCTTGGGACTGACAACGCTTAAAGAAAGAAGAATGAGGGGCGATCTAATCGAGACATTTAAGGTGTTGAATGATCATTATGACTGTCCTGAACTGCCCCAAATCTACACCTACAATCACAATGAGCACCTACTTTGCTGCCTGCTTGATAGCCTAATAATAACAAAAACAATTTTCAAATTTCTGCAGTGCAAATAAATAAGCGAGGCAATATTATAATGTAGTTACACATTAACAATAAAACAGAAACAGCCCAGGCATTTTGTGTAAAGGCAATAAATAATGATATAGGCGTGGCTGAAAGGTGTAAAAGGCCGTTTCAGCCTCCTGTCAGTAAATGCAATAACAAAAAAAAAAAAAAAAAGAGTTACAAAAAATAAATAAGTTTTGTCAATCTAGCAAACAATGAGAGCACTCTACCAAGTGGCCGCCCCAACGAGCACACAATGCGGACCAGAGCAAAAGATCAAGGGCCGGCCCAGTCACACGCCATACGCTACAAACCCCATACAACCATTAGTACCTATATAGTTTGGTTTTGATTCAGCATCTCGTCAACATTGTAAAAGCATTGTTCAACCAGATACTTCTTTCTCTCTTTGAAAGGTATCATCATCCATGCATTTAAATGGTTCAGGTAATTAATTATAAGTGCGCACACTATGGCATATGAAGCTCTTGGAGACTTTCGCCAGGCGATGCTTGATGGGGCGCACATTATTACCCGATCTAGTCTTGTGATCATGGTGGTCCGGTTTAGGGGTGTGTTCGGCAGATTCCTCCGTGAAAAGAAGACATTCCCGGATATATGCACCCGCCAATGTGAGAATACCTTGTTCTTTAAATGCATTTCGGCAAGTCTCCCGTGGTTGCATACCCAGTAGCGTCGTCAGAGCTCGTTTCTGCAAAATTGATACTCTTGAGAAATCTGCCCCTACACCCCAAACCATCACACCATAGATCATGATCGAGTGGAAGTACGCAAAGTAGACGTTCTTGGCCGTTTTTACACCACACAAGTCTTTAATTTTTTTAATGGCGTAAATCGCCGAACTCAACCTACCACAGAGCTTGTCCACGTGTGGCGACCATTGTAGCTTCTCGTCTATTACAACTCCAAGGAACTTATAGCTATTCACAATGTGTAATGAATTATTTTCCAGGAGTTGATTCTCTAATATATTTTTATTCCGCTTCAGAGAGAAACAAAGCGCATTGGTTTTTGTCATGTTCAAAACTAAATTATTGGCATCAAACCATCGGTTTACGTCCTCAACAATTCTAACCACATTCTCAGCAAGACTTTCATCGCATTTATTGCCCTATATAAGAAGGGACGTATCATCCGCGTACATTACAACCTCACATCTGCCGTTCAAAGAGTCTGGAAGGTCATTAGTGTAAATTAAAAACAACAGATAAAACTTAGAATCTTTGGTTTTGGATTAAGCCTTCTGTTTAATTGTTATAATATATTATTTATAGTTTAACTGGGGTGGCGCGCGAAGTGGACGTTAGATAGGACAGCCTCGTGATAATTTAACTTCCAACTATGGATGTGTCGTGCTTTAGTTTTTTGTGATTTTATTTTGAAGGTATGCTGAGTTTCGGGTGAGTGAGCATATTTTTATTAGAGTGTATTTTGTTCAGTCGCTGGCAGCTACCCAGGACGATGATCGGGCACAGAGATATTATGTTTCGATTTAGTATGTTGTTTGTTGCTTGGTTGCCCCGCCAAGCACGCTTATGAGCAAGTTGCTCGATGTGGTTTTAGATGAGAGATATATGGCCGACGCGCTACGGCATAGTTATGAATATTTGGGATCTCTCTGTGCCAATGGATTTATTGTATTGCAGCATGTACCTACCGCGTAACCTGTCAATCACACATCGCGAATTGTTATCTGTCATTCGCCGGTTACCCCATTTTCCGATACCAGTGGTGTGACCTATCTTTAATGTTTATTTTTGAATCCGGTTAGGAATTTCATATTTAGATCCTTCTAGCAAGCTTACGGTAGAATTTTCATTTGTAAAAATACATCGGTCTGTTTCCCGAGAGAGTAATTTTCTTATGAGTATCCGGTCACGATATTCTGAGCTGTTGTTGCCCGCGCATAAGATAAATTATGTATTTTGCCCGCTACGTTTTAAATCTATTAAAGTGAAAGTTGCGGAGCCCGTATAATAATATGTAGTATGTCAGGAGGGCTGTGGACTGAAGATACCTCACATGACTCTCCGGGAGAATGGGTTGACTGAATTGGACCCTCTTCAGTTCAGCTCGGGAAGTTCCCTTCGAAAAAGCAGTGCACAAGCCCAAGATGGTGAGCCACTCGGAAACCTAATGAGGAAAACTTGCGTTCTGATGAACAGCCCGCGGTAATTCGATTAGAAGGTCGATTGGTTTGTCGATAAAGTAATTGCACGTTTATTTTGATAGTGAGATCGATAATAATCAAATGCACGCGAGGTAGACAGTAAAATTGTTATTAGGCAGGATCGTTGTTTGACTGTAGCTAGCCGTGGCATATTTTTCGCGTAGTAAAATCCTGTCCTATTTTGAGTCTCTGCTGGAACAACGTTTAGGTATTTAGAGTCAAGAGTTAAAAGATAGCTTCCAGCCCCTGTAGTCTGTACACCATCAGGAACATTTTCCAGTTGTCTATATACACTATATCTGATTGCCGAATTTCGGCCTCCTTTTTGGTACCTGCTCGAGGCGTGAGGGGTCGCATCGAATCGGGGCCGGTCTTGTACCTTCAGAGTTTTAATTTGACTGAATCATGGCAAGAAGGTTCGTTTGACATGGAAGGCCCTCTTTCAGTGGCTAATAATTCCTCCCGTAGGCCTCGAGAATGCTTATCAAACTTAGCCAACATAATCTGTCAGGATGTATAAAAAAGAAAAAACTTTTTATTTAATTTTTATTGATTTGATTCATTCAAATGAACATAATATGCTTATCTTCACATGTAAGATAATATGCTATGGCAACTAAGAGAGATGTTTTCTTGACAAGATAGGATAAATAGGTTTATGGTACATTCTGTTAACAATTTGAATCTTCCTTGAACAAAAGTTTACATTAATTATTTTTAACTAAATTTAGTTTTGAAGTTTGGAAATATTATTTGAATGAAAAACGACAGAAGGGCATCTTCAAAATGATTATAATGCAACATGCAAAACTATCTATAGATAGTGATAATAGAAGACGAAGTTCCGGAGACAAATTATCTCAAAAACTTAAATATTTCCGTAACTCATCTTTAAAACACAAATTTGACTAATGTGGAATTTATTTATACAGATTTATTTGAAATAATTTATCTTTTTGTGTGTATTGTGAATGCTAAATATATATAAATTAACTATCATTTTGGTAAATTTTTTAGCATTGCCCGCGTTTACAGTGATTCGGAATTTTGCTGGATAGAATTAGAAATTTACTCATGTCATATTATTATATTACTCATAGTTATTGATGTTATCTACTCTATGTATACACACATTCATTCGCAACACATGGTTTGCCTACAAGAGTAAGATTTATTAGATATCCTTTGTGCCTACCTGCATAAACAGCTTTGTGTTCATAATTTTTATAATATTTCATTTAAATTAAACACCTAACCCCCCACAATAAACCTCCCTTCACAGATAATAAACAACAAAATATAAGGAAAATATTGAAAAGTTGCAAAAATTAATAACCACAGTTATTGTCATATTACCACACATTGAACTAATCATATTTTTTCCAACAACCGTGTTTTAAAATCTCAGACAGGAGACCAAACTAGGATAGAAATTTCAAGTGAAGATTTTTCTTTAAGATTGCATAAAGTGCAATAATAAATTATGAGTTTTTTTTTTTTTTTAATAAAGAATTTATTTACAAAAGCAATCAGTAGATGTATTTTCAAATGACTCAATATAAAAATTGTGTTACTAAGACACAACCACTGAATCTTCAAAATTGAATGATAAAGATGCCTGCCGCATAAAAACAAGACTCACTCTTTACTTCTTTAAATTTTGTTATAATGTTTTTTGGATTTCTTTCTAAAGAATTTCCTTGCCAAGGAAAACACATCTGTTTTTTTTAAGATATACCTAAATATTACTTTGGTGTGATGAAATTATTACTGACTAAGCCATTATATTTCTAGAACTTTCATAGCTTTATCACACATCTTAACAAAAATTTTAAAATAATATTGCAAATTGTTATTAGTTGCGAAACCTATTAGAGCCAACATAATTGTGTATCCAAATAGTAATTTGTATGTCGAAAACCAATTTCTGTATCCATCTGAAAATTGAAAAAAAAAAAACAATCAGCATAAAAGGTGACAAAATAATAAATATTGGAGAGAATTTTATCAAAGATACTCACTTTCAGTAAGACGAGTATTACTGTCATTTCTTCTGAACTTTGGTTTATCTTTGGTATAAACTAACAAATATCTGACGCGTACCAAATCATTATTGGACACTACAAAGTATTTGTTGGGAACTTCTCCTGATAAACTGTCGTTTAATTTTACTCTCGATAAATCTGGATTTTGTGAATTCTCTGAAAATGAAAAGAAAGATTGCATGGGATTGAAATTTTTTATTTGTAATCTAATGGTCAAGTTTTTTTTTAAATGATTCTGACTATTTCATACTAAGATACATGAAGCTTGTGTTGTGAAAGAGGAAGATGGTCGGCACATATCAAAAAATATTGTGACTTATCCTTGCCATACAGAAAAAGTTAGGTGTTTTCAAGAGTAACTAACTTTTTTCTATTATATTGGCGTCACTGTATAGAAAATAACCATTCTTTAAGAGTCTATGTGAAAATGTAAGTTATACTTGAAATAAATAATGTTTACCTGAAAACTTTTTATTTTGACAATAAACTCCTTCGTGAGATTCGATAATTTCACAGAGGGCAACACAAGAGACCTCACTACCAAACCCACTCTGGCACCATCCCGTACCTCCGGGGCTGTAAGGAAGGCTCACACTCAACTCTGAAGATAAATATATTCCACTGCCAAATATCACTTTCTGGGAATAGAATTAATACATCATGACATATCAATGGCTTAATCTGCAAAGGGGCTAACTCCACTTTTTTGTCTGAGTTTGTCTCGACGTGTGCTATAAGTTCCTGTTAACAATATGATGAAATTGATTCTTCCGGGCTATTAGGCCGTGGTCTAGATGGGTTATTCATCATACTCAAACGCCGGCCGTGAAAGCCTAAGGATAAACTTAATTCCTGTTAACAGTTTTACAAAATAATAAGCATGAAAATTTTACTGGAACACGAAAAATTTTCCTACCGGAAAAACAATTGTTTACGATGATATAAAACAAATTAAAATGTTTTTTGGCTCTCCTGTAAAATTTACTTACAAGGAGTTAGCCCTTTTGCAGATTAAGCCGCCAATATGTGAATTCATATCAATTGGACTTAAGTGAGTAGACAAGAATTTTGTATTCCTTAATGAAAATTTTAGGGTATCATACAAGTTTGAAAATTACCAAGTTAACTATGTAACAGAACAGATTAATATAACAAGATGTATAACATTAAATTGAATTGGTTATGGCCAATAGATAATATTAATAATGAGAATGCCACAGGAAAACATGGTAAGGAAGACAATGGACATAGAAGTAGGACCCAGAAGACCTGACACAATCGTTTGGGGAACAGCAAGACTAGGAGAGCGAACCCCACGTAAATGAGACAAAGGCTGGGGTGAAGAAGATGGCTCTTGTGGGACCGTCAAAAGAAATCTCTCTCCCTGGGTTGCTGCCAGCTTAAAGGCTGCAAGGACCTTCTCAGGGATCCCTTCCTGATAGTCGGGATTCTTTCAAAGACCTCTAATCTCACGCAATTCAGGCGAATTGGTCCTTCTTGATGTCAAAGACAGAGCGTACACCTTGTATATGTCTATGTGTATACAAGGTGTACGCTCTGTCTACAAAAAACTGTAATTTTTTTTTAAAGCTTTTTACTATCGTTCATAAAGTAAAAAATGTGGTATCTGACCTTGCTCATATGCTGCTGCAGCCCGTGATGTAAAATGGAATGAAAATTCTCCAACCGGCTTCCGTGGTAAGCGAAAGAAGTCTTATTATCTTTGGACATACTTTTCCACTTTGTTTCTAAGGGAGATGTTTCATCATAGATTACCTGTACAATATACTGAGGGTGTGAAGCCGACTTTTCAGACAATGCTTTAACTAACACAGCATCGTGCTTAAAAATAAGACAGACCATCACTATTATATTCTAAAATGGGTAATAGATTGGTATAAAAATTGAATATACTCACTTCATTTGTGTGCACCATTTTTAAACGGGGTTCTTTTAAAGAGCACAAAACAAAGTGCAATAACTCAATTAGCTCACTGTTGCTGGATATGTAAGACTGTTCACCCAAAAGAGAAGACATTTGTGCTAAATTAATATCTGTTGGTATGGTAGCCCTCTAAAAATAAAACACGGCAAACATAAAAAAGATAAATAGTCCACAAGTAACTTCTCTAGTAGATGAAAACAAGTGCAATATATCAAGGTACTTGGAAGGAACTGAATTGGTAAATATCTGTTTGTAAAGCTGTAACATAAATAATTTTAACAAACCAACCACTCTTTCGATATCTTTTTCGCCATTTTTCATGAAAAATGGTGGAAATGGTTTCAAACATGTGTCGTGACGAAAATTCTTTGACGCCGAAACAAATAAACTTAGTTTCATATCAGCTGCTCTGATATCTTTTCCGATAACATCTAGTACTGCAGCAGCTTTTTCTTCTAAGGTTATGTTGCAAAAACTTCTTTCTTTCGGAGACAAAACCACTTCATTTTCTACAGCGAGCATACTTTTAAAAAGCCAAAATATATTACTTTAACGAAATAATCGAGTTTAACGTTGTTATTATCCACAAGAACACAAATTGACACATTGACACATCCAAAAGTCAGCTGTATTTTTGCAAATCGTTTCTTTTTCTATGTATCGGATTAGATCAATCTGTGGCTAGATCAGGGGGGTGAGTACGTAAGGGCTATAGCACAACTAACTACTTTCTAGTGTAGTTAGCGCGAGTACGTAACGTCCGACTTAACTACGAATGTAGTTAGATGTGTGTTTCAACGTGGTTATTATAACAGCATCTGTCGGGTCGCGTTCCAGTGTAGTTAGGCAGTTTATATGTGGTTTAGAGCTGTCAAAGTTGCGCGCTTTGTTATTATTTTTGCATAGTTTGTTTTAAATAATTAATTTATTGGAAATAAGAATGCATTACTACTTTTATTAATTTTATTTTATTTCCCAAATTAAATATTTTATAATAAAATAGTAATACCGTAATACATATAAAACTAGGTTAATATTTTTTTTATTTGGGATTTGTTATCGACAAGATATTTTTTTTTATGTCAGCCGATTGGAACAACTAAGTTAGCAGACGAAAGGGAAAACAATACATGATTTTGAACATTTGTATGGAAATTATTAAAAAATAAATAAATAAAAATAAAATATTTCTTTATTTCTCGCAAGCAAATATTTTACAAACAATTAAGACATACAAATAATAATTAAGATAAACAATCTATAGGGAAAATAAAAGAGTATTCAAAGAGTATCAGAAAACATCAAGTGAATTTACTTCTTAAAATTATTATTAAAATTCCACAAATCATAACTGTTTTTATATATTTGATGAAAAATGTCAAATAATGATGGCCGCCACAAGTTTCTTCATTGAAAAATACAATGAAAAAAACATTTTTTTGTGTTAGATGTTGGCAAACCTTACTATTTCCGGCTTAAAACTTAACTACATTGCGTTATCGCGTTACGTACTCGCGCTAACTACTAATGTAGTTAAGTCGTGGTTATGAGTAGTTAGATTGATGTGTGGTTAGTCGTGCTATAGCAAAAGTTACGTACTCACTACCCAGGAGGGTGAGTACGTAAGGGCTATAGCACAACTATCTACTGCCTAGTGTAGTTAGCGCCATTTAGCGCGAGTACGTAACGTCCGACTTAACTACAAATGTAGTTAGATGTGCGTTTCAACGTGGTTATTATAACAGCATCTGTCGGGTCGCGTTCCAGTGTAGTTAGCAGTAGTTAAGCTGTTTAAATGTGGCTTAGAGCTGTCAAAGTTGTGTGCTTTGTTATTATTTTTGTATCCTTTGTTTTAAATATTTCATTTACTGAAAAAAAAGCATCAATACTATTTTTTATTAATTTCATTTTTTTTATTTCCCAAATTAAATATTTTATAATAAAATACTAATACCGTAATACTTAAATAATAAAACTAGGTTAATATTTTTTTTATTTGGGATTTATTATCGCACGAGATATTGCCAAGACATTTGAAGACTTTTGAAGTCAGCCGATTGGAACAACTCAAGTTTGTAAAAAAATGATCAGACGAAAGGGAAAACAATACACGATTTTGAACATTTGTATGGAAATTATTAAAAAATAAATAAATAAAAATAAAATCTTTCATTATTTCTCGCACGCAAATATTTTACAAACAATAAAGACATACAAAAATAATAATTAACATAAAAGAATCTATAGAGAAAATAAAAGATTATTCACGGAGTATCAGAAATTACCAAGTGTATTTACTGCTTAAATGATTAAAATTCCACAAATCATAATAGTTTTTTTTTATATATTTGATGAAAAATGTCAAAGAATAATGGCCGCCACAAGCTTTTTTCTCTCTCCGCGCGACTTTAAAATATTCGGCAGTGTCCGTCCACTACTCTTTCTTCCGAGCGATGTTCCAAATTATCGGCAAATCGCGGTGAACTGTCAAAAATACAATGAAAAAAACATTTTTTTGTGTTAGATATTGGCAAACCTTACTATTTCCGACATAAAACTTAACTACATTGCGTTATCGAGTTACTTACTCGCGCTAACTACTAATGTAGTTGTCGTGGTTATGTGTAGTTAGATTGAAGCGTGGTTAGTCGTGCTATAGCAAAAGTTACGTACTCACTACCCTGGGGGGGGGGGGTGAGTACGTAAGGGCTATAGCACGACTAACTACTTCCTAGTGTAAGTGTAGTTATGCAGTGGGTTCCTAGGGAACGGTCCGTCATCTGACAAGACGCCGCGGCGACTTTCAAAATTATATGACAATGTTTTTCGTTACTATGGAAACAATATTGGCAATGTTCTCAACTGACATATCCACCGCCGTTTATTGTAGCGGCGTATCCGTAGGAACCCAAAGCAAGCGCGAGTACGTAACGTCCGACTTAACTAAAAATGTAGTTAGTTGTGCGTTTCAGCGTGGTTATTATGTAGTTAAGTCGTGGTTATGAGTAGTTAGATTGATGTGTGGTTAGTCGTGCTATAGCAAAAGTTACGTACTCACTACCCTGACTGATTAAAATTTCCGATAAAAGTAGAGACACTTTGGGGAAAAGGCAAATTTTCTACAAAATTACTGACTGCCAAAAATTGTGTTATTACTTTATCGTTCCAAGATTGTGAAATCAATCCTTGGGATCAGTTTTTTACTCTCTTTTTGAAAATATAAATAATTTTTACAATATTCATTATCTCAATGGGAGGTTTTCTGGGGAGCTTCCGACAATACACACTAGGTGGCAGCGCTTCTAATCAGGGTAGTGAGTACGTAAGGGCTATAGCACGACTAACTACTTCCTAGTGTAGTTAGCGCGAGTACGTAACATCCGACTTAACTACAAATGTAGTTAGATGTGCGTTTCAACGTGGTTATTATAACAGCATCTGTCGGGTCGCGTTCCAGTGTAGTTAGCAGTAGTTAGGCTGTTTATATGTGGTTTAGAGCTGTCAAAGTTGCGCGCTTTGTTATTATTTTTGTAACGTTTGTTTTAAATATTTAATTTATTGTAAATAAAAATGCATCACGAATATTTTTATTAATTTCATTATTTTATTTTTTTTATTTCCCAAATTAAATATTTTATAATAAAGTACCTACTAATACCGTAATACTTATAAAACTAGGTTAATATTATTTTTATTTGAGATTTATTATCGCACGAGATATTGCCAATATATTTTTTTGAAGTCAGCCGATTGGAACAACTCAAGTTTGTAAAAAAGGATCAGACGAAAGGGAAAACAATACAATCATGATTTTAAACATTTGTATGGAAATTATTAAAAAATAAATAAATAAAAATAAAATCTTTCTTTATTTCTCGCAAGCAAATATTTTACAAACAATTAAGACATACAAATAATAATAAGATAAAAAATCTATAGGGAAAATAAAAGAGTATCAGAAAACATCAAGTGTATTTACTTCTTAAAATTATTAAAATTCCACAAATCATAACTGTTTTTATATATTTGATGAAAAATGACAAATAATGATGGCCGCCACAAGTTTCTTCATTGATAAATACAATGAAAAAACGTTTTTTTGTGTTAGATGTTGGCAAACCTTACTATTTCCGGCATAAAACTTAACTACATTGCGTTATCGCGTTACGTACTCGCGCTAACTACTAATGTAGTTAAGTCGTGGTTATGAGTAGTTAGATTGATGTGTGGTTAGTCGTGCTATAGCAAAAGTTACGTACTCACTACCCAGGTCTATTGTCAAATTATGAGAGCTGTCAAACATATTATCTAGCATTGACTGATGAATATTAGGCTAATATATCTCCTCTCTTTTTTGTTTTCTCAATTAAACAATTTAACGTTTTAATAATTATTGATGATTGCAAAAGTGGCTTTTTCTAGGAGGTAAACCATAGTGTGTCCTTTTACACTACACACAAACAAAAGCACTAGGTATGTATTTATTTTGTCTTCAAGGCAGTGGCGTACCGAGGGGGGGGCGGAGGGGCGGACCGCCCCGGGCGCCTCTTTAGAAAGGGCGTGTAACGTGGACTGTTACTTGTTCTGTGCTCGTGTGCTCGACCCTCCCTTGCTCCCTCTTAAGCAAGGAAGATCAGCCTCCTTTAACATCAGAAAAGACAAATCTAAATATCTAGTACTCTCTTATGAAAACTATGCCACGGACTTTGAGACTCTACAGGGAATGGGTTGTAGCGGTAACCGACGAGTTCATCGAAAATCAATTCATCGAATATCAATTCATCGAAAATCAATTCATCGAAAATCAATTCATCGAAAATCAATTCATCGAAAATCAATTCATCGAAAATCAATTCATCGAATGATCAATTCATCGAATGACCAATTCATCGAAAATAAATATTTTGAAGATATTTGAGAGACTAGTCTTTTTGACAACCAAAATCATGTGTTGAAATATTTGGACTTCAATTTAGAAAATGGGCCTATTTTCATATCGTGCGATAAAATAATATCACACACTTTCAAAGTATGCGATATTTATTTTTATCTATCACTTTTCTTTGTTTTTTTGTATCGAAAAGCGTATTTTAGTATTTGTTGTCGATAATTAATTATATAGACAGACGGGCGGACAAACAGACGGACGGACAGACAGACAGACGGACGGACAGACAGACAGACGGGTGACAGACAGACAAGACGGACGGACAGACAGACGGACGGACAGACAGACAGACGGGTGACAGACAGACAAGACGGACGGACAGACAGACGGACGGACAGACAGACGGACGGATAGACAGACGGACGGACAGACAGACGGGCGGATAGAGAGACGGACGGACGGACAGACAGACGGACGGACAGACAGACGGACGGACGGACAGACAGACGGACGGACGGACAGACAGACGGACAGACAGACGGGCGGATAGACAGACGGACAGACAGACAGACAGGCGGACGGACAGACAGACAGACGGACTGACGGACGGACAGACAGACGGACGAACAGACAGACGGGCGGATAGACAGACGGACAGACAGACAGACAGACAGGCGGACGGACAGACAGACAGACGGACGGACAGACAGACGGACGAACAGACAGACGGGCGGATAGACAGACGGACAGACAGACAGACAGGCGGACGGACAGACAGACAGACGGACGGACAGACAAACGGACGGACGGACAGACAGACGGACGGACAGACAGACGGACGGACGGACAGAAAGACGGACGGACGGACAGAAAGACAGACGGACGGACAGACGGACAGATAGATAGATAGATAAATAACTAAATATAATATAATAGAACTAAATAACTAAATATATAAATAAATAAATAATATATATAAATAAATAAATAAACAAACAAACGAACAAACAAATAAATAAATAAACTAACAAACGGACGAGACAGACACACAGACAGACGGACGGACGAACGTGACAAGATCTGCCAACATCTTTGAGGGGGGGCGAGGGGTACAGACGCTGTTTTCGGCCATTATATGAGGCACTAATAAAGATATTACAAAAAAATACTCCAACTTATGTCAAAATCGCCGCCATCTTTAATTTATAGGAGTGACCAAACTGAAGCTTTACCTTATAATCAGGTCATAAACAATTTCTCTAAAATATCTTCAAAATAATGGTTTTCGATGAATTGATTTTCGATGAATTGATCATTCGATGAATTGATTTTCGATGAATTGATTTTCGATGAATTGATCATTCGATGAATTGATTTTCGATGAACTCGTCGTGAATCGTTGTAGCGACCATTATCATGTCCTGAAAAGAGGTGGGTATTTTACAATTATAGATCATGGGTTTCATATAAAGAAATCACAGTTTATTCATTGTAATCAATAAAACATATTAATCTACACAAAGTCTTTAACAAAAATTATTCAAATCTTTACATAATCTGCATAAAATAAATTGCAAAATGTAACTTACTTTATGAACTTCAAAACTACAGTAAAAAAATAATGTCTTTGCTTAAACTTATCAAACATTTCTTTTCCTTATATTTTATTATCACTTTATATTATAGGCTTCCTTTAATATTAACTTTTATACAAAAATTCTAACTACTGACTTGCATTTGAGCGTACCATGATTCACACGAAATAAAAAATTAAGAAAAGATTACTCAGCTGTGTTTATTCCCAAATGTGAGGGACACGACCTGACCCTCAGACCTCTCTTCGCCCTTTACTATATTATTATTTTGAATATTGGGAATAACAGAGAAATGTGAAATAAATAGATAGACGGACAGACAGACAGACGGACGGACAGACAGACGGACGGACAGACAGACAGACGGGCGGACAGACAGACGGACGGATAGACGGACGGACGGACAGACAGACAGACGGACGGACAGACAGACAGACGGGCGGACAGACAGACGGACGGATAGACGGACGGACGGACAGATAGACGGGCGGATAGACAGACGGGCGGACAGACAGACAGACGGGCTGACAGACAGACGGACGGATAGACGGACAGACAGACGGGCGGATAGACAGACGGGCGGACAGACAGACGGGCGGACAGACAGACGGGCGGACAGACAGACGGGCGGACAGACAGACGGACGGACAGACAGACAGACGGGCGGACAGACAGACGGACGGATAGACGGACGGACGGACAGATAGACGGGCGGATAGACAGACGGGCGGACAGACAGACAGACGGGCTGACAGACAGACGGACGGATAGACGGACAGATAGACGGGCGGATAGACAGACGGGCGGACAGACAGACGGGCGGACAGACAGACAGACGGACGGATAGACGGACAGACAGACGGGCGGATAGACAGACGGGCGGACAGACAGACGGGCGGACAGACAGACGGGCGGACAGACAGACGGACAGACAGACAGACAGACGGGCGGACAGACAGACGGACGGATAGACGGACGGACGGACAGATAGACGGGCGGATAGACAGACGGACGGACGGACGGACGGACAGACAGGCGGACAGACAGACGGACGGACGGACAGACAGGCGGACAGACAGACGGACGGACGGACAGACAGACAGACGGACGGACGGACAGACAGACAGACGGACGGACGGACAGACGGACGGACAGACAAACGGACGGACAGACAGACGGATGGCCAGACAGACAGACGGACGGACAGACAGACGGACGGACAGACGGACAGACGGACAGACGGACAGACGGACAGACGGACGGACAGACGGACGGACAGACGGGCGGACAGACAGACGGACGGACAGACAGACGGACAGACAGACAGACAGACGGGCGGATAGACAGACGGACAGACAGACGGACGGACGGACAGACAGACGGGCGGATAGACAGACGAACAGACAGACGGACGGACGGACAGACAGACAGACGGACGGACGGACGGACAGACAGACAGACGGACGGACAGACAAACGGACGGACAGACAGACGGATGGACAGGCAGACAGACGGACGGAAAGACAGACAGACGGACGGACAGACAGACAGACGGACGGACAGACAGACAGACGGACGGACAGACAGACAGACGGACGGACAGACAGACAGACGGACGGACAGACAGACGGACGGACAGACAGACGGACAGACAGACGGACGGACGAACAGACGGACAGATAGATAAATAACTAAATATATAAATAACTAAATATATAAATAAATAAATAATATATGTAAATAAAAAAATAAATAAACAAATAAATAAATAAACTAACAAACGGACGAGACAGACACACAGACAGACGGACGGACGAACGTGACAAGATCTGCCAACATCTTCGAGGGGGGGGCGAAGGGTACAGACGCTGTTTTCGGCCATTATATGAGGCACTAATAAAGATATTAAAAAAAAAATACTCCAACGTATGTCAAAATCGCCGCCATCTTTAATTTATAGGAGTGACCAAACTGAAGCTTTACCTTATAATCAGGTCATAAACAATTTCTCTAAAATATCTTCATAATAATGGTTTTCGATGAATTGATCATTCGATGAATTGATCATTCGATGAATTGATTTTCGATGAATTGATTTTCGATGAATTGATTTTCGATGAATTGATTTTCGATGAATTGATTTTCGATGTATTGATCATTCGATGAATTGATTTTCGATGAACTCGTCGTGAATCATTTTCGATGAATTGCCATTCGATGAATTGATCATTCGATGAATTGATTTTCGATGAATTGATTTTCGATGAATTGATTTTCGATGAATTGATTTTCGATGAATTGATTTTCGATTAATTGATTTTCGATGAACTCGTCGGTTACCACTTAATATTTAAGATTGACTTTACTACTTCTAATGTAGTTTCTTTTCTACACTCTCTGTCTATCAATGTCACAATTCATAAATTTGAAAGTAAATTTATCGAAAAGATTCGTACCTTTTTCGTTGCGGAATTCTTCCTTGGTTTTACACCGACTTTAGCCAATTTACATCAACAGAATAAAATTTAAAATTGCCCTCTGTATGTAGGGATTACATTTTATAGTTAAACTGTTAAATTATTTTCGTTCCAGAGACATGCTAAGCAATCGTCACTCACAAGGCGTCGTACAACCTAAATTGCCGGCCAAACTCTGGAGAAATCAAAAATTATTGTTCTCGCTGTGTCGTTTCTCGCGCGATATTTCTTTCTCACTCGTACTTATGCGGTCGTCATAGTGTACCCCCTCTAACTAACATGCTCAGTGCTAAAAATCTCGCTACAGGCGGCAAAATCTGCTTGAGCTTTGTTGTACACGACCAGATTGATAAAATCAGAATTTATATTTCGATCAAAAATAACATTTAATTTCGGGTTAAGGTCTTAAAAAAACATTTGTGGTGAATCCGCAGGTAGAAAAATCTGACAGAAGCTAGCTCTGTCCCAAAATTGAATATTTGTACTTTATTGGTGTGCTGTAAGTACTTATGTAAATTAAAATAAATATGCAAACTTTTTTATTTTGATTTTTTTTTTCATTTTCGTATTTTTATATATTTCCAAATTATATAAGGGGGGACGGGCGACAAATTAGGTCTCAGTTCTCAGTTATTAAGTCTCAGTTCTGTTTCTTCTTGTTTTATTGTTTTCTGTTACGGTATTTTTTCATTTGTATTTAGTACAATTATTTTATTCGTAATAGTATGTAAAAAGAAATGTACAATGATTTTTTTTTTACCCATCACGCCGTGTCCCGTAAGGGGTAGGCAGAGAGAACGGACCTCCACTCTTTTCTATCCAAGCATACTTCTTTCGCTACTTCCACCGACATACTATTTCTCATACAGCTTCTCCTATTTCTCTTACTTCTTACCTGGCCTTCCTTGAGGACGGAATCGATGTGTTCGATCCACGTCATTCTCGGTCGCCCACGCTTTCTTACACCTTTCCTTTCAGCCTTATGAATTATCTTTGTCATTCTGTTTGCATCCATTCTTTCCACATGCCCAAACCATCTCAACTTATTAACTTTCATCTTTGTCACAACACTTACTTCCATACCACATTCTTTCCTAATATATTCATTCCTTTCCATATCCCATAAAGTTTTTCCACATATTCTTCGTAGAGATTTCATCTCTACTGCATTTATACTACATTCTTCTTTTTTCGTCCATGTCCACGTTTCACAACCATACATCATCGATGGTAGCAGGATTGCGTTATGCACTAGTTTCTTTGCTTGTAGTGAGACGTTGTTGTTTCTCATTATAGGTCTTAATGCACCGCCCACCCTGCAACCAGCACCTTTCCTACGTTCGATTTCTTTTTCACACTTTCCATCACGACTAAACATGATTCCTAAATACACATACTCATTCACTTGCTCAAGACATTCATTTTCTACGGTTACTTTGCAATTCGTTCTTGCTTCATCCCTTTCAAATACCAAAACCTTTGTTTTGCTTACATTCATTTTTAGACCATTTTTTGCACAATTTTCAAACACACTTGACACAAGTTCTTGCAAATCATTTTCACACTCAGCCATAAGTACTAAATCATCTGCATACATAAGCGCACATACCTTTATTCCATTTAATTCAACCCCTATATTTATATCTTTTAACCCACTGACGCAAAAATCAAAGAACAAATTGAACAACCAGGGTGACATGACGCACCCTTCCACACCTTTCGTAAGATAGAACTCCGGTGAAAGGTAACTGTTCACCTTCACACACGCAGTACTTTCCGAATATAGCGAAGCAATGGCACGAATCAACCGGTTATTCACTCCATAAATTGATAGAACTTCCCATAATTTACCCCTGTCTACCCTATCATATGCCTTTTCCAAATCTACGAATGCACAGAAAAGCTTCTGATGTTTACTCAAAAGCTTCTCCGTAATCATCCGCAGAGCGAAGATCTGATCGGCACACCCCCTCCCATTCATAAAATCCCCTTGTGCATCCCAAACTTTATTTTCAGTTAATGTTATAACCCTTTCTACTAAGATTCTACTGTATAATTTAACACGTTGCTCAACAAGCTGATTGCACGATAGTTGCCACAGTCCAACCGGGAGCCCTTCCCCTTGTACAGAGGGCAGATAATGGCTTTCCTCCAGTCACCTGGGGTACGGCCTTCCGTCCAGCACAAGTTGAAAAGCTCCAGGCACCACTGCAGCGTCACTCGGCCGCCATACCTGATAAGCTCCGTTGTCCGTCCGTTCTAATATAATCCGTCCGTCCTACAATGATTATTCTAAACAATATATGGTTGAGGTTATAAACGTTAATTTGACCAGTGTTGCCAACGCCGTTTTTCAAACGCGAAGTAGCCCAACTGATAATTTGGTATGCGGTTATTCCGAAAATTTTAGTATCCGAAGAGAGGTGGGAGTTCACTAAAAAAAGGTCATTTAGTATCTGAAAGGTGAAAATTCGCTAAAAGGGAAGTAACCCACGTGGCTACCTGTCGCCTTTTAGATTTTTTCGTCGCATATTCTCGTTCCAAATAGCCCAAATGGCAGTAAATCGCTCCCTTTGGCAACACTGAATTTGACAATAGACCGGATTAGCTAGGGCGCCTCTAGTGGCACAAAATGGAAAAAAACATCCCATTCATGAGTAAGGTTTAGGGCTATTTTGATTATCGTACCGTCTATTTTTAATACATATCAGCAATCTGCAGAAGCAAAGACGCTGCTTTTTTGTTCAATCACAAAACGTAAGGTGAACATGTGGGACGAGGTTGGATAGAGCATAAAATTATTTAACAATACAGGGAATCGAGCGCTGAATACAAAAACCAAATGGTGGGGTAAATGGTAAATGCAAGGCACAGCAAAGTCATAACTGTATAAAGTTTTTTTTACAGACATTGTCGCTTCGTATAAAACTGAAACAGTAAAAAAAAGTTTATCTTTAGTCTTTCTTTTATCTATGATGCAAATGTTTGTTTATTTTTCATATTTTTCACGTCCCTTCCCTACTCCCTGCTCCCTGCTACTCCCCTGCAGCTGCGCAGTGTCATACAATGTGTGTGTATCTTTTGTGATCTTTACCTAGCTATTCTTGGTGTTATTGATTTGCATTCTAGAATTCTATTGCGCTTCGTTAATCCCTCATACCATATAATTTTAAAACGTTGAACTCCGATTGTCGAAATGGAATTTAAAGATATTCTAAAATACGGAGTATTGTTCTGGTTTAGTGCTGTGTTTGCCGTAAGTATCCTAATCGTAATTGTCTTTCTCTAGATACTATTTTTGACAATGCGTATAAAGTAGTCTATATAAAATTGGCTTTAAAACATTTTTGGATTGAAGGTATTCTGGTATTCGATTGTGTGAAAAGGTCATTGGTCTAACAGTGTTGTTTTTATTGTTTCTAAATATGTATTGAAATAGCGTTTGTACTAGGAGTTGGGTGTGACATTTGATACAAGTTCATTTTATTGTTGCCCTAATTTCGGTCCCATCATTGTTTTTTTTATACTTTTGAAATAGAAATTAGAATATTATTATTTCCACATTAAGCAATAAGAAGGGTTAATTTCGCAATAATAATGAAATAATGTGTCTCATTCAACTAAGTTTTATTATGAGTCATAACAACTCCTGATGTTAATGGGTGATTCAATCTCTTCAATATGTTTGCTAAGATCATGGATATTATGTCCAATGTTTTATGGCTAGCATATTGTTGTATTTCCTTCAATATAATTTCATTTTCTTCATGGCAATATAAAATATGTAAAAAATATCTCTCAGTTCATACATAATATTTGAAATTTCAATTTTATGTGAAAAGTATGGTGGTCAACAATACAAAAAATGTGGTTGGTGGTACTCAAAAAGTTGACAATAAATGTATAGACCACCATAATATCCCAAACATTTTTCTCTCTTTCCGTGTTTTTCTATTTTGGGTTGACCCCTTATACTCACTTTTGAAATAAAAAAATGCATTTAAAATTGTAGTAATTAAATTCAAATTAAACAGACTGAATCAAAATATCTCTGTTGCTTAAAATAACTTAAAAAAAAATAAATCCACAGAATTCCAAATTTAAAGTCACTACATGTTTTTTTCAATATCATGGAACCCTTGCAGATCCTCTTAGACCCCCGGGGTCATATAGACCACCTTGATTGTATCATGTTATTTGTATTAGAACAAAGATATGCTTATGAATACATTGCTTTACCTTCTTATACTTAAGTACATTATACCTATAATATTATTTTTGAATAAACAACAAAGTAATGTGTTAAAAACATTGCAGATTCTTGGCATCTTGTTGGTTGCATTTGGAGTGGTGACTCAGATTGTTTATGATGTGGACCATTCCTACATCATACCTGTCAACTTCTTCTCTGCACCAGCCATCATCATAGTCATTGGTGCTATGATATTCATCATGGCATTCCTGGGATGTTGCGGAGCGCTCAAAGAAAACTACCGCATGATCAATTTAGTAAGTTACTCTTTATTTTATGTAATTGCATTAAGTATGCATGTGGAAAGCTAGTAGAGTTGAGAGCTCTGATAGAATATGTGGAAAGAAATGTGCTATAAAATTAGATGTAACAAAGATAAAAGTTAATAAGTTGAGGTGGTTTTAACATGTCATAAAAATGTATGCAAATTTGATAACAAAAAAAATATATAAGTCTGAAAGAAATGTTGTAAGAAAATATGGACGAATTAGAAGTTAGTCCTCAAGGAATGCCAAGTAACGAGCAAAAGAAATAAAATTTGAATAAGAAATGTTATGTTGGTGGAAGAAGTGTGTATGGATAGGAGTGTATGGAGATTTGTTCTCTATGCCTACCCATTAAGTAAAATATTATTTAACTCTTGATTACGTTAGACTGTAAACAATATATAAATGAAATTGTATACAAAAAAATCTAGTTTTACACTTTCAAAGTGAACACAAATTTATAGTGAAAATAAAATACGCACTAAACGCCAAAAATAAAAAAAATGAGTTGAGTGTGAGAAAATGTTCTATAAACCATTGTCAATAGTCTAAATATTGCACTTAGTCCATATCGATGATCTAAATGTGTAAAAAAACAGATCCAAAAATCATCATAGTACTTTGTCTGTATGGGGGAAAAATCAGTTTTATTAGATTATCTCAAAATGAAGTTTTTGGCGTTTAGTGCGTATTTTATTTCCATTATACAAATACATTTGTCATTTTTTGTAAAGCTTGTGTCATGAAAGAGGTAGACAAACTTCAGTATGCCAATAAGTAGGGACCTGAATTTTTAGCATTCACGATAAACCCTACTTTATTTGCGAAATTTCCTATTTATACGCGAATAACGCGAATTTTCGTGATTTGGCAAAATTAAAAGTCGAAATATGATTATATTATGAAATAAACAATTGAGGGATCCACAAATAGTAACAAAATTAATAACATCAACGTTTAAAGTCACCTAATTAAAATTAGATGCCGATTTTCTGCGGCTGAAGGTGACATTATAGCAAGGCATGGAATATTGTGAAGTTACTAGGGAAAGGATTTGCCGAAGATGTTAGCATCAGAGTTTGGATATCTTCTGCTAAAACTTTATCCAATCCAAACTCCCTTTAGACCCCACTTAGGGGCATAGGGAGGCAACAAGAGCTCTCCATTGCGCTCGATCTAGCGCAACGTTAATGACCTCCTCCCACACCATGTCCAGATTCCTCAGCTCTGCTTCGAAGGAGCGGAACACAGTATGAGAGGGTCTTCCTCGTCTCCGGTACCCTGATGGGAGGAAGAACAGCGCTCTCCTCGGCCAACTATCATTCGGCATCCTTAACACATGTCCCAGCCAAGTCCATCTCCTCCACATAGGTGATGGGCTCATGCTGGGTGCGCCGGCGTATAGCGTCGTTCGTGATGCGGTGGTACCATCTTATACCCAAAATTCTCCTGAGGCACTTCGTTTCGAATGCAGATACTTTTTGTGCCTGGGCCAAAGTCAGGTGCCAGGACTCACACCCATACAGGAGAATGGGCAACAAACACGCATCAAACAGTTTACATTTCGTCTCGACACTAAACGCCGACGCCTTCCATATCTTGGTCATGTTGTTGAAGGCGCCACTTGCCATACCGATACGTATCGGGAGCTCAGCCCCGAGGTCCCCAGTGGTGGTAATGGTTGCTCCCAGGTACTTGAATTTATCCACCCGGGAGACCTGGTGACCATCGATGGTTATCGGTAGCTGTTTATCGGGGCAGGCATTATTCGCCATGAGCTCCGTTTTACTGGCATTGACTCGAAGGCCGAGGCGTGCTGTTTCGTCGCAGAGTCTTGAAACACTGCGCTGTAATTCCTCCACTGTCGTACTGAACAACGCTAGGTCGTCTGTGTACTCCAGATCGCACAGTTCGCCCATTAGACCATCTCTCTGTGTTATCGGTATACCTCTTGCTCCTTGCATGGACTTTCTCATCATGACTATTATGAATATGAAAGGAGCTAGTACGCAGCCCTGTCTGACTCCCGTGGTGATCCTAAAAGCTTCAGTAGGACCAACTTGCGTTTTCACGCTACACTCGGAGTCTTCATACAGGGACTGCACCATTTTAACTATTTTCAGAGGTATACCATACAGAGCAAGAATTTCCCATATTGATGGTCTATGTGGGCTGTCGAAGGCTTTTTCAAAATCTATAAAGCAACAAGCGACTGGAGATTTAAACTCTTTGCACTGCTGAAAGATGGACCTAGCACAGAAAATTGGGTCCGTGCAGGATCTTCCAGGTACAAAGCCGCATTGTTGGTGTAGTAATATCTGAGATAATACCTTACCGGGAACACTCAGTAGAGTAATTCCACAGTAGTTTCCGCATTCAAGGGGGTCCCCCTTTTTAAATATTGCGACGATGGATCCATTCCGCCAATCTTTTGGGCACCTCTCCTCTTCCCACGCCATTTTAAATATATCTAATAGTGGTTGGCCAAGGGTGTCTATGCCTTGTTTGAGTAGCTCTGCGTGAATTCCATCGTCTCCTGGCGCTTTGTTGTTCTTAACCTGTTAACCGGGGAGTTCCCATTCTAATTACGCAACATGTAACGGGCGCGTATTCTTTCACTAGGACGTGTTGTGACCGTTTTTCCTGCCTTCAGGAGAAAGAAAGCCACACAAAGAGGAACATCAGATTAAACTCATAAGTTAAAAGGACTCTCCTCTGTAGTAGGCTATCAAATTCAGTCTTCCAAAGAAGTGGTCTCTTCCACTGTCTTTAAGTCAGCTGTGCCCGGCTGATACCAGAGACTTCTCAAGGGTGGGTAGGCAAATACATATGACATACTCCTTGCTTATAAAATGAAAGGAAGTGTTAGATAAAAATAAACTATGGGATTCAAAAAAATATAAAATGGTTTTATTCCATAAAACATTTAGTCATGAAACTATTGACATAAAAAAAATAAAAGATTCCTTCAACAGGAAACTTAAAATTAAGTTCTAGATAACAACTCAAACTTTATATTTAAAAACTTATGTTTCTCACAACATTATATATTCTGCCTTTTTACAACTTGGAAATAACATGCATATTACTAAGAAACAATTCTTTCCTTTATGGGAAAAATTTAGATTTAAGTAGGTACGACAAAGTTCCTCACCCAAATGTTATTGGGTTAGTGCTGCCTTCAAAGGCAGTGTGCACTGAACAAACTTTGCACACCACAGGTGCCAATACTTGACTATATCAAGTCCAAAATTTAAACGAAAAATTAGAGTACACCCTACATACGATTTTACTTCAAATTTCTAACATTAAATTATCCTAGACTCGCAATTTATTATCTTTTGGTTGGTTGACGAAACGTGTTACATAAATTAAAAAGTTTTACTTAGCTCTGTTGGCAGCCACGAACCTCCGTAGTTCTACTACAGCAGTTCAGAAGTTCAACGTCATTCAGAGGATCCCCAGTACTCCTTCTATATACTCGCAGTAGAGAGACGCTCTCCACCCCTCCTTGCCATCCTAAGGAAAACGGCAAGACCGATATAGGTTCCTAGCTTGATCGAGTCGAGCCAGACTCAATTAGTACAGCATTAAAGTTGATTTCTGTTCCCCGAAGATAAGTCCGTCAATCTTCCAACACGCGTATTCAAATTTCCTTCAAACTGATATGCTGATTATACCGAGAAATTTAACATCCTAGGTTTAAAAGGAATCTTCAACCCCGATTCTCCATTACCTTTGCCCCCGGCCATAAATTATTTTTTTTTAAAATCGTTTCTTTCTCGTAATATTTAAACTGCCATTGCAATTAGAATTTTTCACCCGTCAACTGGTAAATTTGACCCGTAAACTGCAACCCGCATTCTGTAAATGAATACGTAAAAATCAAAATCTTTTCTCAGATTATTGCGACAATGTTCATGCGCGCGATCTACAATTTTTATTTTATTCAATATATTTTTTACATACCTTCTTTTAATATGCGGGCGAGATTAAGGATGATTCTTACATATTATTACCATCACGTCGCTATTAACACTCTCTGGTTATGGCTTAATTGCCATAAACAGAGAGTGTTAATAGCGACACAAAAATTCATTTTGACGACGCGACTTTGAACAAGTGTGAAAATTTATCCCGCCATCTTCTCTGTCTCACTACGCACCGTTCGTTTTGCCGTGCGTTCGGAGCTACTCGGCACTCTCCGTAGCGACCGAGTCGAGGCGTTGCAATCGCTCCGTTTACGAGCGCTACATCTCGTAATCTCTATATATAAATGAAATGTCTCGTATTTTATGTTCGAATACTAGACTCTCGAAAAATATCGTTACAGTGTCAACACGCCACGCTCGGATAACGTCATTTCACAGTACTGTTTTTTTTTATTTATACTTAAAATAAATAAAAAACTATGAAATATATATTTTATCGTAATTGATATGTATAAATACAAATACAAAAAGATACCAACTATAATTCATCATCGCTGATATCGCTCTCATTCATTTTGATGGACACTGAAATAAAGATATTTTTTAAATAAAAGGTTGGACATACAAATAATATATAATAGGAAATATTTTTATAGCCATTGAATGTATTTAAATAAACAAATAAAAAAATACGTAAGTAAGTATAAGTACGTACCCGTCACTGGTCACACAACACAACCCACCGCTCGCAACAGCGAAATGAAACTGACTCCATCCACGTATTAAATTCATGTCGAGACCCGTATGAATGACGTATTACTATAGTTGTTAGAAAATATAAGTCCCGCACGTTCCAGGGCGCAACATTATTTTCAAGGACGTATTCATATGGCATACCCGTACCCGATAATTTTTACGTATGACATATTTATACGTTCTGCCCGGTTAAGTCTCATCACGGCCAGCACCATCTCACTGTATGTCGGCGGGTCCTCACATATCCCAGTTGCCTGAGGTATATTCAGACCAGTCAACTCCTCCTAAAACTTAAACCTCCTTAATATTTTTTTACAAATCATAGGATTTTAGAATACGAATAATTCTATTTTCCTAACATTCTGATATTTTTTTGTTATTCTAAAATATGCACCGGAATCTTATTAATACATCATTTTTTTTAATTGGTACCTACCTTCATATCTTTAAAATTTATACCGATATTTTTAAAAGATTAAACCCAATCTTTGATAAATAACACCGATTTTACCATAAAAATAACACCAAAAAATCCCGTTTTACGGAATAATAACACCACTTTTATAAAAATAACGCGAATAATAACAACCCTTTTATGAAAAAATAACACTACTTTTCCATAAAAATAGACCATTAACGGCCACGTGGATTTTGACATTAGCCTGGATGGATAAACATAAACAAAAAGTTTAAGAGTTGGTATGAGTGTGTCGCTATGCAAAATACTTTGATACCCATCACTTTGGTTTATGCATGTGTGGTGTGTCGCCATGGCAGCCATTGTCCCACCAGCCAATGTCAGATGACGTCATCCTTTAATGGTCTATAACGTGATAAATTCAGGTCCCTACCAAACCAATAAGATATCACCAAATAGTGGCGTACTCTGTGTAACTATGAGAGAGTACCACTGGATATATATTTGTAATCTTTCTAGTTCTCCTACCTTCTGCTCCTCCTGTTCATTTTGGAAGTTGTCGCTGGCGTTGTGTGCTATATGAAGCGCAGTGAAATCAGAACAGACTTGAAGATGAAACTGAACGAATCCATGCACATCTACAGCAACAACACTGAAGTGAAAGACACATGGAATGTCATTCAACACGAGGTAAAATAAAATCATTAATAACAACAACTTGTAGTGTTATGTGAACAAAGTCGTAGCCAAGGGGGGTCAAGGGGGTTTGATTTCCCCTCAAATGAAAGTATTTCTCTAGTAAGTACCAATGAGCAGGTATATTCAGTATGCCCCTTTGGCTGACTGTCTTCTACTGTTGCACTAAGTGACTAAATTAAACCCCTCCAAAATTATTTTTCTTACGGCCTTGAATGTGAAGAGTAAAGCCCCACAGCACTTGTTTTATCACTATGTGTTATCTTGACACTCAAGCTGCGTATAAATGATGTGCTCCTACAGCGTCAATGAAGGACGTCCAAATTTTGAAGGCATCTTTCCTTCTCTCCAAGGACTCCCACAGCAGGCGTGCTCATTCTCCAGGAGCGCAGAATCGATACATGGCATTTATCAATGTGCAAAAACAGACAAAAATTTATCCATGAAAATACGAAAACTTTTGGGAAAATTTCTTTTTATAGAGGCACTTTAACTTTCTGAAATTGAAGTATTCATACATTGTGTTTTTAATTACATTCTCTTCAAGTAAGGGGCCTTTTATTTAAATTTATCTTTGAAAGTCGGACATTCTACCTATTATGAAAATTAAAGGAAAATTTATATCAAAAAGAATATCAAAAGGAAAGATTGCGACAAAAAGTTTTCTTGATTGTTTTAGTCAGTAACTTATAAAGTAGACTTTGTAGAGTATTTTCTTTAAAAAAGATATAATACAACTACTGAAATAAAGGACTGTGAAGGAGCTGGTGTACTCACCTGAGTATTTCACTTTCTCGGCACTAAATAATTCTAGTTTGTTTAAATTTGAGGTTGAAATGTGTACACTTATTTGTTGAAATTTTGGATGAATGAACAGAACTTCACTTATTTACTTGTTGAACTTTGGATGAATTTTATGTGATTGATTAACTGAACTTCACTTTACGTGTTGTCACAATGACAGTTCACAGCAGAAGAAGAGTGTAGTCTGTTACAACTTTGATGAGCACAGGATGGGGAAGGGAGGGGGAAGGAAATAAGAAGATCTGAATATTTCTGTGATACCCTTCTTAAATAATTAGATATTTTGAATATCTAACAGACTTTATGTATATTTCGTAAAATTTAACAACTATTTATTGTACAAATTATCAAAAGTAATTTTGGTCTACCGCCTTTTGTTGTGAAATTCACTGGCAATTTTGACACCAACACAATTAGACAAAAACAATGCAATTGTAATTATTTTGTTTGACTTAGTGTCGAGATATATTTTATTTGCATCTCTTTGCCCCAACACGCATTTTGAATAATTCCATTTTCACAGTTTGCTTGCTGCGGTGTTGACGGTCCAACCGATTGGGAAAAAATCAACATGGACATCCCAGCGTCTTGCTGTCGTGTGACTCCTCTGGACGATAATATGAAGGCAATGAGTTGTATCGTTGAAAATTCCTTCCAAGATGGCTGCTACAACGCAGTGTTGCAAAGCTTGGAGAAGAAATATCTTATTCTCATCCTATCGGCTGCTGGAATATCTTTCATACAGGTATATTTTATTTTGTTGAAAGTATCCTACACTATCTATAAAATACAACAAAACGTTCCTGTGTTTAAAAATGTTTCTACCTATATCCGTAATAAACATTGAAACCATCCAACAGATGTGCCCTTAACTGGTTTCATTAGAAAGGTTAGAATGGTTTTAGACTGCAAAAACAATCTACATTGATAAAAGAAAAAATGTTTCTACCTATATCCGTAATAAACATTGAAACCATCAAACAGATGTGCCCTTAACTGGTTTCATTAGAAAGGTTAGAATGGTTTTAGACTGCAAAAACAATCTACATTGATAAAAGAAAAAAATGTTTCTACCTATATCCGTAATAAACATTGAAACCATCAAACAGATGTGCCCTTAACTGGTTTCATTAGAAAGGTTAGAATGGTTTTATACTGCAAAAACAATCTACATTGATAAAAGAAAAAATGTTTCTACCTATATCCGTAATAAACATTGAAACCATCAAACAGATGTGCCCTTAACTGGTTTCATTAGAAAGGTTAGAATGGTTTTATACTGCAAAAACAATCTACATTGATAAAAGAAAAAATGTTTCTACCTATATCCGTAATAAACATTGAAACCATCAAACAGATGTGCCCTTAACTGGTTTCATTAGAAAGGTTAGAATGGTTTTAGACTGCAAAAACAATCTACATTGATAAAAGAAAAAAATGTTTCTACCTATATTCGTAATAAACATTGAAACCATCAAACTGATTTTAATAGAAGGATAATAATGTTAAGATGGTTTTAAACCACTAAACTAATGGAAAAAAAAACAAAAATGATTTTCTTTCTGCATTTTGCATATCACGTTTCTTTTGATTTGGACACATTGGTGTGAAATTGGCGGATTATATGAGCTGTCTACACAAAAACACTGATTCGTTATTCTCATCAGAAAGTGTCCATCATTTCATACATTTTTGTAGCATATTAGCACACACCGGGTATCCGCTAGTATCAATTAAAGTCACGCAAGCATAATGAGGTGTGCTCTTGTAAATTCAAATGTACAGTATGTTAATTTGTCTCATATATTTTCAGATTTTCATGATAATCTTCAGTTTCAAGTTGGCCAAATCCATCAGAGAAGAATATACCACAGTTTAAGCCCCCAACAAGATATTAATGTATTACTTTTTGTATTATAATTATATATAAAATGTGATTTGAACATCATTAATATAACTATAATAAGTACATCAATTACTCAACTATAGTGAAAATCTTTCAGCTGATGAGATTCTTGAAAGATATTTCTAGAAAAAAATACATTGGATCAATCTCTTAGGCATAGGAAGTTTGAAATACACATAATGTATCAAACGGTTTTAGGGTGAATTCCCTATGAAGATTATTATTCTATAAGATACCAAAAATATTTCTACCTTAAGTACTTTCGTATAATTCCTATAATTTTTCCAGTGTTTCTCAAAATTTTGACTGTTTCTGCTATTTCCAAATACATAACAATCCATTATTGATTATAATAAAAATACTGATTATTAATATTTATTTTAATTTAACTCTTTTATATGTTAGATTTTTTTTATTATCATTACTTCTTTAATGTAATAAAATATAAAACACCAAACTTGTTTTAATTTTGGTCTATCTCCATCTAGAAATAAATCATCTGCCGCACAAACTGACAAATAAAATACGCAATGGATCGTTTTCTTCTTTTCGCCACTGGGGGCAGCACTGACAAACAGGGTTTAAAGATAAATGTCAAACTTAGGTTGCTATGACTATAACAAATATTATACTATCTATGTGTAAGATTGCCATTTTATTTTAGACCCAGGGGGATGAATCTATGAAGAACACTTTATACTCATTGAACGACATTAGGGTTTCCAAAGTGAACACATGGTAAGGATGGGTTACGATTCCCTCAATGTTAACCTTACATCAAGTGCTATTGTATGCCCACTACGAAATGTCTCTCGGGTCGATAAAAGCTTTTTTCTATTGCTACCTCGCTCGCACCCATAGTTGTTACGCAGGACAATAGTGAAGCAAATAATGACACGATGCTTCCGAACCGACATCGAGAAATAAGTCCCCATCGGAACTATATTTTTTACAATAACAGAAAATTTCAATGAATGCTTGTGTATTCACATATTGAAAGTTCATTTTAATACACTTTATTACCGTAGCTGCACTTTTATGTTATTTTATATGATTACTTCACGTAACAAATAATATTTTAATGCCTCTCTAAATGAATTTTATAAAGTTTGAAATGAAAATATATAGAATTTTTTATTTAATTTTCAATATGTACAATAGTAATAAACACAACACAATTACAAAGCATATAAACAAGATTATATCATTCATGTATCCAATACAATTCAAATAATCGATAAATTAAGCCATAAAAACAATGCCATCTGAGTTTTTTTTTTATATTTGTATCCTATATCCTTTAAAATTTTCAGCATTGAAGACTTAACACTTGTAATTAGGAACTTGTTCTTGAAACTTTGTTAAAATTTTGTGGACAGATTATTGTATTTTAATAAGCTTTTATTGAAGGTATTCGTATCGGTTACTATATAGCTCTTTTGATATATTTTTCACGTGGAGAAACTACGGTGTCCATTTTAAATTCCATATTTATCCCGTCTATTGTTTTGAGACTGGTACCACAAATTATTGATGTGATTTCTCGAGGCTTATTTAAATTGATTCGAGATAAAATTCTGCCATCACATTTTAATTCGTTAAAGAACGTTAAGACATTGCGAATTACTGTTCTGCTGTGAACAGGAATATTACCTTGCACTTTCAAAAAATTCACATTTGATAATAAATTCTCCATTTCGCAGTTCGTTTCGTAACAAAAATAAATTAAACGTCTGAACACTAAGAATTGCCAAATATGACTGACATTTACCATCATCTCGATTAGAAAGTTTTGAAATACTTATCTCCTAAAAATTACATAGAAAAACCCATGAGTCATCACTCAGGTATATTTGCTTGTCGACGCACTATGATCGTTTTACCGCCTCTATTGTCAGTGGGTTTTATTGCCCCGAGAGACATTTCGTAGTGGGCATACTCTAGTTCCTTAATAGGTTTGCAGTCAGAAATTCTCTAGAAATTTATACATTCTTGTACAATCGCTCAGCAAGTAGGAATCCCCATTTTAGAGATGATAATATGATATTTTTATCAACAAGGGGACAAATTGCTTTTCAGTTGGGATGTCGCACATCTTTCCCTTTGGAGCTCTTGTGATTAGCCCCTATCCAAAAAAGAAATTGATCGCAAGTTATAATTATTGTATTATCAACTTCGTAGAACAACAACAGAATCTGTAGCATATTTAAAATGACATATTATGTGACTATTTTTCAAAACTGAATGTAGTATACGGTTCAAAAGAGAAAATGAAACTGAATTGAATAGTATACTTGGTTCAAATTTGAAAAAAAAATGTCACGTGTCATTTTAAATAGGTATGTAATGACGAAATGAGTTAAGAAAGCTATTTTTGAGATATGATGAAATTTATGTGGAGGATATTCAAAGTGAGGTGGTGAAGTTTACAACCCTCTAACCTGGGAATTTCTAAATTATATAGCCACAGACACATCTGGGAATCCCATCCAGCTATGTATTTCAAAAGAAGTAATGACCATCAATCTCTGCTGTCATCAGGCACCATCTTAGCCTTGGTATTTCTAATAAAAACTCTTGCTCTGATAACTCATCATACAAATTTGCGAAAGTGTTCAGACAAAGCTACATTTATTCCCGATGAAGGAGTGGTATTAGGAGAAATGTAAAGTTCAGAATAGAAAGACCAGATTATTATGACAACATATTATTTTAATCACAAAGAATAGTAGAGGAACATCAGTCACAATACAGTATTGATTTATATGAATGCCTGGACTCGGTGCTTACACTAAGAGAACGGTGGCCTCTACATGCAAGATATAAAATAAATGCTTTATTCGTCAATCCAAAACATCAAGGTCAATAAACTTCCAGTTTTGGCACATTCTTTATATACTTCCCATCCACCCGACAATCCATCACAGCAATAATATGTCCTCTTACAAAGAATATTATGGTATACTGTATTACATCATATTTATTCTATCCTCCCTGCACGCAAAATATGAGTTATGTGCAGCTATTTTGCATGCACTCAACATTTACACATGACTCACACTTGGTGTGCAACCAAGTTATATTGCATTTTTGTTTGATAAGACAAAAATGCTTGTTATAACTAATATATTAACAGCTGCAGACATTGTTTCATACCACTCCGAGAAGGATTCCTGGAACTATTGAAGAAACAGATTTCTATGAATCTTAAATGATATTATATTCCAGTATTTAAGCTAGCAGTCATTTTCGTTCTTTTGACTAAATAATCTCATTCATTATTTCATAAGACATTTATTGATAAAACTAGAAAAGGGTATTATTTAACAACGCTAAAAAAACCTTAAAGAGTATTTGTTTTCATCTGTATTTTCATGCAATACTAGATTTTAAGTTACAAAATAATAGGAATGTTTTAAACCAATTGCAACAAAGAATTATTAATCTAACAGAGGAGAAAAATGGCACAATTTTCTTTAAATTTCATTTTAGTTAAGTCAAAACGTAGGTATGTAGTAAAAATTAAGACAACCATGTACCTAGTATAAAATCAAAGATGGTGGATGTTATTGAAATATCGTAATTACGGAATGTTTTTGAAATTCATTTTGGGAGATGGCAGATATGGCTGCAGCTATCAATATGTTTAATTAAATTTTATAATAATACACATACATAATATGCGTTAAAATTAATACTTATTACGATCTAAAAATTTTATCACTGTAAGTATACCTACAATAGTTTTATTTTACATTACTTGTAAATTTAAAAACTAAAACACATTTAACTAGAAATTAAATGGGAAATGACAATGAGAAGGAAAAAAGCGCAAATAATAGTTCAGTCAGTGTACATACATAGTAAACCAATATGACATTTCCCATTGAGAATAATAATACAAAACATGCATTTGAAAAGACAACACAGACAATTTACACATTCTGTTAACCCAGGTTCGTAGCCCTACATACGCCCGTCAATTATATACATAAATTAGTCAAATACCAATCTAAATCAAAACCATTTTTAAGAAGCTAGTATTGTGTGCGCATTGACTGTAGTAATAGTAATATGGTATGGAATTGTGTCAACGGGGAGATCAGCGCTTCGTACTGACGAACAAAACTGGGAAACTGTTGAAAGGGTCCAAGGAGCCTGTGTCCACTTAAAACAAATCATGTTGCGTATCGTTTAGTCCAAAGGCGAGCGATGCGGTCATGTTCCTCTCTATTCTGTAAATATTGCGTAGCAATGCTGCCTACTAAAGGATCGGCTGAAATAAAAAATCATCACTTGTTTTAGATAAAACAAACAAACAATGCAAGTAGCACATCAACATTTCAGTTTAAGCCTCGACAGTGAGCTGCAACCACATTATTAAATTAACAAAGTTCTATGGTCAACATATATTTATGTGTTCACCAAACAAACTTCTTCATATGAGCAACTCCTATATTAGCCCAAACATAACGCAACTCCAAATTTTTTCCAAGATAAATAAAATATTATTAGGAAATTAAAAAAAAAATATAAAGGCTTATCCCGGCTCCTTTCACTCCCGGTACACAGATAAAGTTTTGTCCCGAACTCTTTTAGAGTTCAGGGTGCTCGTTGCTGGAATAATCTCCCATCGAACCTTAGACTGACGTCGTGCAAGCGAGCTGTTAAAGAGATGATGATCTCCTCAAATACAGTCTCTGTGTCCTAAAACCCCATCTATCCTTCCCACCCCATCCACCTCCCTATCCTTTTTCCTTTTCTTTTTGTTTTCTTTTTTTTGCTTTGTTCTTCTTTTTGTGTTTTTTTTTTCTTTTTATAATGGTTAGTTGTTAAAAACCGCAACTTTGTTGTGGTAAGCTACACACTAATTTCAATATACAGTCCTCAATGAAACGATTGCCCAAGAGTCATTTTAACATGTAGAAACATAGATACCTAGATGAACCCCAGTTAACCTAGAGACGAAAATATTGCATTTTACTGGGGCTAATATGGTATTTATTGTCACCTATCTGAGCCACAAGTGGCATATTGAAGAACTACGTACACACTAAGATTTTTTCAGCAATCGTGAGTTAGGCTTGCTGGTGGGTACACTGCTCAAGATTGTATAGCTTAGTGTTCAGTCAGCAAACTCTACTAAAATGATTTAATCTAGTTTTTGTTAAGCAGCTCGTTTTACAAAAAGTGAACTTACCAGGATTGCAGTCTGTGAGTAGTGAGCATATGGACAGAAGCACCTTGGATATGGTCAGTGCAGGAGACCAATTATCCTTTAAGATATCCAAACAGATCACGCCTTGGCTGTTTATATTGCAGTGGTATATGCGGGTACGAAACGTTACCTGCAAACATGAATTCACCATTCATTCAATCCTAATAATTGGACAAATAATAACAAAGCTTAAAATTCCTTTGATGTACCAAAATGCAAGACAATCTTCTTCTGAATTCGAAACAACTTGTAAATGTTTTACATAATTTTAATAAATTCCCAAATAATAAATTAAAAAAATGACGCATGGTTTGGAGTTATATTAATTAAATAATTATTCCATTTTGAATTCAATATTCATAGTTAAAACAAGACAATGTCGGTTGGGTCAGCTTGTTTGATAATAAAATTGATTTATTAAAAGCCAATGGTTGAATTTGAAAATAAACTATTTTAATAAAATTTTAAAATACTTTATTATGTAACAATAAGTGAATATTACATAACCATTAATATTTTTTTGGAATTTTGACTTAACAAAAGTTCCATGTTTATTATAGAATGTGGATGTGGTAGAGAAAATGAGAATCAGTGTCACCAAAACATGTTTCTTATGATTGGCATTATTTATTCATTTTTTTTTATTTATTTACTTTTTTTAAAAATAGCACCATCCAGCATAACAGGTTTGCACCCTTTGCGCTGGACAGTGAGAACATTACAATAATGCACAAAATAACAATAACAACAATACAGGCAAAATCAAAATCATTATGGGATTACCTCCTGTGTATTTAAATGAAATGTGTTATTATACCATCTAGCAGCCGTACTAAGAGACAGACTACCACTGCACTCTTCATATTTTGACACTTAACTTACGAAAACAAACTCGAAGTTGCAACAAGTCCGAGCTGTCAATGAATCTAATCGACCTTCGGAAATACCTTCCCAAGGGTTCGAACAGAATGCTTAGAAACCAACCCCGTAGTATGGAAGAACCACAAACATCATTGATAAATGCGAGGTTGCCAAAGTATTCTGCGGTAGGTATAGTTTTGACATGGTATAGGGTTGATTATTAGTAGCATGTGGTATAATTGATTTATGCCAGAATAACTATTCCCGTCATAACAGTGTTAAAACGCAGTTTCTATTAGTACCACTGTAGAACTATTAATCTTTTTATTGAGACAAAGTAGAGTGGACTCTCGTAAGTGGAACATGGATCACTTTTTTTGAGATAAGATTTTCTACTCTACTGGATGAGTTGAACTACCTCTATGAGTCAAACTGTTTCGGCATATTTTTGGTATGACACTACACATATGTGTTGACCTACATAATATGTTTTTGCTGTGAAAACACAAATTTTATTTCATTCATTTCCTGATGATTCAACTTTTTTCCTCAATGTGTAGAACAATAGATAAGTTGAATTCTCCTTCCATAACTCGGACGTTTAGTGAGTCGAAATATACATACGTTAAACATTTTATATGGTTCGGCTTATCGAGAGTCCACTGTATACCCGATAAATAATCAATCAACATCTTAGCAGATGAACATAAACATAAGATAATTATATGTCCACTTGATTTTAAAAGTTAAGTACACACTTATGATTTAACAACATACAAACTTAAATTAATTTATCAACAAGTATAATAATTACCTTGGGCGGTTTGAATGGATATTCAGGTGAAAAGTGAATATCTAAAAAGAATACACCTCCTTCGTAGACTGAACCTGGTGGGCCAAGAATAGTAGAAACCCATTCGTAGAGGTTGTCACCTTTTGGGCCAGCACTGCAATTTGGAGGAGGATCTAAAGTGATTTCTGCCAGTTCCTTTTGAATTCTTTTGGCAGAGGTGCCCAAAGCTTTAGATATTTTGGGATTGGGTTTACTCTCTTTGCTGTCTGGTTTATTGTCCGCTACAGGCGCCCCAGAGCCTCCTGCGCCCCCTCTGCCACGACCAGTGCCCCCCCCTGAGGAGCCCGAAGCACCCGACATGCTTCTTTGGCGCCTGAAACGTTTCAAAATACAACAAAACCGATTATATTAATTCAACTTTAGATGTTATTGTCAAGTATATACACATGCGACCAAAATCCTTTGTTTCGAAACTTGACAACAGTAATGTTTTACAACATCCCTATAAGTACCAATAAATAAAATTTAAATTTATTAGAAAACTTGGCATTAAAAATATCGATAAAAGTTTCCAGAACGGGCACAAAGATCTAATTTGTTGAAGAAATTTTTTCTCCAGTCGGCCATTTTGTACATGATATTTGATTTGGTATTTTTACTTTTTCACATGTTTTGAGCAATATACAACAACTATTCTCACAAAAGTATGATTAAATTTTCACAGCGAAATAATTTTAATAGTAATCAACAACAAAATCTACAATATTCAAAAGCAAGCACGCAGCGGCGATTTCGGCTAACTATAGTACAAAAACATTATCCAGCGATCTTTTTCGAGTATTAAGCAAAAAAATGTAATACATGTGACATACAACGGGAAATAATCCACAACCAAGCATTTTTACTTACTTGTAACGACTTTACACAATAAACACGGCCCACGGACAACCGGAACGAACCAACCAAAACAGTGACCGACAAGCTCAGCTACATGTACACTAGAAACTGCCAATTCTGTAGCAGAGACAATGCGGTAAACAAACTGTTTATTTACTAAACTAATATACGAAAATGTAAAAACACGAACGAAATGATTTTGGAAAAGATGATTTCAGAAATATAAAATAATAATAATGAAAATTTATCATCATCAATTAAATTAATTAAAAAATTAAAATTCTGGAATTTAAATTGCGCGCTTTATCTAAACAATTCCGTGAGACTAGATAAATGTTGCTTGTACGAAAAATTTGGTATTTGAAAGTCATAGATAAAATTTTGAAAAATATGATAAGGGCGATGTTACATAATATATATTTAGAAAGCTTATTAGGAGTAGAAGTTTCGATATAGATATTATAGAATCTTGAATGATAATCTTCATGGAACACTCCATATCCACCTTACAGTTTTGCATTGCAATATTGAATATTTTGGGAAAATAAAATCAACAATAATTATACTCTGTAGATTAGAAGAGTGTCTGAAACAAGTAATATTTTGATAATATTTATTTGGTAATTATTATAATACATCCATGGTTTGAAAGCAATAATTATTATCAACTTGGTGTTTTATGACATTTCCCATAAACTTAAAATGCCTCCTGGCAACGGAGTCGACAAAAATTTATAACAACTTAGTTGGGTTCCATTGGGTTTTATGGATTTTTATTAAGCCGCACCAAATCGAAATCACTCGACGAGTGCAAAGGGTTAAAAAAAGTGTATATGAAAAATTGGTAACAGGTTTATCTCTTTGTCTGTGTTTTTTGTGATTGTCATCAAATGTCATGTCAGAATTTGATTTGATTGTCAGTTCGCGAATCACGGTTGCTTTTGCTTGTAATTGGGGTGCTGTTTCTTCTGCGTAATTTATTCTTGATGAATATATTTTAAAGTTGTTTTGTATTTATAATTGTTCTATAGCGTCAGTACTTTTATCTCTATCATGGGTAAAAAGCAACATCAGAAAGATAAACTGTAAGTATTTCCTCATCATTTTGATTGTTATCATTTCAAGCGTATGGATATTCCCATATATTATAATAATATTGAGTTTATGTTCGACTTTGAGTTTATTTTGTGATCTTTATAACGGTAATTTAGAATGTTTAACAACAATATTACTAAGCCAGCCATTTAAAAAAATATGTAGATGTACTATTAGATTAATTTTAAGAAAAGGATTAGGTATATTATGTGTATTTTTGTATTAAATCATTAGCTGAAAAATTATTTGTTGATGATTATTTTTAGATATCTCACTTGTACTGAATGGACTACACTGTACGGTGGTAAAAAACAAGATTCATCTGCAGCAGAAAATGAGAAGTTTCGGAGATTACCATTTGACCACTGCTGTGTTAGTTTACAGCCATTTGAGAACCCATATTGTGACGGGAATGGAAATGTTTTTGAATTGCAAGCTATTATAGATTTTTTGAAGCAGTATAAAGTTAATCCTGTGTCTGGAAAAGTTAGTATTTTCAAACTAATATCATTTTATAAAAGTTATAGTTTAAAATTTATACATTTAATTTGTTTGCTTTCAGCCTTTGGAAGCCAAAAAGTTGATAAAACTAAATTTTGCTAAAAATGCAAATGATGAATATCACTGTCCAGTATTGTTCAAACCTTTCACGAAAAATTCTCACATCGTTGCTATCAAGAAAACTGGAAATGTTTTTTCATATGAAGCGGTAGAAGAATTGAATATTAAAGGAAGAAATTGGAAAGACCTAGTTAATGATGTTCAATTTGAAAGAAGTGATATCGTCACACTACAAGATCCAAATAACCTAGATAAATTTGATATTTCAAAATTTCATCATATAAAAAATAAATTACGTGTCGAGGATCCAGGTAGATATTAATTATTTCTATGATAAACTTCTACTCTTAATTACTTTCCAAAAAAACCCATCATCTTTGAAGCCTCCAGTAATCAGCCACCAAGGTCAGGAGACAAATATGAGTTATGTTTTCAAAACAATCATAACTCTCAGAAAGTCACTTACAAGCTTTTATGATAATAATAATAAACACTTTATTGGCATGAATATACAAAAATAACAAACCAAAATTGGCGGGCTTATTGCCTGGGGCAATTTCTTCCAACCAACCTATGATAATGTAACAATTTGTTTCCTAGTGATATCTAGTATTAGGAATATTGAGTTAAACCTTTGTGTACTAAATACAAATAATATGAATTTTTCAGATGAGCTTAAAAATGATCCAAACGCCAGACTGAAAACTGTTTCTATGGAAACCAAAGAGATCTTAACAGAGTTAGAAAGAGATTACAAAGCAGCAGAAACCAAGCTTGTAGTAGAACCAACAGCAGATAAGTTCAATGCAGCTCATTATTCAACTGGTGCAGTTGCTGCCAGCTTCACATCCACTGCCATGGTCCCTAAAACCAAACATGAATCGGCCATAATACACGAGGATGAAGTTCGATACGAACGCGTTAAGAAAAAAGGTTTGTTATTTGCATGTTACGTTGTTGACTTTTCCATACACTATATGATGTGTTAGTTTTATGACAATACTGTATTCAACAAAACTTATAAATACTTGTGTTTATTTTTTAAGGTTATGTAAGGATGATAACAAATCTAGGACCTCTTAACTTGGAAATTCATTGTGACATGGTCCCCAAAGCTGCCGAAAATTTCATCAAACATTGCCAAAATGGATATTACAATGGAGTCTTGTTCCACAGATCTATAAGAAACTTTATGGTATAAATTAATAAAATTCTTTTCTTTATTCTTTTGTTCTTCAAAATATCATTTCTTTATTCTTTTGATGTCCAAAAAATTAATTTAAGTTTAGAGATATTTTCTTTTTCAAACTTAAATTGTTTTACGCAATAACAACAACAATCTCGCTTTGAACCCCACTCAGGGGAATAGGGAGGCAAAAACTATGCACTGTGCTCGATCTCGTGCAATGCTTATGATCTCCTCCACACAATGTCCAACTCCCTCAGCTCAGCCCCAAAGAAATGGAACACGCCATGAGAATGTCTTCCACATCTTATATCTCGAACTATGATGGGGAAAAACAACGCTATTCTCGGCTAACTGCCATTTGGCATCCTTAACACATGTCCCAATCAAGTCCATCTCCTCTTCAAATGTTTGAGAATCTATTTATAATACTATAGTGAAACTCTGACTCGGATCATTCTACAAAACACTTTATCATGATGGAGTGGATAGAGAGACATATTATTTGATGGCAACATTATAATAATTATTATAGAGCTGTGTAATTTATGAAATTGTACCAATGTGAATGGTTTAATTTGTAGGTACAAGGAGGTGATCCAACTGGTACAGGTCTTGGTGGAGAATCCATATGGAAGAAAAAATTTGAGGATGAAATTCGACCAAATCTACATCACACAGGTCGTGGTATTTTATCAATGGCTAACTCAGGACCAAACTCAAATGGATCTCAATTGTAAGACATTCTAACTGTATTTTTTATGAAGCATTATGGTTAGCGCCTGATGAATTCTGTCTTTGTTCAATTGAATACCTTAAGGGAATATCATAGTATGTCACAAAAACAACATTGACTAAATTGAATTAATAAATTTATCGTCTTCTAAAAAGATTATGTATTTTTCAAGTCAATGTGTTTTTAAGGCATTAAGTAGTTAATTTGATAATTTGTCCTTTTATGAAATATGACAGTATATGAATTCTTCAATGATTAAAAGTAAAAAAAATGAATCTTCTAAAGTAAGTCAAAATTTCTAACAAAGAATAAATATTTAAATTGTATGATTCACACATAATAAGTAGATATTACTATCCTTAAAGTAATATTATGTAAATTATGAGAACTTGATAACTTCTTCTTTTTCTTAATATTGTGTACCTATTCACAATGTTGAATTAGTTCAAAAAGGTGTGTTGGAAAAAAAGAAAGAAATGCTAAAAAGCTAGTATTACACCAATTATTGAGTATTTTTAAACATTGTACTTGAATTTAAACCAGTATAGGATTATAACCATTTTCTTCTGGCTTAGTTTAAAGCCGACGTAAACTGTTCTGTCCCTAAAAATTTGTTTTTAGAATGATTTCTTCCAGTCCCCTGTTTTGGTAACAGCAAATTTAAGGGATAAAGAATGTGTTGTTTCCTGAAATTTAAAAATGCGTACATAAATTAAAATATATTCCTTACAAAATGGCATCATAAGTCAATTTTTTTAATACAAATGGAATCAGAATGATATTCCTTTGTGATCTTCTTGTATTTATCCTCTATGAATTTCCAAGAATTCATCATGATGAAAATTGATTTCAGCTTTGTGACATATCGCTCGTGCAAACATCTTGATGGGAAACATACTATATTTGGTAAACTAGTGGGTGGTTCTGAAACATTAACAGCAATTGAGAAAATAGAAGTGGATAATAGAGATCGTCCAATAGAAGACATTGTGATAGAGGCCACGCAAGTTTTTGCTGATCCTTTTCAAGAAGTCGATGAAGAAGTGAGTTTTATTTGTACCTACTTACATTTTATTTAAATTAGTGTGTTCCATTTAGGTGGCTACCAAACGAGCAAATGTTCATTCTATCCGATTCTATCAAACGCTCGCTGTGTAAAAAGACATAAATGATTCTTTTGTTGCTCTACCTTTGTTCGTCAAGATTCTATAGAATGCTAGCTTTGGTATAAAACCAACATTTTCTTTTGTTGTGTTTGGGAAAGCTCACTCCGCGAAGCGTTTTTTTCAAGCCTTCAAGCAGTTTGGGCATGAATTTGATAACTAATTATTATTCGCAATCTGCAATATTTTTTATTGAAAAAATGCATAGGTATTCTTTTTTTTGTATCTGAATTCAAGGTGAATACCGATGAAATATGCGGGACTTCTCACTACACATTGCACTACAATATCACTAAACACTTGACGAATGAGCAATGGGCGATGACAGATGATGCGTGCCAGTATTCTAGTTCTTGACATGATTTTTGTTTAGCTGAAAACAAGCACTTGTTTCGTTGGCATGTTAATGTAATTTAAATGACTTGTAAAACATATATGTGTTTAATATTATTGAGACATGGTCAGTTATTAATTTTTTTGTTTTCTAGTTGTCGAAAGAGAGGGCTGAAGAAATAGAAAAATCTCAAAGTGATGTTGAGAGAGCTCCAAAGAGAAAACAGGAGTTGAAAGTATTTAGACAAGGCGTTGGAAAATATTTAAACTTAAATGAAAAGGCAGAAACAAGTGGTAAATCATCACAGGAACCTCCTAACAAAAAGAAAAAAGAAAAATCTTATGGCTTCAACAATTTTAATTCATGGTAATGAAAAGCGGAGCATCATCAAATAGATTTACTATGGAGGAACCAGGAGGCAAGATATGTCCACTCTGCTTCAAAGTCAAATCTTGGTCCAAGTTCTTATTGAGACAAGAATTAATAAGGTTCCTGAAAGATCCAGGAATATTGCAGAGCATCAACCTTCAATAATATATGTTCAGCAAGATGTTGGCAAAGAAAAATATTTTGGCGCTCCTTACACACTGTCAAAATGTGAAAGAATTGAATTTACCTACATTTTAGTATAATTTTTACTTATATGTTAGTACATAAATTTGGCAAAATTGAAATAAAAAGAATAGATTTAGCATACGTAGTTCTTACTTAATTCTTTTGAGAATGACATTGAATTATTGGAAATTTATTTGTTAAAATATCTACATAGGTGTATGCATTAGGATACTTTCAGAAATTTCTCAAAAAGAAGAGTAAACCATATTATAATGTAATACAAAGTCAAGCATAGCGAGGAAGGAAAGGATCAGGAGACAGGAGCAGGAGTAGCAGAAAGGAAATGACGGTTCTGACAATCTGTTTTTGAAAGAGAATAACGTTGGAGCGAGTCTGATGTCATCAGATAGTTGGTTCCATAAAAATGTATGATAATTTAAAAATTAATACGGAAACAAAACAAAAACCACAAGTTATTCAGGTTTATACTTACTTATAAAAATATTAATTTATTCTTTTGAATCAGGAGTGACAAGAAATATTGAAATATTTTTTTTTTTTAAAATGTGTTATTTTTTTTGCCAAAAAGAAAGATAATTTAAAAGTAGAAATGTTTCATAATTTGACTGTAAATATCTTCTCTGGGGCACATTTCCTGTGGCTTATCATTAAACATAGAAGAAAAAAAAACTGAAAAAGAACATTGAACTCTGAACTTTTTTTCAAAACATATTGTGTTGTCTTTTCCAAGTTCTGGAAAAGACAACACAATATGTTAACTCTTCTTTTGAAAATACTCACTGTCCAATGGTTGTTGGATTTATTTAAAAAAAAATTTAAGAGAATCAAAAGTTTCCGAATTTGAATCTTGCTGAATGGTACAGAAAAGCTCAAATTCAATTTTGCATCATTGATGATAAGATGATTATTTCGTCCACAATCTTTGTAGCTCTAAGAAAAATGTTACTTCTCAAAATCGGTCTAAACACATACCTCACCCTCTCATCAGCCACTTTCTTCCAAGGTTTTTTTTAGCAAAGTGAGCTGAAATAAAAAGTAAATACAAAATAGGTATGTCTACTGATGTAATATTTTAAGGTGAGATAAATTTAATGATGATTGATGACCCCGAGGACAATAGCAGAAAATTTCTGAGATTTTTTGTGGTTGAAGTCATTCTATAAGATGGAGAAGATAAAAGAAATGGTATGGTCTTTTTATAAAATCAACAAAAACCAGGCTTCTTTCTGTTAATCACACAGAAATATGATTTGAAATTTTGTAAATGGGGAATAATTGATTCTCCCCCATATACTTACTTATTTATAATGTTTTTTTTTTAAGTTTTGTATCAAGAGTTAAAATCATAAAACTTTCATCAGAATGTGAGAAAGCTTATCACAAAATAATATTACCTTTTTAAATTCATAAGTATAAACGACATAATAATATGATTTAATACGTAATATTATTTTGGCTGACTCAATATTGATAACATAGCTGTGTGTAGATAGCGGATGTTGACCTTTTCTGAATGAAGCGGCGCTTACAGCAGTAGATACCTACCTACTCGGTTTACTACGGCCGACGTGTAATATTATTGGTGTTGGTATGTATGGTACGTACAAAATTTGACAGATTTGCCGAATGTCATAATTTAGTTTGGGGGTTAGTATCTCAATATTGACAAATTTGTTTTTCTCTATTTGTTCTGAAGATAGCAAAAAAAAAACATTAATTAAGTTCTAATATTACCGTGTTCTGTGTGTGCTTTTATAATGGATGATTTAGGTAAGTTCATTTCTCGATTTATGTCTACAACTTTTCTGTTCCAATACTTCTAAAAAATAATGATTATCAATTAATATTGTGTTCCTTTATATCATTATCATAACTTAACTACAAATGTTACGTAGAGCTTTTAAAAAAATGATGTTAAATGTGTTTTTATCAGAAAAAAATTATAAAAACGTATACTTTGAAAGACTGTTATCATTGCACAGCTACATATTATTACACATATGCCATTAATATTATTTAAACAATGTGTTTTTTTTTATGTAATTCAACCACTTTGGAAATACTGAAATAATAACAATAACTGTTAATCATGACTGTAATCACACAATGAAGTAAAGTTATTCTCATTAACAAAATACACCTATATCATAATTGACATTTTAACTGTCAAACGGAAAGAATTTGTCGACATGCTTTGAAATAAGAAGAAAACTTATACATATTCTTTATTTTTATCTCTTCCTGTTGTGTCCAGTCTCCTCGATTTGAGCATTGTTCTATTCTACAATATCTAGGAGAGTTCTTCCACCTGATTCCTGATAATCTTAATCTTGCAGAAACATTTGCCTCCTATCCTCACCAAATAGCTTACAACTATAACGGTTTAACTACTGTAAAGATATTTTTTTTTGCAAACAATTATTATTTTTGAGTTGCATTTATTTAGTAGGCGTTTTTTTCCTGTAATGGTTATTAGAATAGAATTGTAAACATACAAGTGTTTCTACATTCCAAATTCAAAAACTTACTTGGTTTCTATACATTGAAACATAAATGTAATTTTACATTCCAAAATCAAAATTTTGCCCTAGATAGTTACATATTTGAAATAGAAGTAGCTGGTAGCCTGGTTGTTACCACATCGGCTTTCGTACTGTATCGTTTGGAGGTTGTGAGTTTGTTCACAGATTCCGACCATCAAAGAGTGTATTTATGTTCACTTTGAGTGAGCACGGATTCATTTTTGTAGAAAACGATCACAAACCCCCAATACTTTCTTCAAAATTGATTGAAAAATCTAAATATAATTCACAGCTTTGTGTAAGGTTTTTTGGCAGCAATAAATGATTTGAACTGTTGGTAATCTAACTCTTTAGTATTTTTTCTTTTCATCTTTCCATACATTTACACTTTTTTCGTTTCCTCCACTGACATACCATTTCTCGTACAACCTCTCCTATTTCTCGAGATCGACTCCGTTACAACGATTTTTGGTTCAGTACGTATTATATGGAAGTTTTTCGGGGACAAATTGACGATTCCTTATACTGGAAATTTCATTATTTCGGTATTTGCTATAAAGAGATTTGATCTGTATTTGGTAGTTATTTCATTTGTAATGCAGTCTACGAAGAGTGTCCTTCTACAGTTTTGTTCATATCGTGAATATAATGTATCACATTAGGACGCATGTTGGGAACCCCGGACTGTGACAATAGCCTTACAGAGCCAGTGACCTGGACTATTTGATTTAAGAAAATTACTCACCATGCGATGTCTAAGAACTTGAACCTTCTTTCAAGGTCAATATTTTACAAAAAATTCTGAAAATCGTTATGTATGTACCAGGACCTGTCTATGCCCTTATCTATCAGAATCTCTTATCTATCAAGAATATCATGTCTGTTGGGTAGGTACATAAATCACCTCAATACTGTCAACATCTCAAGTATTTCTAACAAGCAATATAATAATAGGTGGATAGGCTTCTAAAAATAGCTGGACTATTTTGACAATGCGATGGACATCGTCGCTCGTTTTCACGTTAATTTCCGATTGGACGCTTAAAAAATGATGGCTGTACCTATGTACCTACTTAAAGTTCATGTCTACACAAAAGTGACAACAGGACTGACGCGGGGGAGGGGGTGGAGAGGTGTGAACTCGTGCACCGCTACAGGGACGTGTGTATGTATGGACCGCGGGGAACGCTTCGGGTAGGCGGCGCAAGTCGATGATCAGTTAATCAGTGTTTTGGGCTATTCTTATAATATAGGTAGATTTTCTTCTTCTTTAATCCACGTCCGCTCGCGGAGCACGCCACTAAGTTCCTCCAAGCCTATCTATGTTGCGCCAGTTGCACAGCTTCAGCTCCCAGTTTAGTCCAGCATCTTGTAGAACCGCATTGAATGCCCGCTTGATTGTTAATTTTGGCCTGCCTCGCCTTCTTGTCCCATCCGGATTGAAGAAAAGGCCTGCATATTCAAGACTCTCGGGGGACATGCGGAGAACATGGCCAAGCCAGCTGAATCTACGATTCTGGATTACTGAGGTGATTGGCTTTTGTGCTGTTCTGACGCGTACGGTCTTATTTGAGACATAGTGGCACCACCTAATCCCCAAAATCTGTCGCAGAAATCTATTCTCAACACTAACGATCTTCTTCTGTTGAGCCTTTGTCAGATGCCAAGATTCACAACCATATAACAACACTGGCATAATGCACGCATTAAAGAGGCGACTCTTAGTCTTGGTGGGAAAGTTGGTGGATTTCCACAGTTTTCGCATGTTGTTAAAGGACGAACTCGCCACCGCAATTCTTATGGAGAGCTCCTTAGTCCTTATCTATACCACCATTTGGTGTCAAATAGACCCCCAGGTATTTGAAACTGTCGACATCTTCGACATCGTCACTACCCAAAGTTATGTCTCCCTGGAGTATACATTATACAGGCTTATAGGTAGATGATAATATATTATCGATGGTAAAAATTTCCAGATAAAAACTGCGTGACTAACAAGTTGTAGTTTGCAAAACTCACTACCATGATTTGTAACTATGGTAGAAAGTAAACAGCAATTACATAAAATGAATGTTCGTTCGTGAGAATATACAAACACTATAAATGATAATTATTATTTGAAATAACGTTTCGTTTTCTTTGTTACATCTCGAAATAGTATCTACTGATGTGTTGGATGCACTCGCGCAATCATAATATATGCAAGATACTTTCAGTCTCGGAAAGAAGAGGTTTCAGACGCCATCAGACGTGGCTGCAATCTCTAATTATATCCACATATCTTCATACTTAACATAGGGACACACAGATGGGCATTCTTTAACATTTCATTCCTATTGAATACTGTGACGAATTTTCTTCTTCTACATAAAGCACTAATTTTCTCATGTCATCGCAACACGCATAAACCACATTAAGTTTGATTGTAATAAATACATACTCGTATTTCTCTATACAAAGGTGTCAGTATAGCCGGCGGAACTTATTGCTTGAAGCAATTTTTTCCAGTCAACCGGTCCCGTCCTATCTGAGACAGGTCAATCCCGGGTAGAAATTTCAAGTGTAAAAATTCTGAACCGAACTGTAAAGGACCCGGGACCTCTTGATCTGAAGTCCAAGCCTTTATCACTATAGGCTACCGACATCGCTGAATATTGTAATGCTAGATACCTACAAATTATTTCATTTTCTCAAATTTATATAAATTTTTTAAATTTTTTCTAAAATGGCTACAACCATTTTCTTTTCAATATACTATGTATGTAGGTAAAAGGAGATGGTTGGTAGTCCAGTGGTATAAATCGCCGGCTTTCATGCGCACAGCGTAGGTCGTAGGTTCGAATCCCGGCCGTGCTGACCATTTCCGCTTTCACGACACAACCCTTTGGTTAGTGTGAAAGATGTCAAAAAGTGTATTTGTGTTCACTTCGAGTGAGCACAGATACATTTAAAAAAAATACACTACTTCAGAATGAGAAAGCTTAGCTTAAGTAAGCTGAAAGCAATCAGAATGATTACATAATCTCAGAGTCTCTCAAGCCCCTCGCCATGTTCAGAATTTCCACCTTGATAAGTACTTGTTTTGATTTTTTTTAGTATCTCATATCGATCCAATTTATTTTCGTTATTACCGTTCTATCGACCTTGGCAGTAATCTGCAGCCGTTGATAATGAATTGTTAGTGGGATAGTATCGCGAATACTTTCATATAACAAAAATGGTACAATATATTGTGCTTCTAAATACGAGTTAAATTTGTACCGTAACGTTGCTCGTATCTCAAAGCAACTAAACTGTGTGAAAATGATTGAAATTTTCCCAAAATGCACTCCCCATGTACCTATGCATGTGTTTATAAATCACAAATAAATGTACCTAATAAACTGGAAATAGCTGACTTGAAGTTGCGGAAAAGCTGAATATAGGAACTGAACTACACATAGGTAATTATAAATGTTGCTTCTTATAACATGTTTATTCGGTAAATTTTCGTCACTGTTTTTCACCGTTCAATGATTTTTGCCCTTTTCGACCCTATTCCTCACATTCATCTGGGTTTTTCTGTCGACCAACGAGGTTTATTTCTTCTTTCCTTTCATAATGTTGCGGTTGCGGAAATGGGTTAAGAAATTCAAAGCAAAAAATCGTCTGCTCGCGTATCGAAAATCTCCAATGTCAAGGGATTTGTATCTTAAGGTCTGAAGGTATCGCTGTACTGTATTTTTCTTGCAGAAAAACCATGTGTGAGAACAGCTTTTCATATACTATTTTTTTTTATAAAAAATCGTTTAGTTTTAAACACCAGATGTCACTGCTGCCCTGTGCTGGTGTTGCCATGCATGAGTGGTTAGACGGTTGTTCCAGTCGGATTGGGGAATGTAGTAGCGTAACGAGTGATGGGAAAGCGTCGGGACGCTTGGTAGGTGCCTGTCTTCTACCTGAATATCTTCTGTATTATTTATAGCCTATCTTTTTATATCTATATCTCCATTATTTATAGTAGTTGGTTGAATAATTAAAGGGCGTTAGTCATTCACGCTAGAAGTAACGGACTCCAGTCGTATATTGCAGGATAATGTTTCTTTGTATTTTTAATGATGCCTGCATGTAAATGAACTTCATTATAATTCATTGTGCTTTCTGAGAAATTACCGAATTTACTCGAAGTTAAGGCTTTCAGAACGGCGTAGGTATATACATCAAGTCTTTGATCGAATTACTCAATTTGCCGATAAATTTACTTTCTATTAAGTTATCAAGACATCCTTAGAATGCGCAAAGTCTACTTTAGGTTATATGTATTAATAATATAACACCTTTCTATACAAGGGTGTCAGTATAGCCGGCGGAACTTATTGCTGAGGCAAATTTTTCCAGTCAACCGGTCCCGTCCAATCTGAGGCAGGCCAACCCCGGGTAGAAATTTCAAGAGGAAAAACACTCACAACTCTGACCCGACCAGGGATCGGTTATTACTTATTATCATCTATCAACTACGTACATATTTAAATTGAAAACTTTTTTTTCTAAATGCGTGTTAAAAGATATTGTCTATCATCGGAGTTAAGGAAAATTTCATTTATGTTTTAAATCATAAGTTATTCAAAATTACAAAACGGTGCAAAACTCATACATCTCGGAACCTCAGTTTTAATTTTCGTAGATTGAGTTGCAGCAATACAACCATTAGAATCGAAATATTCCACACCTTTTGCAAGATTAGAACCTCTGGGACCTAGGACGATAGTCATGGTTAGGTCCTACTCCCAATTACGGTTATGCTACTGAGGATTCCAGATGAAATCCTCAATATGTGCAGTTAAAACTAGGGCATTAATGCGACACACGTGTTAGACTGTAACCTGTTATTAAACCGACCATAAGAGAACAAGAGGCCTGTTGGGAGACTCCAAAAATATGGGTTTACGACGTGATTTCATCAGTCGCGGGGAGAACGGCGTAAGTTCGAAAAAAAGTAGAAAACTTTAGAAGATACCTATGTACCTACACCTAAAAGTGGAAAGACGGCTGATGAAGAAAAAGAAGAAGTTATGAGTGCTACATATAATATAATTAAGGTACCTATTGGTTGTTTCTTTTTCTCACACCCACGCAATGATACCAAGGGTACTTCAAGTTTGTTTTTAGCTTAATATTTTATTGCCCCTAATGAAAATCTCTCTGAAATGTCTATGGGAGAAAGCGCTCTTACTTTTTTGGGCAAGTTCAGCTTCATACACAGATATTTGGTTACGTTGTATTATGGTCAAACATTGTATGCCTACTCTAAATGATCGTTTAAATAATATAAAATATGTGGGAAGAGTATATTAAATAAGGCTTAGAAAGATGTTATATTTACCTATCTGTAAACCTTTCTATAGTAAATGCCAGCCGAGAACACGTCCCGTATTAACCGGAACCAAATTCATAATTTTTGGTAATAACGCAATACCTACCAAAAATTCTGATGATCAAAATAGAAGACGATGAATACACACCAAACTTTAGATTCTTGCACTGTAAAGAACACTGATGTTTTCTTCGACTGAAAGAAATCGCGCTGCGCTAAGAAGACGACTAAGTACTTCTGTTCCGTGTGCCCTTTTTCTCTTTCTGTACCATCGGTTAAATCCCTAGGAGATTATGGAACACCGTTAGAACGATGATTTAGTTAGAATATCTCCAATAGTCACCACTGTCACCAGTTAGTTTTGTAAACTACGTGAAAGACCTTGGCCACTCATGTAGATTTTCGGTCTTACCACTAAGTGCGTTAGTGTATTTAGATAAGAGCATTTATTTTGTAGTGTAATCAATTACCATATTGTGCCTCTTCCGCTCCTTAAACTAACAGCGAGGGTAGCATCAGCCACCACAACTCGGATGAATTACGGCGATTGTTTCCTCCACAGTTATATCAGCGCTATCGCGTGTGTTGGTCGCGTTCTAGGCTCAACACCGGTGTTTACTGTTTGTATGTGTCGCGGTCTCCGTACATTCGACGATCGCGACTCTCGTCCCACGACAGACCGTCACCTTTTGCCGAGACCTCCCACCAGAATTTCACGCACGAATATATAATTTTGTTTCTGGATCTCTAAACAATATCAGTGTTGACATAATATTGTGATTCTTGTTTCTATCTCTGCGGTATGGATTCGACGTCGTTTTCGCTATCACCAATTGTAACAATGTCTAGTGATTATTTGATAACAAAGTGAGTGCCGATTTCGTTTAGCATTGTTGTTGTTTGATCCCCTATCTGTGTGAGTGTGATGAAGTATCTTGTGTTGTGATAAGTGTTGATTGTTATCAAACAATAGGATGGATCGCACGATGTATGGAAAAGTCCTGCCTGGGACCTATCATCCCTTCAGGTGTACAATGAAGGAGAACGGCATCTCCCCAGGATGTAAGTTAGAATAAAGTTTAAGGTCTCTAACATAACAATTGGCATGTAACTTTTTCTAAAGAAAGATAGTATTTCTACGCAAACACATCTTAAATAAACGTTATTGAATAATCATTTCTTTAAAATTAAAGCCCTAGCACAGGCTTTTAACCTTTTTGGGCAACATTGTTAGTCTTTATTTTAAATGTTTATAAATGTCGATGGTGCTTTGCGGATTCAACTAGCGACAAAACCTGTGGGTCGACATCCATAAAAATCGGTCGTTAATGATTGCTTGATCTGATGTCCTAATACTCAGTTTTAGTTCTTTTGAAGGGTCGCATTGTCACTTTATCACGTTGAAACAATTTGTCATTTCTCTTATTCTAGTAAGTTTTATAGAGTTGTAGGTAAGTAGGTACGTGCCAAAAATATTTCCCGCGGGAATATGTTGTTATTGACATAGAAACCATCGACTAACCGACGAAGATTATGAAAAGTATATAAAATATTTCCTGTAGTTGGATCGGTTTTGTAACATGGCAATAACCTAGGGTTAGGGTGGTCCGTCGAATATATCGAGTTTCAGACGAACTTTCCAATTACACATAGGATATTCCATATTTTTATCGCGATACAGCTTATAGATTCTTGAACGCTTTGTACACGACTTGAACTAAGACGGTACCAGGTACACCTACAATAATAATTAGCCGACACTTTCAACACCATACCGGAATGCGGATTGTTTGCAATAAGGCGCGACTTGTACTTAGAATTTGCCAAATGGAATAGAAGAGAACAATTAATGTACCTACGTAGGAGTTTTCGAGCGTGGTCCTGTTGTAGCTCTGTGCGTGGAGTCAGTTGATCGTTAAGAAAAATCTTTTATTTATTTTTTCATTAGTTCAAACAGTCCTATTTGTTTCATGTCACATGGCCAAATGCCAAGTGATATTAAGTAACAGCACACCACTACAATATGGCCGGTGTCACCGCGTGGATCAAACTGCAATAAATTCCCGGCTTTTCCGTCTGTTTTCATTTTCTCCATGAGACCAAACTCTTCTTGATTTCATGAAATAATTATAATAATAAAGACTATATATAGGGTCCATTGATTTCATGAAATAATTATAATAATAAAGACTATATATAGGGTCCATCCGTCACCATTTGACCCAATTATAATTTCGATCGAAAGCGTAAATAATGGCTGTAGGTACCTACCCTAATGTTCGTGTCTACACAAATTTTAAAAAGTGATATATTATTGTTCATTCTAAATTCAAATTTCATATATTAGTTGAGTTTTCTACCACCGGAGCGCTAGTTTTATACAGCCTGCTGTGTTGTGTTATAATAACATTATCTCGTTGCCAGGGTGGTTGTCAGCTACTAATTTAAAAACCTACCGACTCGGTACTTGTAAGGTGCGTGTGTGTGTATTTTCTAATAACAAAAATCACTAAAAAAAGTTGTCCCCGTGGATTCGTTGGGTAGCCGATGTTATTCGATCATTCAGTCAGTGTTCTAGAATATGTTTTATCTGAACTCACAAACCATGTCATATCGTCCAATCACATTAAAAAACACTCACATGTCTTTTGATTTATTTATATGAGTTTAATGGTAATGAGTTTGACCGAATGTTTATATTTCAGTGGAGAAGTTGACAGATATGTTATTTTTCGTTCAGTGATACTCTCTTTAAATTTTCCTCTTCAGTATCGATAAAACTATTGTTGATATACGATAATAAAATATTGATTGTAGGCATTCATAAAAAACTCCGTATAATTAATTTTAGACTTAGGTATATTTAGATATGTAGTACATACCTATTATTCAATCTGGCACAACAGAATGGGGTAATGAAAATTAATGAAAAACCGTGTACATTATGTATTGTAGTGATCGAAATAACTTTGAGGGGGATAGACGAGGGTTCCAATTTTTTGACGCTGATATCTAAGTAGGTACTTACTCGTAGATATGAAATTTCTTAAACAGTATCGAGAATGTTTTCACCATCAATATTAACACTTTAAAATGTTTAAATCAATTTGATAATATTATGTTGAGTTTGAGATGGATTGTAGGTAATACGATTGACTTCTCGTCATGATCCATATTGTGGATCACAGGTCATTGACTTTTAGGTACGCGCGTTCGAGCACAAGAGTGAGGGATGTTGTTGTTTCCCTATGCTCCTAACGTAAATCTTTAGGCCTATCGCGCACTAGGCAGCCATGGCTGCCGCAGCCAGTAAAACATGACGTTGTATGGGAGCCCGCGCACTGGGCAGCCACGATTTCCTACGAATATTCTGGCTGCCGCAGCCAGGCTGCCTAGTGCGCGATGGGCCTTAAAGGTGAATTGAATGATTGACTGTAAAAATATATATCGTTTTATTATATGCTATCTACCATCGAATCTTGTTTGACAACAGTCACAAATTTTACTGTCAACTACAGAAAAAATAGTTCAATCAAATGTCTTTTTTACTTTACTCTTGATAAGGCGCTCGGACAGACAAGGTAAAATAAATAAAAATATACAAACTACTGAAGATATTTTTTTTTACTTATCTTTGATTTATATGAGCAATAATAATCATCGAGTTACAGACGAACTAAGCAAAACATTATTTAGGATGTTGACTTCGTTTCGGGTCACTTAGATCTTTTATTTATTGAGAGTGAACAGGATACAGGACTGAGGACACACACTGTTTAGATTAGTAGATTTGTACTTACCAGTACTCATCATATGGCTAGAGGTCGGGCGAGTGTAATCGCTGATAGGTACTACGTGCCTACCTTAATCCGTCTAATGTCAAAATACACAAGCTCACATAGTATATAATAGCTAATACATAATATGATGTAACTTGATGAGGACACTCGTTTAGATGGCTTGCATACATCCATAAAATACTATTAGTTTAATTAGAGTTCGTATCGGAATTACTGCCCGTTCCCACTGTGTAGACTGTAGAGTGTCGTATACAACAAAATTTCGTGTGCTTTGGTGGCTGAACAATGTATAATATGGAGCTATTCACATTTATCCGGCAACGCATTTTTATCGTCCGATAAAATTAAAAATGTCGGATACGACACACGGCACAGCGAGAACGAGCCCCTATAAAGGGCACCCGGTAATTCATTATTACTAATGATTATATCAAAAGTTACCTACCTAATGTATTTATTTAATAATTGTGTTTAAAAAATGCCCAATTATATGGGGCGGATTGCCAATATTAAAAGATGCCTAAATCACTAAATAATGAGTGGAAGGCTAATAAAAATTCTATTATTTTTACAAAAGCGGGTGTGTTCAGGACCAAAATGTAGATTAAATAGTGTGTTCATATTCGCACAGCCGGAATAAATCTTCAGATTTACAATTTCAAAATAGATTTTTATTGCATATTTTAGACTCCTGAATTATATGCCACCACTGTAGCCCGGAAATTTTAACGGCTGGTTACAATATAGCTCGATAGAACAACTCAAATAGATTTCGTTGTTTTATTACTATTCTCAAATAAAAAGAGGAGAAAATAAAATGCCACTGTGTGATGAGTAAAATATCTAAAATATTTGATAGAAGAGACTCATTCAATGTTACATAAGAATGCACAAAAAGTTTTACATACAAAATTATTATGAGAGTTTCTTGATATTGACGGCTATTCTGAAATGAAAAACAGACGATTGAGTTGCGTCGTATCCAATTTTTATTGAGACTTTTGACATTTCTGTATTCTGAAAATGTTTTATCCAATACATTAGTTACGTAACTATTGGCAACCGATTAAGTTCTAAGCAAGAGCCTCTTGCGTTGAGTTGGAACGTGAATTTGAGAATACCAGTCATTATATTGTCAACGCAAGATTTACGAAAACGCATTAAGTATTATCGTGTGCAACTTTGTTATGAACATCCTTTATAGTTATATATTTTGTAAGTACAGTGGCACCATGAAGGCAATTGAGCAAAATAATTATCCAAAGCGACTTTACAATTACAACAAAGTAGGTTGTGTATTACCGACAACAAGTGTATTATTTGTTGTCGGACTTAACAATGAGGACCGTTTAACGCAAATTTACCAACGTAATGCGATATGCGCAACTGTGTGTCAAGTGCCGCCTACAATGAAAAATAGCTATGCGACCACTCCCACCTGTATGCAGATAACTCTTAGTATACGCTCAGCGGTTGTTTTGTTTCTACCATTCTATCAATCATACACAGTTTGAATCCAAAACTTAAGTAGGTGGAACTTAGTCATTATAAATTTAATGATTATAATAATGTACTAAATCAACAATATGGAATCTGACAAAAAAATATGTACACCGGTTAAATGTTTGTATGAAAGGATGATTTTTTGTTGAATATAATATGAGCCCAATTATAGAGGATACTGCTCCCTAATTTACGAAAAAGTTTATTTCGAACTAACATTGATTTTTTACTCAAGGTGTCATTTCCTTAAAAAATCTTTTAAGGTGAATGAAAGAAATTCCAATTATTATTAAGATTTATTTTCACATTTTTCTGCAACAAAACTAGCTAAGCTATTTAATTAAGGTTCATTCTACAATAAAACGTAAATTTCAGTTCGTATGTGAAGGAGTCGCGGAATCTTTAATAGATTAACAGCCGGTTTCACAAAAAATAAAGGAGACTTTATGTTTCCTTTAAAAAATAACGCGTTTCATAACAACAAAATGACATTTAAAGCTGACTTTATGTTAAAGTCTCGTTATTGGCACTAAAGTCAACTTAGGTTAGTTCAATCTTTTAACACCGGAGCTCATAGAAAATATCGTGGCGCTTTAACTGTCACAAATTATGAATATTTGTATACGATTACACTGTGGATAAAATTGACCAAATTAGGGTGGAAAAAATGGCAAAACGGGAAGAATATTATTGTTTACTGATTTCATTTATCAAGTCATAAACCATAATGATAAATTAACAACAATAACGACACATTGATGCTTTATTCAGAAACGAAATTGACAGATTAACAGAAATTTCGCTAAAATGTTAGTAAACAACCTATGTTTTCCATAGATTTCCATGGTTACACTATCAACTGCTACCAACTTTCAATTTTTTTTTTTATGAAACGCGTCTACCTAAAGGAGACTTTAAAATTTAAAGGTTTCTTTAGCTAAATAGTTCTTTAGTCGCTTTTTTTTAAACCGGCCGTAAGAAAAACTGCTATTTTTAGAGAATGGGCCCTTAATTTTCAAATATTTGACTAGTTCTAAACTTTTAAACTCTAAATTTCTTTATCATATTGATTAGTAATAAAAAAACGAATGTATTTTACTATTGGATCAACTGTACAAGTTGTTCTAAGGATGAGAGTTTCTATTTGCATTCTAGAAATCGACACAATACGGTTACGTTAATTATAACGGTTATATTTTTTCTTCAGTCAGTGATGGTTGTTACAGTATAGAGTTTTATTTATTTATAAAGTTGCCTTTTAAAGAAAATAAATATTATAAAGTTTTGCATTATCCCAACGGTAACAAAGGTAAAAATAGATTCAAAATTGACTTTAGTGGATTTCCCTAAGCCCTTATCATTGGCCAGCTGCGATCTGCACACATCAAGTTTGTTAACCACGTACTCGCGTACACAATATAATGTTTGGTAACACATAGATTTACAGCTCGTTGGTGAGCACAAGACATAACGATGGACTATGCCTATTATGATGTAAACATTACCGAATTCTTCAAAAGAATTCTTAAGAATGCTGCTTGATGTTCCTACCTACTTAGAAAGAATGGACAAACATTGTACTTAGTGCTAAAGCTCATCACGAGTTTTAGCACTACAGATACTCGATCGCACAATAAAATTTCTATTAATTAACAAAAGTTGCGTGACCTCTGACACTAGCCGGATGAGCTATGATGTGTTTGTTGGTCAACAAAACCTCACCCATAAGTATATTTACGTTGGAAAAGTGATTGTGTACTTATACGTGATTGTATTTTGTTTGTATACGCGAAGAACCTTGTTTGTGGCCATCCAACGTTTCATGATGATCATTTACTCTTACATAGCTTATTGAAAAGAATATTTTTTTTTTATAAAAATTAATCTGTGCTCACTCAAAGTGAACACAAATACACTCATAGACTCTTTCACAGTAAGCTACTTAAAGCTTGTGTCGTGAAAGAGGAAGATGGTCGGCACCTGGGATCGAACCCACGACCTCCGCACGAAACAGTGTGAAAGCCGGCGTCGTAACCGCCAGACCACCAACCACTTCTATATTATTTTAATCATGTTCGTATGTTAATTGTCATTAGGTTTTTTTATCCTTCATAGGTCTACCTACATTCATTTCTTTCAAAGACATCCAGTCTATTCTCGTCCTTAGAGGTAGAAGAATAAGCCAATAATATTTTTCCTATTTGCCTCTAAAATCCTCTAATATTTGTACTTTTCTAAATCGACGAATCGGAGAATCCGTGAGTGCGCGTCACACAAGTCGACCTTCAAAGTTGAACTTCTCGCGCATGTTGCAAGATCATAGATGATGTGGTTTGACACACATGTACTGTACAGACACAACTACATTACGATGTTATTATTATCATCTAATGAATTAGTTAGGTTAGTACCGGAGTAATATTATCTATTTACATGACAAGTATTTCTATCTATCAAACAGCGGCTACATATGCGTACACTACATAGGTATGTAATAATATTCTATGGTATGTCCAGAGGTAAACAATCTAATAAAATACTATTTTTAAATTACCTCATATTTTTAATTATTAACACCTCATAAACACTTCAAAAATCATATTTTTAATACTCAAGACGCATATTTTTTACTTGTAATAGTACTTATTTATGAATTTTAAGAACCAATGTATTTTGTTGCTATAATTAAATTAATGGATGTTCGATTTTCAAATGGTAGGTAATACTTTTGTTATATTTAAAAATCGAACATTTATCACTTTTAATGATAGCACTGGAATAGTTGGTTCTATATTGTAAGGTATATTGAGAATGTATCCTAGAAAAGGGTAAAAGAATCCAAACTTATATATTTTTATTTATTTTTTTTATTTTATTTATTTAGGTAAACAGACATTCATTAACAATACATAAAAATTAAAACAAGTATGATAACAATAAGTGGACCAATTAAGTTTACACACATAATACGTTATGAAACAAGTGAAATCTGTGTCATTCTTTATCATATTAAATTAAAAACTCCAACAAAGAATAATATTTCAATAATACTAAATGCTTGGGGGCGGAGGAAGGATTTGGACTGGGGAAGGACTTGGACATGGGAAAGGAAATGTGTGAAACGCTATGAACCTCGGTGCAGCAAGTTCTTGCTTAATATGGATATAAAAGTGCGGTATCCTAGCGGCGAAGGTCGTGGGTTCGAACTCTGGACCATTTTCTCTTTCACTACACAAGATTTACTTAGTGTGAAAGATTTCAAAAGTATTAGATTAGAGTTCACTTCCACTGAGCACAGATTTGTTATAAGAAAAAATTAACGGTAAAGAACTTTACAGTTACAGGTGGTCTTTTAAAGACCCCTTGATTGACTTGATTTCAGAGTACCTATACTTTGTTTTTTTTTTCAAAGAATCGATTGGATTTCCATTAAACTATTTCGATGATATTTTTCGTGGGATTTTTCTGATTACATACCTACATACATCCATGGGGCTACACCCCTGTGTGGGTATTGGTCTCCAGAATATTATCCTGATTGACGTGTGAAAATAGTTGAGTATCTGCGGCCGGTCGTTATCACATAGTTTGTCGTGTCTGAATGAATAAAATGATTGTATCGAATCCAAGTAGTGTAGTGTGTTGTGTCTCTAATAATATCTTGGACGCAAGGTCGCGTGGAGTAAGACGTACTGTTTGGTACGCATTACTGGGTCATGTCGCCCCTATGCACCGTACGTACAGTCATCGTGCTAACAACACAAGTCATTTCAATACTACATATTGCACACACTTTAACCAAATTTGTTTTACTGTCGACTAGTTTCCATAAATGGCGATTCACCTTTAGTGGCGCGCTAGATAACTTCACGGCCAGGTCAGACTTGCTTCATGTTTAACCGCTTCGTGCCTGTTATAAACTTTACACATTTTGTTATCAATTGACTAAAATATGAAAAAAAAATAACAACTAATGACTAACAATTCATTGCTAATGTTCGATTTTTAAATGGAACAAACCACTACGGGCTTACGACCGTCTTCTACTGTTATTTCGAAGGCTGGCTTAGTGTGATCACTTTACGTTAACAACGTTCGCCATTAGGTGGTAATGTTTGAGTCTCCGAAACTCCTAATCATGAGAATACTCGACATGTTCAACATGTTAGATGGCGTCAACGTCGACTGTCGAATGACAGCTGATGAGGCACCATCGTTACGTGCTATTTCGAATGTCATTTTTTCGTATTTGTTCATGTTCATACTTCATTGAATGTTTACGATGTTTATGTGAGACCTCGGGTAGTTCTTAAGTGAATTGTTTAATCATTATCTGATTGTGTTTTGTTTGCATATATTATGTTTTGTTGACATCTGCCGGTGCATAGGTGAATACTGTAATGCCGGCTGATGAAAGAAAAAACCGAAAATAAATAAATAATAAATGTCGAAAAATCCCATGTATGCAACATGTAGAAGTTTAGTGTTAAAATGAAAAATAGAGATAAAAGTTAGAAATGATTGAGAACAAGAGAGCAACCAAATTTAAAGACTGCGACTGCTGTCATGTATTTGGGTGAAATTTACGTTGCCTTTTTTGCCATTTTTTCCCTTCCGAAGCTCATGAACTTTATTTCGTACTAAATAGATATTAAGAATAAAAGAAGTGTTTTTGAAAAAAAAAAACCTCAGTACATATATAATGAACAACTATACCTACTATATATGTAAATAGGCGCTTAGGCCAGTTTTGATGAGTGATGCATTTTTAACATACTCCCTTTTTGCTCATTGTAATATAGGTGACATTAGTTTTTCACTTTTATCTGCATATTTTTTTTTTATTATTTCAATAACTAGCAATCACCGTTCTACATTTTTTTTCTCGAAATCAAACTCCTTCACTTAAAATTAAAGTACTAAGTATATAATTAATCTTGAGTATTTTAATTGTATTTAAACGTTTCAGTAAAAACAAAAAGTAGGTCCATGTGATTTTGTCCTTGCGATTTTCAAATGGAGCAATTCGATAGTCCGACACTCCTTAGAATATAACTTGATACGTTAACCGCATATATCTGCTATTGGACTTATGATATTAGTATTTCTGATATATATATTTATATATCAATGTTAATTTTCTGTATGCATTAATCTTTACAATGTGTGAAAATAAAAATATAATTTGGATTGAAGCAATATTCAGTTCCTCCAATAGTCTGCTTCATATACGGTCTATTACTATATTTGTTATTGTAGGTAATATTTTGCCTCATGTTTTTATTGTGGTGTATGACTATTATAGGTTTGCTTAAATGTCTGTTATAGAAAGCTTCATAATTATGATAATTAACACTTTTATATTAAAAAAAATCCCAAATTATAAAAAAGTTCTCAAAAGATTAAATCTATTAAAGGTCCTGATGAGTTTGACAAATTATTTTTAAGTCAAATCCAGGACCTTTATTTGGCGCTTTAGAATGTGAGCCTTTGCCAATATGAACTGCGTAACCTGGGTGAGCCCAGATTCATTAAAAAAATATTGCGAATCTATTTTATTGAATGATAATTTTTTTATCCATCATGCCGTTTCCCGAAAGGGGTAGGCAGGGAGTACGGCTTCCATTCTTTCCTATCCTAACAAACCTCTTTCGCTTCCAAACGCATAACATTCCGCATACGTGCTCTTCTATTCCTTTTGCTCCTGACTTGGCCCTCCTCTAAGACGGCACCGATATGGTCGGACCATGTCATTCGAGGCCGGCCTCGTCTGCGTGCAACTATTCTTTCAGTTTTATAAATTCTTTTAGTTATTCTCTCTACATGCCCAAACCACCTTAATTTATTCATTTTCATTCTAGTCACTTCGTTAACATCCACTCCACATTCCTTTCTAATATTATCATTCCTCATCTTATCAATCAGTCTCTTTCCGCATATCCTACGCAGCGATCTCATTTCCACAGCATTTATTCCAATTTCCAGATCTTTCGTCCATATTTATTTCTCATGAGAGGTCTAAATGCACCGCCAACCCTTCTTCTACCAGCCAGTTTCCTTCTTTCAATCTCCTTTTTTGAATGATAATAGTACTACTCAATTTTCTTATGTTTACTTTCCAAAGCCTCTTCATTAGGCTTAAAAAATCAACTTTATATCTAACTGGCGCTTTATCTGTTCTACTGAAGTGTTGGCAACCTAGCTATTCGAGCGCCAACACTCGAGCTCCATTATATACCAACGTGAATTCCAAGATTATGAACATTCAAAGTTAAGCGAAATAGCAGCCTTGAAATTTCTAGTGCACTTTAATTTTTAGGCAGACATTTAGACACCAATACAGTAAAATGCCTTGGATACGTGTATTATCCCTTATTGTGAGAATTTATATTAATGTGCAGAAGATTCTTAAATAGCGATACACCTGTTTTGTCCAACAACACAATTATTATGTTTTGTCCCACGTTTATTAAAACTTAATCGAGTTTGACATATTCAAACTTCACAGAAAAGCAGACGAGAGATCTGGCAAAGAAGTTTGATCGTTCACATGAGCCACAAGTGGAATAGAATTAATGCACACGTAACATGAATAATAATTCTAATTAACCACGATTTATTAAAATCTGTTCATTACGTAAGTTTTATAAATATAATACGAGTTGAAGATTGAAACGAGTTTTACTTGTATGAATCTTCACGGCCACGAAGTATGGTGTGATTTAGATAGGCATAGGTATAAATACGTTTGTAATGATTCGCGATTTTCATTGTTCAATAACATATCAATAATATTATGGGAACACGATTTGCATGGGACTTCTCCAGAATAAACGATCGGATTACTATAACGAATTTAAGGTTAAGGCTCTGGGGTAGGGTAATCGCTGTTTTTTGGTGTTTTTTCATGCAATTTTTTATCGTTGTTGTTAAAGATAGCTTCTTGAGAAAAATATTGTGATGTTCTTCAATCTTTCTTCTAGTGCAAACACTTTCAATATCTTAAAAATATTGAATATTTATAATGGAAAAAAATATTTTAAAAATGTCTCTATCGTGACTTTTCAAGAAGATTTATGCATTAACTACGAGACCTAGAAATGTAATTATTTTTCTAATCGAAGGAGATTTTCAATTTCTAGTGCAAATACGTAGCATAATTAAGTTTTAAATTGTATTTTTTTTTTAAAAACTGAAAAAGTACAAATTGTATTAATTTTTTATTGTCTATGGTTTATTTTATAGAAGATTACAGGTAAGAGAAGAGCTTCGGGGTGTGGGGCGTCACATGAAGAGTTTATCTCGGAGTGAGCGCTGTGTTCTTATTCTGCCTGTTTTGACATTTGGATTGTTTTATGCTTATTTCGTGATAAAAATGATAGTTTTGTGTGCTTGGACAATATATTTTTATTATAATTTATTCGTTTTGAACTTAAACTTTACTTATTTGGACTTTTTTTTATATTTTGTTTATAATTGACAGTGACATTTGTATATAAGATATCGTAATCTTGTTTGTATTTCATGATCAAAAATAGTTTTGTGTTTGTGTGTTTGGACATTAAAATGAACAATACAATACGTGGTGGATCAAGAAATATCATTATACGTGTGTATTCGCCACGTATTCGGAATGTTTGGTGGAATTAAAGCCGGAGAACTGTCTACTAATGTTTTCTAACTAACATCTCAATTGATTGGTAAATACTGTGTTTTTTGTAGATAAAATACTTTTTAATGATTAATTCTAACATTTTCAAGTATAAGAAGTTAGTTAGAGCTCATTTAAGGATACTTTATTTGTTTTAAAAATATCTGTCAATGAAAGATCACAGGACAGTTTGTTTTGACGATCGAAAAACAAAACACGGTATAGAAAATAATGTTTGTTAAATTGCAATACTATATTGTTACCATTTTATCATTATATTTCGATTTCTTATCCCATTTTAAGATGGAAAATTTTCATTTATTTTTACTAAAATAATATTTCTATTAAAATACAATAATGGTATTATTTTCCTATCCCATTCTTTATTTAAAGTTGATTATTTTTACTTTTTTAATTAAAATAATACTTTACTTTTTTATATAAAATAATGTTCCTATATATATATACTTATTAAATTATAATACTAATATTAATAAATCAATCGAAAATAGTAAATATGTTTTCGACAGTGTCAGCTCATTGTTTTTATACAGTAAAACTTTCATATCAAATGATTAATCTTTATTTTTTTTTCAGGTTTTAATATGTGCGTTCTATTAGGATAATTGTAATAGAAGAGAATTCAAATCAATGCAAATTTACCACGCCAGGTAAACATAGAAAAGGGCGACCAAAAAAAGGATTGGAGGATTCGACCGCTGTGCCGTATTAAGGCAAAAATCATTTTTCAATCATCATTCATTCAAAAAAGCAATACCCAGTTTGAGAAGCATGTTACAAGTTGTACGAAATTATTTGAATTTTGATGGGAGCTACGAACTTCTACGAAAAACTGTAATAAACATTGGGTTTTCGTACAAAAATGCAATTCAAATAGGAAAGTATTGATGTAGACACAAAATATTGCGGCTAAAAGAGAAAATTGTCTTAAAATAATCATGGATCACAGGATGTTGCCAAAAGAACTCCAAAAAATATAGTTTATATAGATGAAAGCTTATTAAAGAATATTACAGTTTGTCTATACTTTATTTAACTTCAATTAATTCATTAAACATCACTTTATTTTAATTATGGATTTTTATTTTTTCAAATCCCGAAGTCCAAAATATGTAAAAAATTTGGCAAGTTATTTCAGAGAAAAAACCTGCTAAAGGAACAATAAATCAAGGGAACAAAAAATAATTGTTCAAACACAAAACTATCATTTATCTTTATTATTTATTTTTCAGTTTTCAAAAAATAATTACAATTTAAAACTTGATTATACTACGTATTTGCACTAGAAATTGAAAATCAGCTTCGATTAGAAAAGTAATTACATCTCGTCTCGAAGTATATGCATAAATCTTTTTGAAAAGTCACGATAGAGACATTTTTAAAATATTTTTTTTCATTAAAAATATTCAATATTTCCGTTACAGTGTTTTATTTTAGCACAGTCATTGTTAATGTGTTACCATGAGCGATAACAGCGCCCTCAATTAGTTTGCCAATTTCTTGACATACTGCAAGTTTTCTTACTTTTTAGTGTTAGGAGATTTAAATTGAGGTAAGTGCAGGAGAAGAGGGGGACAAAGGATATAGACACGCCCATTACCCCAAGGTCATTGGCTTACCCCCTAGCCTTAAGTAGAATCTAGATAGACTCATTATTTATGTCACCCGCGTAACTAGATGTTTCGTTGAATATATTTTCCTATTCAGGGCGCTGTTTATGTTTTCATTAATACAGTTTCTACGTCATAATCCATATTGACATAGTGTTCAAAACTACTGTGCTTCATTTTTTTTTGTATTTAACATTTCATCAATTCTTAGCCACGACTTACTGAATGAGTTTAAAAACATTAACATTCGGTCACACGCACGGCAGTGCTTGAGGTGCATTCATTTAAAAATCTTGATAAATATTTAAAATTTCCTCCCCACCGTCAATGAAATCCTTTGCAACATAATACAGAAAAAAATGACATTTTGGGAAATTTTGGATAGCTTTTGTGTCAATTTTTCTATTCCTGCGAAGAGGCCCACATAGAAGTGTGTCCCACACAAAAAATGTATATTACCTAATATTTACACTGTGTACTTTGTATATTATATTGAATAAAATAAATAATAAAAAAACGAGGATTCACAGATACTGCGTGTGACAACCTGACAACGGTATTTTCTGAACGCGTGTGACCAAGGATTATAAAATGCTGGGTATCCGCTGCTTTGATTTTGTTCAATTACATATCACTATATCACCATAAATTTGAGGAAGTTTGTTGGGCTACATGTTGAGAAAGTCAAGCTAGGTAGGCCACATGTTGAGGAGGAAAATATGATCTAAGTCTCACTCAGAAGACGTCGATAGATTCTTCCAATCAGGTTAAATACGAGAGGCTGCCAGTAGTGCCAGTGTAGATTGGGGTATGACGATGAGGTTAGCAGACGTTTATTTCTTCCTACGACTTTGAAATTGCATTGGCTATTTCTCTCACAGCCTCCCTTTTTCTTCTGGCTCTCCTTGGGAATGGAATTGATGTGTTCGATCCACTACATTCTCGTGCGATCACCCTTTGTCACACATTCACAATGTTCCATTCTATTTGTCATTTTATTAGCACTTTTTCCTTCAACATTTCTACACCTTCTCAACTTCTCAACTTTCATCAGTACTACAACGCTTACTTCTATATCACATTACTTCACAGTTTGTCATTTCTTTTCTTTCCGCATATTCTACGTAGAGATTCAACTCTACTGTATTTATATTTCATTGTGAAAAATAACCAAATGGATTTGATTCATCACACTGACCCGGACGTATATATTCATAAATTTCATTGTTGGGTTTTTCTAATAGTTTTCTGTGTAATTTCACAAAACGTCACTGGTTTGTATGCTAGTAGGTTCTTGCATGAATATTTTGTTCGTAATTATGATCTTTCTATTGTGAACGACTCGTATTTTTTACATAAAATTATCACATCACCTTACCAGTCACCTTCAAAACATCTTGTCAATAGCCGTGAAATTTGAATAGTGTTCTTTTGTACAAATATTGGAACTATTCTGTTTTGACAATTTTGTGTTGGTAGGTAGGTACCTGTGTAGTTTACATACTATTTTAGAGAATGGAAGTGTTTTATAATATATCCTAGGTAACGCCCTGACGACTGATATTTCCGTCCATTAATTTGAGTGGGACGGGTATCGCCGCTTTTAGTACTACAGTATTTATGTCACAATGTTTATGCTTTGAAGAAAAATTCATCCGCACATATTTTATGTTTGTCATCTCTCTATTAAAATGGTTTTACGGTTTGAGTTTTATTAGGTGAATCGTCTGTAGCTATACGCATAATATTATGTATCTTCTATCGATTCAGTAAATGAACCGGCAGTCGTTTCGTAACAAAGTTGATAATCATAACAAAACAAAGCAATGTAATACATTATATCCCCAATCTTGTTGTTACTGAGAAAAAATTATCTTTGTTGTAACTTTGTAAAAGTGTAAACTCAGTTAAAATGAAGTGTTATAAAGTTACTGCAAAAACCCTTAGTGAACTTGTTGTTATATTGATTCATTTCTATCAATACATGATATGTAACAGTTACATCATGAAAGCGCTGCGCAATAGCGGGATTATCTGCTCCACGCAGATCTCTTGCATCCAACCATTTAAAAACATCGAAATAAAATAAAGTTGAGATTGTTTGGGCATGTGGAAAGAATGGATGTAAATAGAATGACAAAGAAAATTTACAAGTCAGAAAGGGAAGGTGTTAGGAAGCGTAGCCGACCGAGAATGACGTGGATCGAACACATCGATTCCGTCCTCAAGGAAGGCCAGGTAAGAAGTACGAGAAATAGCAGAGGTTGTATGAGAAATAGTATGTCGTTGGAAGAAGCGAAAGAAATGTGCTTGGATAGAAAATAGTGGAGGTCCGTTCTCTCTGTCTACCCCTTACGGAACACGCGTGATGGGTGAAAAAAAAATAAAAAAATAAACATAAATAATACCTACACATATTAACAAACACCACAGTTTACAGAATACTTCACTCTTACCTATCGGGAAAGAGGAACTGGGATGATTGAGGATGGGATGTCAATGATTCAAGTTGCATTTGAGAATAAATGCTTTTTAACTAATCTCTTGAAGGAATGCAGTGATTCGTCAAGTCTCATTTGTGATGGAAGCTTGTTGCAACAACGAGCGTCACAAAAAGCAAATGAGGAACTCTTGACTTCTGTCCGATGGTATACGGTATTGGATTTTTTTTCTCCACTAACTTAAAAACATTTTCTGGACTATGTCGAATCCAATGTTAGCCAAATCTATTTAGTCGTTCTCAGCGATCCATTTTTATATAACATTAGAAGATTATTATATTTTATGGTGGTCTAGGGATTAGATAATAACTTAAAGTGGGAGTAGGAGTGTTCCAAAAATAGTCGAGTGTTTATGTGGGGGATAGGATTGTTGTCACTATCACCCGCGTGACACACTCATCACTGTACTTGGATACATCATCACCGTGTGGACGGCAGCCATCACTCATCTCCGACACTCCCGGCACATTTGCCTCTTTCTAGAATAAACACCGCCCTTTAAACATTATGTCTTCCTGATCATTTTAGTAGAGGGATCAGTATAGAAAGCATGTAAAAACATCGGAGTTAGGTATGTTTGTTCTGTTCCGTTAACAAGTGCATTTACCTGTGGATCTGTAATAATAGAGATCCACATTAACTTTTATTGGTTATAAGTTATAATGTTTGTAAAAATATACAAATGGTATACTGATGAAAAAAATACATAATGGTATACCTAGTATAAATGTAGTAGATATGAGTGCTGTAAGAGCGGGCTCTGAGACTCTGCGGGCCATGTAAAGGAATTATAAAAATAGGAAGAAATTATGAATTTGAAGTTATAACAAAATGTTAAGAAGTAGAGATTGATGAAATGATTGTTGGGTAGTGAAAAAGGCTTCAACGTTTTCTCCCGCATCCAGTTTCCATTCAGAATCTCTTATTCTGTCATCTAACTTATGATCTACCTTTTCCTATTATTTCTTGTTCTAGTTTTTATTTCCGTAGCTCGCTACTGAATTTATTTAGTCCCTACTTCACAGTTTCGTTTATCTCGTTACTCTTTTTATTTCAACCGAAGAGTCAAAGGTGGATCCATGGGGGGGGGGGGTCATTACCCCCCTCAGGCTGGGTTTAGGACCTAGGTGAACCACTAATAATTAAAATTGTTAAACATTATGTATTTTTTCTCACGCAATGGAGAGCTCTTGATGCCTCCCTATGCTCCTGAGTGGGGCTTAGGCCTCCCGCATTGTGGGTTGGTTTGGGGGGGGATCCGCGGCGGGCTTGATTTGTGTGGGGCCGGCTTTTCGGTTTGGTTGCTTTGATCGAGCTGGGGGGTCGCTTCGTGCGGGTCGGGTTTGCTGCGGATTCGTCTCCTCCGGACTGGCTTGCGTAGAGCGGGGGACCTTAACGGGAGTATGTATGTATGTATGTATTTTTTCTCACAATATAGATTTTATTTAAGTAATTTCAATATTTAATTAAATTATATAATACTTGAAAATATATGTAGGTATTTTTAAAAACATTAATAAACGTTGTACTTAAATATACCTAACTATATATCTACTTTTTACATGTATCTATTATTATCAAAATAAAATTATAACTTTTGTCTAGACCCCCCTCGCGCCATAGCTGGATCCGCCTTGAGAAGAGTACTTATGATGGTTAGGAGGCTGTATAAATATAGGTACCTACCTATATCATGTATTTTAATCCATCAAGTTTGTTTCAATCGTTTCATTAAATTGCTGAAAATATAATATCTATTGATTGGCGTTTCAATTAGATTACTAATTTATTTATTTACGCCACGTATGCCTTTAACTAATTAAAAAATTACACGTTGTATATTATAGTGATTACAAATTAAATTAACAGTTCTCAAAATTTTAAAATGTCGCCAATAAATAACAATCAGTTCAATCACACATTAGCTACGTAAAATAGAAATTTTTACCCGATATATCTTGTTAAAACAATAAAATTTGTCATACCACCAGTTTCATTAAAAATTCGCGAATCTTTCAGCTCACGGATCTAATCTTTTGTGCGAGAAAAACTAGGTAACAGAACACATCGACATTTACTGGAGCAAATATTAACTCTTAATAATTAAACCTGGGATAATGGATTAGGAACCATACTATATTGCAGTCACAATATTTATCTTTTTATTTTATTTACACACATAAATCGTTAGTAAACACAATATTTCACCTGAGAACTTGTCCACGTTTGCTGAGAACGTAATTAAATATTGTTTATGAAGTTCTTCGGTAGATGTCTCTCTTCACCCGTTAATGTTGATTTAGTATCATTTTTGTTTAACCTATTATAAGTTTAAAAAATACTTCCTATACAAAAATTTTAAATTCTACCGAAATGCCTAGTTCTAACGTCTAGCCTATTCTTTTGAAATAGATATGACCTAATCAAACTCATCTCTATCATATGGAAGTATCTAATGTAAGTGCGGTCATGTTATATTAAGAATTTGATTTATTGGTTAACTATCAATGGGAAGTTTTTCTTCCCTTGTGTGCCGCTAGGGGCGCCCTAGCTAATCCGGTCTATTGTCAAATTCAGTATGGCCAACGGGGCCGATTTACGGCCATTTGGTAGGTAGCAGCATAGATAATATAATAATATTATACTGGGTAGCAGCGCTTCTCATCTAAATATTATAATAATATGACAGCTGGTTATTAAAACATAAATACGTTCGGAGATTTGTCAGTTTGAGACTGTATTTTTGTTATTTTTACCATTGCTTTTTCCTTCACGTATTAATATTATATATGTAGATATTGAAATTATAAACGTTAATTTGACATTTACCATAGACCGGGTTAGCGAGGGCGCCTCTAGTGGCAGAAAAAGGAATAAAAACATCTCTACGTTGGCAGCACTGAATTTGACAATAGACCTGATTAGAAGTTCTGCCACCTAGTGTGTATTATCGGAAGCTCCCCAGAAAACTTCCCATTGAATTTTAATTGATTCGTTGGTTAGGGGAATTCCTGGGATTGTTACGAACCAGGGGAATGACCGGTCTAATGGAACTCCATTGGTTCATAACATTTAATAACTAGCTGATGCGTTGAACTTCGTCCCGCCTCAGAACCAACAATAATTGTTGTGTAAACTTATTAGCTGAATTAAATTCAATTTTTAATTACATATGTCAAGTAACCTAGTATATCGCCATCTACTAGGATTATTACTCATTAGTACAAAATGGAAGGGTGTGGTAGGAGAAAAAATTACGGTTTTGACGGCAAATAAAAAAGACAAATAGAAAATTTTGACAAAAATAGAACAAAATAACTGAAAGGGACACCCTTATAATAGCGGTGTAAAATATAGGTACATAAATCAGTTGTATCATCCCTTAACCGTAACCTTAAAGGGTCCCAATTGCACTTTGTCACCTTTAGGGTTGAATTAGTATTCTTTTAGATTTGACGTATCCCCAGAACTTATGACTCTCTGCAGTATTCTATTGATATATTTGACAGACCTCATAATGTCTTCAAGAAACAGGGTTCTTTTAAGCAAATTAACCAATTCGCGATAGCTTGTTGATTGTTGTCTTCCCACACCCCTTCCTCCTTTCCTTTTTTTTTTAATCTTATTAAATCAATAAAGACCTCCGTTTACAAAGCGTGAAGACGGGTAAACGAAACTTTCCTTCCCCTTCTTCTTCTGGCACTCTCCTTTAGTGATGGTTTATTTTGTGTTTATCTTGCTTTCTTTACACATTGCTAAGAGTTTTTCTTTTCAGTAGTTTTTGTTTGAACGGGTATCTGTTTCAATCAATATCATTATTAAATGTGACACATTTCGATGGGAGACAATTTTATTTTTACTATGAACTTACGGTTGTCCCCTGTGATGTGTTTTGTTATAATCTACATAATATTTTAGTCCGTTTATTTATATTTTTGAAACATCATCAATCGTAGAAAACATATATAAAGATCAGATATTAATATGCCCAGAGCCGTGCAAAATGCCAGAGAGCGTTCTTAAATATATTTAACCACATGAGCTTTGATATATTTAAAGCTATTTAAAAAACTCTTATTTTTTTAGGATCTTCATACAACGTTTTCAAAAAAGACAGATGCCATCTTTTGGAAACAAAATTACTCATGTAAACGTTGAATGGAATCTTGGTATTACGGTATGAAAATGTAATAAAATAATTGGAGATTGATATGTTATACATATAAATGTTATTCAAATCTTATTATTCTCAATAAATAAAGATTTAAAGAAAGATTTTGGAAAAATATTTCCTCCATTTTGTTATTTGACACATTTTAAAAAATTTATGGCCACATTTTGTGTCAAACTGTCGTAGCCAGATAGATGAGTAATTATGTAGCTACATACCTGATAAAATCATATTAAATGTTGGTAAAAAATAATAAAGATACATTAAATTAAATTCATAATACATTTCAATCTAAAAATTGTTCTTTCATAAAGATTTTAGAGAAAAAATGATATTTGAAAATTGAAATGAGTATGAATATTCTTTAGTAGATTTGGTCGGTAAAACAGAACGTTGAAAGAAAGCCAATCTGACAGGAAGTGATGACGTTCCTATTTTACAAGATTATAATGGATTTGTCAGGTATGTGTGTATGTTTATAGTCAAAAAATATATTTGGTTTTACACACATCATAATAATTAAGTAATACTTCCTGTTTATTTTGGAAAAGAATCAGATATGTAGGTATTTTGGTAAAGTAAAATTCACTTGATTTATCCACAATATGTATTCACAAAACTGTATCGAACTCAAATTTCTTATGTAGATAAATGCAAACTTATGTTCTCTTACCTTTAATTTATTTTATTTAATGTTATATTCATCACAAAACAAGGTGGGTAATATTTTAAAAAACACAGCATGTTGTATGTTGAAGCATTCGGTAAATATTTCTTGATATATCCAAAATCCCTGCAAGGTTCTGAGTGTTCTGACCTAAAAAAAACCAATTCTATTAATATATGAAAGCAAAATACAGTGATTACATGGCCATGGTTGCAAATATATAAGACGACATTAGAAAATTTTGCTTTTTCAGGGATTTGTTTTAAAAATACATGTTATGAGAATTTGATTAGAATCAATATTAAGGATTTAGAAAGTATATCAAACTACTTATGAACTTCAAATTAGAATAAAACAATCAACTGCTAGATACATATTTGATATGATATGCTCTGCATAAAACCTTCATTTGGAATCTTTCATAGTATTATTTGTTTAAAAGTGTAGCTTTTATACCTTTTTAAGATCTTCATTAAATCCATTTAGACTGCATAATGTATCAGGTATTATTATTTCAGATAGACTGCAACTCCATGCCTAGAAAACAATATTACAAAACAAACATCAAAATCTGTCTAAAGTTTAGTTACAGGAGGGACAGCAATTTCAAAGTATCATATTTTATATACCCATATTTTTACAATTCACAACTAAAAACTTCATGATAGGTAAAAATCTTAATAATTAAATATAGCTTAGGTACCTACTTACAAAAATATTTCAATATATTAAAAAACTTACAAAATTTTTGAAAATAGAATTCCTGTTGTTTTTGTTTGGCTGTCAGAATAACAATAATTGACAGTAGGTTACCATAGACGAACTTTTTAATATGTAATTTTTTGTCTTAGCTTCATAATATGAAAACAAAATAAGAATGATTTTTTTAATAATTCTTCTTCACATTTAAAGTGGTTTTTGTGTGAAAAATTTTTTTTTTAATAAGTCTAAATATTTTAAGAGACCATTATATAAGTAAATCAAAAATAAACATCATAAAATAATTTAATAGTACCTAACTGTGTTGAATTATATTATTATCTTTGGTTATCCATGGATGGTTAATACTTCACTATACGTCATATTTTGTTGTCAAACAAAAGGTTCGGATTGATATCGTCGATTATGAAAAATATAATTACCTACCTTATTTTCAATTGAGTTTAATGAAAATAAAACTGGTAAGTCAAATTGATTAAAATATCTGTAAGCCTATGCCGTAACTTAAAACATTTATGCGTTGCTAAAACAATTATAAGGTTATAATGTTATAAGGCGGGAATTAGTTTGTTACCGAAATCACAAAATTAATTTATTTTGTTGATATTTTTTTCAGGTTCCTGAGGCAAACGTGTTTTCAACGAGACTAATTGCTTTCATCCCACCTTTTTGACATAGCAATTAAGTACATACTTCTAAGGATCAAATTGATTGATAAAAGTGCATTTCTAACAAAGAAATTCAAAGGTTTAATTTTTGCAAGACAATATAATAATATTGTAAATATACCAAAATGGTAAGCTACCTATGTAAGAATTTCATTAATTATGTTTCTTGGATTTCTTTATGTGTATTTTAAAATCAGAAACTTTATATTGCAGATCCATGTTAGAGAGCTCATTTAAATTTCCCATTTGAGAAGGGAAACAATTATATTGAAAAAATATTCAATGGCTGCTTATGGGATGTAAAGAAGATTGACCATAATCAATAACAGTGTCTTGCGGATGCCAGCGATTTTATCAATTTTACCACATATCACTATAAATAAGTTCTCAACCCGTTAGAAGCATATCAGCTTCATATAGAGCCTAAATGTATCTTAAACCATATTATTAACCACTATTACCGCAAAGGATTACTCTGTAATGGTGAGCAATGCTTAATTTTGACAGAAAATAAATAAATAAATATAAAAATGATAATGCTTCTGGCTCGACACAACACAAGCTGACACAATAGTGTGTTTCTAGCACATAGATTTTCATATATTCTTCGTAGTAAAAAAGTGAAGCCGATTTGGCCAGCAATTTTGACAGTACATTTATAAAGAAACTTAAAAATGATCTAATTTCACTTATTTCAATGTAAAAATATGTTTTATTGTAAAAAACACGAGAAAACTACTGAATAAATATACGCTGTACCACATTCTTTTGGGAACCAAACTGTCAAAAGTTGCAATATTTAGGCTTCACTTTTGAACGCGAGTCGGGATTCTAGGTTATTGTATGGATTTGTGTTCTAGCATCAGATTTAATTAAACTTTAATTTTTTTATTTCGGTTATGGAATAAAAATGATATACCTAATACTTTTGGGTTAAGAAGTGAATAACTAATAGTTTTTTTTATAACGGTGGGTCGGAATATCTTTTCTGGTTTCCATTTGTTTAAGAGAATATTTTTTTACTCTGCTAGATCTAACAAAAAACTTTGAGATTATACATATTATGTTTCAATTGTTGATTTTATGTTTTATGAATTAAATAATGATTGGACAAAAAATAAACAAAAATTCTTTCATTCATTTATTCATACCCATAAATAATATTACTATTTAAATGGTTCTACGTTGAACAACTTGACATTTTTCAGAAGGCAATAACTTACATTTGAATTTCTTTCCTATGTACATTTTGGTTCAATTTTTTTTAAATTTTAATAGAGAATGGCATTTATCAATAAGGATAAGAAGAAATACCTAGATTTGATATTGATATACCTGCATTGATCCATTGAAAATTTCCTTATAGGTAACTTCATATATTTTTTAAAATTATATTGTAGTGGTGTAGTTTTGTTTTGATTCCAATGCCTTTCTCAAAATGACACTAAATAGTTTTGCCTAATTGCCACATAATTTTTCACCTATAAATAACATAATAATAATACAACGTCTATTGACGTCAAGTGAGTATCTCAGTAGGTTTCGAATCCTACTATGGGCTAAGTTGAACCACCAAAATAGAGAGTATTGTTAAACTATGAAGGTGAGTTTATTTGCATAATCAAGTTGATTTTTATCCGCTCTGTAATAATCTACTAGATGTTGTTACTTGCAACCTGACGTTATAACACACCAACCATTGATGTCAAGTTAGATGCAGAACTCTTTCAACAATTTGCGGCGATTATTTTGAGTTTGATATATCCAGATATGGAAATGAAATAAGTACCTGTAGTCAATATTTCATATACAGGATATTTTATTATTTCAATTATGCACCTACTTGAATAGTTTTTTTTAAATATAAGGAATCTATAGATATAGCTGGAGAGAAAGAGTGGTAAACATTGCTGCCAACTATTCATAGGATTATGACCAGAGAAAAGACGTTGCGTTACAGTTTTTACTTTTGTCGTTGCAAAGCATAAGGGCAGCATTATTATTATTATGTTTATGGCATCCCATCCCTAGAGGGACGATTTGTGCCAGACGCAGCATTGTATTATGAGCTTATAGTTCACTACAAGTATTTCAAGCATTCTATTAAATGTCAATTGTGGGGTAGGTGTAGAGAATATATCACCACACTACGAATTTGACTCACATGTCTTTCACAGTTATTCTATTTTTCATAGATACAAGCCGGTTTTATGAGTAACTCACCAATTAAAATCGTGATTCTTGACAAACGTTACGTAGATTATCCATATAATAATTCAGAAATGTTTTTTTATTTGCCTTTTGTCGTTGCTTTACCGTATATGTGAGCATCACGCCTAAACGGCTGAACCGATTTCACTAATTCTTTTTTTTGTCGTGTTGGCTTTTATCAGTAGAAGGTTCTTATGAAAGAAAAAATTAAGAAAGTTGCGTGGTAAATTGGGAAATTAAATAAAACTCGCATTAGTCCCTCCTTCTCTATCTACATAATAATTCAGAAATGTTTTTTTATTTATTTTGCTTTTTACCGTATGTCATAGCATCACGCTCAAAATACAAATGCTACGTCAGATATGAATCTGCACAGAGCCGTGCAAAATGCCGGAGAAAGTTCTTTAATACAATTTGCTGCATAAACTTTAATATATTTAGAGCTATTTAAAAACCCTATTTTTTAGGATCTTCATACAAAATTTTAATAAACATTAAAAGTGTCATTCTTCTTTTTCTGTGCTTATGTCAGTTATAGAGGTCTACAAAGCAATGGGAAGCTAGACTAGAACCTGTTTAATTGCCTTTAACCGATCAAGCCTGACAATCGGAATCAAAAACGTAAAGCAAGACGGGTATAAGCTAGTAAATAAATAAATGAAACATTTCGTGTGAGCTTAGAGTGTGCTAAAGAAAATATCCAGTAAAGGACGAATTTGATTCACGGAAGTCGATCGAACCGTTTCTGAGTAGTAGAATGATAACCAACACCGCGACACGAAATTTTTATATATTAGATTGAGAGTGGTTCAATATTCGTGATGGTTTAATAATTCAACGCTACGTAGAGCAGAACTTGGTACTCTGTCGTAGAAATAGTAAATTAAGTCTACCTGAACGTCTGCCACCTAAATACTGAAATAGAAAATGTCTCTGAGATTTCCTGTGTTTATTATGATTGCCACGTAAAATACCTCTAGCAACGTTCTTCTAATAATATTTCTCAATACCTCATACTATTATGATTAACGTCTTCGAATTAGTCACACTGTTAATTAACGTTTCGGAAACCTCGTGTTTCATATATATGTTGAGTTTTGTGATGCATTCACGATTAAATTTTTCACTGTAATAAGCAAAACTTGTGCCGTTTTACTGCGGTTGTTTTCCCGTCAATAAAATGCCTATGTTGATAAGTGTAGGCGCCTAATCGCTTGACTGTTTAGTTGTTCGTCGAAACGTTAGTGTATGTGGGGTGCGATCATCAGGGCGAGATTGATCTTTATCTATAGGTATATTGCTTGGGTTCAGACTCTTTGTTATCGTATTCCTTCAATATTGGACGGATTTTAGTAGAAAAATGGCTGTATTATTGGATATTCAAGCATTTTTAAAGCATTAGATTGATTTTATATATTATGTGCAGCACACAGTCTGAATGCGAGACTGAAAGGAAATCTGGTGATTCTAGAAATATTTCCAAATAAAATTTTGGTTCATGTTAATTTTATACTCTTGAGACACAAACTATGTAGCTTAGCCGATCCAGACACGTAGTGGAATGCTTACACTTTCGTTTTTTCTTGGGTGGGAATCCAATGCAGGCAGTGTTTTCCCTTTCTGCATCTAATTTTTGTTTAGGAATTTATTACATATAACAAGAATACTGGTATATTTTTGAATGGATAGAATTTAACTATAAAGGGATGAGGATCAGCTTTTTCTCACGTTTTAAAGATACGCATGGTTTCAAATTCAATTTTTTTTTTCAAATTCAAATATTTTTATTAAGAGAATAAAAAACACTCAAAATACATATACACAATAATAAAATTTATACATTTTTTATATATATTTTACCCCCAAAATTGAGCAGAGCTCGTGCTTTTTTTCACTTTACATTAATGACGATTAAACTTGAAATCCAAGAAGCATTTTGATAATCTTTTATCAGCTCAAAATAGTAGGTATTTTTCTCCTCTAAGTACATGACCCAAGTAGAACACCTTGATATTTTTTGTCGGCAACTCTGTATCAACCCTAGCCCTTTGCAGGACTCTTGTGTTGCTGACCATGTCTGTCGATTCTATGCGAAGCATTCTCGGGTGTACCCACATCTCAAACGCTTCCAATCGGTTCATTGTAGTGACTTCGAGAGTTCAAGATTCAACTCCAAAAAAATAAATAAATTTGCTATTAAATACTATTTGCTGCACTTAACTATTGAGGGAAAAATAGAGGGTCCGAAATATTGGTGAGTGGACGGGGATCACGAGTGTTGAGGAAGTGTTTCATGCTGCAAAGGACCGGATGCATTCTCCAGAGTGATAGTGGGCGACCTGACACGACACAGAAAGAAGAAGAATAATATCTAAAAAATCCCATGGCCCCGTCAGTAGGTACCCAAGCTCACGTTCTAGCTGCCCAATAACGAGTTTCGTTCTTCTTAAAACTTTGTCTGGTCTGCATTCTGCAAATGTATGTTAATATAATGGTAATTATATTATTATGTTTTCATAAGTTGTTGGTAGCCTAACGGCTACGACGCCGGCTTTTGAACTGTTTCGTACGAAGGTCGTCGGTTTGATCCCAGCTGCTCACCATCTTCCTCTTTCACGACTCAAGCTTTAAGTAGCTTACTATGAAAGAGTCAGAGTGTATTTATGTTCACTTTGAGCAGGCTTCTTCTTCCTCTTTCTTTTGATCTACGATCTGTTTAAGAAGTGCTCAATTCGGGCTCCTGTGATGATGAAGTCCAGCTTTCTCTCCATCTTTTTAGGGGACGTCCTGGTGGCCGGCGTCCATCTTGGCAATTCTGTTGTCTTCCATCCTTTCGACATGGTCCCTCCAGAACCTTCTTGTCTGTCTACTCCATCTTATGATGTCGTCGACATTGCAGGTTCTTCGTATCTCATCATTGGGGACTCTGTCTCTTAGGGATCTCCCTGCTAAGCAAATAAAGATTCATTTAAAAAAACGGTATAAGAAATTGATAAAAAAAATATTTTTTATAATTGTATCGTATAAATATTGCTTTATTATTATTGTATTTTACAAACAATAAAAACAAGAGTAAAAAAAAACACAACAGTAGGTATTGTATTGTGGGTGTATGTGAAATTAAAAATATTCTTACATAAATATCTACGCGTGGGAACATTTTAACTCTCCTCAGTCACATAGTTAAGTTTTGTCACGTATAGTAGGTATATATATCTAACTACCTTTCTAGTCTTATAATTATCTAAGGTCTATCTACCTGTTATTGCGCAAAATATATTATTACCATCTTGTTCCGAATTTTCTATTGGCGTCAACTTTATATTATTTTCTAAATGCGACGTCTCATGTGGGCTCTCTTGTAGTGCCTGATTTGGTGCCGTCGGACACCTTAGATTACCCATGGCAGCCAAACCGTGGCCCGCGGGCCCAATCGATATTTTATTTGACCCGTTTTCAAGATTCTAAAAAAAAAACGGCCAGACTTCAAAAGCCATGCCCGTATGTCTCTACAGTTTAAATTGTTAACCAAGGCTCGCTTTCTTCTCTTTCATGCTGTTCTGCCCTGTGCGGTTCTACAAATGAGCTGCAGCCTATATCCTCGAGGTACTCGCGTTGTGGAAGCCCTCAGGATAACGCCCGCTAGAATTTCATGATTTTCTTGTCGTAAGACTGTCTTTTTGATACTAGATTCGGTACGTGAAGTATGTCTTCGAAGTTAAGATAGGTATCTCTAGGAAATTCCCAGATATCTTTCAGTGCTTGCATTTACAATTTCTGTAAATCTAAAAAAGATCAAATACTTTCTTTCAAAATGTCAGAAATTTTATTGTGTTTAATTAATTCTGTAGGGCTCTATACTAAGCAAAGAAAAGCTGATGATGATTTTCTTGAAAAAAATATCTAACATATCGATAGGCTATTCTAAGTTTTAATATTTTATCAAAACATATTATTTTTAATGAATAAACATGTATAACCATTAAACAATAAACATACAATGTTTTTCAAACTCCACACAAATATTGAAGCTATATGTAAATCTTCTTCTTCTGCAGTCTCAATCCTACGGATTGGTTTGCAGCAAAGATCTGCATCTAGTTTTCCATCTCGTCCGGTCCTCCGCAGCCCTCTTCAGCTCCATGTAAGATGTGCAGCCCATATCCTCAAATAATTGTTCAAGGTACTCGACGCGGACGCCCCCGTAAATCTATAATAACAATTATAAATACTTTTGCGACACACGCCTTTGCTTAGTGTGAAAGATGTCAAAAAGTGTATCTGTGTTCATATTGAGTGAGTCCAGAATCATATTTATAAAAAAGAGTACACACATTAAATATCCATATATATAAAATATTTCATACCATATTTACATTATGAAATATGAATTTAAACAAACATACTTGAACATTCACGATTTTTTTCACTCACGTCGATACATTATCAAGAGACATACCTATTTACATTTAGTATTTTTTTTTTATTGAAATAAATTATTTTTAAGTTGGCCATCTCTGTATAAATGACTAACTGCCCACATCAGATACACGCTTTAATATCAATATCAAACAATATGTGAATAGGTCTACTAGATGCGACCTCTGTGTGATGACTCGTAAAAAACGATGTAAGTAGGTAATGTTGCAGTGTCTGTTGTTAGTTGTTAGTCAAACCTCGATGTGAATTCCTTGGGTTTAATTGAACATGCCGCTTGGGTTCTGGTGGTCAGTCTTCGGTGCACTCCACGTTATAATTATCCATTCATGCACCTACATCATGTGTAACAAGTGTGGTTAATTTGAAGACAAATGAAGTTCTTTATGGTAAATAAGAACCAGAACTAATGTTAATTAAGGTAATAATAATTACTTGCTCACAAAACATAACCTCAACAGTGATGATCTCATTGGTTAGCAGTCTTGTAAACAAGGACTGTAATGCTTTGTTAAGTTTGTAGATCGATCTGAAAATAAAGTAAAATACTTTGATTTATTCCATTAATTCATTCTCCCTTTAAACTTCACTTAGGGTCATAGGGAGGCAACAAGAGCTATCGATTGCGCTCGATCTTGCGTAATATTTATACCCTCTTCACACACCATGTCCATCAATCAAATCGAATTTCCCTTTACACCCCCATGTATGTACTTACCTACCTAAAACCAACTTACTTAGCCTCAATACGAGTTGTCAAAGTTAAGTACAATGGATTGGTGGTTCCATGAATTTCATAATATTGAAGGTTTTGGAGAAAATATGAACGTTGAAAGGGTTAAAAGATCCACGACCACGACCGGTACATAACCGCTACTACTACATAATATAACATTATTGCTGATTTGTACAAAAATATGAAGAAAAACATTTGAACGATTGATAAGGCGGACTTCTCGAAAGTTTTCTGCCAGTCAACTCAATAATAAAAAAGAATACATCCGATTGTGCTAATACGTCCTTATGTTCAGGGATTAACGATTTTGCGAAATGTCTAAATTTACATTTAGAGAATACGTTCCATCGAGCTGGATCCTCGTTAATGCTAACTAGCGCGAGGCTTAGTTTCTTTCGCTCTGTTTGTAACGCACATTACAGCATTGAGATCCTATTGGGTTACAAGCATTATGCTGCTCAGTCAGATAGTTATTTTACATAAAAGTCGCGAGGCTTTTCATCTGTTTTTCCGCCTAAGATTATTTTGACAGAAGTATATAGGTACTCGAATTGCTGTTTCACACAAAAGTATGTGTTGAATTTAGAGTAGCACACACAAGAATGGCTTCAGGTAGGTCTGTCTGTAACGGATTTTCCTATAAAAGGAAAAGTCGACCCCGCTTAGCGCGCGGAGTTAGTGGATAACGAGACATACGGCCAGGTGTGCGTGGTTCTTAACTCACATCGCCGTACGCAGACATCTAACTCTGGTCTGGTCTATTAGCGCTATATTGGCGCTAAGACCTGGCTGCCTATGGATCTCCCGGCCACCGAGCCACCGACGTATGACAATGATGGTTAGTGGTCCGCGTGACTCGACGACGTTTACACGAATACTTAAGACACTGCATTGTTTGTTAGTGTCAACGAGAGACATCTATGTTCGATCTTTATTATTGGCATATATTATGCCCGCCGGTTTCAAATACTAACCTCCTATCATTGTTTTGTTGTTGTAGTGTGAGTGAAAAATAAACGTGAGTAATTTGGGAAACTTGGCATTTCCCTCACGGCATGTTTTGTGTTTCAGAGGTTCGGGTGATATGTTTAGTTCTACAAATGCAGAATACGAATCTACACGCACACACACTTCGCACGATTTCTTTTCGAATGAATTATTTCAGATTTAGGAAAATAGCCTTGATGACATCTTTTACACGTGTAGCTACATCATATTTAGGAACAACATCTGATTCGGGATCATAATATTTAACAAAATCAACAGTTTTTTCGTTTTCATGTTTCATGAAGATTCGTTTCGAAAATTACTTAAATTTGTGTCAAAATATGTCATTTTTGACACAAATTTAAGTTGGTATTTTCAGTCAGTTGTTTAGACAAGAATCACTTCAATACGTGTATTCAAGATCTGGCAAATATCATAATAATTATCGAAACGACGAATAGAGACAAAAACTATTTATATATAACCGGTTTTTAATGTGCTTTTGGCAAATGTGTCTAGATACTTGTGAATTTTTGATTATTGATTATCTCATGACTAAAAAATTACTAACGAATATACAGAACCAATGATGAGGAACTAATAATGTTCGATTTTTAAATGGTATGAACAAACCAATGCGGATAATTTTCTACTGGGGATGGGATTTTTCGATATATTGAAAATTCTCATGATTGGGAATTTTGGGGGTTTAAACAATATCCCTTATAAATGGCGAACGTTGTGATCGTTAATTGATTACAGCCAGCTTTATTTTCTTGTATATTCGATAAGATCTAGTCCTAAAAAGGCCATAAATCTAGATAAACTTACAAAATACTAGTTGAGAGTTTTTATCAACAAGCAATGCAAGGGGAGCCATTCCATGTTTTTCCCTCCAAAAACTTTCGTTTGGGGTCTTAAGCAGGAGCAGCTGTGATTGGGATGGCCTTTAATTGCTCCAGTGTATGGCTCGGGTGGTGGGCAGATAACCTATTCGGCATTGAAGCTCGATGATGTAACACCACTCCCACATGCTGGTGCCATAAAGATACGTCTATTCGCTTCGCTGCTTCTACGTAATTCCTAGTCCAATTGAATCGATTGAAATCAATAACTCTACCATAACATACCTACATATTCCTTTATTGAAGCTTTGTTCTAACCAGTGCAACACGGAAACATCTTTTTATGATTATGGCGCTGCGATTTATTAATTGGTAGCAAAAGATATCTTTACCAAAACACACAAATAGCTTTAAACAATTATTGTATTTTTCTAGTGATGCCCTTATAAATGAAGGTTACGTGCCTTTTGATGCGCCGTTGCATTTGTTTTTTTTTTACCTATCACGCCGTGTCTCGTAAGGGGTAGGCAGAGTGCGGATTTACATTCATTCCTATCCAGACAAACCTCTTTCGCTTAATTCAGGGGCATAACGTTCGGCATAAATTGTGTCCTATTCCTCCTTTACTCCTTACTTGGCCCTCCTTTAAGACGGTAGCGGTATGGTTGGCCCACCTTAATCTTAGTTGCGTGCCGTTGGGACAGAGTGGATGGGGATGACCAGGGACAGAGAGGAGTGGCGTGAGCGTGAGGAGGCCTATGTCCTGCAGTGGATAATTACGGGCTAATATGAATATGAAATCTTAGGTCAGCCACGTTTTCATACTTTCAGATTTTTAAATCCCCTTATCATTCTTCCTTTATTCATTACTTCAACCTGCTCGAACCACCTCAATCCATTCTATTCACTACGCTAACATTTACTCTAAATTCCTTTCTAATATTATCATTCCTTATCTTATCAATAAGTCTTTCTCCACATATCCTGCGAATACATTTTATTTCTATAGCATTTATACCAACTTCCAGATGTCCATTCTAGACCTTCCCTAGTTTTTTTGTCTGTTTTATCTTTTATAATTTCCTATGTTTTGTCATATGATTTTTTGTCCTCGCTTCCAGTCTCTCAGCGCTCTCCTCGGTCAACTGTCATTCGGCATCCTTTACACGCACGATCAATAATATAAAATGTACTTGAGCACATTTTTATGACACCCCGTTTGTTACTGGCTGCATATTTTTATCATTTTATGTTTTCTTTCATTGCATGTATCATTTTTGTGTCTGTAGGTATTAGGATGCATTTTATACACGCTTACTTCTGTTTTGTATTGCTGTATTGACACTCAAGTGCCTGAATGGGTAAAAAATAAAGACCGACATCTGTCTTTTAGCGACACTGCGACCTTACTGATTACTAAAGTGATAATTAAAATTCATGCTTCGAAATTATCTAGACTTTGCGTTCTTAAGATATCCTGATTATTGATATGATTGACGTTGTCATATATATTGTAAAGTATGATGGGCCAAGATTTATTTTTATCGGCTCTATTTTTCCATCTATTTTATTTTATTATTATCGTTATTTTTTTTTCTCTTTTAATATATAAATGTATATAAAATATACTTTTACCTATATATGTATATTTTTCGTTGATTTTTTTTTAACTTAATGCGGACTTAAAGGTAGTGAAAGCTTTTTTTTTGTTTTAATTTGAATTCTCAGACGTTGATTTTACCCACCTAACTATGCTCAATAGCTATGCGGGATATACCTGTTATTGGAGCACTGGGGATTCTATGTGTTTGTTGGTGTCTCTATTACATAAATAACTAAATAAAATATCCTATCCTGTTCCAGAAAACACAACACTACTAATACTTGTTTATTTACAGAATGATAGTTAATGAATCACTGAAACTAACAAGAATGTATAGGACATTCTAAAGAACCGATACCTTTAACAACACTAACATTCAGCCCAATCTGGTGTATAGAAAAGGTGCTCTGATTCGTACATCTGAAGTGCAACTGTGTGTGGATGCGGGTAGATTCGCATTCTCAGAAGCATTGTTTGTAGGACGAGGACTTGTTTACGCGTGATAATATTCGCTGTGAATTCTTATTTCAATTATTATTATGATCGGTGTGTGCTATTTCATTGAAGTGGTCCGTGTGTGTTGACGGGAGAGCCGCCCTCCTATAAATAACCACCAGCAGAGCTGAAATATTCTACGAGTTCGCTACATTACTGAATGATACCACACTACGGGCTCCTCTTTGACAAACCGGAGACTTCACCGTGAAAATCGACGAAGACGTAATCACGTAGCAGTACCGTAGACGTTGTGATTGCGGAGTGACGCGTCGTGTTGTTGTTTACCGTCCTTGGATCTATCACAACTAATTTCGCGCCAATCATTGTTACGTCACTCGTTATTGAATCGGAAAATATAAGTACCGAGATAGAGAGTGCGCGAGCGATGGCATCTTCCACGATGCGCATGAGAACGACGTCTCCGAAGACGGTCTCCTTTTCGCCGATCTTGTCGAGGAAGTTTAACGACACCAAGTTCACCCCGGGCGCCAGGTCTCCAACACCCTCCCGTTATTTTGAATGGAGAGACCATTATTCTGATTTCAGTTCTTATGTTGGTGAGTATATCAGCTTATTCCAAAGTTTACTTTAGGACGTCATAAATGTTATTCACGAAGAATTTTCTCGAGTGTTTTTATAATAAATCTTATTTTGAAGGAAATCGAGTCTAAATAAAATGTTTGGTTCCTCACACTTTATTAAGTAAATATTGTTACATTTTTTTAATAAGACAGAAGGCCTTATTTATCAGTATTAAAAAAAGTAAAACGCATTATCTTTAATGTATTGCAAGAAGCCCACAAAAGTGGAAAAATAACCCATTGTTTTTCTTAAGCCTTGAGTGATTTGAAATAATTCTGTTTTGTCTTAATAGATATTAAATTAAATGTATGTATGTATGTAGATATTAAATTGACTATTATCTTCTTTATTATAGGTAGGTATCACACACTTTTAATAACATTTTCTCTTTTTGTTTGTTTTTATATGGTTATAGAGGACGAATGATCGAGAACTTGTACGAAATTAGTGAGTTGGTTCTATGGATGGATGACACTGATGAGTGATGACAGTCGATTTAACTTTTAACAGTCCATGTTGTTCTATTCCATCATGAAACTTCTCTGTTCGCACCAAGAAGGAATAAATTAGTAAAATAGTCGCATAAGAACGAATAAATTTATAAAATAATCGAATTAATATTGTTTTTCTTAAAATGAATCCAGTCGATTTAAACACAAATACACTTGACATATTTCACACTAATCAAAGGTTTGTGTCGTGAAAGTGGAAATGAGCGGCACCGGGATTCGAACCCACGACCTTCAGGACGCTTTACGTGCGAAAGTCGTCGACTGATACCACTGGACTACCAACCACTTCTTCCTCTTTTGAGTTTCAATCCAAAGATTGGTCTGTCCCCAAGATTTCAATTCCCCCTCTCCTCTTCTCTCTGTCAGACGCCATCCTCTTCATATCCTGATAGCCACTACATCGCATGTCGCCGATCATCTGTTCTATGTAGCTCTTCCTAGGGTGACCTCTGTGGTTGGAGCCTGATGTTGTGGCCTATCCAATTGGATCTTTGTTGGGCAATCCTAATTAGGAGCTGTCTTGTTCCTCCGCCCCTGTCCAATACCTCGTCATTGCTGATATAATCTGTCCAGTGGATCCGCGCCATGCGTCTGTAGCACCACATCTCAAACGCCGTTAGATGTCCCAAATCGCTCTGGCTGACTGTCCAAGTTTCGCAGCCATATAGGAGCACACTCCAGGCAAGTGTCTTCACCAAATTTTTCTTTACTTGGATGTTGATGTTAGGTGATTCAAATATTTTTGATTTTTTGTTAAAAGCAACTCTAGCTTGGTGGATTCTGCTTCTAATATCCGCTGTTGAGCGTCCATCCTGGGCCCAAATAGACGAATTTCTTTCATCACTTCACTTGTTATAAATGTGTTTGACCTTTGAACGTTATTTCAATTCAAAGTTTTTGACTCAGTATATTTATAAAAAATCTCGGGGAAAACTATAAAATTATTTTATGTTTATAAATCTTATGTTATGAAAGTGGAAATGGGCTCTTATTCACTTATTGATAGTTTTTTTAAGATTCAGACATTCAATCTTTGATTGTAACATTTTTTAGAGAATTTTAACAGAATTCGTTTTGGTCATATTTACCCAAATGCATATCTATGCATTGTTGTTAAAAAGAAAACATTGAAAATTATTCGTTTCTATAAGGAGTACTTGATAAACAATGCATAACATAATGTGTACAACCTGTGTTTTGTTGTGTGTAGGTAGGTATAACAATATAGTGCTCTTGACATTCAAAATGAAAACATACAAACAGCGCCATCTCGCGGTTCAATCATGAAATTCGTTTTCACACCTAACGAAGAGGAAAATATATCGCTAAAATATTAATTTATTATCATCAACATTCTTATTTTTTATAAAATCGAAACAAATATTTTTATACTTTATTAATGAAACTGTCTTTTTTTAAAACATAATTCAATAGTTTTATCAACTCGTACAAAGATTCAAACCGTTCTCCGAAGAATTACGTTAGTTAGGAAAATGTGGATCATCTCTGCGCTTAGTGGTTTAATAATTAGATGGCGTTTGATATCATCGTTAGAATGGAATGTTATTATTTGATCATACTTTCATAAACTATTCTGAAATTACATTATTTCCAAGAAATTTGGTTTTGTTTATTATTTTTTTATTGTTCTCGCAGAATTCGTTTTGGTCAGGATTTATTGGACGGTTCAAAGGGAAATTGCACTGGAATATTTTCTAGATCTGTCTGCATATTTTTTAGGCCAGCTGATATCAGTCCACACCTTGAAGCTCCTTCATAATGATAATATTTATAATCTGTGTACGTACGTGTGTATCGATAGGTAGTTGTAATGTACACACAATGTCTGTTTTTTCTTCTTCAGATATTAGGCTTAGGTCTGTACACGGTTAGTTGATTATACCATCCATCGTTCAGTTTATAACACGTCTCTGCCTTATCGGCACGCCATATTATTAATTCGTTAGGATTTTGCGGTCGCCCTGAGGAAATCTCTCTATATATCTCTCTCTTTCTTTGGTTTTATTTATACCGTATGATGTCATCCTGCTGTCATTTTGCTGTGTGCATTTCTTCAATGTGACGCGTGTTTTGTTGGTTAAGTTTTTGTTTTGTGTTTGAATTTGTGACCCGGCACAGGCCCTTTGAACATGGATCAAGAATTGAACGTCGATACCGACGTCTACAGTGTCGTTTTGAAGAACGATCCACTTTTGAGACCGGCTGAAACGAAACGCATGAACATCTTTCAGGACGACCACGGACTAGGTGTTTATTTATTGTTCTTTTAAAACTATTTTAATTACATTGTAGTCGAGCGCATATGGTCTTCATTGTTGCTACCAGAATAGTTCAATGTCAAAGTTATAACTTACAACTCACATACGTATTATGGCATATCTTACTATTATTGTTGTTAATATAATGTGCACCACGCCTCGGGCTATGTCTAATTTGCATGAATAAACATTCTAGATATTAGCTTATAATATCTTGATATGTCATTATTAAAAACAGTAAGTATTGGAAATACAACTTTTTTTTTTCACACGTATCCATTTCAGTTCATTTGTATCAAGTTTTTTTTCTTTTATGACTATAGTGTTGAAATATGTCGCTGATCTAGAGGCCAAATATGGTCAGGTTATTAAGGAAACTCTAAATGAGTCGTCGAAGAATATTATTTTTATGTTGTCTTATTATTACTGTCTTGATATAGGTTCACGTGCGTGTCGTTAGGATTCAAATATGCCAGCGTGGGTGTGCTAATGTATGTAAGCAGGCACCAGACACATTCTGTTGCCCCATGGCCATGTTATGCCTTAACTGATACCGTATTAGATATGTATGTTCGAAGATACAGAGGAGTGCTCGCGTCTTCATCCTGTATTTTACCAAAATATCGAACCTGTCTCGTCTAAGCGAACCTTTGTTTGCCAAACGCAGACCGGTCAAATATTTAACAAACTGGTTTTGGCGCACCGCTACGGTTTAACTGATTAAACTTATCAATAGTTTTTAGGAAATAACTGAAAATTTCATAGTTTTATCATTACATTTTTAAGTGGTTATAAAATGACTGATAATTTAAAATCTTGGTACCAATATAATCCTATTATCTAAATCTAAAATCAGCTTAGGTACTATTTCAATTACGAATAAATATCCATCAATTTTCATTCCAGGGCAAAAATTTGTTCAGAAAAATCATTGATATACCTACTATGCTGAATGTAAGCATTAAACAGTTGTTGTGTAAACCCAATGGGTAGACGTTTTAATTCTAATTTTAATTTCGGCTTTACACAATTAATAATGCTTACTTATGATGCATTGTGCAGGGTGAAAATTGTGTTGCAATCTAACAATCTATATTCCCTTTGAGACCTCGCTTAGTTGCGTAATATTTTTAGAGATACACATTCTAAATGGTCTCTGTAGAGAACCAGAGCACCAAACTTCCAGTAAATGCTGGTTTTTTCATACAACATATTATCTAGTTCTAGTACCTTACTCTAAATGTGATGGCATTCAATTATTGCAATTTGTAACACTCATGTAGTTTTTAAAAAAAAACAGTATTAAGGTGACTCTGTGTATAAATCCAAGACTCAAGTATCCTGTGACCATATATGGTGTAAACTAGCCGAAAAAATGCATATTTCCACCATCACCTTTTTGTGATACGTACCTACCGAGCACCTACCCACTGTGTATAATGTATTGACGTAAGTGCTAAAGTATTTTGCGGTACAAAAAATATCGCTTTCAGGATGTGGCAGATTGCATGAAAGAAAATCATTATTCCCGAATTATCGTATGCAAGCCATATAAACGTATCGTATAGGCATAATTCCATATTTTTCAATATTAACGAATTGAACGTGCATTCTTGTTGGAAGAATTTAAATACGGTTGTTTAAATAAAACAATTTATTTATTATTTAATAATTATTTTAATACCCTGACTAGTTTCACAGTTTTTTTGTCACCACCTGTGACCATGTAGGACTTATGCCTGAGAAACTTGTCAGGGTATTAAAATAATTGTGGAGTGACCATTCAATTGTTTAAACATATATTTCCATATTTCAGTTCAATCTAGTCTAAGTACAAACACATCGACCATCCGTTGTGGGTGGGGGTTTGCCGGTAATGCTATGTTTTCCTATTAAATAAAAGCAGCCGTTACATTACCAACGCAGTGTTCTTTGAGACAAGTAAAAAGCATTCTATGTTTATCTTTTTCACTGACAGCAGTAAAATAATAATAATATAACACTTTTCTATACAAAGGTGTCAGTATAGCCGGCGGAACTTATGGCCTGAGGCAATTTTTTCCAGTCAACCGGTTCCGTCTAACCCCGGGTAGAAATTTCAAGTGAAAAACTCTGACCCGACCGGGAATCGAACCTGGGACCTCGGATCTGAAGTCCACGCTAGTACAACTAGGCTACCGAGGTCGGTGTAAAATAATAAAAGCGCGAAAGGGACAGGGTAAGACGTATCTGTTGTGACATTGCGCGTAGCTTGGATACCGCACTAAACAAGACGCTCACAGAATTAAATTGATTTTCCTAGGTATTACGACCGTTATATTGCGGGTCCGCTTTTCTGAAAAACCATTGCAAAAGTGAGGTACATGTGCTTAAGCAGGGTCGTCGCGTGGTTTGTAGGCGCCCAAGGCGACGCTTTAAACAGCGCCCCCCCCCCCCCCTAAAACTTAGAATTTTGTTCATTCCAGTTTTGGTTCGGAAGGATAATACACTAGATCTTAGCCACTCCATTATCCACCACCTATGGCCCCGCCGTGTTTCGGGTTGGTACATTATTAAATAAAAAAACTAGTTTTTGCGAGGCGCCAACTAACTTAATACCGCTTTTAAATCAAATGAATTAAGTCGAGATATGATTTGTAAAAAAACATCTTTATTGCAAACTTAAAAAAAAACAACTATAACTTTTTATTACAACTTGACATTCGAATGGCCGCCAGGACACTAAAATATCGCCAGCCAATTGAACCGTGTGAACAGATCGTCAATAAATCTGAAGCGATAAAAATGATTGAAAGCGATATCGCCTCAAGTTGACTACCTTTCAACTTTTGTATATGGTGGAGCGATGCACGCATGCGCAGATATGCCCGGCGTCCGTATATTCTGTTTCTTGACAGTTGTTGACAGCACTGCTCTAAATTTATTTCTCCTTAGAATCCAATTCCGCACCCAATATCAGCGTTTTTTTTTTTATTTTTCCTCGATTAAGAGTCTCCTTATATCGTCTAAAACAATATTTTCAACTAACCCCAATTACTCCGCTACTTCTACCTCGACGTCCGCCATTTTTAAAACTATCACCGCACCTGACAGATTGAATGTATGTCGGTGGACTCGTGTGAACACATCAGACGATCAATGGGCGACCGAGCGATATTTTTTTTATGCAAGCGAAATCGTCTGGCCCTATATCTCCTCGTGTGAACACCGCATTAGCCAAAATTTCCTGTTGCTCGCTCGGTTGCAATGAAAATCAAGGATAAAATGAAAATAAAATTTAGTTACAGTTTTTTTAGATTTAAATTTAAAAATTGGTTAAACTTTTTATAGCAAATATAGCATTCCTTTGGCTTTTCTCAGCTATGAGTTCGCATGTGAATCTCTGGATTGTACCTACTACAAACAAAATAGAATTTGTAATAGCGACGGCGGCCGGCGCCCCTCGTATCGCGGCGCCCAAGGCGACCGCCTCGGTCGCCCCCCCCACGCGACGGCCCTGCTTAAGGTTCCCTCTCTGGGCTGTGATTCCTCCCACGAAATCATTATCTAGAGACTTCTCTGATTCTTTAAAATAGTACCAAACTATAACCAAAACTTTATACGATTAATTTTATACGATTCTTCCCAGAAAAATAAACATTTTTATTAAATAGTAAACTTATTATTACCTACCTAATTGTTATCTTCAGGAAACTCAAATTGACTACTAGGCCAGCTAATATTAGAGATCCTATTGATTAAGAAATACCGATAATAAAAATGATCCTTCCTTATACCTACCTATGTAAGATTCGAAAATCTTCAGAAGTTGATAGAGTGGTTTGCATGACTGTGCGACACGTATGGTTATTTTATTATTGTTCTGATTGTTTGAAATTTTTGTTGCAGATGCTCTGTTGGCAGACCTTCAGAGCTCCATCCATGGTCGGCCCGGCTCCGGCGGAGGCTACGGTGCTTTGAATGGAGCACGAAGTCCTGGCCTCTCCAGTCCAACCAGAGGAGCTCCTTCGGTGAGTTATTACGCAAAGTGTTATCCCCACACTATTTGATCGAACAAAATTTGCCAATAATAGATTTTGATTCATGAAAATGTTAAAATTTTTGGGCAAAAAGTTTTATTTTTTATAATGACACTTAAATTATTTGAATTGAAAATATTTATACTATAATATGTTCATATTTATTTTATCTCCAAGTAAACCGATTATTTTCATCAAATTAATCTTATTTTAAAGCTAGAATGTTTATCTATTTATGAAAATTTAAAAATAACGATATCAAACGTAATATTATCATTTTTCTTTGGTTTTTCTCTGTAACTTTTCAATAAAGTCGTTGAGAAAGCCTTTTTTGTCTTTCTTATTAAATTTCATTATATTTGTTTTGCATACTAAGAATGAAAATCGTACTTATTTGTAATATATACCTATTGAGTACCACTTTTTATTACAATTGCCTGTAACCATTTTTAAAAAGCTACCGTTTTCTTCTTCAAATCGAGTAAAAGTCGTACTCTATCTGAGGAAAACAACGGTATCTTTAGAAAAGAGGTTAAAATAGGTGTAGAAATAAATGCAGTGTTACAAATTGAGGCTCATTTTTTTCATTCTTAATATAACGAATGAATACCACCAAGCATCCTCGGCTCAAAGAATCGAATATTTTGTTTGACAAATTATGCAGAATAATTTTGGATATTATATATTATCTCTTTTTAAGGCAAAGTAGATGAGAACAAAACTATGTATTTTTCAATTTCATAAAATTTTAATGCAAAAGAAGATGGGAACTTTTTCCGAAATATCGAATTTTCATGATAAATATTCGTCTATTACGGTATTCGCAAATTTCGTTTGATCAAATGTCGAAATAACACAATATTTTATATTCTATTTCTAAGCAGGTATCATACTACCTAATTAAATTCAGAAATCATGACAAGTAAGTTTTGATATAAAATTCTAATATTCAACGTATGTTGATAAAGAAGATCCCTGTTGAAAGTTTTCCCGTAGTGTACGCTCTTTGCCAGAAATAATCATTCCTGTTTCCAAATGATTTCGAGATTTTCCTACAGATAGCGTTTTGTATACAATAATTATTTTTGTTCTCGTTATCTCTATCATAACGATAAACTGTCTTAGAAAATCTAATTCTTTCCGAGTGAAAGAGTCAAATTACATTTTAAAATTACCCGATTAGAATTGCTAATTAAAAGGGTCGTTACTCTGAATTGCTTTAATGTGCTAGTTTTTGGATACCTTACCATCTCTAGCAAGATAATTTTTATGATTAAAATGATTACACAGTTGCACTTTCACAATTTTTCAAGATAATTTTTTCAATTAAATATATTCTTTATGATTAAAATGATTACACAGTTGCACTTTCACAATTTTTCAAGATAACAATTCAAGATAATTTTTGTTGTTTGTGTTTTCACAAAACAAATGCAGATTTGAAAAGATTAGTTTTTTTCATCATATATCTAGGTATTTTTTGAGAAATTTAAGACCTTATAACCATTCAAATAAGCCGTTTAAATGGCTTAATGGGGCCCATTTCACTTGCTGCAATAGTTGTTTTCTATGTATAGTTGTATTTCTTTATTTTGTGTGTCATATGTATCTTATAAAAAAAAAGATGAACCGAAATTACGTTGCTTATACAACTTCTCCCAATTCTTATTCTTTCTGACTTTGTCTTCTATGAGAAAGGAATTATTGATGTTTTCGATCCAAGTCATTCTCGATCGACCCTTCTACCAACCCTCCTAATATATTGTCTTTAACAACAATAACAAAAATGATCCAAATAACCTGTGACCATGAAGAGCGTGCCCCTTCGAATGTCAGGTGTAATAAAATTGTGGAAGAGTTAAAAAGCTTTTTTTATTTAAATTTGATTATTTAAAAATTACTTCCACCACGGAAAAATGCATGTTCAACAATTTATAAATTTTATTTAACAAATATGTCCTTTTGAACCTCACTCAGGGGCATAGGAAGGCAACAAGAGTTTCATTATTTGAAAGAAATAAAATATTTAGTTTTTTCCACAATACTTTAGAGTTTCATTAGTTTTGTTTGCATTCATTCTTTTAACATTCTGAAACAATGTCAACTTATTGACTTTCATCTTTGTAACAATAATATTAACACTTCCATACCACATTCCTTCCTAATATTCTCATTTTTTCCATATCCCACAGTATTTTTCCATATCCCACAGTATCTTTCCCCATATTCTTCTTAGAGCTCTACTGCACATTTAAAACCTTATTATGGAGCGTGAACTACAAAGCTTTTTAGCTATTTTTCGTGTTTTATTGTTTCTTGATGCATCTTAAACTTTTTTGATTGTATCTGCGAGCACCAGGGTTTTCTTGAGGGGTTTCGTAACATTAGCTGTTAGGTTCCGGCTCTATGGCGCCGGAGACTCTCCATAGCCTTCTCTATATACTATTTACTATGGCCCTTCAGACCACATTGTGGCATCGTGACGAAGACGCTATATAGTCGGACTTGCTTATAGAATCGCACCATTAGAACTCTACCTACTATTCGACCCCGCATGATTTCATCTTGTCTTTATGACGTATCTGAGACTCCACTCCAGGGTTCTTATCTAACAATAGATAGAGTTTTTTACGCTATTTTCCCCATCAAATTTATACAGCCTCATGGATGGTGAGTTGAATACTGACCTAATGTGAATTCATTCGTCATTTCAAAGATAGACTACTGTAATGCAATATATTGTGGCCTTCCGGGTGTGCAGTTGGGTCGCTTGCAGTCACTTTTGAACGCCTCTGCTAGATTAATCATGTGTCAAGATAAGTACTGTCGAATAACACCATTGCTCAAGGATCTTCACTGGTTACCAATTGTTGCCAGAATACAATTCAAGGTCTGTGTAATGGTGTACAGGGCCATATGTGGGGATGCACCTAAGTACATAAATGAAATGTGCAATCTCAGAGCTATCTCCTCAAGACGATTGACACTGAGGTCTGCTGGGAGTCTTCCTCATGAATTGGAGGAGCCCCGGAGGGGGGTCCTGACACGCTATGGTGATCGTGCCTTTTGTGTGGCTGGACCTAGCCTCTGGAATGCTCTACCCCTAGCTATCCGACAAGTGCAGAGTTTGGAGGCGTTCAGGGGGGGCCTAAAGACTCATCTGTTTGCTCAATACTACGGGTCTGGTCAGACATCGACATAGGAACGGGACAATTATCTATGAGCACAACTGTGATGCATGTTTTTATTCATTTTATTTTTTGTTGACGAACTGGTAAAGGGATTATTGACTAGAATTTTAAAATTCTTTGACGAGCCTACTGGGTGATATTAAATATTGTATGTACAGTGCCCTTGAAGTGCAATGCACTAAACGGCGCTATATAAATTGTCATGTTATTATTATTTGATTTTATTATAATTAATTATCCATTAGATTTCATTCTCTGGATATCTATCTTTCGTATGATTATTGTCCATAACGAACGAATAAATAACATGTCGTTTTATAGATTTTGCCGAAAATTTCTAATTTATCTTCTTCTATAAGCGCCCTGTCGGGTCTCCCCAACGCTGGCGATCACTTCGGCGGATCTTTCTCTATCCTGCGCCGTCTGGAACAGCTCCTCCACACTTAGGATGCCGGTCCAGTCACTTATGTTGCGCAGCCATGATGTCTGTCTCCGGCCAGGTCCTCCGCGTCCCTCAATTTTGCCCTTCAATGTCAGATGCAGAAGATGATATTTATTTTTTCCCCTCGCAGTACATGGCCCAAGTTTGAGATCTTGCGAACCTTGATAGTTGACAGCTCTAATTTATAGTTGACTATATACCCACCGCACCTCCTCAACTATACATATTCTAATCCATAAAATAAAATTGTTCAATAAATGCGCTTTATTGAAAAATAAATCTGCGCCAATCCCATTTTTTCACCTTAATGCCTAATACTTAAAATTTTCTCCCTCACTCACAGAGAATTGATAGGAGCTGTTAAGAAAACAATTTGTAGAGAAACATTTATTTTATTATTTAGAATTGATGAGTTGGACATGTTATTGGGAATATTAATTGTGTTGTTGTGTTAATTATTTCTTTAAGTATTTCGTATAAATCTTGTCACTCCAGAAATTGGTCTCGTTCGATGTAAACATCTTAACTGATGTTGGGACATCATTTATATTTATAACTTTTTGTTTGGTCTACTTAACTCCTATAATACATCTTAATCTTAAAAGCTACACATCCCGCAGTAGATAAATGGATACATATTATGATTTCGGCCTAAGATTTATTTCGAAATGATTTTTACGTTTATAACTACTTTGAGTTGGTACCAGCCTTGATGTTTGTTTTTACGTTTCCCTATCTACCGTTTTGATATCAGATAGAGCGGTGTTATTAACACGAATTTTGAGTGTTTGGATCATTTTAAATTAACCTACATTATAATTCATCCTTTCGACCGTAGCTACTTGGTGGAACATACTTCGAACTTATTTGAAACAAACAAAATATTTAGTTTTTTCCACAATATTTGTTAAGCCAACCGGTTTTCGAAGACCGAACGTCTTCTTCGTCAGGCTAGTAGATGAAGAAGACGTTCGGTCTTCGAAAACGGGTTAGCTTAATAAATATTGTGGAAAAAACTAAATATTTTGTTTCTTTCAAATAACCTGCATTAGATCATTTGAATAACCAAACCTTGACTATTTTTCTCAAGTTCAGCATTACTCATTCATTGATTATCAGTCATCACTGAGCTATCCTTTGAAGCATATTTAATGAAGACGTTGTTATGAGTCAATCAGGGCCATTAAAAATCAATGTTTTTATGAAAGTGTGAAGTTTTCATTCTGCAAGTTATTTATTTTACAAATAGATTATTGGTCATTGTGGTTTGTTTATAATCAGACTGTCTTGTGATAGCATTTCTAGCATTTTTTTATACCGAATGTTGTTGTCATGGTTAGGTCAAGCGCGAAATAAACACGTTTTATTGTTTTCATTGTGATTTGACGCGATCAAACTGTTTAAAAACATACCTATGTGACAATGTCTTTATGGTTGTGCTTTGTTGTATTTCTAATCAAGTAACATATCGTATTTTTCATTATATTTCACATCTTTGGGGTTTTTTAGTTCAAGCTTCGCGCTTCGGTAATAAATTACTAGACCACTATTAGGTCAGCACTAACGTGACATTCACCAAGGAAATATAATCGAAACTGTTCATAGTACATACATTTCTCAGGTACCCCCTTAACAGAAGGTTAGTCTCATTGTGAAGAGTGATTCCAAATTATGATTCTTGACTTGTCTGATAATTGCTATATTGGTTTCCTGAGGTATTAATCATGCTGTTGTATTGCCAAAATTCCGAGTTAAGCTATAACACAAAATTTAAAAAACACTCCGAACAATCTAAATTACATCAGTCACATACAAATCAAAGTTATCAATTTGGTAAAACAAGCATTGTCACTTTAGTAACATAATGTTTTGGAATCACATTCATATTGTCAAACTTTGCATTGAAATAAAAATTTTCGCAGAAACAAATAATAATTAATTATTAGAGATATCGGGTTTTGAGAGGTGGATATAGTCACTGTATTGGCAGAAGAAAAATGAATTGCACGGACCAACAGTTTCGAAGACAATCGTTTGACGCGCCATTGAGGTGGTGCGAGCAGTTCGCGGCATCCGAACGTACGACAATATTGCCTGTCTCCGAGATGCCCAGTGTTGATTCGTGAATTACTGCCATGCTCCTAGAAAATTACCGTAACCCGCCGTTGGCCAGCGTCCAGCTCTCCACACATCTGTTGATCGCAAGCCAGTAGCTACGTAATATAGCCTATAGCCGATACGTTTATCCCTCGACTCGCAATCGATGTAAGTATGTCAAGTTTGCTGTGTCGGACTTTCAATCCAACCCCTATCTGGTTTCATACTAACCACGCCTTTGATAACTCTGACATTGTTGACACAATATCTTTATATCTATTTTTGACATATAGGGAGGCAACAAGAGCTTCCAACTGCGCTCGATCTCGCTCTGCTTCGATGACGTATATCCAGATCTTTCAGCTCTGCCATCTCACTCAATTTGTAACGGATAATATTCTCGAAATATTCATCGCCCAAGAATAGAAGAACATCGCAGTTACGGTTAGTTACATTCGCGTCCTTTCTACCCACAGTATAGCAATAATAGGTGATCATCGTATGAAATAAATACAATTTCACGTTGTCTTCTTCAACTTTATTTACGGTGAATATCACGAGAACGGAAAGAGCCAGACCAAAAATTATGGTTGATAATTTTGAAATTGAATTAAACTATCAAAAAATCTACTTCAACAACGTCAAGTTACAGGCTAAAAACAAATAATATTTTTCACAAATTTCTATCAAAATTTTCACTGAATTTTCGTTTGATATCGTAACTTTTATTAATTTTCTTAGAATGATAGACTTTCTGGCTAAGAAAGAGAAAATATTGAATGAATTATTCAATATCAATTAAAATGTTCTATGAAAGATGAAGTACTTTTCCTCCAATAAATTTTCGTGCATAATGCACATTTCGTTTAATTAAGTGTCAACACATAGCATATTCTTTTACTATTTGAAGAACTTCCTTAAATACACCTTCGGCTGATATTTTGAGCTGGCAAAAAATTGTTTTGATATGCACTGCAGGATTCGGACCTGACCATTCGCCTCAACACTTAGTCACTTGGTGTAGTGATTGACGACACACGTTGGTATTTTGTTAAGAACACGGGCAATTAATGAGTTGTTGATGCTGCATGCACTCTGCTAGTGTTTACAATTGCAATAATTAATATCTAGATCCGCTATATAATAATAATATGATGTGCGCCGGTGTCTTGGCGTGCGCACATCACCCATCTCGCGTCTATTGGACGGTACCTACTAGGTACGAGTTATGTTACAAGAGTCAAAACGATCTTTCGGTGTCAACGAATCACAAAGACAAATTGTTATGTTCCCATGCGAGTGGAGCGATTTTCCACCACTGAAATAGTCGGAACTTTTGATTAATATCGTCCCACATAATACTATTGTGTGCGGTAGGTACCTTGTCTGTCCTCTACAATGATCCCACCTAGCACGTCATTCAATTTTACTATTGGCAACTTCTGATCGTCATAATAATTTCCAACTTTTATCTCTATATTTTGATTATTAAATATCTACTTGTTACATACATGAGATTTTTCGACATGTTGAACATGTTGAGAATTCTCATGATTATAGGAGTTTCGGAGACTTAAACATTACCACCTATATAATGGCGAACGTTGTTAACGTGAAGTGATCACACTAAGCCAGCCTTCGAAATAACAGTAGAAGACGGTTGTAAACCCGTAGTGGATTGTTCCATTTAAAAGTTAGTAATGAATTGTTGGAGTCATCAGTTGTTACATATTCCTTCTGATTGTCAGTTTTTGTGTTTATATTTTTCACAGTCACGCCATCGCTTTCTATTTTACGATGTGACCATTTATATATTTTCTAGCTTTCCCGACAGACTTTGTCCTGTAATCCTTACTATATGAATATTGATTTCAAATTTGTAATTTATACAAAAATACGTTTGAATATTAAAAAAATTGTTTCTGAAAGCTTGAAAGAAATTCTATCAATAGATTATTGATAGAATGGTTTTATGGTTTTCAAGTAAATAAAGTTTGTGTTGTTATGGAATTTTTATAGATGGCGCTGGCGTCGCCAGAAATCCGTTCCATACTTTAATCTCTCTTCTTCCGGGCAATTATTATTCCCACATGATGGTGGGGTCTGCCTTTTGCGTTTTACGCCGCCACTCAGCTCTGTCTTGTACATTCTCGGGGGTAGCTCCGCAGCTCTTCCGTTCCATACTTTAATATTATATTTTATTTTACTTCTTGGAAGAGTCTGTTTAGCCGATCTCGAGATGTAAGTGTTCGCACTAACTTGACTCTCTTTTATATTATAAGATTTGTAAATTATCAAACGTTAACAAGCTCAGTTCTTGTTCTAGTTTACAGATAATGAAGAGACATTGCGTAAGACTGAGGGCACTGGGGGGTTATACTTATCTCCATATACCTCTTAAGGTGGTCTTAGAGGAAGGGTGATTGATCTATTGATTCTGACCATTTTTCAATTCTTATTAATACCAACTAAGGGTGCGTTCAAGTATTACGTAACGCAATATGGGGGGAGGGGGGGTTAGTCTTGTAAAACGTTACTATTGTATTACCAGCGCCGCAACAAAGGTATTTAGTGAATTTCCAGTAATACTTGTGATTTGAGGCATACATAGTTTTAATATGTGCGTTAGGCAACGTTTAGAGAATGGTAAAAGGGGTAACAAAGAGCGTTACGATGCATCTCGGAGGGGGGGGGGGGGGGGGTCAATAATGTTAAAAAAATGCGTTACGTAATACTTGAACGGTCCCTAAATGAATTTTAATCTTTATTAGTCAAGTTCTTATACTTTACTTAATAGATCTATGTATGTATCTAAACAAATGACATTTATTTAGATTACACTTTACGTATATGAAAGTTCCACCAAGGTGACATTCGACAGTAGGGACTTCTTCCAACTGAGAAGATCCTTTTAGCCCGAGTCGATGGAAACTGTGAGCTACTAGCATCTAGCTCTATTGTCCGATACTATAAATTGTTTAAAAGTTTTCCTTAGATTAAACTCCTTGGCTCTGAATTATCTAGTATGTACTAATAGTGGGTATCTTGATAAAATTTTGTCAGAGAAAATTCTTTCCTCTAGCCTATGTCCCATTTTTGTGGGATCGGCTCTCCTAGTCCTCATCCTCCGAGTCCTTCTGTCCCCGGTACCCTCCGTATGAAAAATACTGATTGAAATTCTTCTTTTTCATATAAGTTTTATTTGTTTTATGAGGCACATTCTAACCTAATGAATTTTTACTTTTTGACAGCCCACCTATCAAAACACCAACGCCCTGAACAGCGAGAAGATTGTGAACCGGAGCTACACATCTACGCAGTCCTCTGCTCCCGGCAACAGGACAGGTCCTGGCTCCAGAAATGCCACCGGAAACCTCTCCGAGCTAGACACCCTTCTCCAAGACCTCAGCACTGCGAGGTATACCGGATATGGGGAAAATAAAGGTGAGTTCTTCTTAGCACAGCTAATTTGCTGGTAAACACGTAAAATATCTAAGACCGCGTCTCTTAATGTGTGAAATACGAACGTCAGTTAAATGTCTTGTAATTTATGATGCCTGCTTGTCATATCTCACATTTATTATGTTTTAAATTTTAATGTTTTCCATGTCGTTTAGTTGTTTCTGCAATCCGATGTCCGTGGAATGGCTAATGTTTTTATAGTGCTATAAAATTCATTTGGCATTTTTACAAGTTTTTTTCTATGACTACCTATCTCTTATCTAATTTGTAAATGGATCAGTGTGATAGTTTCACCGTGATTAAGATAATGAAGATGATAATAATTGTACCACAGACTTCTATACAAAACCTAGAACTCCGATTCGCATTAAGTGAAGTCCAAATATTTCAAACGTTGAGAGTTTGGTTGGCTAGCATACAAGCATACCTTTAACAGGAAATTTATTGCGAACTGAATATAACACAGTGCTTGTTATTCTATGGATTGTTCAAATAGAGTGGTTGGTAGTCTGGCAGTTACGAAGCCGGCTTTCGAACTGTTTAGTTCGGAGTTTGTGGGTTTGATCCCAGATACCGATCATCTTTCTCTTCCACGACACAAGCTGTAAGTAGCTTAGTGTGAAAGAGTCAAATACTGTATCTGTGTTCACAGTCTTACCATCCTATCCTCTTTTTCTATAAATAAAAAACAAAATATCTGAATTAACTTAGAAATTTCTTTACATCAGCATTCCTTTTTTGCCAATCAATCTGTCAAAAGTGGCTTTCAATGAGGCTTCACATTTTTGATATGACAATATAGGAGTACCTTACCTATCCACGTTCGCTCCCAAGGTGGAGCATGTGGTCGCCACTAGGTCCCTCCATGCACTTCTGTCTTGCGCCAGCCGCTCCGCTTCCTCCCAGGTCAGTCCGATATTCTGCAGGTCGGCGCTGTAGGCTCGCGCAATAGTGAGGCACGGTCTTCCTCTTCTTCTTGTTCCGCCCGGATTGTAAAATAGGCTGGCTTGGCCAACGCTGTCGGGAGACATACGGAGGACGTGCCCGAGCCAACTCAGTCTGCGATTTAGGATGACTGAAGTAACGAAGGGCTGTAGTGTTCTTTCTCGGACAGAGTCATTGGTCACAAAATCATACCACCTAATTCCCAGTATTTGTCGCAGGAATCTGTTTTCAACGCTGAGAAGTTTCTTTTGCTGGGCCTTTGTCAAATGCCAGGACTCGCAGCCGTATAACAGAATTGGCATAATACACGCGTTCAATAGACGACATTTGGTTTTGGTGGAGAAATTGTTGGACCTCCAAATCTTTTTCATGCCACTGAATGAAGAGCTGGCTTGGGCTATTCTTATAGAGACCTCTTTTCCGCTGCCACCATCCGGTGTTAAATGCACTCCCAGATATTTAAAGTGGTCGACGTTCTCTATAGAGTCACCTCCCAGTTGCAGGCTTGCCTGGTTTCTGCAGAAATATATAGGAGTACTTCATCTTTTATTTATTTCCAACATGCACAAAACAGGCTAGGAATACAAATAGAAATATATATATATATATATATATATATATATATGAAGCGTACGCGAAACGTTTTGGGTACTCCGTGTACTCAGGTTCCCTTTGCGTGGCATACCATCATCGAAAAACACCGCCCACGCGTTTCTCAAAATCGCTCAGTCGATATCCCATCTTTGCCTTCCACTTCGACGGAGCCAGCAAGCTCACGTTCATCTTCCAATACCTCCGATGATGCCGCGAACGTCGATCCCTTCCCACCCGCGCCAAGCGGCGCTCACGTGATTCGGCGCAGCGCGCGCCTCGCCGCGATCGCCGCTCCCAGCTACCGCGAATGACGTCACCCGCCATGCAGTGACACACACGCCGCGGTAGTCAACATTTAGTGCACTACCTCTCTCCACACCCCGCGCGTTAGCTGCTTCCAAGCGGCTTCCCATCTGCCCCAGATGATGATTGGTGGAATCCAATCGAAACGTCGGGCGACCAACGGCTCTTTTCAGAGCCAACCTGAGTACACGGAGTACCCAAAACGTTTCGCGTACGCTTCATATATTTCTCTCCGTGATCACATCTTCACAGAAATATATATATATATATATATATATATTAAGATGTAAGTTTTACTCCATTTCACTGTGATCAGTTAGGCAGAGACTATGCTACTGCACTTGCATATGGGACGAGGACGGGACATATTCTGGTGATGGGCACAGTCTCGTCCCATATGCAAGTGCAGTAGCATAGTCTCTGCCTAACTGATCACAGTGAAATGGAGTAAAACTTACATCTTAATATTCTTCCTGTGAAAAGCTGATGACCTTTTTTGTCTATCGAGGTGCATGTTTTACACATGCAGTTCGTGACAAATCTTAGGTCATCACTTTCAGTCATATATATATATATATATATATATATATATAATTTTTTAACATAATATTTTAGTTCATTCCTAGCCCTACACAAGATTAATCAGAAAAATAAACTGAGAAAATTCATTTAAAAAGAAAATAAATTGGACATCACAAATATACAACGATATTTAAAGAGAAAAAATATATAGGTAGGTATATAAAAACATAAAATATAAAAATAATAATGAATAAAACAAAAATATAAAAAAAAAACCATCAATTAAATACAGAAAAAATGATAAGTACCTGGTAAAAAAATATATCAAATTAAATGAATTTACTTCCGTAATCAAAGTAAAACAAAGAAGGCCATATTAATATCTTCCAACACATAAAAATCTATGAATAACAAAAGAGTAGAATATAATACATAGATGAAAGAAAATTAACCGTTGACATTTCAGTCAATTGCATAATCTTGAATACGATCTATGATCTACCACCGATACGACTTTCAAACTATCAAGTTCAATGTTCCACCTCTGTACTACGCGACATCTTTTTACCTTTGATGAAAAAAAACAATTCTTTCATGTAGGCGTTTGTCTAGAATCTTAAAATAGAGATGCGTGCTACAAACATGATGGCGATCTCAACAAAATCTATTTTTTTTCTCTCCTACCTAAAAATATTTATTATGATTTTAAACATTCGTATGTCGACTCATTAGCAAAAGTAGGTATAATAATATGTAAACAAAAATATTGTCGCCTGTTTACATTGTGATACTTACTGACTTACTTTTCGTGTGGCTTTGGTGTTATTACTTCGCCAGTCCAGGCTGCGTCAATTTCATCGGGTTCAGCGCTGCAAGCCAGGTCACTGCCTCCGGACTTGCCTCGTGGATGTCACGGAGACTTCCTTCGAACCTTTTTGTTCGGCACTCCGTCACCAAATGTTTCACTGTCTGCGCTCATTTCCTTTCTCTTTCTACATTGTTATAATTCTTATAAATAAAATCATTGAAAATTTGGGTGATATATTTTTTTCCATTTATTTATAAAAATCAATTCCATAGCATTATATTATAATGTACAGGGTGACTGGTAGTTCGAACTATTCCTCGTAAGGGTTTATACTAGAGCTTATTTGCAATAATTTTGTTTCCATTGACTGTGGTCTAATCCCAGTGGTTTTCGAGTTATTTTTTTTTTTTTCATATTTTCACCTTAAGACCTAAAATTATAAAGAAAGTAATTCACTTTACTTAGGTTCTAAAAATATATAACCCCCCTAGGGGTCGCGACCCACAGCTTGAAAAACACTGCTATAAACAATGCGGAAACCCGTTCCTTCTCTTATGTACATTCCACAAGAAGGACATCTGTCTTCTTCCAGCCCCTCAGCATCTCCATGTTTCATATTCAGTTTGTCGCTGCAGTTCTCATCTTATTAAATACAGCTCTTGATGCCTCCAGTCTGCATTTGACTTCCACAACAGTACCCCTTTTCTAAATTTCCGTGACATTTACTCTGGCGTGAAGTAACCATTTTTATGGAAACATGTATAATGTCCTTACAGAATACTTCGGAAAACTCTACAACCCATACAAACTTCCAACGAGTTTCTCACTTAGGTTATAGTGTGTAATATTTGGAATGTGTAATTAAAAATGTATGTCTCTAGTTAGACAGTTATTGGTTTCTTTGTAAGAAAGCTAAATTTTGCATAACTACATTATTATCTATATTCCCGCCGGAAGATAAGATTTAGAATAAGTATAATGGTTTGCCTTTATAATAAATAAGGAGATAACACACCGCTGTTTTGTTCACCTGAATACTTTGAATTCAATCATTTTATGTCACTGGCCCATTTGCAAGGTGGAATATCAAAGGAGCAAGCCTACCCACACCTGTCAGTTATGGTGCGTATAATTAATTAGGCGCTTACCTTGTTTTATAATATTATAATCTCTATATTATTAAACGTAATCTGCTGGACAGACCCTGAATATCTTACGTGCGTATAGTTAGCTCGACAATCGGCAGCACCTGTGACCATCATTCCACCATTCTGCTAGAACGACGTTTGATATTTTTATAATAATTAATTTCATAATAATATTATATTACATTGTTGCACAATACTTATTAGGTGTGTATCTACCTGAGAGAGCTGGCATCTCCGAGTGTTATGATTTGTTCAGTCATGCCATAGATATTATTTTATGCAAATCAACCCACTGATAATCAAACATTTGGCTATATATGCTAAGATTAAATGTATCTCATATTGGAATGAAAGGTAAAAGTTAGATGTTTTCTTGTGAGTATTATTTTAACTAGTGGTCGACCAGTGCTCGAATCGACCATAACTTATTTAAATTATAAGTTTGAACAATATTATGGTTCCATTGTCAAAGACTGAGCGAGCGCTATTTCACAATTTTCAATCAAAAACAATGACATGAATACGCCAAATTTGAAATGTTGATAGGTATCTACAAAGTTTTTTCTATTATTATTGAAGACGAGCAATATTACTCTATTCTCAATTATTTGACCACAGATAAACAAAAAAATATATGTATCTGCGTCAATTTCAAATACATCGAAGTGTGTGTGCGTATCAAACATTACTTTATTTATTTTATTTTATTTATTGGCTCATCTACAGGTTTTATTACAAATTTGTACAATTAATACATATATTTAAAATTAACCCAATTACAGATGGCACATTTGTGCTCTAATATCAAAATGAAATATGCATTAAAATTAATTACAGTGAAATAGGTATGCATTAAAAATAATTACAGCAGTGTTTGTAATGTTTTTTTATTGATTTAATCTATTTTTTTATACATAATTCAAAAAAAATATTGCCTTGTCTTTCTCTATATAAGCGAAACTTCACACTCTTACGTCAGCGCAATTTCACACCCTTCTGTCCGCGCAATTTTCGTAAAAATAGTCACAAAGTTTTTCCTTCACGTATTTATATATAGATTACCTGTACTTTGCGTAAGAGTGCGCTTTTCTTTTTATATCGTTGGCTACCGTTAGTTCCTGTGAAGATTTTTGCTATTTAATCTTCGTCCAATAAATTGTAAACAACAATCTGTGCTTTGTTGTACAACAACAACAATCATCAATCAATATACAACAACAACAACAATCTGTGATTGTTGTAGCCAGTAGGACCATTATTGACGCCAATATTTTGTTTATTGCGAATTACTATTCAATGTTGCTAAATAAAAATAAAAAAAAAACTATAGTTTTCTCACCTTTTAGGTACGTAGAGAGATGGGGAATGTCCACTTTAAGATATTTGTCTTTCGATTAAAGCTCTAGTATATTTTTATCCGGAAATCGAGTAGTTGTTTTATTTAATCTCTAGCTTTTGGACTTTTCGAAATGTCTACCACTAGCTGATACCCGTCTTGCTATTATACATCTTCAAAAGATGGCTGCCTATTTCTTTCACTGAAAAATTACCATGAAGATCCTATCATTATGTTTAACGGTCCTAGATTATATAATCAACTAGACAGTAGTTACAAAAGATTAAATAGCTTTATTAAGTTTAAAAGATCAATTGTTCAGTTCTTGAAACAGGATGATAGTGAACACCTGATGAATTTGCTAGCCTAAATTTATTATTTTATTTGTTAAAGAAATCATTGATATCTATTTACTTAATGTCCTCTAGTTAAGTATAACAAAGAGGCCTATAATTGTATATTTCTTTCATTAAGATTGTAGATTAAGAAATAATTAAGCTTTAATGTACTAGCACTATTATTATTTTGGTATTTTTAAACCTTAGCATATAAGCCATTCTCAAGATCACAATTATATATCTATCCATACATAATTCTAACGTAGGTAAATATTTATATTATTCAGTCTACTTTTATTATAATTATATTATTGCAGAATTACCTACCTATCACGTATACAATATGTTTGAAAAAACTGATCAATAATGTAAAATGTTTTTTATAAGTTAACTGGTTTTATAACCTTTTGTATAATTTAATGTAATACTATGAATTTACTTTCTTAATCTATCTCTATTACACATTATAAAAAATCTCCTTATAAAAAAATATCCTTTAAATCGCTAAAAACTGTAAAACTATAAAGATTTACTTTAAAATCAATTTAAAAATACGTATACCAGCAGCACTGCTTTTATATACCTAATTAGTTATTAAGTTCTAACATTTATATTATTGAATACCAATATGTAATATATATTTTTCCCTAAGACAGGCTTGCCTAGTTGGGAATATTTTTGTATTTTTTTTTCATCATATTTTTTGTAAATGTAGCAAAAATTAAACAAATAAATAAATTTATTGCTAATTCAAATACCCGCGAGAAAATGAAATAGTATCTTACATTACTACAGTTATGCTTGCAAACTTAGGTGATTAAGAAAATCTTAAAAGTCTGCGGTTGCTTGATAGGATGACATAAGAAATCAAGTAATAACCGAATTATTGTGTATAGCTATATACTTAAGCTAATTGCTGAAATCAATCAAAAATCCCTTTGAACTCCACCAGCATAGGGAGGCAACAAGAGCTCTCCACTGCGCTCGATCTTGCGCAATGCTTATGACCTCCTCCCAATTGCTGAAATAACACGTTGATATTCTCTGGAAAGCTTTTATTTCCTAATTTCTTTGTGGTCAAAAACCATGTTCAATATTACCATTAAAAATAACACGGCTTTTCTAAATTTAATTGAAGTTTGTTTTCGTTTTTCCCAGTAGATTGTTGATAACGTAATCTTTCGCGCAGGCCCTTACTATGAACGTGTGCTCCGTTGGTTTCCAAAATAGATTAATAATTATTGCTCATGTCCTTGGGGTATCCCATCAATGTATCGCATAAACTTTATATTATGTAGGAATTATATTTTCGCAGCGGATGTAGATCTATCAGCAAATACCGAGAATAATTCTGTTGTATTATGTACTAAAAATTAACATCATCTTTTTATGTAATCTATCGAGATGTTTTACGTCAAACTTTTTTTTAGGCAGTTAATTCCTTTTTTCTTAAATTATTTGAACAATCTTGTTTGTAAAGCTTAGAACTAGTTAAATATTTTAGACATAAGGGGGCTCTGAACCAAAATACGGGTTTTGTTCATTAACGAAATAAAATTTATGTTTGTTGTAGAATGAACTTTAGTTTAATCGCTAACCACGCTTTTTAAGTAATTTTCATTTTTCTGGAACGTCTCTCAATTTTTTCTCTAAACATAAATCAATAAATAGATAGATACTTAACAGCCGGTTTCATAAAAAGCTTGAAAGAACACTTTAGTTAAAGTTCCTTTTAAAATTTAAAGACTCTTTTAAGCTGACGCGTTTCATAAAAAATATTCCAGCTAAAATTTGAAATGTCAAAAAAATATTTTAAAGTTAATAGCAGTTGGTAGTGTTACTGTGGAAATCTATCGTAAACATTTTCGCGGAATTTCTGTTGATCTGTCAATTTCATTTCTCAATAGATCATCAATGTGCCGTTTTTTGTGTTAATTTATTTTTATGGTTTATGAATTAGTAAACAAAATCTGTAAACAATAATATTCTTCCCGTTTTGCTTTGTTTTCCGCCCTATAAACTCCGACGGCAAAAGATTGAACTACACTAAAGTCGACTTTTAAGTCCCAAGAACGGGACTTTATCATAAAGTGTCATTTTATTGTTATGAAACTCGTTATTTTTTAAAGGAAACTTAAAGTCTCCTTTATTTTTTTATGAAACCGGCTGTACGTTGCGGAAAATGTGAAGATTAATCTTAATACTAATTGGAGTTTGTTTCATTTACTTAAACATGTTTTTTTTAGTGTTACAATTTCTCTTTAAGTTTAGGTCGAACTTAACTTTTTCGTGAATACCTCGTTGGATTGCACACCGTTTAGCAATATTTTAATTTTTGTCTTATTGGTTTACCGCTTTTGTGCTATAATAAAAATTAATTTGCTTCTATTGTTCTCTGTGGTGGACAATTTCATGAGCAGTAAAAAAGTCGAATAGAAAATTTTTTTCTCAACCACTCATTTTTTTAGTAACTTCACCAAGTCCAGACATCCATTAGTTTTTTGCTAGATGCTATTCATACGTCCTGGTTGCATTTTATGAAATATCGTGTGGCCATTCATTATATCACCGAACATTGCGTCAGTTTTTGATATTAAATTTTCTGTTTATCTGAGATATTTAAGTGGATAAAAGCAATTCTAATGATATCTGGGTGTTTACAATAAGATTTAATAGCATTAGGAACATGTTGGTACCAATCGTGTCATATTCTAGGACAGTTGGCGCGATGAAAATCACGTATTTTCAATGTTATGGCTTTGGGCTAATATCCATATTTTGTTTTACATATTCACGTCAGCAAGAATTATTATGTTTACCTATCCGTATTATTTTGTTGATTGTTCAGAATTATTGCCTTCATAAATGTTTTGTATTTAATAGGCAACTATTCATAGTGTGAATGAACAATTGTAATAAATATGAAAAACTAAATTCGCTATTGCAATATATGCAAAAAATACTGCTTTCAAAAACTTTTAACTTCATACTATTTACTGTTTTCTGATGTGCCGATTGATTGGTTTGATGCTTAGTTCGAATACATAATATTGAAATTCTTACAGTGGGTTTTGTGTCCGTTCCTTTCTATAAAGCTCCTCCAGTCGGGAATATACTACTTGAATTATGAAACTTTTGTGTCTTCCAATATTCCCTCATGAGGACGAGTTGTTTTTTGCGCTATAAAGGATATATGCTTACTTAGCGCCAGCTAGTTACCGATTTTTTGGAACTAAGGATGTCACTCTGATGTTTGCGGCGGTGACTGAAGTGCTACCGGTCCGGTCCTACACTCGACACTTTGTGATTCCTTTTGACCCATGTGTCTTTGTTATAATATCTCTAATGCCTTTGTTGTTTCTTCTATGGACTATATAAGTTTTGCAGACTCTAGTATATCTTCTTCTTCTCAGCCTTGAACCGTCCACTCCTGAACGGAGGCCTCCTCCGTGTTCTTCCACGCTTGTCTATCCTGCGCATTCTTCATCCATGGCCCACCCGCAAACCTCATCAGGTCATTTCTCCATCAAAGTTGGGGTCGGCCAGAGTATTCTTTGGGATGTCTAGGGTGCCAGCCCAAGAGACGTTTGTTTCATCCATTTGTCGTTTCGGCTGCGGGCAATATGACCAGCCCAGTAGGTACAATTTTAATGTGGCATAGTATACGAATATTGTAAAACTACCAGGCGTTTCCAACCGCCAAAAGCCATACGATACAGTTCTATGTGGATTTTCTCCCCAATTCAACTTCACATTCTTTAACTCCTAAAACGCAACTCTGCCTCAACTCTGATATTGTTCTGGCTTCAAAAGTATTCGTCGCAGAGCCGTTATTAATAAATTATTATGTGATCATCCTCGGAGCAACATGTTCCGCTGTCTCAAATGCCTATTTTTATAATAAGCAACATCCCTGTCTGTTATAGCTCTAGTAACTACCCTTGTGTTGTGTATTGTGTTGTTTTTAATTTCAATGCGGACGTTTAATTTGTTTTTTTTTTCAGTCTGATTACGTAAAATAGCTCACTGTACCTGTTTCCTTGTGAATATTGTTGGCTATGAAGCTATTGATTTTTATGTTCAAAATAGAAACGGACAGTCCCACCATCAATATAAATTTGTCAGTCGCTCAATTTCAAATAGGTATATTTATTTTTTACAAATTTAATATAATATCCAGCGTGGTGAGAGGTTATCTTTAGAACTTTCATTTAGTATTGTGCCAAAATGTCTTCAACACCAAATCATAATATCGGAGCGATACTTTAAAAATGAGCGGTGATGTAAGAATCGCTCCCGCGTTGAAGCTAATTGAGTTGGTGATGCGCCTCATGGCTCCCATCGCCCCCGACTTGTTAACCAGAAAATAAATTATCATCTCTTTAGCGGCCTCTCCACCGGCTCTTGTTTACTGTTTACCTCACCGTACGTCCTTACCTAGGCCATTACGAATGTCAAAGCTAGACTTATTCTAATTGATTTCATTCATGCCACAAGTACCTACCTACTCTCTCACTTTTCAGCATTTACGCTACCGACTAACAGACGAATAATAAATTAATATATAAATTACAATTTTCTTTACATAGGTGTCAGTATACCCGGCGGAACTTAATGCCTGAAGCATTATCTACCATTCAACCGGTCCCGTCCAATCTGAGACCGGATTCCAACCCCGAGTAGAAATTTCAAGTGAAAAAACACATTGAAAATGTCTGATCTTATTAACGTTTATGTTGAAATAACTTATAACAACGGGACAAAAAATTAAACGAAGATGGAAACTGATAATAATAATTTATTTTATTAAAGCAAAAGGAACACAGAAAGAATACAGCAAGCACAACACGTGAAGTGAAAAAGAACCATATAGAGCAGAGCAACAAAACAAAAAATAAATACTGCCCATAGATAATGAAAACATTGAACTTTCAATTCCAATAGATCCGTCGGGGAATTGAACCCGGACCCCTTGATCAGAAGACTGAGCCTTTGCCACAAGGCTACTGTGGTAGTACAAGCCTAGTAGGTATGAAAAATATTTTCTGAAGTTGACTTGGATTTTGAGGTTAGAGTGTTTCAACGAAAATACCGTGTTACGGATGAACTTAACCGCTTATAATATAGGATAAGTGTAACCAGCTGCACAAAATACAAGATCTTCAACGTAGTCTTAGAGAGAGAAAAAAATGTTATACAATTTGAGAAAAAATTGCTACAATTGTTTCTTTTATGCGGTGTTTTATCGTCGTATCCCAAAGAGTTTGTACCTAATCATAGAGCTGTGCGCTGCCAATGTTTACAATAAACGATCGTAGTTGCCCATCCCATGTGCCGAAGTTTAATTTGTTCTCTGGATGTACACTGCAGTGTTAGTGCTAGTCCATAAATTACGTTCGATTTATGAGAGGTGTGGAGTGGAGTTGGTTCACATTGAGCCGTAAACAGAGCGTCCAGGAAACACAGGGTGCTGACTGCTGACGGCTGGCTTATCACAATATCAATAACAGCCATAAAGCTAATTTTACGTCCAAGGTTAATGCTAAATGATGCTGTTTGGTGTTACATTATTTGTCTGCAGTTATTCAATTATTTGGTATTTATTTGTGATTCGCGTTGGTTGGCATTCTAAACTATACCCTATTTTGTCAGAGAGAATAACCAAGAAATATACAAAGCTTGCCGTTGAACTTTCGTCCAATAAAAATGCTCGTCATTCAGAGGCTAATGCTGGGTATTTGATATGCAGGTGTGGCGTGTGGCCTACCTATTTGCTCAAAATGTTCTTTAGGTACCTACTCTTTTTCTCTCCAGAAATAGAGTACTTATAGAAGTTTAACCCATTCAGAGACGTTTTAATAATACTTTCAACAGATAAAGCCTACCTATTTACTCAAAAATTCTATAATTCTGGAGAGAAATAGAGTACCCCGCTTTAGAATCGAAATCGTTGCGGGTGTATCACTTTATATGTATTTAATGTACATAGGCATTTAAATGCTTTCAACAGATAAAATCATTGGGTTTTTTAAATCATTTCCCACTTAAAAATAAAAAAATTCTCCGGATGTGATGACTGCTTAAAATTGATATCAACTATATCCATTTTAAGCTGTGTCCTTTTATTGCCTTGTTGGCATTGTTGAACTCGTTGTTCCAAATATTTTTATAGTTTGTTGTTCCATTTATTTATTTTATCAAATCAATATAGACGCCGTTTCTAAAGCTATTTTCTATTTCTATTATGAGGTTATCATTAAACCAATGGCTATTTTTAAGTGTATTTATTTTTTCAAAATTGAACCATTGCGAGCTTACGACGTGTGTTCATTCAAGAATTTTTTCAGAACATTCTTAAGAGTGGAAATTACCTAGATTATTAAGATTGGGAATGTGTTAGATATTCTGATTTTAATTTCTTCATTCATTTTAGTAACAATATATTTTTTTGTCAATAAGACAAAGATGCTTGTTTTTGAAAGAGAAAATTTAAGAACGCAATGTAGTGTGAGAGTGAATGATGAGAACTTGGAACAAGTGGATGAGTATGTCTATTTAGGTAGTTTATTTAGCAGAGATGGAAGGTGTGAAAAGGAAATTGAAAGAAGGAAACTGGCTGGTAGAAGGGTTGGCGGTGCACTAAGACCTCTAATGAGAAATAAGAATGTATCTCTTAAATCCAAACAATTGATGCACAATGCAATCCTGATTCCATCAATGATGTATGGGAGTGAAGCATGGACATGGACGAAAAATCTGGAAATTGGAATAAATGCTGTAGAAATGAGATCACTGCGTAGGATATGCGGAAAGAGACTGATTGATAAGGTGAGGAATGATAGTATTAGAAAGGAATGTGGAGTGGATGTTAGTGTAGTGACTAGAATGAAAGTGAATAAATTAAGGTGGTTTGGGCATGTAGAGAGAATGAACGAAGATAGAATGACTAAAAGGATATATAAATCTGAAAGAATGGGTGCACGCAGACGAGGCCGACCTCGAATGACATGGTCCGATCATATCGGTGCCGTCTTAGAGGAGGGCCAAGTCAGGAGTAAAAGGAATAGAAGAGCATGTATGCGGAATGTTATGCGTTTGGAATAAGCGAAAGAGGTTTGTTTGGATAGGAAAGAGTGGAAATCCGTACTCTCTGCCTACCCCCTTCGGGAAACGGCGTGATGGGTAAAAAAAAAAAAAAAAAATATTATATTTTTAAATAACTAGCTCTCTCGACAGAAATCGTCTTGTCTTTACTATGAATATTGAATTTGTACCTATAATGATAATTCCGAATGATGCATCTGTTTTAAACGATGTTTTCGGGCACATTCTACCAACCATCAATATTTACAGATGTCAAACGCCAATTAAAATTGAAAAATTGAAAAGTTTATACTGTAATATTGTCAAAAGCACTAAGAAGCACTATGTTAAATTCTCTAATCAATTAATTTTTTATTCATACAAATTATTATTACGACAAAAAAAGTATTGGCAAAATTTGTCTAAGTGAAGACCAAGCGAAATAAGGCTCCATTTTTATATATAGAGACAAAACAATGTTCATTTTATTAATATGTTTTTTTTTTGTCAACAGTTGATGGCTATGGAAGAACTAACGGTGGAGTTAGCCCTTCGTCAACTATACCAAAATCCAGACCAACGGTAGACAGCCTGCTGGAACAACTCAACACAGATGTGCCTAACGGGTATGTTATTTTATTTTCATATTACTAATATATCAATCAATAAATTTAAAAAAATATATAAATACTTTGGAAATGAATTTAGTTTAATATGTAATAATTTACATGGTGACCTGTGATGTGAGGTCCGTACAGGTATATACAGGCTGATGTTATGCCAATTTAATAAAATATTCATTGAGTGTTTTTTTCAAATTGTCGGCATATAACACTTTTTATTTATTGTGCCGATCAGATCTACGCTCTGCGGATGATTACGGAGAAGCTTTTGAGTAAACATCAGAAGCTTTTCTGTGCATTCGTAGATTTGGAAAAGGCATATGATAGGGTAGACAGGGGTAAATTATGGGAAGTTCTATCAATGTATGGAGTGAATAACCGGTTGATTCGTGCCATTGCTTCGCTATATTCGGAAAGTACTGCGTGTGTGAAGGTGAACAGTCACCTTTCACCGGAGTTCTATCTTACGAAAGGTGTGAAGCAAGGGTGCGTCATGTCACCCCGGTTGTTCAATTTGTTCTTTGATTTTTGCGTCAGTGGGTTAAAAGATATAAATATAGGGGTTGAATTGAATGGTATAAAGGTATGTGCGCTTATGTATGCAGATGATTTAGTACTTATGGCTGAGTGTGAAAATGATTTGCAAGAACTTGTGTCAAGTGTGTTTGAAAATTGTGCAAAAAATGGTCTAAAAATGAATGTAAGCAAAACAAAGGTGTTGGTATTTGAAAGGGATGAAGCAAGAACGAATTGCAAAGTAACCGTAGAAAATGAATGTCTTGAGCAAGTGAATGAGTATGTGTATTTAGGAAGCATGTTTAGTCGGGATGGAAAGTGTGAAAAAGAAATCGAACGTAGGAAAGTTGCTGGTCGCAGGGTGGGCGGTGCATTAAGACCTATAATGAGAAACAACAACGTCTCACTACAAGCAAAGAAACTAGTGCATAACGCAATCCTGCTACCATCGATGATGTATGGTTGTGAAACGTGGACATGGACGAAAAAAGAAGAATGTAGTATAAATGCAGTAGAGATGAAATCTCTACGAAGAATATGTGGAAAAACTTTATGGGATATGGAAAGGAATGAAAATATTAGGAAAGAATGTGGTATGGAAGTAAGTGTTGTGACAAAGATGAAAGTTAATAAGTTGAGATGGTTTGGGCATGTGGAAAGAATGGATGCAAACAGAATGACAAAGAAAATTCATAAGGCTGAAAGGAATGGTGTAAGAAAGCGTGGGCGACCGAGAATGACGTGGATCGAACACATCGATTCCGTCCTCAAGGAAGGCCAGGTAAGAAGTAAGAGAAATAGGAGAAGCTGTATGAGAAATGGTATGTCGGTGGAAGAAGCGAAAGAAGTATGCTTGGATAGAAAAGAGTGGAGGTCCGTTCTCTCTGCCTACCCCTTACGGGACACGGCGTGATGGGTAAAAAAAAAAAAAAAAAAAAAAATTTATTGTTTTATCAGGTGCTTACATAAAATCAACAATCTTAAAGACATTACAAAATATTCAGCAACAAAGCTTGTTGGACAATGGGCATAAAAAGTTTAATAAATATATTAACACTTTTTTATACAAAAGTGTCAGTAAAACCACCAGACATATTGCCAGAAGCAATTTTTTTTTATCCTATTTGATCTAAGACAGGACAGCCCCAAGTAGAAATTTTAAGTGAATAATACTTAAAAATATTTTAACCTGACCGGGAATGGAACCCAGGACCTCATGATCATAAGTTAGTGTCCATGCTTCTAGACAACTGAAGTTTTTTATTTGATCATTATATAGATATGATTAGTAGTATTGAAACAAATTTAATTTAAGATAATAGTAAACTACAATATAAAGAAGACAGGGTTGGTTGGAAGAAATTACCTTCATCAATAAATCTATCAGATGTGTCAATTATTGTATTGCCTAACTCAACAAAATGTTCATCACAATGCCTTTCTGAAAAAATCTGAAAAATGAAAAGATACATAGGCAATGTTATTAAATTATTGATGGTTTGTTTAGTGTTGGAAACACTGGAACAGCACCCAGACCTGGAACCAAGCATGTGACGGTGACTGTGAAGGAAACTGTTGTAGAGCCTGTTGCCCAAGCCAAGGCACGCCATCCAATACACACTCATGCCTCCAATACCACCAGAGAGCTGGATGACCTCATGGCGTCACTTTCTGAGTTCAAGGTACATACCTATACAAGTTATATAACATCTCATTGAATTAATATGTAATATGCTTTAACGATTCTGTTTACGCTTTTAACAATATCATCAAAATTCATTATAACGAGTTTCTATGAGAGAATCATCATGTATCAACACACAGCACTACACTACAAATTGAATTTTGGCTTGCAAAACTCTCCTAAGACTCCTTTATTGGTTCTAGTATCTTAAAATAGCTTTGCCACCTCTCCTCTCTGGTCCCAGTCTACGTTCTCTCTCTTCTCTCTTCCTCTCTGTCCCTCCCACCGTGTGGTGGGGGAGACTAAAACTTATAATATTCACTTGCAAAAGCTTCAAACATTTCATTACATATTTACTTCTCCGGGTGAGAGCCAACGCTCTATTTCACACCAAAGCTGTTATTTATAATCATTCATACGAGCAAGTAAATATCTTAGATCCTTACCGACAAAAACAACTCTGGAACAGATTGTTTATTGTTTAATTTACTTTGATTTCTTTTACGTAAACTTTCAAATATCCAAGTTACATAATAATATTTTTACGTAATATCATCCAATGTGTTGTGTGTCAACTGTTGCAGGTGTCGCAAAGTGGTGTTCAGCATCAACAATATCGCGCAGGTCAGACTTCTAGCGTCGCACAATCCGGAGGTGATTTAGAGCGTATGTTGGGTTCCTTGCACGCAGACATGTCCCGTCAGGGAGTGAGCACAGCACAGAAGGGATGCTGTGGGGCTTGTGATAAGCCCATCGTTGGGCAGGTCATCACAGCCCTAGGACGCACATGGCATCCCGAGCACTTCACTTGCGCTCACTGCTCACAGGAATTGGGCACCAGGAACTTCTTCGAAAGGGACGGTCGTCCGTATTGTGAACCAGATTACCACAACTTGTTTTCTCCAAGATGCGCATATTGTAATGGACCTATTTTGGATGTAAGATAAAAAATAATAATATGATTGTGTTACTAATTTCAAAACAAATTACTTAAAAAAAGATTTTACATATTTTTTTAGAAATGTGTAACCGCTTTGGAGAAGACTTGGCACATGGAACACTTCTTCTGCGCTCAGTGTGGGCAGCAGTTTGGAGATGATGGCTTCCATGAGAGGGACGGGAAGCCATACTGTAGGAACGATTACTTTGATATGTTTGCTCCAAAGTGTGGTGGCTGCAACCGGCCCATCATGGAGAACTACATCTCAGCTCTCAATGGCCAGTGGCACCCTGACTGTTTTGTTTGTAGGGTAAGTTGCTCTGTTATGTATTAGATTTCCTCAGTAATACTGTCTATGTATTTATTTTGCAGATGGCCCAATCAAACATTAAGGATTAAGAGATGTTTCCCAATTTATTCATCAATTGTTTTATTATATTTTCAAACAGGACTGCTCTCTCCCGGTACAAGGGAAATCATTTTATGCTATGGAAGGTAAACCAGTGTGCCCCAAATGTGTAGGAGTTGAAGAAGAAGACGAATGACCAATGTTGATGATTCCGCACACATGTTAAATGCTTTGATGGATGCCCCCCTCCCCCCATGCTTTTTTTCAGGACTTCCTCGATACACACATCTGATACCCCAGTCAATTAAGAAGGAAATAAGTTAAACGAATCACAATTTTCTTTTTGAAATGAAAATACTTTCTAAAAAGAAGAAATTCACTTTACAAACGAAACTTCTTTTCCTATGAAAATAACTAGCAATCTAATATGGCATAATGTGAAAGAAAGATGAATGAACTAAGAGAGTACATTATTATTTTTATATAATTTCTATATTAGGTTTTTATTTAATAGACTCTAAATTCAGAATTATACCTCTTTGTTATACATATTATTGCAAAATAAATGAATAAAAAAATAAAAAAAAAATTAAAAAAAAAATCAACAATAACAAAATAAAAATAATAATAAAAAAGGGACCAAAATGATATTGTGTTATGTTGGTGTAACACAGCTAGTTATGCTCGTTGTTATTTATTATGGAGTAATTCAGGGCTACTACAAAATTATGAATGAATTACAAATTCCTCTTTTATTGCCATATAAATAAACCAAAAGTAAACACACATTCAAAAGTACAATAGTTTAATGTTGCTGTGCGTATGTGAGGTGAAGAAATGGCCAAAGTACTTAAATATCTAATTAACTCAGTGCGTAGATGAACTTGAGTATTTGCTATTAATACGAACAATAAAATAAGTTACAATGTGAATTTTAAAATGTTCTAAAAATATTACAAAATCTTTCTTGGTGAATAGTTTTGGAATTTTGCCAATTCCTGAAATATTTTCTTTTAAATTTATCTATGTCAGCTTAAAATTAGCAATTCTTTTAAATTTTTAAATACTCCAATCTATTCCTCTCTCGTCGTTTTGTTAATGATGAAAATATCGGAAAAAAATATTTAGTCTGAAATATTTTTTTGGATGAATGAATTTTATGTACTTCCCATCTTGAGGTAATTTTCCCATACACTACTATTTATTCTCTCCCATACTTTCCAAATCTAATCAAAAGTTTATGAATGTTTATATGGTAGGATTTGCCATAGCTTATTTTGTGCAGTATAACCTCTGTATTGTAATAGAAGAATAAAATACTCACCTATCGAGGCATGTATATAAAAATTCAAGCCTATATAGACAGAAAAGGAAAGAACTAACTACAGGATGTTCAAAAAGAATATCGGGTCATTTAAATTCCAATAAAACAAAAACTATCAGCAAAGGAATTTGGAAACTGTTCATCATTTAAGATAATTTTACCCAAATTATGACCATTACGTTGCTGGCACTCTTCTAATCTGGGACGAAATTTTGTGATAATAATAAGCTGATACACCGCTACATTTGACCTGACTTTTTGTTGCGATAATCTGATAAACCTTACTTTTAAGGTACCCCACAAGAAATAGTTGGATTCTGCTCCACCCAGTACCGACAATTCTGCTTATCAACATGTCCATTTACACGGAAGTTCACTTTATCACTGAAGAGTATATTTTGAAAGGGGTTGATACGCTGAAACATTTCTTTTGCAAAATTCAATCGATTAGTATCCATTAATATTCTTGAATTTATTGAATTTTATAGGCTTTTAAATGAAATTTATCTTTGAAATCAAAATCCATTTTTTGTTGATCAATTCTCAACCTTTCTTTCGGACAGATAAAGACGGATTTGGACTAAATGATGCCTGGTCTTCTTCGATGGTTCCTGGCCACGGACTGAAAGAGGGAGACCCATGTTTTGATTCTTTACAGTCGCACCTGTATTTTCAAATATATGGATTAGTGTTCTTATACTTTCGCCACTTGATGCATCCCTTCATTTCAACTCCAACGCTAAAACAAATACCCTTTGTAGACATTCTGTATAAAAGTAATCTGTTTCACACTGTCTGAGCGTAAATACAAAAGTCATATAATTTGACAGAGTATTGGTTGTATCTTTTTCTTTATTTTTACATGCCTCAGAGCGATTTACTTATACATCCCAAGTGTCATGTTACATAACAATCTCCATATTATCAACCTTATCAGGCTGCCACTTGTATTTGTTTTCCATTCCATTCCATCCAACCAAGGTAGAATAGTAGTTATTTGAGAGATCAGACTCGGTGTCAAGAAGTTTCAGTTTGTTCCCTGGTCAGGTCAGAATATTTTTGTGTTTTTAGCTTGAAATTTTTGCCCGAAGTTGGCATCTCATATCAAATGGGATGGAATCAGTTGTGAATGCATTTTGATAATTCATATTTTTCCTCCTATCTTCAATTTGGGAAATATTTTTATAAGACGGGAAGGGACTGGTGTCATTGACAGATCAGACAGTGTTCTTCGAAAGCGGCCATTTATTTGTAGTGTTTACTCTAAAAAAGTAGGTAGTGGGTTGACTGGTCTAAATATGTGTGAAGACTTATTAGTAGGTTAAATACTTCACACATAGGCTGCTCAGAATTTTGTATTAAAAACATGTTTTTTTTTGTTATAACCAATTATTTTCTTTGTTATAGTCAATGCTTCGTTTACCATTATCACTTGAGAAGTAATTTTATGTTTTGGAAGTTAGCCATTTACATGATTTATTACTTTATATACATCAGAGCCAATTAAACTGTTTTGAGCGAAGATGTGTGTTGGTGTATCTACTAAATGTCTATGTGATAGATTACACAGACTTGTAACAAAAGAAAAATACATATAGTTTTATTTGTTTAAAGACATTACAGAGTTGCATTACATTACAGAATTTTGTATACAGTTATATGAGAGAGAAGTGTGCGTGTGTAACGTTTAGATATAAAAGAGAAATGCAATAGTAGTTTCACTGATTTTACAAATTCAGGCCCATGAGCCCAGATGATTAGAGTATCACTCAGAATAGGCGAGTCTCAAGGGTTTGCGACCATGTATGGGGGTTTAAGGGACCTCTTATGACATAACACACATTCACCAGTCTCCGACTGGCACTCCACTCCTTTGTCCAACCAAATCCAATAAGACGCGGATAATGTAGTTTTTAATAAAGTCTTTGTAAGACATAAACCTAGAACCTTTGCTCCAAATCTATTTTATCTGTTTGGTTACCTAATGGCACCCACCTAACTATACAATAGCTAGGCGAGAGATACATGTTATTGGAGCATTGACGATTTTATGTTTTTGTGTCATGATTTGTTTACATTGTTCAGTGATCTGTTGGCATCTGTAAATAATAATAATCTTTAAAAGTTAATCTATCAATAGCCTCTTAAAGTTGAGGAAACCTGCAATAGTTTGGTTTGATACTTGGTAGATAAAGATATATCAGAAGCTAAATTTTAGTATTATTTAGTGTTAAACTCAGTTGAAACTTTCTGTTGTAGTTGTAGCGTAATTTTATATTGGTATTGAATATTTTGAAAAAAAGTTTTACTTTTATGTTGCAGGATTGCAGGCAACCATTTCAAGGAGGTTCCTTTTTCGATCACGAAGGGCAGCCATATTGCGAAACTCACTATCACGCTAAACGCGGCTCTCTCTGCGCTGGGTGTCATAAACCTATTGCTGGACGCTGCATCACGGCCATGTTCAGAAAATTCCATCCTGAACATTTTGTCTGTGCCTTCTGTCTCAAGCAGTTGAACAAGGGGACATTCAAAGAGCAAAATGATAAACCTTACTGCCACGGATGTTTCGAGAAACTCTTTGGCTAATTTTTTTTCAAACTAACTAATTTGTAAATTTATAATAGAACCATTTTTACCACTCATCTTTGTAGTGTCAGTGGAACTGTATATTATAGAAAATATCCAATACACATTTTTTAACTTCAGCTCAAATCAAGAGATTATGAAAACATAAGAGTTAGTTAGTTGCACATTGCTATTTTTTTTCAAATCTGGTTTATTTATTTTTGCACATAATGTTTTGCATGAAATACACATAATTATATCATTTATGTAATATTCATAATACTTTTATTTCCTTATAATAGGATTGGCATACACCTCACACACAAATGTTTTTAGCAATTGATACTAATAATTCAGTTTGATAATTAACATAGAAATTACTGTAAATTTTTAATTTTCTATGGTTACATAACACGTTTTTTCAGATTATAAAAAGTTAAAATTAAGTAGGCTTACAAATGAAATGTATATCAAATTTATGGGTTTATAAGATAAAAGAAATGTTTAGAATTCTATCTTGCTGTAAATATTATATTATTTAATTTTATATTATGAACTCTGAATTAGAAAAGTTTAATGTAAACTTTATACATATATTCTGTGAATGTTGTTTTACTTTAATACTGAAAAAAGATTTAGAGTTTAGAAGGACACTGGATAATTTTTTTAAATATAAGTTTCATTTGAAATCATTTTCCTGCACAAAATAAAATTTGATTTATTTATTGTTTTCAATACATTTTATTTATAATACAGAAGTAATAAAATGTTTTGTAATTATGTTAGGATTGTGAGTCAATAACATAGAATTTAAATTAATTTTATATCTTGTGTAATTAAACTAATTTAAGATAATTGCTCTCACATTTAAACCACTCTCCTCGATGGAGTTTTCTAAGTTATATTATTTCAGTGAATAAGATAAGGGAAATTTTGTTATTTGAAGTTTATGTGATTGTTGACATTTTTAGAAATCCGCATTTTGATACACTTGCTGATATTTTGTTTCAATCTTTATAAGCGAGATATACTTTTCTCCATGTTGGCTTATCAGTACAGAACCTTACCCTGTTATTAAAATAACTAATGCACATTTTAGGAAATCATTTTTTTTTTATAAAATGAGTCTGTGCTCACTCAAAGTGAACACAAATACACTCTTTCACAGTACCTAAGCAACTTAAAGCTTGTGTCGTGAAAGAGGAAGATGGTCGGCACCTGGAATACGCCAGCGTCGTAACCACCAGACCACTTAATTTGTACTGAATGTTGAGATAATTTCCGATACATATAGTTTCTCAAAAAAACATCTGTACGGACTAAATTTGTATTCCAGATTTGAGTAAGTAAATCAACAAGAAAAAAAAAATTCTTGCGATATTTTCTAAAGATAAAACTTTTGATTCGAAATATTCCGCTATACTGAAGTAGATTTCTTAGTAAGGAAATTTACTTTCAAACAAATTAAAGGTTCATTATGCTAATTTCAATACTACGGTAGTCTTTTATGAGATTTGACTTGTATTATAGGCACACAATTTCGATTTTTGTCAAAACTGTTTTAAGTATGTCTGATCGTTACAATATTCATTCAAAAAGCACCAAGGTTTCTAGTTGGAATGGAATGAAGAAATATTGCGCTTGTTGTTAATGTATTAAGATGTGCCAAAAATATTTTTTGCTTTTTTTTTATTGTTTAACAATAACCCACGATTACATGAATTATTTGATTGTATGAATGTTAATTATATTTGAATGTTTTATCTAAATGATGATTGTTTTTCGTTCCTTTATACCTACCTACATTTTACATCAAATTAAATATGAATGGGATGGAAAAAAAGACTACTTGACTCTGTAACGGACGTTTTTGAGGGAGTGTAATGGGAAAGTAGCACCACGACTTTGAATTAGTTAGTTCTTTTTACTATTGGAAGAAACGAAGCTCAAATTGGATCTAAAGTCTTCTTGAAATCGTTTTCTGCGAGGTTACAGCTGAGAATGATCAACTATTATCACTATATCAAAAACTGATAAATTCTGTTTGATTTTTTAAATGGTATGAAAAAACCACTACGGGCTTACGACCGTCTTCCACTGTTATTTCGAAGGCTGGCTTAGTGTGATCACTTTACGTCAGCAACGTTCACCATTAGGTGGTAATGTTCAAATTCCTGAATTTTATGAGAAATTTCAACATGTGGAAAAATCCCATGCCTCAGGCAGGATTCGAACCTGCATCCCTCTTCAACCACTGGGCTAATTGCCCCGACGCTAATTCCTTCATAATCCGTGTATATAACAAGTAGCTGATGTTAATGAGATATAGAGCCGTCTGTTGGAATGTTTTAGAGCAACCAACTTCTTATACCACTACTGCTGTCATATAGTTGGCGCCAGGATATGACTATATCCATTTTTGTATGTCTCATCCAAGCCAGCCTTCGAAATAACAGTAGAAGACGGTATAAGCCCGTAGTGGTTTGTTCATACCATTTAAAAAATTGAACAGTATTAGTCAGTCGTTGATGTATCGTTAAGATCTAGTCCTGAAAAATGGACACAAAAATCTAGACAAACTTAAAACGTTGTGTATCAACTATTAACGCTGCTAAAACAGTTACATTTATATTAAAAAAACAATACCCTTTCCCACTTGTCATGTGTCGGATCAGACAAAATGTCATGCGTTGGTAGCTGAATACTTCATATGGGCTGTTCACATCTATCCACCAATGACTTTTTGTTGTCTGACAATTTTTCCTACACACGATCCAATAAAAAGTTGAAGGACAGTGCGAATGAGCTGTTAAGGGGAGAAGAAAGGTATGATATTAAATACTTTTTTTTTTTCTTAAGACACTTATATTTAATCAAAATATTAGCACACATTCATAGACTATTCAAAATAAATAAGTAGGTATAATATAAACATTTTATTTACATGAAACATTAACATTACATAAAAAAATAATATAGTACGCAATAAAACTTAAACTAAGGAGGGAAACAATTCTGAAAAACTCTCTGACCACAGACTGTCAAAATCTGGAATGTCACTCAACGGGGACTCTACGGAGTCATAAGCAAAATCTGGAGAGTACATGGCGGGAGAGGAGGGGTCTTTACAGCTTCCACTGGGAGAAAAGGAATCAAAATTGCTGTAAGGAGATAACAAGTCCATCTTTTCACTTTTTATATTTAAACAGGATTCCTCGTAAGCAGGTGTACTGCAATCCACGTCATCACTCTCCATGATATCTTCATCTTCACTGGATATAACTACAGTAACACATTCATTTTCATCACAATCGTCCAGGTACACTTCATCATCAGGATAACAAGGTCCCTCCACTTTGACTTTCTCACATTTCATTGAAGAATCAGAATTCGTTTTTTCCTGTAGATAAGAGTAAGGATGTGCGTATGAATGTTGTGCTAATATTGTGTTAGCGTCCTTTTTCAAAATGTTGAGTTCTAAATCTTCATGTCCATCGGATTCCAGGTCCCCTGGTGTGGACCCCACCACTTGTGAAGGTTCACGGCTTTTTGGTACATTTTCGGATTTCTAAAAAAAAAAAAATACAGTGGTTATTTTTTGTAATAAGACAAAGCTAATTGGTATTCAAATCTAAGCGTTACTGCAGTTCAATGTTTGATTAAGAACAAGAGAAAGAAAAATATAATTTATTAGTTGTTGATCATGAATTTGTTTTCTTGGTGGAAGTAATTTAAATAAAAAAAAAACTTCCACAATTTTATTTTACCTGACATGTTTCGTAGATACACGCCCTACATGGTCACAGGATAATGATTAGAAATTGTAGGGCGTTTTACGAAACGTGTCAGGAGAAACAAAATTGTGGAAGTGTTTAAAAGCATTTTATTCAAATTTCATTAGAAAGAATTATATTACAATTTAATTTTCATTTACAAATACAAATAAAAATAAATTTCATGAATATGTACATTGATATGTTTCCTTTACTGTTTGGCTTTTGTATGGTACCAAACATGCACCATTACCATGTCTATAAACCTCAAGCAAGTGCATCCCATGACGAAATTTTTATTATTTCTACACACACACACATTCTCCCTTTAAGGCCCCCCGCACACCGCAAGCCAGCCCGGAGGAGACCAATCCGCAGCAAACCCGACCTGCACGAAACCGACCTCCTAGCTCGATCGAAGCAATCAAACCAAAAAACCGGCCCCGGACAAATCAAGCCCGCCGCGAATCACCCCCGAACCAACCAGCAATGCGGGGGCCTAAGCCCCACTCGGGAGCATTTGGAGGCATCAAGAGCTCTCCATTGCGCTCGAAGGCATCCGAACAAACATATAAATATATAGGAAGACAATATTTTTGAGAAACTTACGAATGAAGATGATTCTCTAGCTTCTGAATCAATTTCTCTGAGAAGGCTGTCTGCAAGTTGTTCGAGACAATCGAGGTATTCTTCTGAGTCAATTTGCGAGATGAGATCTTGGAGAGGAGGCAGAGCATTGCTAGTGTCAGGGCGAGGGCATGGTGTGATGGGGGAGCCTTGGAGTCGGTCTTGACCTGCTGCAGAGGTTCTAGGAGGGACACTGCTGGTCCAACACGAGAAGACGACCCACAGACTCCACCTTCACACTTACACTGGCACTTCACTCGCAATTCTTTGTTCTCTTCAATCAATCTCTCATTGAACTCTTTCAATTTCCTCATCTCTTCTGTTATCTTCCTGTTTGTCATCTCCAGACATTTCATACGGTCTTCCATTTCATCCATTTTGGCTTTCTTTCTGTCTCTGGATGTCTGAGCAGCCACTCTGTTCTTCAATTTCCTATAAAGAAAAAAGTATGCATCAACAAAACATAAAATGGTAATTATTTTACGAAACATGATGCAACACCCACAATAATTTCATCATCCACTTGGTTTTATAAATATTTAGAACATATCCCAGTCTGTTTATAACAAATAACATACGAAGGTACATGTAAGCCTTCCTGGCAATGCAGTAATAGTGGCATTTATATTTTAACATACTGGCAAACTAAATAATTTGATGCTATTTTAAGAAATGAGTACCTAATTGATATTGGAACAAAAAGTTTCAAACTGCCCAACAAAATAATTAATCAATGTATTTGACCCCTGCACTGTGGTCCAAAGAAGACTTTCAAATCTCCTTTCAGAAGAATATAGAAATATTAATCCATCACTCAATTCTACATCTTTTGACCCCATTTAGGGACACAGGGAGAAAACAAGAGCTCTCCATTGCTCTTGTGCAGTATCGATGATTTTCCCCCACACCACATCCAGATCCCCAGCTTTGCTTCTAAGGAATGGAACATATGATGAGAGGGTCTTCCTAATCTGTGAGATCCTGATTCGAGGAAGAACATCCATAGCGTACAAAAATATAGATATTGAAAAGAGCTTTTCACTTAAATTATTATTTGAACTACAATAAACATCTACTTTAGGCATGGAGTTATTCAGTTTCCATTTTTGTTATGGCAGAATAGAGTACAGTAATACAGTTTCTAGAATGTTCATACGGATTATCGAGTATTGGAAGGTACTTACTTTCTTTGGATCTTTTCTTCCCATGTCAAGTGATCAAGCCTCCGCTTTCTTGATGGATTCGAAGGCATCTCTGTAATGCAGATATCCTGCTGCACAGAGGAAGAGATAAAACTCTCCGGAATAGTAAATATTATCGGAGCACTCATTGTAATAATTAATTTTCAGACAGCACAATAGCAAACGAACATCAGAATGAAGATCCGATTGAGGATTGCGTCACACAAGGAGATGTTGTCATTTATATAAGGTACTTTCTCAATAATCGACAACACCCAACTTTTAATTTCACTGGCATTCTGATGCAATATAACAGTTTTGATGATCTCCAGCAGTACGATGGCTAACAAAAACTATTCAGGGTACTTTGGATGTGGCAAAATCTGATGTGCGCAATTCTTATTGGATAAAATTTTATGACGTCAGAAATTTTGTTGCCACTCACAAAATATTTACGATGAACATTATAAATCATGGCAATTTTTGTGACATTTGCAGGATCATAGACAAATATTAAACGTTGTTGTCTGATGTATTCATAGAATATGGCTGTGTTTTTGTTTGACAGCGTTTGATAGACTTCTAGTAAGTGGAGTTTTGCGGTTTATTGGGATTTTATTGGTTAAAAATTAACTGAATGAAAATATTATAGTTATAATTGTGGTTCTAAATTTTCGCATCATCTTTTTGTATTGTAAGTACTGCAGTAGTATTTTGTATTGATTTTTTCATGAGATTTTGCTGACACTATTAGATGCGAACAAATTTCTTAGATTACTCAAATTTTAGGTGAATATTCGATTTAACTCTGTTCCATCGTACCTTAAATTTGGAGATTCGGTTTTAAGATCTATATTTATTTTATTTGCTACCGGTTATTGGAAATTTTTGAGGTAACACCTTGCAAAAGTAAAGTAATATTATAACCTTCCCACTACAACATGTAAAACCTGTGTTTTAAAGAGGAATACTTGGCTATGATTATTCGAGAGCTTTTTGGTTAGTCGTCGATTTAAAAGAGGCTGGAGGTATCTAAAGATTCTCAATTAAGTACCTATAACTCAATTTTAATTTCAGTCATGGTAAAATATGAAGGAATTGGCATGGTCTCCAACACAAGCAAAAATCAATCTACCACAAACTCATTTATAATCCTTATTTTTGTATGTTTTAAGGAACTTATATGAAAAATGGCATCAACTAGTGGAGAATCACAAGCAGCCATTGCACAAAAGAATTGGGCAATGACAAACAACATTGAAAATATTTCTAGTATTGATGAGATATACAGATATGACAGGAAACAACAGCAGGATATATTAGCAGCTAAACCTTGGGAGAAAGAGTAAGATATTGCTAATAACTTTGTCTCTAGAAATAAGTATTTATATTCCGACCAGCGCAAAGAATGTGTCTATCATTTTTATGCATTTGGACATGCTGGAAAGCGGGTTCCTGTTTTTATTGTTGAAAAGAATGTTTCTATGCCCATTAAAATGCATAGAAACATTCTTTGCGCCTGCTGTTTACTTTGAACAATAGAAATTTTTATAGAAAATATGCCACTTTTTATCTCCTTACCTCTTCTCATTAGAATTTGGATATAACTTACAAAAAATCTAGACAAATGTCAAAAAATAAAAAACTTGCTGTTAAAACTTTCTAAATTCAAGTGTAGTCAATTTTTTTATAAAATGAATCTGTGCTTAATCGAAGTGAACGCAAATACACTTTTGACATCTTTCACACTAAGCAAAGGCTTGTGTTGTGAAAGTGGAAATGCTCGGCACCACCGGGTTTCAAACCCACGACCTATAATATGCTGCACGTACGAAAACCGCCAATTGATACCACTGGACTACCAACCACCTTGTACCACTGGACTATCAACCACCTCATGTTAATAATTTTAAGAGACTTTTAAACCATGTCATTCCTCGCACTTGAATTTGACATGTTCAAATGCAGTATATTAGTTGAATACCAAAAGGGCCCATATTCAAACATTATACCAGTTGAATGTGTTTGCTACATGAAATTGCAGTAAATGAAACAATTTACTAACTAAATCTGTTTCTGATTTCTTTCAGCCCTCATTTTTTCAAAGACATTAAAATCTCAGCTCTTGCTTTGCTGAAAATGGTCATGCATGCCAGATCTGGAGGTACCTTGGAAGTTATGGGATTATTGTTAGGTATGTATCGATGCACAGTGTGAATAATAGAAAGCAATAAAAAAACTGATATCTAAAATAGAAAGCAATAAAAAAACTATGATATCTAAAACCATTCACACAAACTGTTGTAATTTCAGGTAAAGTGGATGCCAATACTATGCTGGTGATGGACTCCTTTGCACTCCCTGTAGAAGGAACAGAAACTAGGGTTAACGCACAAGCCCAAGCTTACGAATACATGACAGCCTATATAGAAGCTGCTAAACAAGTAACCACTTCACTTATTCACTACAATTAATCTGTCATTCTACAATTTGTTGAATTTTCTATGTTACAATTTACAACATGAAGTTATAATGATAGATCTTTGCATCATTACCATACAAGACTAATCTTTGGCCTATGTAATGTCACAGTCTCTAAATCTGTTAAATAAATAAATAATAATCTCTCTTGTCTTCTCCATGAGATAGTTTGCAAGATAGGGTGTATATTTGGAATCCAGTGTTTTAGCATTTAGTTTTGAGTTGGTTGCAGTGTTTTCTGCTTCTTATTTTAGGCCTGATGAACTTTTAGAGATGAAATAAGCCTCTTGCGAGGTTAACTCCCAGCTGCTGTCCATTTTTTTGATGATCTGCCTGGGAGTTGACTGATTCTCCTCCTAGTGCATACCAGAATCATCTTTGGCTCCTCCATTTCACTATATCTTTGACCTTGCATATTTCCCTTACCCTCGTATTTCTTACTCTGAGGGTCTTCATTACAGTCTACGTTTCTGAAACTTCCAGCACATTTTTTGTTGTGGTGGTATCTCTTCTAGACTCAAAATGGTCGCTGCTGATTTTCATGTCGGAGTTTTTCCATATAAAGTATAATATTGAATATTTCGATATGGCAGCAGTCTTATTATTGAATTTTTTTATTGTTTTATTTGGTTTTTTTTAGGTTGGACGTCATGAAAATGCAATTGGATGGTATCACAGCCATCCGGGGTATGGATGTTGGTTATCTGGTATTGATGTCTCCACGCAAATGTTGAACCAAAACTTCCAAGAGCCGTTTGTCGCCATTGTCATAGATCCAGTTAGAACCATATCAGCTGGAAAAGTTTGTCTGGGGGCATTTAGGACTTATCCAAAAGTAATATCATCATTTTATTATATTTTATATTACTGACATCCATTAATTTATATATTTTCCATTGTTTTAAATCACAACATGCCGATGATCCGGAAGAAAAAAATCACATTTCAAAAAACTTTTTAAGATCAAGGCACTAGTATCCTGGGAAACCAAAGCTTCAGTGTTATAATATAAACTTGCACATTTAGCAAGTTGTGACGTTTTTCCCAAATCATTAGTAGACACTTGATACAATAGAAAGACATTTTCACCTTCTGTTGGCGAACAAGTGATTTACATGTATGTCACTTTATGAGAACAATGAGAGCCATTTTTTTACAGTTCTTTTTCTGGATTATTTTGCTTGCATTTGGTGAAAAAAATTTAAGTATGAATTTGTATCTTAAAATATTTAAGAGATTGTTGATTTTAGGGTTACAAACCTGCAAATGAAGAACCTTCCGAATATCAAACCATACCACTAAATAAAATAGAGGACTTTGGAGTGCACTGCAAACAATATTACTCGTTGGAAGTTTCATACTTTAAATCCACTTTAGATCGCAAACTACTTGATTCTTTGTGGAACAAATATTGGGTCAATACCCTGAGTAGTTCCAGTCTATTGACCAACTCGGATTATACCACTGGTCAAATATTTGATCTGTCTGAAAAACTTGAACAATCGGAAGTTGCTCTGGGTATGTGAATGACGTTAATTCTAACTGATAACTTTAATCATTATAAATACATTTTTGTTAATTTAACATTTTTAATTTTTTTATAGGTCGAGGTGGATTTATTGTTTGTGGTTCTGATCCCAATGAAAAACGTACAGAAGACAAATTGATGAAAGCCACAAAGGACTCCTGTAAAACAACCATAGAAGTAATTCACGGGTTAATGGCTCAAATGATAAAGGACCGTCTGTTTAACAGTGTCTCTGGGAAACCAGATAATACAATGAGTGAATAATACATACCTAACATAAATATTGTAAAATAATTACTCAATTTTTTTTAATTTTAAAATAAATATTCATACCTACTTGTAGATTGGTTTTTATTTTCATGTTAAATTAACATGCAATACAATAATATCTGAATGTAAAAAATAAGAGCTGGCGTTAGTATGGATGCATACGACTGTAGTAATCTGGATTACAATTTACTTAGATACCTACGTTAATTTACTTTTTTTTATTGCGCCCGCTTGCGTCGATTTATAAATCAATTTGCTGCGACCAATATCCATTCAAATTAGACCCTTGTCTCCTGTCCAAATAGTTCTATAGTCGCCCAGAATATTCCCTCTCCCCCACATAAGGTGGTTGCAGGGGACTACATGGACATTTAGTGCCACCAATGAGAAAACGAAGAAGAATCTTTGAAAACAAAAATCCAAGGAGCTGAAATAAACGAAATCATCTTCCCCTATAGATAATGTTATCTGTATTTTAAATATATTATGTTTTGTACGTTTACAAAATATTCTTGTAAACTTTCCGCTCCATCACCCTTATTACCATGGAAACAGACAGAACCCTTGGTGGCCATTTTAATTCACTCGACCCAAGCCCCAGATCATATAAACTATTCAGTTGCACATTTAACTTTGAACTATTAAGGGCTATTGACTGTCTTTTCTACTGCCATTCTAAGGCTGGCTTAGCATTATCACTCTATGTTAATAATATTGCGAAAATCTTTTTGCATGTTATGCTAAAAGTTTTATAAAAAATTTTGGCAATATACAAAAACAGTAATTGAACAACACTTTCAAAATAATCTCTTCTGGTCTATAAAAAGGTGCATATTCACTCAGTATTCCCAAGGACGACCGCATCAAGAATACTTGCAATGTGTATACAGATACGAGCTGCTCCTAATTTGAGGAACTGATGGATAAAGCAGAGTGGGGATATTGCTGCCAACCAATACTAAGATTGTGAAGACTGTTCATAAAGGTAATTTTGCTATCTTGCATACTGTATTCGCCTCTTGCTGGGCATGTTAGATTGTGATAAACTGGGATAAGAAATATACAAAAACATAAAAATTTCAATGTATATTTATTTTTAAATAAAATAATGACTCAAAGCATTCATATTATCATCTTACAATTATTTTATACAATTCTATATTATTTAGTAAAATAGACTATAACATTGCTAGTGAAATTACAATGTTTCTCCAACTGCATACATTATTATTTTAATCAAATACATTTCCCAAATAGAGTATCCAAATTTCGAAATAATTTCATGGTTTTGTAATTTCAAAATCAATGTTAAAAATATTTTATTAGTGTAAATACACATACTAAAAATACTGTATCTCCTATAACCATAAAATTATTAAACAGTCATAAATAAATGAAAAAAAAAACAAATCATAATATGAGATAATTAATATAATTATTAGATAGCTTTTTAAATATTATTATGTAACATTTCTTAAAATATTCTGCAAATACTTTAACAATTAGATTTTGATATAAGCACCGAAAATGAATTATTTATATATGGATGGTTGATAATATTAAAAATTATGGCTCTGTTCAATACATATTTACAAGATAACTTACTTCACAATAGGAATATGGATTATGTGTAATATGCTAAAGCATGGCTTGCTGCGATTTTATGTCTATGTTTAACATTAGTGTATTTTGATATTATAAACATTGTAGTGTAACATGAAACATTTGATAATTAAAATTACAGCAATAATTTTTCTCTGTAAATATTAGAAGGGCTAAAGTGACGAATTCATAACAAACAAGGAAGAATATAAAAAAAAAATATACTACCTACTAGCATATTGGAAGTACACCTATCGAGTATAACTAGAGTAAGATGACTCCAAATTGAGTGTCATTAAGGCATGGTAGCTTGAAAAAAGCCAACTTGAATCATATTGAAAAGCTTTCAATAACCTAACTACAATTTCTAATTAACCTCAATGATGCAAAGAAAAATTTTAATATTCAAGAAGATTTGACAATGTCTGGTGAAATGGTGGGTCAAAATGACATTTTTAATTTGAACTAAAATTAAAAGAATTCTATTTTCAAAATTTGAAAATTTCCATCTATTTTGTATCAATTTAAAAAAAAACAATGCAATAACCATAGATAAATAAAATAAAGAAATGTAACGGCAAACACATATTATATGACATAATATCACGAAAGATTAAATAGTATGATAATGTATATTTTTGACAGCAAAGAAGAGTTAAATGAAAAAAATCGCAACTTTCTAATATGATTCATAATATTTCATTGCAACACAACAAATTATCTACATTATCATCTCTATAGCCAGTATCTATCTATCCAATACGATTTTTAAAGTTAGCTGCTGACATTTCAGTAAGTATGATGTCTACTAAATGCCATATATTAATGTGCAATCTACCAAACGCTATTTTCAAAATGCAGTAATAAAATAATGTATAATTATAATCAGTGCACCAACATAATAACTATGAGGGTAGTGGAATGTTTAACAAGATAATATAAGTTTTACAGACTAAGTACAAAATTCAGTCATTACGCACAGTTCTATCAAAGTTTCCAAAGAGTGACGCAATAGAAAAAAAAAAAAATCAAAATTATCATAAAATAAAGTAGCATGTAAGCCTTTCTGCAATCTTGTGTCTTTTTTCAAAATTATTTTATTATGTATCAGTCAACGTACCAAGGAAATAAATGTTGTGGAAAAATTGTTTAAAAAAACTTCATTCTAAAAAAAATAATTTGGTAATTTTCATGTGTTTATTAAAACTACATATTATTATATAAATAATGGTATACCATAGAGCAACACAATTTTATGATTTCATTTTTTTTTAACTAATCGAAAACAACATTCACAAACTTAACAAGATAAGTAGATCATATTGCAAATTATTGTATTACAATATATGTATTAATTAATAATTATTGATGTGAAAATAAATACAGTTATAATGAAAGATTAATAAAATATTGCTTTTCGTATAATACAATCGTCCAAAATAATAATATTTTATATAAAATAATATTGAATCGAGTCTGGTGATTTCAAACCACACAAATAACTCGCAGAATGTCACGTATATCGTTTATATTGTCACTAAATATATGATACGCCAAATTACAAAGTTGTGTATTTGCTATCCAATTATTTACATGATTAAAAGAGTAGTTTCCAGAGTGTTTTGGCAGGAATAAAGAAAGGAAATTTCGAGTCAACAGAGAATAAACCTCAAAGATTATAGAGAGGGCATGAAGGCCGTGTCAGTTCCATGTGTCTGTTGAAAAATTGTTGACTTCGGCTTGTTCCAATACGGCCACTCCGTCTATGGTGTATGACACACGAATCCGCAGGCGCAGCGTTGCCTGAAAAACATTTTTCTTTATATTAACTAAAAACTTAATTAAGATAATGAGATGTACTTAATATCCTAGGCAACGGAAATAGGGTAATTCTGGGTTGAGTACGAGGCCATGAAAAGGCTGATGAACTCGCGAGGGCCGGCGCTGACAGGGATTTCTATGCACTGAGTCATTCTTCGGCATTCCTCAAAGCAACATATGCCTCAACATTAGCAGAAATATATAATGAACGCTCATTAAGACTCTGGAATAATACCCAGGGTCAAATACAGTTCAGGGCATTAGTAAATGCCTACTAATAATATGAAATTTGCAAGGACCAGAAAAAATTTCTGGACACTATAGGCTGAACAAGCACATGCACCATTGGGAACTCGTAAATGTGCAGGAGGTGCATGGGAGTCCTTCCAATGATACCAAATAAACACAAAAACCTAGGCAAATTTCTAATGTGCCAACATAATCCTCCAAATTCTTTCAGAAGGATGGACCGAGCGATGAGCTTTATGGGATGCAGTGACTTCCACCTCCAAGGAAGCACAAACCTTTCAATAATAATAGATTCTAGATGTAATTTGAATAAAACTTACCCGTGTTGGATTGGTAATTTTAAGTATTTGAGTAACTTCACCCTGCACAGGAAGAACTGTTCCGGAAGGCGACAACATTTGTAATTGGAATGTCTGAAAAAGCATACCTCATCATTAGACTAACATCAATCAACAATATTATGTCTTCAATAAATCATCATAGTTTTTTAAGAGTTTTATCTACCCAAATTTCACATCCTATATTATAATAGGTTAGGTTTGTTTGTAAATCGGTATTTTCGGTGAAAAATATTTCTCATACAAATGAGAGAACCAATCTCAACTAGGTTCGGGAAATATTTTTCAAACTTATAATTTTTGTTGATAGTGGCTATGACGATCAATAATAATGTTTATCTGGGGGAAATATTACATCAAGGAAATATGTGATACTTGATCAGAGGTTACATACAACTGTTGCTATACTGGATAAATGCGCTAACTGGGTCAATTCTTATCTGACTGGTCGTAAGTATAAAGTAACATTTAATGGTAAAACAACTACTGAAAATGTTTGTCAGTATGGAGTTCCACAGGGATCTGTGCTGGGACCACTACTCTTCAATCTTTATACTAATCAGTTAGAAAATTTGATTCACAACCTCGGATTTAACACTCATGCCTATGCGGATGATCGCATTGTCTACCAATCATGTCAACCAGAACATAAGAATGACTTTGAGACAAAAATTTCCTCATGTATAGCGAAAATATCACTATGGATGAGCAGAAATAAGCTAAAAATTAACCCCGCTAAAACCGAATTTCTCTGGGTAGCATCACCGCGTAGACAAAATCTCATATCGAAGGAACCCATACTTATCCAAGATGTTCAAATAACTCCCTCCGAAAATGTGAAATTTCTTGGAATCTACCTGGATAATGCCCTGTCTATGGATAGACATATCTCTTCAATAGTAAGTCAGTGCTTCTATTTTCTGAGACAACTTAGACCAATTCGAAGATGTCTCTCAGTGGATGCAGCTAAGACCCTAGTTAACGCACTGATAATATCACGAGTTGACTACTGCAATGCTCTTCTCAGTAATCTACCGAAGTATCAAATCAATAGAGTGCAATCGATAATGAATGCAGCAGCGCGACTCATTTTCCGCATCGACCGTTTCTCACACATTACACCAACACTGCATAATCTCCACTGGCTAAAATGTCCAGAGCGCATACAATTCAAGCTATGTCTAACTACTTTTAAAGCCATTCACAATATGTCTCCTTCATATATATCAGACCTTTGTATATCTCAATTACCCAATGACAGACAAAGCTCATTAAGATCCCACACAGACTCACATACAAAACTTCAGGAAATCGACACTAGATTTCGTCCCAAGTATGTCGATAGGGCATATAGCGTCTCTGGGCCCAAGGCTTGGAATGAGCTACCTTCTCATATCAGGAATGCTGAGAACATTAATGAGTTCAAGAAACTTTTAAAAACTCATCTTTTTACGCGTTCTTTTCCAGGCTATCCTTGATTTCTTATGTATCTTCTAATTTTATCAATATGTTTTTAGTTTTTATTTAGCCTTAGTACCTTTTATTGTAAACTTTAATATTATTTGTTCCTTTCTATTTTTAGCTAGCGCCCTTGAGGTGGCTTTAATGTCACAAAACGGCGCTATATAAATCATCCTATTTATTATTATTATTTCAAATCATTTATTCATTAAATCACAATATATCATATGAAGTATACATCATTGTAAAAAAAATTAATAAAAATAAATTAAAATTAAATACAATGCTATATACTAAATATAAAAATATCGGTATTATCTCTCATGATACATCACGATGTAATGTAATCATGAGAGATCTTCGAACTACAGAGAAAGGAACCTTCTTAACATCCTACATGAGGACAACAGAACTGCCTTTTGGATGGCATATCTGAGACCACAACAGATGCCAAGTTTCCCTAGATTGTCTTTAAGAGACTTAAGAATAACTCCATTCGTCGATATCACTATAGGTATTATGTGCGTGGTTGGTGTATGCCACATATCCTTGATTTCGTGAGCAAGATCAAGATATTTAATTATCTTATCTTGCTCGGCTTTTTTCAAATTTTCGTCATATGGTATAGTGATATCCACGAGATACGTTATCCCGTTCCTACGATCAACCAATACAATGTCCGGACGATTTGCGTTAATCGTTCGGTCAGTTTGTATTGGTATATCCCAATACAACTTTGTATTACTGTTTTGCATTACCGAAATTGGGGTGTACCTATAATAAGGTACTTCAAGATCGAGCAAACCATATTTCAAGGCAAGTTTTTGATGAACTATTTTAGCCACATCGTTATGTCTGTGCAGATACTCAGAACCACACAGGAGAGAACACCCAGACAAAATATGTCTGAGTGTTTCTCCTGTTTGGCCACATGCACGACATTTATCAATTATATCAGGTGCTTTAATAATATATTTTTTATAATTATTAGTGACGATGACCTGGTCTTGTATTGCACAGACAAAACCTTCTGTTTCGCTAAATAGTTCACCAAACCTCAACCATCCAGTCGAATCTTCAAGACTTACATGTGATGAATTTAAAGTTTCGAAGAATCGACCGTGGAGAGACTTGCCTTTCCATATATCAACCCGATCTTGTACCCCAATTATTATTATTATTTCAAATCATTTATTCATTAAATCACAATATATCATATGAAGTATACATCATTGTAAAAAAAAATTAATAAAAATAAATTAAAATTAAATACAATGCTATATACTAAATATAAAAATATCGGTATTATCTCTCATGATACATCACGATGTAATGTAATCATGAGAGATCTTCGAACTACAGAGAAAGGAACCTTCTTAACATCCTACATGAGGACAACAGAACTGCCTTTTGGATGGCATATCTGAGACCACAACAGATGCCAAGTTTCCCTAGATTGTCTTTAAGAGACTTAGGAATAACTCCATTCGTCGATATCACTATAGGTATTATGTACGTGGTTGGTGTATGCCACATATCCTTGATTTCGTGAGCAAGATCAAGATATTTAATTATCTTATCTTGCTCGGCTTTTTTCAAATTTTCGTCATACGGAATAGTGATATCCACGAGATACGTTATCCCGTTCCTACGATCAACCAATACAATGTCCGGACGATTTGCGTTAATCGTTCGGTCAGTTTGTATTGGTATATCCCAATACAACTTTGTATTACTGTTTTGCATTACCGAAATTGGGGTGTACCTATAATAAGGTACTTCAAGATCGAGCAAACCATATTTCAAGGCAAGTTTTTGATGAACTATTTTAGCCACATCGTTATGTCTGTGCAGATACTCAGAACCACACAGGAGAGAACACCCAGACAAAATATGTCTGAGTGTTTCTCCTGTTTGGCCACATGCACGACATTTATCAATTATATCAGGTGCTTTAATAATATATTTTTTATAATTATTAGTGACGATGACCTGGTCTTGTATTGCACAGACAAAACCTTCTGTTTCGCTAAATAGTTCACCAAACCTCAACCATCCAGTCGAATCTTCAAGACTTACATGTGATGAATTTAAAGTTTCGAAGAATCGACCGTGGAGAGACTTACCTTTCCATATATCAACCCGATCTTGTACCCCAATTATCGGTGGTGAAACAGGATTTGATAAATTTAAGGGCGTGTACTTCAAATCACACGCAATGAGGTCTTCATAACCCAATTTATTCCTTGATGAGATAAAGTAAGATTGGAGGAGGTTTATCTCTTTGTTATTCATGTTTTTGATGTTTAACATGCCTCTACCACCAATCTTCCTTGGTAAATATAATCTCATCAAGGAACATCTTGGATGATGCATCCTATATTGTGTGAGCAAACCACGTACCCTTAAATCCATCTTGTCTAGTTCCGTTTGGTTCCACTTAATGATTCCAAAAGAATACAAAATTTTCGGTACAACCCATGAATTAATGGCCATAATTTTATTTCTCCCGGAGAGAAAACTTTTCAAAACTTTTTTTAATCGTTTAATAAATTCATTTTTAATGTTATTTTTAATAATTTTGTGGTCAAAAACTAGATTTTGTTGAAAGCCAAGATATTTGTAATTTTGATTATCTAAAAGAGGAATGTTTGTAACAGATGAAGAACTATTTTGATGATTGTTTCGGATTATTCCTTTTTGAACATTAATTTTTGCACATTTTTCTAAGCCAAATTCCATTTTTATATCATCACTAAATTTTTTTGTAATTTTGATTAATTTTTCTAATTCAACTAAATTTTTATCAAATAATTTTAAATCGTCCATATAAAGTAAATGACTAAATTTAATATTATTATTATTATTATAGGAAGAAATCGATGGTTAACTTGCAATACCTCATAACACACAAAATTCCAAAAATGTGTAAAAGTGTAACTGAAATTAGAGCTGGTTACTCCATTTTTTTCACAAAATGTCATGTAGAATGTTATAACTAAACTAATAATACAAAATTGTCATTGTTAATTAATAATTACGAATTTGAAACAGTTTTTATGCTCTCCTGTAAAATTTGGTCAATGTGGGTTAAGAGGTATTGCAAGTTAACCATCAAAATGTCAAACTGTCTGCAGTTCTCAGCGTGGTGAAGTAAAATTAGAACCCTTTAGAGGGGGGGGGGGGGGAATATAGCTGATTCATAGACAATCAAAACCTTTACTATAATATTTTAGACAAAATGTTGGATTAGATCATCCCGTTACAATAAACATAGCTTAGCGCAGAATAAAAATTGTTTTGAATGTTCACTAGATTCCAGCTTAATATGAAAAGTAGTGGTCACCTTGGGTACAGCTGCCTGGAAGAGGAAATCATTCATTGGAGACTGCTGGCTGTTGTGGGCTATCATGGTGATTGTAACTGTCTCACTTTGCTCGCTGTTCTTCTCCAGGGCAAACATTATTCTCAGCCCGTTCTTATTGAATGCCACTATTGGAGGGAGTTCTGTGAAGTAGACAACGTCGTGATACTATCAATATTAATATATTAGACACAAATTATTACATTTTATCAAATAGGAATTTTAAAAATATTTCAGTTACGACCGGTTTGATAAAAAATAAAGGGGACTTTAAATTCCCTTTAAAAAATAACAGGTTTCATAACAACAAAACGACATTTAAAACCGACTTTAAACTAAAGAACCGTTATTGATTATTATTTTTAGTTAAAGTCGACTTTACTGTAGTTCAAATTTTTACCACCGGAGTTCATAGAAAATTTCGTGGCCCTTTCTCTATCAAAAAGATAAACATTTTGTATGCGGTGACACTGTGGACAAAAATGACTAAAATAGGGCGGAAAACACAGTAAAACGGGAAGAATATTATTGTTTACATATTTTGTTTACTAATTCATAACCCATAATAAAAATTAACACAAAAAACGGCACTTAGATGCTCTATTGAGAAATGAAATTGACAGATCAACATAAATTCCGCGAAAATATTAGTAAACAACCTATGTTTTCCATAGATTTCCATGGTAACAATACCAACTGCTACCAACTTTAAAATAATTTTTTGACATTTCAAACTTTAGCTAAAGTATGCGGGAATATTTTTTATGAAAAGCGTCAGCTTAAAGGAGTCTTTAAATTTTAAATTAATTAATTAAAGACTTTTAAGTTTTAATTTTAACTGTTAAGATGTTTGCCCTAGTACAGGCTTGGCCCATTTGGGCAGCATTTACATTTGTTATCTATAATCACTGTATTATTCTGTATAAATAAAATAAATAATAATAGGAACTTTAACTAAAGTGTTCTTTTGAAGCTTTTTATGAAACCGGCTGTTAAAGAGATCAATCGGGTAGATAGTATAGAGTAGCAAGACAGGTATCAGCTAGCATATGACAAATGCAGATTTTTTTTATAATTGATGAAACTAATGAAGTGGTTGGTAGCCTAGTGGTATCAGTTCATGGCTTTCGTCCGCACAGCGTACTGAAGGTCGCGGGTTTGAATCCAGGTGCCGACCATTTCCATTTTCTTGACACAAGCCATTGGTTAGTGTGAAAGATGTCAAAAGTGTATTTGTATTTGCCTTTTAACCATACAACTATATATATATGACATTTTACCTATTTTCGGTTCTCCGCGTAGTTTTGAGTCGGTGCTCGAGCTTTCGACCAGATCTCACTGGTCCTTTTCAAGAGCTGAATACAACTGACGCTGCTCCTCCTTCATGGCGCCAGTTGAAACCGGGTCGTCATTCTTGGAATCTCAAGTGGTTGCGAGACGTGCGGGGGTGCGGCCGTTCTTGCACGTGTGACATTAGGATTCGTGGCCGGGACAGGTCGGGAACACATGTTAGTATCACGAATCCTAATATCACACGTGCAAGAACGGCCGCACCCCCGCACGTCTCGCAACCACTTGAGATTCCAAGAATGACGACCCGGTCTCAACTGCGCGCCATGAAGGAGGAGCAGCGTCAGTTGTATTCAGCTCTTGAAAAGGACCAGTGAGATCTGGTCGAAAGCTCGAGCACCGACTCAAAACTACGCGGAGAACCGAAAATAGGTAAAATGTCATATAATAGTACCCGCGAAAACCTAAAACAAAACATATATATATATTCACTTGAGTGAGCCCAGATTAATTAAAAAAAAAACATAGCTGAAATTTTATTAACACACGCACAACAAAACTATAGACAACGTGTATAGTATCTGTGTTTTCTCGATCTCTCTCACTAGACATGTATATCAGTCAGTCAAATAAATATTGTAAGGAGAACAGTTTGTATAAATTACACAGCACTTTTACACAAGGAATTTGTGTTACATTGTCTGTACTGTAAACCTTCTTGAATTGATCAATTGCATATTCTTAAAAATGCGTTCAAGTTTTGGTTGACTGTAATGAAATATGGAAGTCACTTTTCATCAAACATATTCTACACTTTACCTTAATATTACTTTCAGTGCTGGCGTGGGGTTTTAAGAATGACAATCGATAGGGAGAGCAAAAATCTGTCGAAAACGATGACTTTTTATATTACCTTTAGTTTGAATGACATCATTAGGAGCTAGTCCATCAATCAGGAAGTTGGAGTTGTTGTGTTGAGTGGGCGGACTAACTCCGAATATCTGTTGACTGGGCAGCGTGGACATTACGTTGTTATTCATCAAACTTGCATTCATTGTGTTTGTAGTCAAGATCACGTCGTTATGGGACTGATTCATATCAAATGCGTTGTTTGAATTTATTGGTGGAGTGTTTAAATCTAATTCCAACCCTCCCAGAAGGTCCAATAAGTTTTGCTGCAAGTCAAGAATTAAAATTAAATAACCATTTGAAATTGAAACTTCAATTATTGATTGATTGAGTGCGAGGTTATTATTATACTTACTTGATTGTTTGTCGATAATTTGGTATCGTCATTGGTCGTTTTGTGAGAAACCTCAATATTACTTCCATTACTAAGAATATCATTTCCACCCAATAAATCAAGCAGTGCATTCTGTAAATAGGATTTAAAAAAAAGTGATCAAATAAAAAATGTGGGATTTCCTTTAAGTCATAATCTCACACCAAAGTCAGTAAAAGTATTTACCTGCTCGTCAAATCTAGGTACAGGGCTGTTGTCTACATTCGAATTGTCGTCAGCGTTAATTTGTGACATCATGTCTTCTGTTAAGTCTTCATTCACATTATTTTGTTGTATTTCTAACGGGGGCATTCTCTCTAAGAGGGCGGCGCGTAGTGGGGCGTGCCGTCTAAACAGTTGAGAGAATTCAACACCTCTCTGCTGCAGTTCTACGTTCAAGTGTGATCCAAACGTGTCGATTATTTGCTGAGTTTTTCTAAAATAAGTTTATTAAATGACATTAAGAAACCTTTTTAAATATTATAACGTATTGGAATTCGTTAAAAAGTCAACACTCACTCGTCGACATGGGTGAATCTAGTAGATAATTTGGCCATTGACAAAAGGAGATACTGCTTGGTTGTTACTGACAGTTGCGTTGACCACAGTAGCTTTTGATACAAATCAATAATCTGATCTTCAGTGGGCGTCTCACTGTCATCTGAAATAGAAGTGGCAAAATTGTAGTTTGTGCATTAAAATCAAAATATAGAGGAAAAGAATTACTTTGACAGATCATATTATGTTCATACCATCTTCTGAAGTTGTGGAGAGATCCACCATGTAATCTCCATATTCCCCAATCACCCACGCAGCCACCTGGGCAAGAGGCTGTCTCTCTGTAGCATCCCCATCATTCAGAGACACCCACAGCCTTTTAGCAGCTCGGGCTTGCAAGTTTGTATCACCACAGCCTGACACCAACTGTATGATGCACGACACCATGTCATCACGCACATAGTTGCCCGCCTATAGAGTAATACATTAGACATTATTATTTATGATTATCCTAGTTCGTATCATAGATAAAATTATTCAATATTGTCTCAAAAAATGGAATGGAAAGCACAAACAAGTCCACCACCAGCAAGATTATAAAATACCATTAAAATTATAGCTAATGTAAAGTCTAATTTATTTTATTTTCTAATCTCATCTATTTTCACTCTTACAATGATGATTTAATAAAATTAAGGGGCAATTTTGAAAATATTAGATACTTACGGCAATCAAAACTTTCAGTAATGTATCCAGATGCCATTTTTTATTTGGAGAGAATTTCTCAGCCGAAAGCACAATGCCACTGGCGCACTGCGCTTTGAAATCTGGATCAGATCTCTCTAAGAAGGTTAACAGCTCTTTCATCATAGTCTTAATATTTTGAGCATTAACTAAAGCGAATGATAGTTCCATAGCTCTCCGTCTTATTGAAACGTCCGGATCCTAAAATCATAACAATAATTATATTATTCAGATCATAACTTTCAACATTATTTTAAAACAATATTGGTTGGATGGCAGAAATTGTCTATAGCATAAAATCAAATGATAGTTTGACACAATGGTCACCAGGTCTCCCAGGTGGATAAATTTAAGTACCTGGGAGCAACCATTACCACCACTGGTGACCTCGGGGCTGAGCTCCCGATACGTATCGGTATGGCAAGTGGCGCCTTTAACAACATGATCAAAATATGGAAGGCGTTGGCGTTTAGTGTCGAGACGAAATGTAAACTGTTTGATGCGTGTTTGTTGCCCATTCTCCTGTATGGGTGTGAGTCCTGGCACCTGACCAAAGCCCAGGCACAAAAAGTCTCAGCTTTCGAGATGAAGTGCTTCAGGAGAATTTTGGGCATAAGACGGTACCACCGCCATCACGAATGATGCTATACGCCGGCGCACCCAGCGTGAGCCCATCGCTTTTACCATTATGAAGAGAAGATGGACTTGGCTGGGACATGTGTTAAGTATGCCGAGTGACAGTTGGGCGAGGAGAGAGCTGTTCTTCCTCAAATCAGTGTTCTGCTTCTTCGAAGCAGAGTTGAGGAATCTGGACATGGTGTGGAAGGAGGTCATAAACATTGCGCAATGGAGAGCTCTTGTTGCCTCCCTATGCCCCTAAGTGGGGCGTAAAGGGAGTTTAGATTGGGTATTATCTCTCATAATAAATCAGGGAATATTAAATTGATATCATGAGAGAAGACAATTCTAAACTCTAAACAAAGACACTACTGACTCTTCTGAAAATGCTCAACTTTACCAAAATTGTCTTAATTATTATTGTTTTAACCAGATTAGAGTCAAGCTGCTTACCTTTAGACATTCTAATATAGTCGTCCGGTGTCTTTGTACAGCCGAAGTATCTACATGCACAGTTCTAAGTAGTGTGTTCAAAGCCACGTATCGGATGTTTTTATCATTGTTTAACAAAAATCTCCCCAAAATATTGACTGCCAGCACTCTCAAGCTGCTCTCGGATTTGATATCCATTATGGACAAAACAGTTTCATAGAGAATAGTATTTCCAACATTTTTACTTGTCTCCGTATTGGTTGCTACTTGGGCGAGGATATCGTTCATCGCTTCCGATGCTTCTGAATCATTTTTGCCAAGAATTCGTAACAAGCGTAGTATTTTCACCTGAAATATTCATGAGAAACATAATATTATAAAAAAGATACAAGTTTATTTGAGTTAATTTTATGAAGGGCTGACAGATGGATGATCATTAGTTTTTGGAAAATGATTAAGATTCAAATTTTCTTGGTAATCTACATAATGCTTTAAATTTAGTCAAAGACTGATAGGGTTCTGTTCAATGTTCATATACAAAAAAGTGTGAGTATACTGGTTATTTAACACACTTTAGCCAACTTGGAAGTCTAGATGTCAAAGTGTCAGATTTCCGAATAAGGTCTAGAGTTAAATTCCTGGCTGAAATATCTACCCTGATTCGGCACCCTAGCAGACTCTCAGATTAGACAAAACCAGCTCTTGAAAACTGTCTCAGGCAAGACGAATTGATTGATTTATGTGTAGTTTAAAATGTTGGCTGTGCTTTTCCCCTAAGCCCTGCACACAGCTTATTATATGATGCTACTGGAGTGATATAGAAACCCATATCAATATTTTTGATCTATATGTGGGCTTACACTTCAGTTTTTCACTGTAACTTTAATAACATAACAATTCAAACCTGTAAAAATGGATCCGAGACTCCACTAACATCGTGTTCCGGTGAATAGCCAGCAAGGATAAGATTTTTCAATATCCTAACCAAATTTGGTACAATCTGAAAAATAAAACGAATAATATTATTTGTATTGTTTGACATTTAGAAACCATGTCAAAGAGTAACAAAACATTATATATATATTTGTATCACACAAAAGAAGCATTCTTAAAATATTTCGTCGCTGAAAGTGCAATACCGCGTAACTACTATTTGCAATAACGCGTAACTAACAATTGTGTCAAAATTGAGATTTCGCACAGAGAGATACCTCTAATAGGGTATTCCCATCCCACAAAAATTCGCCTCCGTTGACCAATCACAACACGTTCATTTTCGTCACGCCACCGATACGCGGTTTTGCTTTTGCGCTACTCCCGTTCTCTATACCGCGTATATGTTAGTATTTGTATGAAACTCGAGCGGCGTTGGTCATCAAAAAAGTTAGTCTTCATAAAAAGTGTTGTTTTAAGTGATTTGTTTTCAAATTTGGCCACGTTAGTAATTTTTACATTTACTTTAGAATTAACACTATGCATTTCACATATTTTCAAGTTATACCAATAATATGTAATTATAAAATTTTGATATTCAAGTGGACATTGAGTTACGCTGTTTTGCTTTGTAAAATATTTATGCACATACGCGGTTTTGACTATAAATTATTTCTATTGTAGTATAATTTTATCGCGATTATATTGAAAATGAACGTGATTAATATAATAATGTTACGATAATTACATTTTCTAGATAAGATGGAGAATGAATATCGTATTTTACTAGAAGATCCTGATGTGGAAGATGAAGTCACGACGCTAAGACAACTTCAACATCAGCGAAGGTTGAGGAAAAATAACTCAATTTCAAACAACAATGACGACATTGCAGTTTCATTGATGACAATATCCACGATGTTTCCTGATCTTAGTGACTTTTCTTCAGACGATTCCATCGCTGATCTAAATTATATACCTGAACTTCCTCACTCTTCTACATTATTAAAGGAGCCATTTGATAACGGTGAGATTCTTTCTCAATGTTCTACAATATCAACAGACTCATTGGCATTAACAGAACCAATCAATTCTTCAGAAAGTGAAGTTGAAGATCACAATAAAACACGAAATAAAATAGCTAATTCTGCTTGTTGGAAAAGGAATGTTAACAAGAAGAAGAGAATGTTTGGGGAGGAATATGTTGGGTTTAAGAAAGTTGAAGGTAAATACATACAGGACTACTTTAAAGCCAAACGTCAATTAAAACCCATTTGTAATTCAAAATTTTGCATAAACTCTAAAACAATGTATTGTAATCGAGACAAAATGGTAGTATCCAATTTAAAACGAATTACAAAGACGAATTTTCCGAACTGCCTAATAGGCCGAAATCCATAACAAAATGCTCCACAGGTACATTTACAAAACTTGAAAATTCCGAAGACCAAATTTGAACATTTGCAACAACTAAAATCTGTCATCCCGTGTGATTATCATAGTTTTTACGATAATTTACCACATGATCAGTAAATTCATTTTAAAATTGAAAATATATCGACTCTCATTTAATTTTTACTGACATCACCTTATTGTTTTATTTTTCTTTTCATTACTTATTTATTTTAAAAATACTGTAATAAAATTCAAAAAGTTTTATATACTTATTACCATCCTTCATGTTTACAATTTTGTGTTTATTTGATTGGATAAAATGTACATAGATTAGGTACCTTTTTTCTATTTTTTTTCCTTGCTTTAATTTTATTAATAAATGCATCGTTATATATATTTAAATACAATCCGTTCATACGGTAATACTTCCTGAATAATTTAAATTCGTGTTTAAGTCTTCATTATTGCAATTAGAAAGCCTTCTTCACATTAATGTTTGTTCAACAAAATTTCATCAAATATTGTTTTATTATGTTTTATTTATACTTGTCTCAATTTATAATAAAGTACCAGTATATAAATTAATTACGTGTTTTATATTATGACGTCCCTATGTCATTCTTGCAGCAGGTTGAGATATTCAACTTGATTTTCTTTTATGTAATTCCGCGTATCTACCCACAAAGCTGCAATATCACATACTAATATAGTGTTCAAAACCGCCTAAGCGCAATAAAATACAGAATTACAATATTTTTCAGCATAAATTCATTACAATTGTATGTAAATAATCAATACAAGTCTATCTTTTTTTATTTGAAGATTGTAGGATGTACACAAATCAAATAAAACAGTTTTTTGTGTCTCCTGTAAAATTGAGGTGCGTGTAGTTACGCGTTATTGCAAATAGTAGTTACGCGGTATTGCACTTTCAGCGACGATTTATCCACAGGCAACATGACTTATTTACAAATCAGGAAAACAAAGCAAAATATTCAGTTGCTTGGACCAAATAAGAGTCATTGGATATTTTTTTTTTGAATTCTTTAGAAATAATGTTTGCTCTCCAATAATAGAATTTAAAAACAATAAACAAGTCCATTGCTATCAAAGCGTCAATCACTTTTTCAAATTCTATTAATTGGAGAGTTACTGTATGCACATTTTAAGTATTGACAGCAAAATTTATAAAGGTCGAAAATGGAGAATGTACATTTTCTCCGAGTTAAAAACTGTGTCCGTGTAGCTAAAAATTTTAAAGTACCAATATAAATCAAATCACCAACATAAAAAAAATAAATAATAGTTGAATGTTTTCATGTACAATTTGAGAAGCTGTTGAGTAGTTCAAGTGTGGCCAACAAATCTATCCAAAATCATTTGTTTGTTACTAAAAAAAACAAATTGTATCTTGGGTTTGAATGTGTGCGCAAGTTATAGCTGCATAAAATATGCAAACACTAGTATGCAAATAAGATAAGAGACAATGCATATTTTTGCAATTTTATAATTTGTTAAACAGTTGTGTATGTACACTAGTGATGCCATTACGAGATCAAACACAATTTCCCTAAATACCTATTCCAAAATGTGATTAATAAATATAGATATCTAGAATTCAGAATTAATTGGTAAGCATAAGAGATTTACAATTTTTTTTAAATATATTGTTGTATAGTACAATATTAACATTGATATTTCTCGACCATTCCATATGAGTTAAGTTGACTCACTATAAATTCATTAAAAAGTTCAGGAAAAAAAATAACCCTCAGTGTCTGAAGATGAGTGGATAGTTAAAAGGGTTTCAAGAAATGCTGCACTTCTAAAGGGACAGATGAGACATCAATGAGTTCTAAATTCTGAAAACTGTTCAGATTCTCAATAAACATTTCCATTTTTCGTTGTAATTATACAATTAAATAGTTTCGACATAAAAAGATTTTTTTGAAGGAAACATCATAAGTAAATAATTAAGTTTAGTTCGAACTAAACTAATTGATGAATTAGGGGGCTGTAGGTATTATTAGTTGAAATAACCAAATTTTACATTCTTAGAATTCTTTTACACATACAATTTTTTTCTAAATAGGTATCCTTATAATCAATAAATAATAATCCTTATGATCATTTCGTAGTCGTGATACATTGAAATTACACAAATTAAAAAATGTTTATTTTTTTAAATAATAAATTGAACCCCATAGACGATGGCTCTTAGGTCATAAGCCCACCAGGTTTTTATAAGCTGGAACATATTATAGTTTAATATACAAATAATGTTAAGAATCTGGAATGCATTACAGGAAGAAATCTATCCTACCTCACCAATTTTACGACAACTTTTTTTTATACGCAGTAAATTTGAGAATATCCTAATGGTTAAACGGGTTGGCCACCCCTGATGTAGTTGTGTTACGTGATGTACTTAAGACAAAAATTTCAATGTATAAGTGAGACAAATGTAAGCCGCTAATTTGGAAACATAATATCTTCATTAGTGTTATAATACAGTGAATGAAAATAATAATATTATGTTTGCATATTCTGTAATAACCTAAGTAAGCGTTTGACTCATATGTCTGTGCCCCAAAATTGACAATAATTATACTCAATGGTCACTGATTTGATTTGGTAATTATATTATTGTTACTGTTATTTTGTTTGTGTTGTGATTCACAATGAACATTTGGACATATCACATTGATTAATATAAAACAACCCAGAGTCGTAGAGTTGCAAAAACTACTATTCTAAAATGAAGAGCAACTGTTTAGATAAATTTTTGTATAATTCTACCAGAGCAGGTTTTGCAACTAGACGACTCAAACATACAAATTTATATTTACACATACAGTACAATTAGATCAGCACATTTGGTTAGAGTTAGAGCAAGACAAGAGAGTTAGAGGAGAGAAACAAAAGAAGAGAAAGATGATGATGAGCAAACACCATGAGAAAGTCTGATTCATGCAGTAATTAACAGTGATTATGTAGGTGTAAATGTTTACCTCACGTTGGCCACTTTCCTACACAGCCATAACAGAAAAGATTCATTAGACTAATCATTCGTCAAATTTATTAGTAAGAATGTGTTTTTTTTATTTATTAAAGTCAAGTGAATATTTCAAACAAATGGTACATATTGTTAATAGGAGATTTTTTTATTCTTAAGAGTTAATAGTTGTGTATGTGCATTTTCGTTTTCATGCAAAATTAAATTTAAATCGATGTTGTATACAAAATATGACATATCAAGTAAAATATACACATCAACCATATTTTGTGGCCAACAACGATATAAGGAGCACTATATGCCCTCTTTTAATGTTAAGAGACAATATTAGATCAATAATCTACACAACAATCTATTGGACGGTCAAATTTGGAAAAATGACAGCTAATTCTAAAGCCAATGTCAAGGAAACTATCTCTACAAGTCAAATAAGGTTGAACTCATATACCTATAGGTATGTCAATTTCATAAATAACAACCATACTGCGAATATTTTGAATTTCGTTTGAGAGTATAAAAATTATTCATTAACAACTTTTAGTATTATTTAAAAATTATTTTTTACTTTAACCTTAATAGCGGTGTGCTTGATTTTAAATTTAATAAGCACAAACTAATTCACACCAAATATTGGAGAACAACAGAATCAAACTGAATACAACATTATTTACTAATTGCAGAATTGGTTATATCATCTATTCTGTTAATAATGTGAAAATATTTAGGAGAGGAACATTTAATTTAACGTTTTAAGATATCATGCTACATTCCATTTACTTTGTTCAAGAAATAGCTTAACTTACTTTTTTGAAATGATTCAACGTATCCGGACTATTTTCACACATTTCCGTTATGAGCGTTACTCCTGTAATAAGCACTCCTGAAAAAATAAACACGTAATACAATTTTTGATGTTTTAAAATGGAAACTCAAGTGTTCGTAAACAGCCAGATGCTTAAAATGGACATCCAAAAAGGTGGTAACACAGAAAACAAGTGTCAGCCAAATAATGATATAAGTATGGCAGAGCTGACACTGTCAGAACAAAATATCTCCTTCAATCCACTCAGACAGAATATATAAGGCAAAAAATCAAAAAGTATGGGAAGTTAAAGAAATAATTGTTAGATGGTAGAGAAGGTTCTGGAACAAGCCTAGATCCAGAATAGCAAACATAAGAAGTTAATAAATGATTACCGTGATTTTTTTCCGTTAGCAAACTTCTCGTAGCTGGCAGAAATATTTCCATAAGATCTGGTACTCTCCTAATGATGCGGAACGCACAGAGTGCGGCTTTCTTTTTGATATAAGCGTTTGGCGATTTGATTAATCTTTCTACTTCAGATGCCAAATCTCTCGCCATTTCCGGAGAAGCAATGGCTCCTAACGTACAAAGTGCTAATCCCACTACGAATTGTGTAGAACTATTTAAATCACTAGAAATCATAACATGATTTATTAATAAAAATATGTCGGTCAAGTTAGCCATAAATGTAACTCCAATAAAAAAAAGTGCCATACTTTTTAAGACAGTTTGTGATAAGCAAATGCACATCTTGGCGTTCGTCCAGTAGAAGCATGGCTCCTAAATATCCGATCCGTTTGTCTGTAAATCTTGTGCTGGCTATGAGTTTCAAACATTCCAGTTGACCAAAATGTGCCTGATATCCCAGCATGTGTATGTATAGCAGTTTGGCTATATTCCGACATCTGAAAAACAATTATTAATTTTAACAGTTATTATCTATTTAAATGTTATCTAAGGCAGTCGTAATAAAAATCTGGAGTTTAGTGGAGGAAAGCAAATCAATGAAGAATGAAATAAGTTTAAAAAATGTTCTGTGATTTATCCGTGCTCTACTGACCTCCACACGCTATCCTCTTCTCTAAAGGTTGACCTGATGTAGGCACATTCCTTGTTTACTACCGTCCTTTCCTCAGCCGCAGTCCTTGCTGCTCTTATTTGCCTAATCAGATCACGAAGCCGGGTGGGTGTTGGCATACGAACTAAAACAAAATAAGATTACGCAATAAATAACATGAACAGCTGTATTTTTAAAATGTAATTGGTTACATGAAAATGAAAGTTACCTCTTTCGATTGCTTCATTGACAACTTGTTTGATGGTTGCTATATTGAATGCTGGGTTAAACCTGTAAGTTGAGAAAGAGACTTTTCAATAATATATCAACACTCACGGCCGGTTTCACAAAAAATAAAGGAGACTTTAAACTCCCTTTAAAAAATAACGGGTTTCATAACAACAAAACGACGTTTAAAACCGACTTTTAGCTAAAGTACCGTTGTTGATTATGATTTTTAGTTAAAGTCAACTTTAGTTAGTTCAAATTTTTACCACCGGAGTTCATAGAAAATTTCGTGGCACTTTCTCTGTCACAAAGATATACATTTTGTATGCGGTGACACTGTGGACAAAAATGACTAAAATAGGGCGGAAAACAAAGCAAAATGGGAAGAATATTATTGTTTACAGATTTCGTTTACTAATTCATAAACCATAATAATAAATTAACACAAAAAACGGCACTTTGATGCTCTATTGAGAAATGAAATTGACAGATCAACAGAAATTCCGCGAAAATATTAGTAAACAACCTATGTTTTCCATAGATTTCCATGGTAACACTACCAACTGCTACCAACTTTAAAATAATTTTTTGACATTTCAAACTTTAGCTAAAGTATGCGGGAATATTTTTTATGAAAAGCGTCAGCTTAAAGGAGTCTTTAAATTTTAAATTAATTAATTAATTTAAAATTTAAAGACTTTTAAGTTTTAATTTTAACTGTTAAGATGTTTGCCCTAGTACAGGCTTGGCCCATTTGGGCAGCATTTACATTTGTTATCTATTATCACTGTATTATTCTGTATAAATAAAATAAATAATAATAGGAACTTTAACTAAAGTGTTCTTTTGAAGCTTTTTATGAAACCGGCTGTTAAAGAGATCAATCGGGTAGATAGTATAGAATAGCAAGACAGGAAATAAAACATTTATGACTATTTTTACCGGACAAAACATGTACACAAAATATTTATTTGACAATTAACTAGCTTTCCCGACAGACGTTGTCCTGTAGTCCTTACTCTGAATAATGATTTCAAATTTGTAATTTATACAAATATACGTTTAAAATATGTTTGAATGTTAAAAATTTATTTCTGACAGCTTGAAAGAAATTCTATCAATAATCTTCGTACCAATGCTGTGGTGTTTTGAAACTCAATGGTTGTCAGGAGGTAAAAAAAAAATGTGTTGTTATGGAATATTCACATTTGGCGGTGGTACGTCCGTTTCATACTAACTTTAATATTATATTTTATATTATTTCTTATCCATTTTTCAACTTTTTATTAGTTATTCTGTTACCCGGAGCGAAGAAGAATGCAATAATTCAAACATCGGAAGAATCTGCTCGCACTAACCCGACTAATTTATATTATAAGATTATTGTTCGGGCCGAAATGAATATAGTGTGGGACGAAGTTGTTGAAACTGCAAGATTGAGCAGAATGGAGAGTTCTCGTAGCCTCCCTATGCTCGTAAGTAGGGTCAAAAGAAATCAGAGTAAAAAAAACTACTTCTTTTAGAGAAGATTTCTGTCACTATGCAAAACACAAAAGTGTCACAAAACCATCAAATTAGAGTGATAGCAAACTCGTATAAAACAAAACTGTAATTAATAATTACAAATTTCACAAGCTACCAGAGACAGGTTATTGAAATGCAAAAATGGAAAGATAGATAGAATTTTAATAAAAGATAAAGAGATATATGTTATTGAAACCGGCTGTTAATGGATAAGTTTTGCACGTTATACAAACATCTCAACATTGACTATTTTATGGCACAAAATTATTATTACAATTGTACAATTTTCACAATTATTATTGTCCATACCACAAAACCTTGGGACAGTTTGTGGTTAAACACTGAGAGGAGCATTATTCTATTAAAGGCACCACATATGGGTACATCTCATCGGCTGATACCTAGATTGAACTTAAATACAAATGTTGAAAATTATTGCTGAAAAACCCAGATAGCCATTAACTAACTTTGTTTTAAATACCACAATCACAGAGAGAGACAACAAAAAAATTTCAAAATAGATATCAACAATAACAACTGATGCAAAATCATCATAAAATGAGTCAAAGTAAAAACAAAAAAAAAAAAAAAACTACACCAATTTAATGGGATTTGCTGAATTGACAAAAGCATTTGATGGAGTGCTGCTGCATTATAACATGTTTACAAGACCCCAACATGAATGGAAAAGTTAGAAGCACATCTTTAATCTTCCCAATAGAAACACAATCATTTGAAATCCAGACTAAATGTTGATCTGTACAAATCATTGCAGTAATTCACAGTAGGTAATTGCGATAAAAAAAATAGCGTCAAGTTTCAAAGACGAAAAGCTAAACATATCATACAATGTTTGCTATGAATTGCCATTTTGTTTACTCTCAACTGGTTGTAAATATAATAATATGTAATTAGAAGCTATCAAATTAACCTGAATGGCTCTATATCAGGCTTTATGAATATAACTGGTTTAGAAATGCTCAATTTTTTCAATATCTATAATTTTTATACTTCAATTTCATATGCGGTTATGTTTCTTCTTAGAAAAAAATTGTACAAGAGAGCTGTAAACTATATTTTAACAGAAATCACCATAAAATAAAATGGAAAAATTAGAGAAATAAGTAATACAAATAACTGATGTAAATGACATCTTTATAAATTATTTACGGTGAATGCGAAATAATAATATATAGTCAATACACATCAGCAAATTCTAATAAGCAAAGAAGTGTAACTAAGGTCATTGATGACAGAATAATTAGGCTTAAAAAACTTGTTATAGCATTCTTAACGTTGTGGTATCTTTAATTATATACTGTGTAATACCAAGTAAATGAAATATGAGAATGTAACATACCCAGACTCTGAAGCATTCATAGCGAAGTTTTAAGCGGATTTGTGTAGTTGAAAGTTTATTTAAAAGAAAAATCCGTAATAATTGGTACACTGCTTTATTGAGTAACAATCTATTCAACTTTTTGACACTTGACACATATTTTTACACTTCCAGAATATAACGCAACTTACAATGTTCACAAAATAAACGAAATCAAAAGATATGTACATTAAATTATTATTTGTCAAGTAATTAACGATAGTTCAATCATTTCTGATATAAAATTAAATGTGGAATGCAAAAAATCATCTGCCACCTTTGGTGACTTTGTTAAAGGTACTATAAACAATTTGTATTTTTAATACGAAAGCGAAAAGATGAAATATAAACCATTGTTCTCGGCTTGAATATAACTATTAAACAAATGAAACTTTTAGATAAAAACTACTGCATATATCAGACAGCTGACCATCCCATGCAGTTCATATCAATATGGCCGACAATGGCGGCCGACGTTGTGTTACTGCCATAATAAAAATTCATGACAGTGATGTAGACATTGCCACATTGCCTTAAATAAACCATAAACAACAAAAAAATCGACCGCCATTAATTGTTCAATGAACTAAACTATTTTCGGATATAATTTTAAATGAGGAACAATAATAAATACATACAATATTTATGAGCAACATACCCAGTGTTTACTGAATTAAATAAGACTTTAACGTGATTATGATTTTATGAAAAAAATCCATGTTTATTCGAATAACATCGTCAATAAGAAAGATTTGAATTCATTAAGTAATCATTAAAATAATTTAAGAACATTGTATTAACCAAGGAAGAAACTCGATAATGTACCTATGTAATTATTATTTATTTATGATATCTACGGCCTAGTTTATTTACATGTTAAGTATTACATAATATTACGTGAAATTAGGACATAATATTAAAAACAACTTTAGTTATATACCTACTATATTTGAGATTTGATTACCCATTCCCACAGATTTCTTCATTCCAGTATACTTATACGATAATTGCCTACAGAAACATTTTAGGTTTTTTTTTCAAGAACAAAACTTAAAATATAATAATATGCGTAAGTTATATTAAAATATTTAATCGTGGTTATCGTTATAAATACTCATTGCAGTTTTATTTCTTTACCTATATCCCATTCCTTGGTTTTAAATACAATTATTTTGATGATTAAAAAATTGAATAGCATTGAATTATCTATCTGGTGAGAGACGCAAACATTAGAGGAAAAATATTATCATAATAAGTTCATCATGTCTGCTAGATGATAATAAAATTTCATTAAAGGGTGAAAAATGTTTAAAATTTAGAAAACTAAAATGTTGCAAATTTTCCGTATTATTCCCAATGAATTATAATATTGTAACAGTATTGTCTTCTGCCCTTCATACATAGGTAAATTTTGAATTTGTTGAAATAAATATCTGTAAAATATTAAAAATAATAATAATCATAGTCTATAAATTCTTATCAAAAGATCTAACTAACCTGCGATTGTGCTCTGGTGGTAGCACACTCCATTCTTGATCATAACTGGCATAAAAATCCATGATTACACAAATTACAATTTGCTACTTTGCATTATCATTCATAAACTTATTGTTTTTAACATTCACATAACAAAAAAAAAGAGCACAAATGTTTTAAAGGATATTTAATTTTAATTCGTTCAACGAGAATACAGTATACAGGTGATTTCTTATCATACTGTTGTTATCAGTTAACTCCGCGCCTATTCAGGCACTACGTCACGGTTCTTATCTCTGTGAAACTACATCAAAGGAAATGAAGGTAGATGTACTTGGTTTGTTATAAATAAAAGAAAATTTAGAAACATGAGATAATAAATTTTATTAGGGTAAATATTTTTTGATAAATAAGTAAATTAAGAGCCCAACAGGAATGTACAAAAATTTACACTATTTTATTAGTCATAATTCATCTTGATTTCTAGGTGGTCTTTCTGCGTTATTTCTTTTAATACAGTCCACCAACCATTTGATACCTTCATCAACTCCATCACTGAAATTACAAATGATAATTTATCAGAGTGGGTAGTTAAACATATTGATGGTTGGAACAAGCATATTAGGTAAAGTTTAATAATAATGTTTTAAATAGCATCAAATAACAATTTCAGTACACTAAATATGAATAAATGAAGTTCCGTTTAACTTAAATTTTGCACAAATTAGCGATAAAAAATGTAAAGATTGGCATACTTAAGTGCGCCAGACCATAAAAAGAATGGAATATTAAGATATGCCAAGAAAGATGCTAGATGGCTTGAAGGTAGGAAGCAAATTAGGATCTCTACTGATTGGGGGAGTGCTGTGTTGGATCATGGAATCACAGAAAAATGAACAAATTTACAATTGCTATATTCTTTTAGGAGAATTTTTGCAATCAAATAGATTGTCTTCAATTTTTAATCGGAAACATTTACTCTTTTCTTTTTATCTCTGAGTAAAGTGTGTCCCAGGAAGATTTATTAGATATATTAGTTATGCCACTGGATGCTGATTAAGTTCTAAAGATTTAAAAGTAGGTCTATAATCAAAGACATACCCAGTTAAGGCAGACACAGCCATTAACATGATGTCCCTAGCTCCAATTAAGTGAGCGTTCTGATTGAATATTGGCTTTACAGTATGAACACCCATACAATCAGGAATATCCTGTTTGTTGGCCAAGACCAATAAGGGAATTCCTTTCAAATGTTCTGATGAAATCATTCTATCTGTAAAACAAGGTTAACCAGTTATTCGAATTCACGCTGAACCCACCATTTAATTTCCATTAAAGATTTGACTCTAAGTAATGGAATAATCCCGAATTTAAGTACCACATGTCTGAAATTTTCACAGAGATATTTAGATAAACAATAATAAAAAAAATAATCAAATTTTATTTCTACTTTATCAATTTTAAATAATTTGCCTTTGATGTGGATTGCTATGTTTATTCTGTTAAGACATTTCAATTTGTCAGGCTTTAAAAAAAAATTTATGCAATTTGTTGCGTTATAATTTAAATGTTAATATTTAAAAGAAAGGAATTTCATGGAGCAATTAAATATTTACCAAAAGTTTCTTTGGAAGCTGATATTCGTTCTCTGTCAGATGAGTCTACAATGTAAATAACTGCATGTGATTCTGCATAATACTAAAATATTATATAATTCAATGTTTAAAAAAAATCACAGATACATAATTATGTAAAACTATCATTAAGAAAATTCAATACTTTATCCCATAGAGATTGTAGTTCTTCTTGTCCTCCAAGATCCCAAAAACTAAGTTGTACACCATTAACTAAAATTTTCCCAATGTTTAATCCAACTGTTGTAGTTATCTTACTGGGATTCATTCCTCTATAATTTTTTGAAAATTTGGTTTTGGCCGCTTCCAAATATGTCTTGAAACATACAAAAATATTTGATTTATAGTAAAAGATAAAAATATATTTATCAAAGTTTCAAAGTGACATAAACATAATTATTAAATAAACATACAGTTTTGCCAGCATTGTCCAGACCGAGTATAAGTATGCAGTATTCATCTTTCTGGATTAAATATTTGTAAAAACCGTGTAATAAAGTATACATTTCGACTAGATTTAATATTATTATTAATCTTGTGGGTTAATATTTCCTAGAGAAACAAAATACTGAAACTGGAAATACAACCAATGACGTTGACGTTTGTTTTGTCACTTGTCAGATTCTAATGTTGCCAACTTATAAACTAGATATTGTAGATAGGCCATAATGTTTCCAGTTTATCATGGTAGTGAGTACGTAACTTTTGCTATAGCACAAAATATATATATAGCAGTAAAAAATATCGGATTTTACTCACAGTTCAAAAAGTGAACTTTAAAAACAAAAAGTGATGTTCAACCTCGCTAACCACACATCAATCTAAAATCTAACTACTCATAACCACGACTTAGGCCCGCTTGCGCCATCAGACGGACTAAATATGGCGTAGTTTGGAACTAGTAAACCAGAGATCTAGTACACAAATAAAATTAATTAACTACATAATAACCACGCTGAAACGCACAACTATCTACATTTGTAGTTAAGTCGGACGTTACGTACTCGCGCTAACTACACTAGGAAGTAGTTAATCGTGCTTATAGCCCTTACGTACTCACCCCCCATATCGTTATCTTACTTTTAAAAGATGTTCAAATGTGGGTTCAAAGGGGTTCTACGTTCTAACATTTTTAGAAGATTATGATAGATGTAACATTTTTATTAACCCACGAGAAAACTACTACTACCTCATGATGGCTATTTATGAAGTATACATATACATTATCTCTTTAATGCCCCCCGCACACCACAAGTCAGCCCGGAGGAGACAAATCCGCAGCAAACCCAACCCGCACGAAACCAACCCTCCAGTTCGATCAAAGCAATCAAACCAAAAAGCCGGCCCCACACAAATCAAGCCCGCCGCAGATCCCCCCCCCCCCAAACCATCCCGCAATGCAGGGGGCCTAAACCCCACTTAGGGGCATAGGGAGGCACCAATAACTCTCCATTGCCCTCGAAGGCGTCCGAGGCTTAAGGTGCCTTTTCTGACCGGTTGAGGTTTAAGGACGTGAGGTGGTCAACCTCACGGTCCCGATCTGATTTTTCGATTTCCTGCCTCTTACAGGATGCTCAAAAAACCAACAAACAGAGGTTCTTAGCCGGCAACCCCACGGCAATGAATGAAGTATATCGGTCATATTATGGTTAATCAATAAAATCAATACTTATTTTAGCTTGCTAAGGCTTGCTTTTATTGCGTATTCAGTAAATTTGAGTGTTTCACCCTCAAAATATTTTTGTGTGATATTCAGAACTGAATGTTTTGAACTAGATGTTCCTATAGGAACATCTATATACAGGGTGTTATGAAGAACGTTAGCCAAACTGGTAGGGTATATAGAGGGGACCATTTCCAACATCGTTTCCATACATCAAAATGTATACAGAATGTTACTTTTTTTCTAGGTTTTTTTTAAAAATTTTCGGAAAAAAACACAAAATTTTACCTATTAGTGTCTATAACTTTTTTATTTATCAAACCAATCAGCATCATTTAAATTTTATTATTATCTCATATAAATGCTTATTAAGATTAATATGAAACCTGATAAAAAAAATAACGCTAAAAAAGATATGATCCGACAAAATCCAAAAAACAGTCTGAGAAAAAAATTAAGTTAATTTTTAAATCAATTTTAAAAATATTTAGAAAAATGGTTGAGTTCTTAATATAACATCAAATTTCTCTGAAGTCTCTTCTTTTAAATGATATATTGCAAGTGTGTACAACATATCCAAAAACAAAAATAAAAAACAAAATCTGTACGATAGTCGCTATTTCATTTAAGCCATTTTCTACCATAGTACAATTTTATACGGCGGTATAATGCTCTTTTTTCATTTACCTTTTAAAAAATAGAGGTACCTACTTACATACTTATTTTATCAATAAATCCAATCCAACTCCCTTAAGACCCCACTTAGGGGCAAAGGGAGCCAACAAGAGCTCTCCGATTGCGCTCGATCTTGCGAAACGTTTATGACCTCCTCCCACAGCATATCCAGATTCCTCAGCTCTGCTTCGAAGGAGCGGAACACATCAGTCAATACAATTTTCAATTTTACATGTATTTTAGTTTGATATAATGGCTTTTTATTCGAATAAAGAATATGCAGACATTTTAATGGCATACAGAAGAGCCGATGGAAACGTACTTGAAGCTCAAAGAATTTATCAGACGCGTTATCCTGGTAGACGACTGCCCCATCACAATACATTTGTAAATACGTTCAGACGTATACGGGACACTAGAAATTAGAACTTTCAGGAACCCCGAGTGAGTGTTAGACAACATACTACTAGTGTCGAAGGTATATTATAGTAAGCTTTCGCAGAAGATGGTACAACAAGTATACGACAAGTAGCTACATCGCAAAGTGTGAGAAATTTTAAGGCGAAAGGTAACTCTAACACTAACACAGTTTTACTACACTCGAATAGTTAAAAAAAAAAACAATTAAATATCGTTTTAAAAAAATAAAAAAAAAATAAACACAATATTTATTCATAAAATAACACAAGTATGTAAGCAGGTACCTATATTTTTTAAAAGGTATAATATGAAAAAAGAACATTGTACCGCCGAATAAAATTGTACTGTGGTAGAAAATGGCTTATATGAAATAGCGACTATCGTTCAGATTTTGGATTTTATATTTTGTTTTTGGATATGCTGTACACACATGCAATATATCATTTAAAAGAAGAGACTTCAGAGAAATTTTAATGTTATATTAAGAACTCAACCATTTTTCTAAATATTTTTAAAGTTGATTTAAAAATTAACTTAATTTTTTTCTCAAACCGTTTTTTGGATTTTGTCGGATCATATCTTTTTTTAGCGTTGATTTTTTTTATCAGGTTTCATGTTTATCTGAATAAGCATGTATTTGAGATAATACTAAAATTTAAATGATGCTGATTGGTTGATAAATAAAAAAGTTATAGACACTAATAGGTAAAATTTTGGGATTTTTTCGAAAATTTTTAAAAAAATCCTAGAAAAAAAAGTAACAACCTGTATACATTTTGATGTATGGAAACGATGTTGGAAATGGTCCGCTCTATATTTTTTTTTTTTTTTTTTTTTTTTTTTTTTTTTTAAATGAATCTGTGCTCACTTAAAGTGAACACAAATACACTCCTTGACTCTTTCACAGTAAGCTACTGAAAGCTTGTGTCGTGAAAGAGGAAGATGGTCGGCACCTGGGATCGAACCACGACGTCCGCAGTACGAAAGCCGGCGTTGTAACCGCTGGGTCACCAACCACTTCTATTACCCTAACAGTTTGGCTAACGTTCTTCATAACACCCTGTGTAGACCATTAAAGGATGACGTCATCTGACTTTAGGCTGGAGGCACAATGGCGGCCATGGCGACACACACACACACACCACAAATGCATAAACTATAGTGATGGGTAACAAATCATTTTGCGTAGCGACCCGAACTGCCCGAATCAATAGTGATCGGAATCAGTTGTCTGGTTCACTTTAGTAAGTTTTGTGATATTTTCCAGGAATAAATCACAATTATATATTATTTTTCTTGTAAAATACAGAAATTTTGTATTGTTCGTATTATTTATTAATAGATATCTAATAATTACCTACACATTAAAATATTTTATTCCATATTAAAATATTATCAATGATTCTTCTCGGTCATTATAATTGTTTTTTTATAATTTTATTTATCAAATCCATATTTTTTTGTCATCTGAAAATTGATTTTTGTGTCTAATATTGTTCCATTTGATGATTATTTAATTATATCTTCTAGTTATTTACTTAGGATACTTATATGTTTTGCAAAAGCAACGTTGCTGTTGCGTATAATTCATTAATAATTTATTAATCAGCTAGATCTATCATAATTAAAATTTATGTGAATTTTTGGTGTCTTATTATGTTAAGCAATGATATTTTGTGAAATGTTAGCCAAAATAAGAAGTAAATATATATATCATTGCTTTTTTCTCAAATTTTGACATTTATTTATTTATCGTATCTAATTGACTCGTAACATCTGTAGATTCGCTCTATCCGTGACCCGTTAAACACACTCATACCAACTCTTAAACTTTTTGTTTATGTTTATGCCTCCCGGCTAATGTCAAAATCCACGTGACCGTTAATGGTCTATGTCATGGGTCGGCGACCTTTTGTTGTAAAAGGGCCAAATATTTTTCATGGGGATCAGTGCGGGCCACAATTGCAGTAGGTATACCTACAATATTTTAGTTTTAAAAATGCCTTCGTGAGGCGTTCTTGCCTTCCTTCTCTTTCCCCCCGCTCTCCCTTCGCTGCCTCTCTCGCTTCCTTTCACTCGATTCGATTGTGTATAATATATATCGTCCGTCATGTGCGTTGCGGCGAGAATCTTGCGGGCCGCAGGTTGCCGACCCACGGTCTATGTAGTAGTAGTACCTACTTACGAAGTTCATCTTGCAAGACTATAAAATAAAACCATTCTCCAGCATTTATGTAGGTAAACCAATTCAATTTAAAAATAAGTTTCACTTGAATTAATGCTGGATTCTGGGTGTGTGGAATAAATTGGTAGGAATGTATTCAAAACAATCACGTTTGTTTACGAATTTTATTTTACACGTGCATAATTACATAACACATTGTTTTAATATCATGACAAAATCAGCTAAAAAATTGCTTCAGTCAGAATTGGCTAATACATCTGCTTGTCATAAAATTGCGATTTCATCTTTATTTCTTGAGATTCTTCTATCTTAATTTCCTTTTTTAGTTTTACCAAAACTAATAAAAAGTTGAGAACACAGAACCAGCAATAAAATATTCCAACTAGAAAAAAACATATTCAAATGAGAATTAATCTATAGGTACTTAAATACTTACACGAATACAATGGAAAATTTACCTATTTTTAATATTACGTATAGGTACCTATACCTATTATTTTAATTTTTAGGAAGTTTAATTTAAATAATCGAAAAGATCGAACAATGAAATTTTGTAAATTCCAAATTCAAATGACTTAACTCTTGAAATTGTCGTAGGTAAGTAAGATAGCGATATTATACTTGTTGTTATCTTTTTACCTTTTCCATACAGAAAAGCTTTTCATGGACGTTGGATAAAGACCTAATAACAATATAATAATATAACAAATAAATGATAATAACGATGTACCTACTAACAAATTGTTCGGTCATCATAATATGGTTTTCATACCTACACTTCCGTTTGTCTTATCTTTACGGGATTCTGTATCTACAACTTAACCTAGAAAGATATTTACTCACGTAAGAGAAATCCCCCGAGTATAGTAAACCCGATGAGTAGACCCAAATTTACAACGTTCTCCTTAACAACCATCATGAGTACGACATGGCCAAAGAGCAACAATATGAAACGAAGAAATTCCAAAATGATGAAAGGATATAACATCATTGACGTGCACTGAAAAATTAAAAAATAATTGAATGCAAATTGAAATAGTATAAAAAATTATCTTAAATAACCTATTAGGATGGCGGTAAAAGTGTACATACACATAATTATTAATAATATGCTTATTTTCAATTATCTCTACAGGCTGTCCCACATCAGAAAGTACGACTGCGGAAGTCCAGAGATAGCCTCAATATATTTATGTTAAGCTATTTTTTAGTTTTCGAGTTATACCTAATTTTATTTATATAATATGGTTACAGCACCAATTTTTGAGGTAGGTATATACACACATATTTTTTTTTCTGAAATAACTGAAAGTATACCTAGCAGATACAAAAACAAATATGGGTCTATCTGATATCACCTATAGCAAACATAAAATAATGAATATCAAAATAAGGAACAATTTAAAATAAAAAATAAAATAAAAAAACAATTTGAAGAGGATTAAAAAAACATAATTTGTATTATTTTTTTCTTCTAACTATTTTCAAAAACTTGCAAATTTATCAAACTATCTACCCTGTAATTTTCATAACATACATTTTGCATGAAATTTCTTTTCGTTAGTTACCGCACTTTTTGCTTTGGAAGAGTTGGAGATTTTATTCAAATCTTAGCTCATTCCGACAGCATTTTAATAAAAACGTTTCTTTTGAAAATAACTAGACGAAGACCATAGACATTTCAGCTAGGTGCAAGTATTTTACTGTTAGGAATTTTAGAAATACATATTTAGCTATGTTTTTTTTAATACCGTTTCCAATAATACATGCATGTTATTTTATACATATTTTGGAATATTTTAGAGCTTTTTTCTGTAGTAAAAACTCACTTATTTTAATTTTGAGCTGTCATTGCTCAGATATATAGGATTTTTTATTACTGAACATAATATTGTTATTATTAAAGATATTATGTACAATAAGCAGTGTATTTTGACCTGCAATTCTATTGAAACACTGGGTATTTTTCACCTATCTTATTATGAAGCAATAGTTCTAAACCAAAACAAAAGTCCGGTACTATTGGTCCGATATCCGGTATTTTACTACAAAAGTGGAAGGCGTTTTATTTAGTTTTCATTTACCGTATAAGCCCCATACATCATGATTACACAGGATACAGTATAGATGGCTGCTACTATGAGGAAAGTCGTAAGGTATTTTTCAGTATCTATAACAAGAAATTTATTATTAAAATGCATTATATAAACCGAAGTAGTGTCGATTTAAATGTCCCAGACTATTTCATAAAATTCTTACCATCCAAAAAAATTTCAAAGTAAGGGTCTACGAACACCAAATTGTAGTGCTTTCTTATGTAAGTCACATCAGATATCACCTTTGAAACATCGTTTAATCCAATACCAAGAATAATCGTCTTAGCTGCTCCTTGAATCTAATGTAGGTATATTTAAGTGTTGAACTTATACTTAATCTAATTAAGGTCTTAAGATAAAACAATCACATTCATTTAATTACAATCAATTTTCATCGTGATAAATGTTGAAAAAACTTAAATGCTCGCAATGATCTATGTCATTATGGAAAGGTCTGGGATGATATACCTAAAGTTCATTGATGAAAAGAAGACTACCTGACTAGTGGAAGGGTAAGAACACGTAGAAAGCCGAAACCGACCCGCGCCGACCGGCCCAAAGAATGTTGTCTATGGTTTCAAAGCATTTAAATGGGCATGCCGGAAAGCGAGTTCCTGCTTTTTCTGTAGGTATCCCCATTCAAATGCATAGAAACATTCTTTGCGCCGGTCGGCGCGTGTCGAAATCCGCTTTCTACGTGTTCTTACCCTATGGTTTCAATGCATTTAAATGGGCATGCCGGAAAGCGGGTTCCTGCTTTTTCTGTGGGTATCCCCATTCAAATGCATAGGTGGTAACATTCTTTGCGGTCGGAATCGGCTTTCCACGTGTTCTTACCCGAAGACAGGAATCTGATATCAAAGCTAGTATGGCAATGGGTAGAATATATGCTGCAACAGAAAAATGGGCCTCAAATAGAAAATTTATAGGACGAGTGAGGCCCGATCATGATAGCCAATGTAGCCAGTTTTGTAAGTATAGAGATAGGCAGAATAAAGAAAAGAGTTAACAGCAGCGGTAGATAAAGATTCAACTAGAAAAATCAAACATTCTCAGTTAATTGTATAGTGGAAATAAAATACGCACAAAGTGCCAAAATATTCATTTTGAGATAATCTAATAAAACTGATTTTCCCCCCAAATAGACATAGTACTACGATGATTTTTGGATCTGTTTTTTACACCTTTAGATCATCGATATGAACTTAGTGCAATATTTAGGCTATTGGCAATGGTTTATATAACATTTCCTCATACTCAACTCATTTTTTTTTTCATTTTTGGCGCTTAGTGCGTATTTTATTTCCACTATACAATTAATTTACGACGTGGCCGTTTTGAAAATAATAAAAACCTCGTGGCAGACACCTCAAGGCAATTAAAATACTACTCAGAAAATAAAGGTCTAATAATAAAATAAATATCAACAAGACTATAAAATATGCAAAATAATCTGTATAAGCCAGGTAGCCGTAACTTTGGGAAACGATGACTATGAAAATGTGGACAGTTTCAAATTCTTGGGAGTATACCCATTTAAAACCAAATGGCGGATGAAGAAAGTACCTACCTAATTTCCATAAGAATTGTACGGAGTGATTCTGGAACTAACAAATTACAGTTCTTTTACAGAAAGAGACATTATTGAGAATCAACAGAACTAATCAGGGAAGATTCTAAAAAGCTGTATGTAGGTACCCCTAGTTGTATATTAATTATATCGTTTAGAACTAATTTTCAATCATATAGCAACAATATTTTTATCTCAATTATTTTGTTCCTCAATTCTACTATTTTACTAATATTATACTTAATTATGGATCAATGAAGTGGTTGGTGACCCAGCGGTTACAACGTCGGCTTTCGTACTGCGGACGTCGTGGTTCGATCCCAGGTGCCGACCATCTTCCTCTTTCACGACACAAGCTTTAATTAGCTTACTGTGAAAGAGTCAAGGAGTGTATTTGTGTTCACTTTGAGTGAGCACAGATTCATTTTGTAAAAAAAAAAAAAAGTAGAAGTAGAAGCCCCAATTGATGAAAAAAAATCAGTTAATGTTTATTTATTCATTATTTTTATGTAAAATGTTTGTGTAATCATACTTACCAAAGAAATTAAACCGACGAGGATGGACCCATAGCGAAGAGAAAAATAGAAACAGAAATTGTAAAGGTACGGCATTTTTAAATGAGATGTTTGATGGGCTATGTTACGTATGTGCAACAGGATATTTCAACAAACAATGTAAAGCTATAGTCTGAAAGCTTTGTGAAATCTAATAAAAATATGTGTATGTATAAGTTCATTTGTATCAGAAGTGGTGTGTTCGTTCGCTTTCTTCTTGAAATACTTTTGTACATACTAGCTAAAGTCCTTAAGGTTTCATTTGAAAAAAAAAAACATTTTTCGGTATCGGCATTCTTCACGAAGAAACAAATTTAATAAGTTGAGCTTTCCGTAGCTTTTGCGCCTTCAATTTGAGGTTATTTTACGGTAGACTTATACCCAATTTCCGAGCCATTTATCGCTCCATGAATTACGGTTTAGCTGTTACTTTAAATAACGTTTCAGAGCCTGGGAGTCCTTAATGTCCTCTTCCTGTTTCTTTCTGGAAAGTCTGATATATGATGATTAAGCTTATTATATCGCTCAAAGGTCTTGGACACTAGTAAAAAACTATCACCCAGCGATATAAAAGTCTCACACAGTCATTTTTCCAAAAAATCCAACACAATGTAAAGAACTTATTGTTAATTGTATAAAAGCCTAATAATTGTTTCTTTGGAATTTTCCAGTGGATTTTCGACCATGGTTTACTCAAAAAATTTTGAATTAAGTATTTGAAAAAATGTTGTTTTAGACAGCTTGGAGCAATATAATTGTAGAACATTCTGGTAAAAATTGTAATAGTATAAAAAAAAATGTAATATGTTGCACTGTTTATGATATACCTATATGCATATAGAAAATGTGTTCTAAAAAAATATTGTATTTCTATTTTGGTTACTGAAATGTTGATAAGAATATTGTGTTATGTTATATGTATAGGGTAATGTTTGAAAATGCTATGTATTACTTAGAGTTATGTATCTCATCACCTTCACACAAATGCCTATGCATTTTTGAAAGGGGGAATATTATTAATATAAATAAAAAAATAAAATAAAAAATTTAAAAAAAGTTGTTAGATCAAAATCGTTACTAAAATAATATGTGAGAATATAACAGAAAAACAAATGAACTCATGATCTATTCTATTTTCGAAATTTTTACTTCTTATTTTGTCAACGTATTTTTGGGCCTCCATGCATAAAAATTTTGTAATATTACAGCATTACGTGTTTCTTTTTATTGTTCCCTGTTGGAATTCTTTCTCCGGTCACCGTCTTCCAACCGCTTCAAGGTAGTCTTCTAATAGGTGCACCTTCCACTATCATCTTAGCCGTGTGGCCACTTCTAATTCTATCGACACGTCTATCACAAGTTTTAAAATGAAAACTTTTATATAAGCCCGTCTAAGCCGGGTGCAAATAAATGTATTAGGATAAAATAATATAATATTGTAGGTATGGCTGATAGAAAATAACAGCATACAAAGGGAGAGTGATATCGATTGATTTTAATTTACTTGTATTGTGTATTGGAAAATGTTCCTTTTCTATTTTATATATTGTGTCATTATGAGGATAATGTGCTATTGTTATTGAAATAGAGATTACAATCTTATCCTAAACAAAATCTCTTTTCATTTTCACTAAACACGCGAATAGATTCCATAATAAAGAGTCTATATACCTATCCATTCTATTGATACATTCACATTATGCTGCCCATAGTTTCAATGCAAACGGTAGCATTTTAGTTAGTCAAAGCTTTCAAGTTACATTGCATACAACTTGTCGTGTTTTATCCGTAGTAAGTAATGAAATATTCATACAGGAAAATTTATCACGAGATATGTTAACCCCATTAATACACTCGCGTGAGTCATCGGTTCGTCACTTTCCTTTTATGTAGGTCATTTGCAATTTTTTAAACCATGAAATCATCTCATTTTTAATGATTTCATGCTTTAAAACGAAAAATGCCCCTCAGAAGATCACTCTTCATTGTGATAATATAGACTTATGTAGGTAGGTGTAGGTACCTACTACAAACTTCGGATGCAACCCATAGATTTTTTATAGACTAGATGGGGTAGGTACCTACCTCTATGATCTAAATTATCTTTTCATAGCAAAAAGGTCACTTTTGACAGATTGGTTGGCAAAAAGTAATATTGTTGGGTAAATTCGTTAGTAAATTTAGATATTATGATTTTTATTTATAGAAAAAGGAGATACGTACCTACATTTAGTCAAAATTACTTAAAAAGCTATAAAGAACATCCCCGTTTCACACAAGCGTCTTTTCGCTTTAGAAATGGGGTCTATATTAATTTAATAAACATCTTTAGATTATACATTCCACTAAGAAACATATTAAGTACTTTTTGCCAACCAAACTGCCAAACGTTTAAATATTTAGGCTTCACTTTTAAATATGGTTCGGGATTCTAGGTTTTGTATAGAATTCTATGATGTAACCATCAATATTTTTGATCTTGAATAAAGTTAATTTTCTTATTATGGATCATTTTCAATATGAATTTGAACCACTTATACATTAATGTGTATGATAATCGTTTGTTATTTTGAATGCTGGCTAATCATGAGCACTCTTACATGAAAAAATGTTCGTCATTGATTTTTTAATAATATAATAATTATGTTTGACATTTAAATGCACGTCTTAAGCTTTTGGTATTGCTCCTTTTAAGTTCCAAAGTGATTTCTATTTGTATAAAAGTTTAAGACCATACCATTAAAAGAAATTAATAACGAGAATAAAATATTTTTATTGATGTATTTATCTATGGCACAATGATAGTGAGTGTATTAAGTGAAATAAGACAAGAAGAATAGCAGAATGTTGGTGTAGAAGATGGGTATTCTGACTTTCTGGGCGGTGTTCTTATTGCAGGCATTCTCCTTACAGCATGTGATGCAGAAATATTCCTCCTTGTCTCGGTCGCACACATTCCAGCCCAGGACGTGATTGATGTCGTCGAAGTTGCAGGGGCCCAATCCGCATTCCCGTTTCAGGATGAAGCCCTGTTGCTCTGAAAATCAGAAAATATAATTTATTCATTCACCCATTAATCATTTGAGAAAAACTCAATAGGTATATAAATTAACATGATGACAGTACAGAGAAACAAGTATATTATTATTTAGACGGAAAAATCATCCTTGTAGGTACTGTAAGCAGAACAACATTTTTTTATATTTTTCAATAGACTGACTCTGCCCTGTCTTAACAATGAATAAGGGGGGGGGGTCCATAAATCACGTGAGCCTAAAAGGGGGAGGGGGGTCTGGAAAAAATCACGAAAGATCAAGTAGGGGGAGGGGGGTCTAGTGAGAAAATAAGGTGCATTTATTTTTTCTGATGATTTTTCCCTATTAGGTAAGTTTTAATTTGAATAGTTTTAAAAAATAATTATAACAGTATTGTTTATAATTAAAATGCTTTATGATAAAATATATATTGCCAAAACACTACATATAAAAAGTTAACATGGTCGATAAATTTTCTTTAATTTTCTAATGTTCCGTGTATATAGGTAGCTAAGTTTATTATTTTTTATTTATTCACAACTACTTTCTCCTCACAACAACAAAAAAAAGAGCCTTTTACCAGGGATCGAGTGATGCTGTATCCCTAGTATAAGTTTTCGATGATCGAATATCGAAACGATCATCGAAAGAGTTTCGAAAAATGTTCATACTAAAATGATCGAACGATTGGATCGTTTGATTTTAGAACACTATTTGCACGCTAATAAGCGCTTGTTAGCGTGCAATAAGCTTTCGATAAAACTCGTGCTAGCCCCACTGATGTTCCTATAATAGTAGATATAATTATTGTCAAGACGAGTAACAACTTAAATATCGACATACCATTTTGTCATTAAAAAATAACTTGGTAAATATTATAGCAATAATAAGATTAATATGAGCTTCAAAATGCAAGGATTTATAACATTTTGAATAGTAAATAGACTTTGAAGTAGCAAATATACTAAACAGGGCTATTGAAATAGGTAGGTAATCATAGGCGTCGACTATACGAAATATTAATAAAATATGATAAAATGGAATAACAAACATTGTAGCTATTATTGGCATCAACTTAGACAATAAAATGTAACAAAAAGTATTTTTTTATTACCATAGTATTTTCTCATCTCAGTTAACTTTATAACAAACTAGTTGTAAGATTTAAGAAAGCTTATTTTCTAATTTTAACCCAGCTTCAAAAGTCCACTTAATCTAATCAATTAATGTTCGCTCGATTTTCCTTCCTTCCCCCAAAAATCTTAAATTTGACAGTTTGTTTGTTAATTATTATTAGGTATAGCTATACTCACTGTCTTTACTGATGTGGGTAACACATCTATCTGAAGACGAAGGACATGGAAGAATTGTCTCTGGTCCGCACTCCTTATTGGTATATTGGACGCACTGGTAGCAGGATATGTTATTTAGGGTGAAAACTAGAACAAACAGAAAAGTAACGAGTCAAATACTGTTTTTTTTTATGAAGAAAAACCACAAATAATAATATTTTTTATCCCAATTGAGTCGAATAAAGCCTCGGATTAACAAGTAAAAATGTGATTTTCAAAAAATCACAATTTATGTACCTAGATGAGCAATGAGCATAACAATAAACTGAAATATGAATATTTTTGTTATTTATATTGACAAAACACATTACATTTTACGGAAGAAAAACCATGATTAAACTTTCGAAACTGATGGCACATTAGTTTTTTATATCTATCTATGTAGTATTTTCCGTTTTATAACTTGTTATAATTATTATGCGGATACAAAAAGTGATAAAGTAGTTAATAATTTTATTTGTTTTTTTAAAGCGTTGATAAGCATTTAATTTTAAGTCTTATAGGTATTGCAATTTTACTATTAAAGCATAAAGTATAGGTATCTATAAGTGTTGACTTATGTTTATTTCCTAAATATCTTATACATACAATCGTCTGGTGTAGACACCTATTTTGTAATAATAATTATCTATATTGTTTTGTGTTCATTTTATCATTGTTTTAGCTTGTTGAAAATAAATGATCGACATTAGTTTATGTAATTACCTAATTGAACATGTAAAAGACATAGGTATATTGGTATAAAAAATAAAAAGTCCATTTTAGGCAGACGAAATATTTTTAACAATGATAATTTCAATTATCATAAATAGTTGGTATATTATTATCTTTATAATATAAAACAAAAACGACCTGATTTTCTTAAATATTTAAAGCAAAAGGGAGAATTTTTTTCAGTTTATTCAAAACCAAATTTTTGTCACGTGTGCTATTTCTTCTTAAGAGGGCAGAATAGTAATAAAGTTATTATATACCTACACCATGCAGGTGCCTACCTACGTTCATACAAAGAGGAAGTCTTCTAAAAATCAATATCGGACACTTATAAGCATAAGAAAAGTGCTGGGGAACGTGTGTAGCGTGTTACGATCAGTATTACGAGGGCATTTGTTTTGTAAGAATGGTTCAACATCCCACACAAAATGTGTTGTAAAGTAGGTATGTTGGTTTTGTGAAAACAGTTGATTATTGCAATATACCAACGTATTTCAAACACTTCTGTATTATTTTTGACTGCTCAGATGTTACACACAATAATTCCTATTCTCCCTTTTTGTGAACCCAAGTAGGGGCATAGGAGGTAACGAGAGCTCTCCACTGCGCTTGATCTCGCGCGGCTTCGATGTCCTCTTCCCACACCATATTCAGATCTCTCACCTCTGCCTCGAAGGAATGCAATACGGTATATTTGTTTTCACACATTGACTCGAAGGCCAAGGCGTGCTGTTTCTTGAGTCACTTATAACCAAAATACTCCTGAGGACCCTGAGGTATTTCGTTTCAAATGCAGAGACTTTTTGTGCATTATGAAGCTTTACGTGGCAACGTGCCATATGATCTTATTATTACATTTAGTATATTATTAGGTACTATAGAAATACAGTATTTTTTCTTTGTTTTCCTATAAAAGTTATTGGAACAATGTAGTTGCTGGAACTTTATGGTTGGACATTCCTGCCAAATCCGTGTTTGAATTCCAAACATACATAGAAATATAAACTGAAAATTCTAAATTATGCCGAGACCTCTTCAAAACCAGACTACGGAAAAAGTAGCACTTCTGAAAACCTTACATTTTATACTATGTTTAATGAAATATTTTGGCCAAGTTGAATGAAGCCTTTGAAAATGTAGGATCAAAAAATGCCAAATTAAATAAACATGAAAAAAATATCATACAGCTGAAAAAATAACAAAATTAATTCAAACCTTTCTATACAAAGGTATAGTCGGCGGAACTGGGGTATTTTTTAGGTCCCGTTCAATCTGAGCCAGGCCAACCTCTGGTAGAAATTTCAAGTGGAAAACACTTGAAAAAATTCCGAGCCGACTGGGAATCTCACCTCTTAATCAGAAGCGCCTATAGCGCAACAAAGCCATATGTAAATAAACCATTTTTAACCATGGATAGGTAGATTCTTTTTTGAAATTAAATTGGCGTTTGACAAAAAACTGTCAGTTGTTTGATAGGTGGTGGGAATGACAGAATGCGGATGGCATGGAAAATATACTCGTATTACCTATACCTAATTAAAAACAGATGCATCGGTCGGAACCATCGCTTAAAAGTTAATCGATTTATGATGTACAATTTCGAATACAATATTCATAGTTAGGACCATAGGATAACGTCTGTCTGGGAAGCTAGTTGTTTATATTCATTGTATAACGGAAATGTATTAAGCTCGGTACTCACTTGCGCCGCGAACGTGTATCATTATATCAATTTTATCAAAATGATGCACGTGTTCCGCTCGCGTTCGCGTTTTCGAATCACGTATAGGTACACCCTTTCGATTTAATTGATGCAATGTCACACGTTCGCGGCGCAAGTGCGTACGATGCTTTATAACAAATTTACCATCAAGAAAGTGTTCGAAGAGTAATTTCGATTCACCCTGTTTGCACGCAACTTCTATAACACATTTTAAAATCAATTCGGAAAAATATGAATTACCTCCATAAAGTTCCTATAGGTACTATAACTTTCCTATGTAGCCTTGCTTTCTAGATACTAAATTTCGAAAAAGACGTCCCGGATTCGATCCCTGATTGGGTCAGAAATTATACAAGCATATTTCCAAACGAAATTTCATTCAGGAAGTGGCAAGCGTGACCTTTGTTATTTTTTGTTGAAATATAGACGAAAAATTGAACTATATTGGTCGAAAGGACCTGTTAGAGTTTGGATAACGTATTTGATTTTGTCAGCAACCGTTTTAAAGGAAATCATTTGTATGGAGCACAACATTATCTGGCTGAAAAATCTACCTTCGTGAAAATTAAAATAAATTACAAAGGCTGGCTATGTGTAAGACCAAGAAAAATGACAAAAATATATTTTGATTCTGATGGATAGTTTCTGAGTACAGATATACACAGGTAGCTATCTATATGCATTTATGTTAAGAAGACGGTACCTAACTCAAAGAAAATATATTTTGATATATAGCCTTATACAGGTACCTTTAAAATATCCCTACCTATGTATTTCCTATGTTCACCTACTTATGGAGGACACTTCAAAGAAAAAGTAATATTATGTTCGTATTGAAACAAAAAAGGTTGGTGTCTTTTTTCTATGAAATAAATTCAATTTACTCAAAAATATGTTGTTTGCTAGAAAAAGGTTCGAATTCGTTTACGACGCGTATTGCGAACATTTCATTTTTTATCAAATTATTTATTTTTGTCATAATGCATCTATCATAAATCTGTCAAAGCTTTGTTATTGTTAAATGAATTGATACTTGTAGGTACCTATTAAAACGTGTAAATGGCTAACGCCGTAAATTGAAAAAAAAAATATAAAAAATGGAGCCCTATTTATCTGGGATATTTTTATATTTTAGTACGTGAAAGTTTGTCATCTATAGGTAAGCAAAGATGAAAAAAAATAATGAAGTGTTTTTTTTTCAATATACCTAGGTATCTACTTATGGAAATATCGAAAAGAAAAGATGATAAATGAAATGAAGCCTGATTGAGCGATTCAAAGATAGCGGATGTAAATTTATTACTCCCGTATCGGATGAAAGGGAAACTCAATTTCTGAAGAAAATTGTTCCCTACATTTCCTGTTCCATTTTTAAATTCATTTTCTTTCATAGACTATAAAGAAATCTATTATACTTTAAGTTTATTCAAATAATGTGCCCATAAATAAAATCTTTAATTATTATTTAAATAAGTAGGTACTTTTAGTAAGCTATTCAGCTTATTTTATAATAGAATAATTATAGATTTTATATGTAGTAGAAAAGGTAAATGTAAAATAATAAAAATCACAAATAGGTAGAAATGAGATTTTAATGAATCACTAACATTTGTATAAGCGCAGTTTTCATACATATTAATAATATTATTATAGAAAATTGTTGCCATAAATTAGTTTACTGTGGTATTTTTTTCAAAATCAAAGTATTTTCTCTGATTTGAAAACAAATCATGTCAAAATTGAAACAAGGATATACGCTCACCTGATTTAAATTGCAGCATAAAATATAACGATGTACAAAATATCAATTTGAAAGATGCCATTTTAAACTATTACTGTTCCAGTAATAGAATTATTGTTGCAATAAAACGAAAACAATAGAACAGTTTGTGTAGAGGAATGATATTGCTCGCGATAATGATATAGATTTTCCGTCACCGCGTGGAGAGCCGCATGCTCCCGAAGCTTCAGAGGAACTCTGTTCCACTCCGCTGAGTGGCGAGAATAGCGAGTTATTCGCAATATTCTTTAGGGTGACCTGCTGTTAGGAATTCAAATAAATACATTTATTTTTATGTCAATACGGGCGTTTAATGTGTCGTCATTTTTGACACTATCGTGGTCCAATCTTCCATACATGGAATCAGTTTCACAATTGTTTTGTATGTTTAGGGAACCCACCAGTTTAAAAAGAAATCTATCGGTACCGATCTTGGGTGCTTTTTTAGGATTTTTTTTTTTTTTTTTTTTTTTTTTTTTTTTACCCATAACGCCGTGTCCCGTAAGGGGTAGGCAGAGAGAACGGACCTCCACTCTTTTCTATCCAAGCATACTTCTTTCGCTTCTTCTACCGACATACTATTTCTCATACAGCTTCTCCTATTTCTTTTACTTCTTACCTGGCCTTCCTTGAGGACGGAATCGATGTGTTCGATCCACGTCATTCTCGGTCGACCACGCTTTCTTACACCTTTCCTTTCAGCCTTATGAATTCTCTTTGTCATTCTGTTTGCATCCATTCTTTCCACATGCCCAAACCATCTCAACTTATTAACTTTCATCTTTGTCACAACACTTACTTCCATACCACATTCTTTCCTAATATTTTCATTCCTTTCCATATCCCATAAAGTTTTTTTCCACATATTCTTCGTAGAGATTTCATCTCTACTGCATTTATACTACATTCTTCTTTTTTCGTCCATGTCCACGTTTCACAACCATACATCATCGATGGTAGCAGGATTGCGTTATGCACTAGTTTCTTTGCTTGTAGTGAGACGTTGTTGTTTCTCATTATAGGTCTTAATGCACCGCCCACCCTGCAACCAGCAACTTTCCTACGTTCGATTTCTTTTTCACACTTTCCATCACGACTAAACATGCTTCCTAAGTACACATACTCATTCACTTGCTCAAGACATTCATTTTCTACGGTTACTTTGCAATTCGTTCTTGCTTCATCCCTTTCAAATACCAAAACCTTTGTTTTGCTTACATTACATAGGAAAATAGAATAGGTACATTTTCTTAACCCATTTGAATAGGTACTTTTTGTTGATTGTCGATATGGTCACCAAAAAAATAACAACGAGAAAGAACAGCCATCGATCACTAATAAGTTATTGTTTCCATGGTGTCCAGTATAAACCATAAAAGAAAGTATGCTCTGTTTCTAGATTCGGCTCTATGTTCGTTTGGTGAATAGGTACCATGTGTAAATTCACCCATAGAATCTTTTAAAAGCTATTTCTCATGTGTGTGTTAATTTATTCTTTCTTTCTTTCTTTCCGATGGCGCTACAGCCCAATTCGAGCCTTGGCCTCCAATACTCGTCGCCTCCAGACAACCCTGTCCTCTGCCTCGGTCCTCCAGTTCCGACAGTCAAGAAGTTGTTCGGCATCCTTCCTGACTTCGTCCTCCCATCGCAGCCTTGGTCTACCAACCCTTCTTCGACCTCCTGGATGTCCATCCATAATTCTCCTCGGTGCCCGCGATAAATAAATAAATAAATCTTTATTGGACGCAAAAAATAGTGTAAGTACAATTTTAAAAAACAACCAAAAGGCGGACTTATTGCTGTAAAGCAATGTCTTACAGCCAACCTCAAGCAATGTCTTACAGCCAACCTCGCGATGATGGCATCCTCTGTACATGTCCGGCCCATCTAAGCCTATTCAGTCTTGCGTGCACAGAGAGCCTGGGAGCTTGGTAGATGTTGTACAGCTCTTCGTTATATCGCATTCTCCAGGTATCGCCATCATGCACGGGCCCCAGAATTCTGCGCAGTACTTTTCTCTCGAAGATGTCCAGCAGTTCTGATGATTTTGCTGTCATCGTCCACACCTCGCATCCGTATGTTACCACGGTTCTAATTATTGTTTTGTAGAGGGTGTGTTACGAGTTTTCTCCGGAGTCGAATCTGCTTCAGTTTCTCTTCTTCTTTTAACCATGAATATTTGCCTCGGCTAGTGTTGGTAGAGCGGACTCCGAACTCTCTGGTCTTTGGAAGTTCGATCCAGGAGGAGATGATGATTTTTAATCAAAGATGTTGTTAGATAATTTAAGAAACACTTGTTTATTGCGTTTAACAGGAAATTGGAAAATATACAAAAGTTCAGATTTTTCACGTAATTCACAACAGTAATTGTATCAAATTTATAATCAATTAAATAAGTTTGCTTATTCTTTTAAACAACAATAATAATCACTTTTCGTATCTATGAATATAATTGGTTGGATTCTAAGGAAATCGCGGTAAAATTGTTTGAGTTTCTCCAACTATCAGGGAGTACTCCAAAATTTATACGTCTGATTCCCACCAAGTGAGTTTAAAGAATGCAATTTTTAACAAAGGAAAAAAATACTTAACGGTCGTTTCTACTTGAGTCAACAGGTCCTTGATCATGTGACCATCGGTGAGAGAGATGGAAGATATCTGCCTCTCACATTCACCATACTCAGTAGCGAACGTCTGACAACCTCGGAATATAATCTGCGTCGCAAATAATTAAAAAAAGGGGTGGAGAGAAAGTGAGTGAGTGAAATGCATAGGCATCCATCCCACTTGCACTCTTGCAATAATATTAACATTTGGCAACAGCACTTGTGGATTACGTGCCTACACTCGCGTTCAACAGAAACCAAATTATATATAGATGCATACCTGTTAGTATAGGGGTAGGTATGCATAGCAATATCTGAAATTTAAAAATAATATTCCGTACTATGAGACGGGTGAAGCTTCATAACAAAAATACATGCTACAAATCGATTTTTAGTTATTAAAAGAAAAAAAAAGAAAAAAAAAAAAAAGAAGATTTTGAGTACATAAAAATCTCTTAAGGAGTAACTGATCCAATAAGGTAGGATCAAGGAATTTAGAATAATCCTTGAACATTTAACTTCAAGAGTTCCAAAGTTGTAAGGGGTATACCAAAGATAGATACCCTAGTTTAGTAATTAGGTATAAAACAAAATTAAAAAAATTTATATTCTCATACATATAGATAAGGAGTTAAAGATGGCATGAGAAGAAAATTTGATTGTGGAAGTATGGGACAACCCTCCTGAAGAGTAGAACCTAGATTGGTAAATTGTTTGTCACCCTTTCTTACCTATTCATCCATCCCTAACGGCCTTCATTCATAACCTCTCACTCCTAGATTTATTCATCAATAATTACTATCACACGGTTAGACAAACAACACAAAAAAAATATTTATTAAATAATGGTTCAAAGCAGAGACTGTAATCCAATAATTCCACAAAAAAAATTATTAAAATTAATTAATACAATTAACAATCCAACTGTCAAGAAGTAGAAGGTGACAGAATAGTAAACATAAACATAAAAAAAAATATAAATAAAAAAAATATATTGTACAATAATTTTCCTTCATCAAGGACATCTCTTAAGAATATCTGATTGTGCTCACTTAGATTATTATTAATTTTGATTTTAAAATGCCCATAACATTTTCTCAAAGTGAGAAATGTCCACTGATTTAGTTTCACTGTTCACTGATTAGTTTAAGAGCACTCCTAAGGTTAGCTTGTAGCTCAAAGATTTGGAGAGAACTAATTTAAATGTTCTGGTGTTTGTACATAAAAAAAAATTATTATATCATTTACAATTGCATAAGAGTATCCTGCAAAGAAAGAAATTCACTTCAAAAAAAATTATATATAAAAGAAAGGTATCCGTTGCCCAAAGATTACGGATCGACAAGTAAGAAGAGATGTTAAACTTCATGCTAGCTGTTGTCCTGGTAATTAGGACACAATACTAAGTTTTGGAGCGCCACCTAGTCTGGGAAAAATACGTGGAATAAACTAGGAAAATTCCAATAATAAACCAAAACAGCAAAAAAAAATATTATCTTACCTCTTGACAAGAGAGAAAGATTTGAGTATGCCAAAGTTGTATAAGACTGATCCGAGCGTCCTCATCTCAATCGAATAGAAAGGTTAAGAATATACTTAAATAAGAAAAAAAAAAACGAGTTGCAACTCAAAAAAAAAATTGTCTAAGATTATTAGAGAAGTAGTAACTACAAATTATCAGTAGACTAACGTTATGAGTCGACTAAAATATTAACTAATAATTAAGAAGATTTGTGGCCTTAATTAGGAACACAAAAAGATTCATTAAAATTGATGTTTGCTCTAAGCCAACAATGCTGTGACGAAAGATGTTATTTATACATCAGATAGTGCTTATTATTGCACAGATTTACAAGCCTGGCATAACCAGAAATGTACCAAAAAAAAAATTTCATTCAACACACATTATCATAAGGGTGCATTGCTCATTTACAGCTCTCAAAAAAAATTAGGAAGGTTGAGAGTGTACCAAAGTTTATTATTGCGCTCATCATAGCACAGATTTACAAGTCTGGCATAACCAGAAATGTACAAAAAAAAAAAAATTCCTTCAACACACATTCTCACAAGTGTGCTTCGCTCATTTACAGCTCTCAAAAAAAAAATAGGAAGGTTGAGAGTGTACCAAGTTTATGATTCGCACAAATTTTCTTAACGGGTGCGATTAGATCTAGGTGAACTGAATAGAGCATTCCAAAAAAAAAGAAGAGAATAACTAATTTGACCCTGTATGTAACAAAACAATATAGAAGGTATTACTACGATTATGGTAATATCATGAAGAAGGAATAGTTCCATGTGGATAAATCATGACTACAATTAACGTCCAAAAAAAAAAATATTAACAATCGCAGAAGCGAAAGACAACAACACAGAATAGTATCAGTGCTCAATACCAAACTAGAAATTATATAGGACACCTAGAATTACACTGACCCAGTAAACAAAACGTATTCGACAAAAAAAATATTAGTGGGGAATTTATGAAAAGAGTCGATATTCTGACGCGCTTCTAGGACACAGGTTAGTTGAGAAAGACACACACTCAGAACATCCACAGTGTTTGAAACTACACCAGAAAATATTTGAAATACGCAGATGCATACTGTCCAGTCACCACTGCATCTCCAAACAACGGAATTGATGAATAGTGCCGATATAATGTGTCGCGCGTGTAAAATATAATTCCCCGCTTACTCGGGTTGGGGGGAGCACGATTATTGTCGTAGGTCAGTAACATCAGAGCGGAGCGCGGTCCGGGCGGAGCGTAGCGCAGTTCAACACACCGCAGCCACATGAAGAAACATTGAAGGAAACATACGTCTGTTTCACTCTCGCGCAGGTTTTAATCATGACATCTCGCTTACTCGATGGTCTGTGTGGGCTGTGTGTCGAGAGCGCAGCACGATTAATGAGTGAAAAACCAATTTAATGAAGGGGGGGAACACACATTTTTGTTAGTGATGTGAAGTTGCAATATGAAAAACGGAGCGGGGTAACGCACTGTCGTAACATTCATTTAATAAGATATTCTGGGAAGCATTTCATTTACTATAGTCACAAAAAGGAACTTAGAACGTAATTCTTCTACAAATTGTTTGAGATAATTTTAATTATAAAAATCACTCGACAACCTACAGGTATGTGGGTGGTATAGAAGATATGTTATTGGAATTCTCATAATCAAAAGAAGTCTTTCATGGCTTAGCCTACATCCTCGGACATGGAACACGGTAATCTAATGAGAAGGCGTACCGAGTTCAAGTCGTTAGACAAAAAAAAAATTAATTAATAAAAACATGAAGTTACACTTAGTGCAACAAAAAAAAAATTAATAAAAAAGGTGGAGATCATGCTTCTTACCGGGTAAAACAGTATTTAAACGTGGGTTGTCCCAATATGATAGCCTGAAGCAAGAAGTAAGCTATTATACTGGACCACAAGGAAGAGAGATGCCAAGTAGCATCGTATACTTGGAATTCTCGCCCTGCTCCTCCCAAATGAATAGCCAACAGAAGGTTGGGTTCCAGGAGGCACACTTAGGATTTCTGAATATACTTTGATTAGAATTTCTTTGTTAAACAAAATTCACATGTATTGGGGTAAGCCCAATTTGACTTATGATTCTGACTGTACGAGACTAGTCAGGGTGTTAAAAGATAATAAACGTATGGGAACGGGTCCTCAGGAGCCCTTTAACCATAAATCAAGATATGATAAAACTTAAACTACAACTTTATTATATCCTTCGTATGGAACCTACCGATGGATCCACTATCACAATCCTTTAGTTCAAAAATTGTTCTTGATATTTTACGTACTACCTGAGACTTAATGAAGCGAGGAGCTAATTTTTTTGAAAAATATTGGGAAGCATTTGAGAGATAATGAGATCTTCTCCATACCAGCTGACCAATTGACAAGAATATGTCTTTACGACGCAAATTATAACGGTCCTTATTTTTATTAAAAGCTTGTACTAACGTTTGTGAGACTTTATTATATAGATTTTCTAAGGTGGAAATGTCATTCAATCTTTGTTTTAAGGGATCAAATGTTTCAGACGGGGAATCATGATTCATCTGTAGTGGCTTATAAAAAGAGGCGTGGGGAATGTACTCTCTACCGAACATCAAGAAATGTGGAGAATATCCGGTAGCAATGTTAGTCATAGAATTCAAACAAGAACAGATTTTTGGAAGATGTTTACACCAATTGCGTTGGTCCTCCTCTACTAATATTGCCAACAAGGTTACTAGAGACTGATTATATCTTTCGGAGACATTATGTTGGGGATGAAAATATGCGTTATATCTAAGATCATTTATTCCGTGGGAGTGTAAGAATTCCTTAAACTGTCGAGAAACAAACTGCTTCCCGTTGTCTAAAACAATCTGTCGAGGGATTCCAAAGACTTTAAAGATTCTTTCTTCTAAGATTTGAATTATACTACTGGTATTTGCGGCTCGGAGAGGAAATGCCCAAGTTATTTTACTAAAATTACAAACTACAGTGAAAATGTAACGGTTTCGCTTATGACTCAGCGGTAAGGGACCTATGAAATCCATAGATATACTTTCCATGGGACGTTCAATTTTTTTAGGGTATTTCATAAGACCATGGGGCATTTGGTTATTATACTTGTAGGCCTTGCATATTTCACACTCATTCACAACCTGTCTAACAAGAGGTAATAATCGTTTACAGAAGTATGTACGGGAAATAAATTCGTAAGTTTTTTCCATTCCAGAATGACAGTTTCCCTTATGGTAGTCCAATATGAGACTTTCTATCTTACACGCAGGGACAACCAATTTCCAAAGGTGAGTGGGAGAGTTAGACCATGAATCTTTTTTATACCTAGAATAACGATACAAGTGTCCATCATTTATCATAAAATTAGTGAACGATTGGGGTTTTTGAAGACAAGAATTGTACACTTTTTTGTACCAGGGGTCTATAATATTTTCAAACGGTTCTGGAACAGATAGACTAGAAACAGGAATACGGCTCAATCCGTCGGCAAGGTTATTTTCGCAGCCACGCTTAAATACAAAAGTGAAATCAAACTGTGAAAGTCGGCAAGCCCATCTGGCTAACCTACCAGAAGGTGAAGAAATTGAGTTTAGGTATTTTAAACATCCGTGATCACTGACTACTGTAAAGTGTACTCCGTCTAAATAGCTTTTAAAGTGTTGTATAGAATCTACTATGGCGAGAAGTTCTCTCTCCGTGGTACTATAATTTCGTTCTGGACCGGACAATTTACGTGAATGATAAGCAATTATATATTCTATTCCATTTGAGTCTTTCTGGGACAAGAAGCTGCCCAAGGAAACTCCACTTGCATCACACGTCAATGTATACGGAAGGGAATAGTCTGGTGGTTTAAGGATTGGAGCGGAAATCATTGCTTGTTTCAAGGCTTGGAAGGCAAGTTCAGCTTCATTTGACCATTCGAATTTTTTACCGTTAAATTTATTACTCGTGAGGCGAGTCAAGGGAGAAGCAATCCTGGAAAAGTCCTTAATGAAACGCCTGTAATAAGACATTAATCCCAAAAATGAGCGGATTTCTTTACTGGTGGATGGTCTTGGGTAATTCTTCATAGCACTAATCTTATCTGGGTCCGTATGAATTCCCTCCCTGTCAATAATATGACCGAGGTACTTAAGCGATGATTTACAAAACACGGATTTACTGAGCCTAATTGTCAAGTTGGCTTCTTTCAAGCGCTGGAGAACAATTCGTAAGGTGGAAATATGGGAATCAAAATCTGAACTACAAACCAGAACATCATCAAGGAAACTAAATACTCGTTGTCCCAAATCGGATAAAAGCTTATCCATAATTCTCTGCATTTCGGCGGGCACGTTTTTAAGGCCGAACGGGCAGGTAACAAACTGGTACATCCCTTTGGATTCTACATAGAAGGCTGTCTTAGGTCTGCTTTCTGGACTCAAAGGAATTTGCCAGAAGCCGTAGCTCAAGTCTAAGGTGGTTAAGAACTTGGTGTCTCTCAGATTATCCAACATATGGTTGATATTAGGGAGTCTATAAGAGTCTGAGACTGTGACCTCATTCAATCTTCTAGGATCGAGAACGAATCTAGCTGTGCCATCGGATTTTGGTACACAGAAGCAGGAATTTAACCAAGGGGAACGTGAAGGTTCTATTATTTTTAAAGCTATCATTTTATCTACCTCTTGACACATCTGAACTCGTCGTACATGGGAAGCTGGATATAATTTCTGTTTAACGGGCAAACTATCACCTGTATTAATGACATGAGAAACTACATTCGTCCTACCCAAACCCATCTTCTCAAAAGAAATATTCTCGAATTCACTCTTAAGGTCATCCAAAATTTTCCTCTGCGACACTGTCAAATCGTTTATGGAGTTAAGACATTTTGGAGGTGATTCTACATTAGACGACTGTTGATCAGATATGGATGCTACAGTAACATGGGTTTTAGTGGGGAACAAACGAGGAATTATTCCTGACTTTTCCAGAAAGGGTGAACCCAAAATGAATTGGTCAGGAATGGAAGGAACAATAACAAATTTAACATGCTGAATTTTATTGTTGTAACATAGTGGCAAAACTATGGTACCTATAGATCTTATGGAATTATTGTCAACCCCACGAATATTTTGCTGACAATATTCAGGACGGAACCCTATTTCGATAAAAGACCGATATAACTGACCCCCTAGGACATTACAAGCTGATCCGGTATCAAGCAAGGCTCGGAGTTGTATTTGAGAGATAGAAAATAGCAAATAAGGGCGTCGATCTCTCTCGTTTATTACGGAAACTTTATTGACCTGCAATGTTGAAAAGAACAATTTAACACTCTGAATCCACGACAATCTTTCGCGAGCTGAGGTCTCTGGGCTCGGGAAAATTGCAGGATTCATTATTCGTTTTTTGAATTTCTAAGTGGGGGAGGCGGTTTACTCACGTCAGGTAAGCGTTGGCGTGGCACAGGATTGAAGGGTTTCCTAAACTGAAATGAATGAGCATTATTGGCACTGGGCCCTGACTTAGAGTAGCAGTTTCGAGCAATGTGACCTATACGTCCGCAGTGAAAACATTTAATCATAGGAGCAGAAGGCTGTTGAGAAGAAATTGATTGAACAGGGTGTTTCCTTACTATCTTAACTTTAGAGGGAGAACGGGTTGGAACTGCAACCGAAACACATTCCAATTCCGTGCAAACTTCATCCAGCTCAGCAATTGAGTTCGGTCGCCTGGACACTAATACACTGGCATATCTGCTATCTAATCCTTTTCTGATGGCCTTTAGGATATCTGACATACGCAATGGAGACTGTAAGGACTGATTCAAAAGGGTTATACGTGAAATGTAATCACTAGCACTCTCCAAAGGTTGCTGTGATGCAGTTAAGATTTCCAATCGTCTGTTGCCTTCAGCATCAGGCAAATCGAAGCGCTTGATAAACGATTGTTTAAGCTGTGTCCAAGTTTTAACACTGTTATAAAATGTCCGGTAGAAGGTTAGTGCTTTTCCCTCCAAAAATTCAGGCAAGGCGGGGCCTAGGTTTTCCACTGGAAAATTTCGAGCTCGGGAAATTTCCTCCAATCTCAAAAAGAAATCCCTAACATCCTCGACACCGGAATAATGTTGAACTGGCCATGAACTAAAATTTACCGAATGTATAATGTGTGATTGGCTAACTGTAGGATTGGGTCTATCTAAATTTCTACGAACCGGTGTAATAATTAAATCATTGGAAACATTAGTATTTATCATTGTCACGGCTTGAGTGGGCGGAGAAGAAGGTACAAAACTATCACGAGGTGGATTAATTTCCGAGAGGCTATCAGGGCGTTGGATACCTAACAATTCCGAAGGGTGATTGTCACGCTGACCTACATCAGACAATAAGTTAGAATTGAAAAGTCTGCATTGCCTTCGCAGAGATTCAATACCTACATCAGGCTGGATACCTCTATTCAACAGTGCTTTAGAAAGTGTCTTGCATGTCGCCCTCTCCACACGCGGAATAACTCGATCGACCAGGGATGACATTATTAACAAATAAAACTACCGGAGTGTGACTATCTCAAACTTTGACTACCGTCGGGAACATTCGATCACAAGAAAATCAAAAAAAATTAAAATTATCGAAGTTTTATCTCGACTTCACTCACCCATCCAACATTCAAGGGAGAAAGACCCTTTCTCAAGGAAAGTTATTGAATTATTGTGGCAGAACAGAGTACCCAAATGCAAAAATAAAAATTTTTAAGAAAAATTGCAACAAAACACAAAAAAAAACTTTTCTAGTTGCCGTCGGCTGAATTTATCTGTAGGTATTGCAAAACTTTACGGCTCTTGGCCCACAACAAAATTTTAGCAATTGCAGAAATTTAAATTGAGATAATAGAACTTGCTAATACTCAAGAGAGAAGAAAAGGAAAAAAAAGGCAACTTAATACACCATTATCAAAAAAAAACTTTAAACACCAGAACACTGTATTATTGCATTATTTAGTGATTTTCAAAAGAATTGGATTATTAATTACGTTTCGCTCACCAATTTCCTGTCCGGCATCTATGTGAGTCAAGGGAGACGCAGACAAGGTTCCTCTGGATGTCTTCGAATCTTGACGCTGCTCGCATTGCCATCAGCTCGTTCTGGATTTGATGCTCACACGTTGGAAAGCGCCATAATTGTTACGAGTTTTCTCCGGAGTCGAATCTGCTTCAGTTTCTCTTCTTCTTTTAACCATGAATATTTGCCTCGGCTAGTGTTGGTAGAGCGGACTCCGAACTCTCTGGTCTTTGGAAGTTCGATCCAGGAGGAGATGATGATTTTTAATCAAAGATGTTGTTAGATAATTTAAGAAACACTTGTTTATTGCGTTTAACAGGAAATTGGAAAATATACAAAAGTTCAGATTTTTCACGTAATTCACAACAGTAATTGTATCAAATTTATAATCAATTAAATAAGTTTGCTTATTCTTTTAAACAACAATAATAATCACTTTTCGTATCTATGAATATAATTGGTTGGATTCTAAGGAAATCGCGGTAAAATTGTTTGAGTTTCTCCAACTATCAGGGAGTACTCCAAAATTTATACGTCTGATTCCCACCAAGTGAGTTTAAAGAATGCAATTTTTAACAAAGGAAAAAAATACTTAACGGTCGTTTCTACTTGAGTCAACAGGTCCTTGATCATGTGACCATCGGTGAGAGAGATGGAAGATATCTGCCTCTCACATTCACCATACTCAGTAGCGAACGTCTGACAACCTCGGAATATAATCTGCGTCGCAAATAATTAAAAAAAGGGGTGGAGAGAAAGTGAGTGAGTGAAATGCATAGGCATCCATCCCACTTGCACTCTTGCAATAATATTAACATTTGGCAACAGCACTTGTGGATTACGTGCCTACACTCGCGTTCAACAGAAACCAAATTATATATAGATGCATACCTGTTAGTATAGGGGTAGGTATGCATAGCAATATCTGAAATTTAAAAATAATATTCCGTACTATGAGACGGGTGAAGCTTCATAACAAAAATACATGCTACAGGTGATTTTGGTCTTTCTGTGGACACTTCTTGACTTGAGTACCGGCAGGAGAGAGAAGAATGTTCTGTTTGTGTTAATTTATTATTGCTTACCAATAAGTCCCTTTTGGCCCTAAGATCGAAGACAAAAATATGTTAACTATTATACTCTACACCAGGGTTGATAGCCTAGTTTTTCGGTATTGAATTTCTTGTTAGTTCGGTATTGAATTTCTTGTTAGCTAAGTTATTTAGCTGGCTAAAACTATCTTCCACTCTCATACCACAAGCTTAACTAAAAGTGTAAAATTTAGCAAGAATTGATTCATTAAAAAGAAATTTTGTGAACAAAGTTACCCCATGGTCACCCTAATATATCTTTGGGGGTTCGTTAACAGAGAAGGGGTGTGGCTATTGAGAGGGGTACACACAAGACAGCTTTATTTAGGGATGCTGGCTTTGGTACTACTGAACTACAGTATTGCGTTTATAGATGGAATACTTTCAGATGAATAATTTAACCTAGATTATACTATGTACAAGCATAATTATTATTATATTATTAGCATAATTTATTTCCAGTTTACTAATCTCTTTTCTTTTGTTGAACCTCCAAATACACTTAAGCTATGATTTCCTAGAAAAGCGGTGCTGTCGCATAGTCGCAGTAATATTAAGGACGCAATGAAACATCAGTTGACAATTAACCGCTGTCTAGGTCTAGGAAATCACGCCATTAGATTGATTCTCACTCAAAGTGAACATAAAAATACTCTTTCATAGTGACCTACTTAAAACTTGTCGTGAAAGAGGAAGATGGTCATCAACCGGGATCGAATACTGTACCGTTGTATTACGGCCGCTATATGATGGTTACGCGAAATCAGATGTTTTATTCTCCGATGGTCACTTATCTCTGATTAGAAGAAAACCTAAAATATTTGTTAAATGGTTACCTACAACTACCAAGCATTCTCAACTGACACTATTAAGAGTTCAGAAGTTATAGTCTTCCTTTTTATGCACACGGTAGGGGCAAGTAGTGTACCTTCGAACAAATTGCATAAAAATGACTTTGAATTTTTTTATCTCAATAAATATCAATCATACAAAAAAATTAAAGACATTGCTAGAAAGGTGAAAGAATTCACCAAATAATAGTATTTTTTATTTACTTTTTAATCTTTAATAAGTCCCCTCCAAATGATTTTTAATAAAACACTACAATTTTGTTCGAAGGTACACTCGGGTGTTTACCTTCGAACACCTTGATGTGTACCTTCGAACATAAGGTAACTTAAGGCAAAAATTTAAACAAAATGATTTGTTATCAAAAATACGTTGTTCATTTATTCAGGAAAATACAAAAACGTTACATAAAATAAAAATTAATGTACAAAAATTTATTCATTCTCCATTTGAACCCCATTTAGGGGCATGGGGAGGCAACAAGAGCTCTCCATTGCACTCGAATATGCAGAATATTTCACCAGCTGCCTGCACACTCCTCCCTCCCCCCCCCCTCTGTTGGGATCCAGGTGTCCGAGGCTTATTTCTTGTGCTTTTTTCTGACCTGTAGTTTTTAGGACCACAAGGTGGTCAACCTCGCGATTTCTCGAGAACAGTCAAAATCTTGGGATTTTTTTTAATATATAAAGAATCTGTGCTCACTCAGCACCAGAATTCGGAGCCATGACTTCAAGGATGTTGAACGTACGAAAGCAGCTGACTGATACCACTGGACTATCAACCACCACAAATAAAAATTGTAATGCTTTTTTTTTCAGGGGATTGCATAATGATGAACCATTCCTTTGATTAAAACTTGTGGCTCGGCCTACTTAGGTCAGGAAACCTTTCCCAGTAGCTCAACTCAACCAATATCTCTTGGCCTTTGTCCCGAATCCACGGTTGTGATATATTTTTAATGCACCAAGACTCTTAACATCTGTTATTGTTAGGCTGTAGTGTAAATATGGAGATTTTTTAATATATTCGTAGAGGGGATGATTAACAGCATAGTTAGGGGCATTATATGACATTCCTATTCAATATTTAAACACCGTTTTAGACCTTAAGTTAAATTTTCTGTGGCTTTCCCAACTGGAATGCCCTTTCATCATTCTTCAACAACAACACTACCTTTTACACTCCACTCAGGGGCATAGGGAGGCAACAAGAGCTCTCCATTGCGCTCGATCATTCTTCAACAGCCTGCTTAATATTTTCGATACAAGTTTGTGGTCTTTTTTCACTAGTTTTGTTTCTTGGCATTGGAAAAATCAAAACAATAGTCAATGAAGATTTATATTTCTATGCTCTGAGTGTACCTTCGAACAGTTCGAAGGTACACTCAAAATAATGTTCGAAGGTACACTCAGAGCATAGAAATAATAAAATGTCAAAAATAAATAATTTTGAGGTCATATTAACCAAAATTTATGTCAAATAATAAACAAGATAAATTAGTCTGCCAAATTGAATAATATTATTGATTAAAATAGTAAGATTTTTTCTAAAAAAAATCTCATAAAAACTGATAAAATATTTACTTTTGGTATAAAAAAACTTTGAAAATAGATGTGATCCACGCGCTATCAGTTGAACATACCAAACTACACTGAGTGTTACCATAATCGAAAAACGTACGTAAATTCAATAGTTTTGTATTTTTTTAACATCTCTAAATAAGATTTTTTGAAACTGTTCGAAGGTACACCACTTGCCCCTATTCATTTCAAATGTCTAAACAGAATAGGCGTCCACATACAGATTAGATGGGAATCACAGGTATTCGTATTTTCCTACTTGAGGATTTAAAAGTTTCAATAGGAAAAGGGATCTAGATGAAAATCAAACATGCTAGGTATTATCTAAAAACACTTTATTGATATTTAAAAAAAAAAAATTTTTGTTTTTAAAATAAAATTTAGTCAAATGATGGACACAAAAATTATGTTAACAGATCTTTAAAATTGATTTAAATTATATAACTCTAAGTTTTTGGAGGCGATGCATTTGAAATAGAGCCATTCATAATACTGTACATCATTTTCCACATAGGCCACAATTTTGGTGATTTTCTGTCTCTAAAAACTCACTCTCTGAGGAATATCTTCACAAGAAATATTAGTGTTGTCATAAAGGAAAATAGTTGGCATTAGAGCTCAAACATACAACCTTCGGTAGGTAAGTGAAACACTGAGATAACACCTTCTTCACAACCCAACATAAATCTGTATATTGTGGCATAAAACAGTCCATGGAACGGGATACTTAAAGTTTGAACATAAATGGAAGAGATCTTTGAATTTCTTCGTTGTTTATTCAATATGGGTTATGACACTTTTACTCAAAATGAGTTTATTGTGCTAAACTATTTATTTTTGGCTCCTCTACTATCTACAATATGAGACATGAAAATACCATCAATATTTTACTAATAAAATATGAGTCTTCAATATGTCGTGTACACACAATTAGGGATTGCAATCCGGTCTCATTTTGAATACGGCCGGATCCAACCGGATTTTCGTCAATCCGGTCGGATCCGATCGGATTGAAATAATCTTGATGAAATAACATTTTTAACAATGATAAAGGCTTAAAATAAAACGGTACGTATACGAACTTAATTTAATTAGGGTATGACTTCTTTTAAATAGTAAAAACTATAAAAAAATAGTTTTTTTTTAAATAAAATTACAAATTAGATTACGTTTTATAAAATCCAACTTGAAATTCATCGAAAATAAGTAACATATTTATATAACCTGCTTGGTTGATCATGATTTACGATGTGCAAACTAAAACCGACACCACGAAAAAGAAAGATTCTCAAAAAATCACCAACCCATAGTGAAATAAACCATTCGAGGCAGAGTAAGAAACTCCAGATTCGGAGCTTCTGCGATATCAATAACGTCAGGCAATGGGGTAGAAGCAGAAGGCCTTACTGGAAAGATCACGTCAACAGAACGGAGCCGGTGATTCTGGTAATTATAAGAGGATGAAATCTCATCAACCAGCAGACCTATGGACGAGCACCAAAGAGATGGATGAGCAGTTGGACATGCGCGTCCCAGGAGTAATACCTAACCGGGAATTATCAAGAATAAGTCTTTGAGAAATTATATATTGTTGCATCAACTGATTTGTTTTTTTTAACGATTTTTGACACATGTTGCATGCCATTTCTGTATTTTTACATTGTTGTATTTGTTTTAAAGGCTATTGCCGTTTATAATTGTAATAAAAAAAAAAAAAAAAAAATTACCGAACTAATCTAATAAAAAGCAGACAATTATCACAATTATTTTGCTTTTCAAAAGGTTAATATATATTTTATTGGCTAAATAATTGTATAGGTAATATTTTCACCATTTTTCTAACAGGTTTTTTTTCATTCGATAGTTAATACCTTCAATACGATCAGTAAACACTAGTTTCAAAATCCTACATTTGGCACAAGGAGCAAAAGCAGCATTCCACTGCGCTCAGTGTTACGCATTTGCCTCCTTTTCTCTTTTTATCTTTATGGGTACCCACAATTTTACCTACAATGACCCTGTGAAATTGCTAGGGATACGGGTTCGAGTTCTGTCCATGTTGAGTTTGTTGAAAAATCCTTTGATATGATAAACCGGATCCGATCTCCGGATCCGTCAATTTGCGCCGGATCCGATATGACCATTTTGATGCCGGATCCGCCGGAATACCGGATCCGTTTTTCCGGATTGCAATCCCTACACACAATATGGGTCATTTCCATACACCAATGTCTATGATCCATTTTGTAGGCCATCATTTTTGTTCTAAATGAGTCATATGAAAAAAATGCGCATGAAACATACACAAATAGGGTCATACGAGGAATTAAAAAAAAATAATAATAATAATAAAAATGACTTGTTTATAATATCTTACGGAATGTTACACCAAACATAATCAGCTTTTTTTTTATATTGACTATATAACAAAAAGTACTTCTTATTGAATTATAATATGTATTGTGATGAACTGGCCATACGCTAAATAAATAATTAAATTATGGCATATATTTTTTTTTGAAATACTATTTTAAATTTCAAAATGAAAAGTCTTTTTATTATCTCAGAAATGTGTTTTAAGCATATGATCCAAATTGAATGTGCAGTGATGATAGTTTGTATTTCTCATCAATAGCTTTCGTATAGACAGGACCCTTTCAGCCATATAGTGTAATGTAACCATTCCATTTTCTTATTGAAATTAAAACCTAATATATATTTTCAATGACTGAAATTAAAAATTAATCTTAAAAAATATTCCTAATGCAAGTCATGCATTCAATCATTTTAAGAGGCAACATTTTGTACATAGATTTTAAGGTCACTTTCGGTACATACATCTTATTATATTAAATTTACATTGTGTAAAAAATTTGTAAATAAACAAAAAGTACAGACATTCTATACACTAAGGACGGATGAGTCATTATACAATTAAGAGTACAAAAAAATGGACGGAAATAAGGTATCAAAAATGTGCAATGTTTAAAATCTTAAAAATAATGCTGAAAGCAGAGGCAGGAGGAGCAAGAAATAATTTGAAGTTGTTACACCACTGCCACTCTGAAAATAAATAACAAACAAATCATTAAAATTCATCAATCAATTATAATATTTATAAAGTTTCCTAAACAAGCTGGGCTATGTTTGAAATATGAAACGCACTATTATGAAATATCTTAAGAACAAGTAATGCCCCTACCACACGCTCCGTCTTACCTGTGGTCTTGCCTGCGCAAGCCTGGATTGTCAGGTAAGACGGAGCGTGCGGTGTACTGTTTTATACCAACCACACGCTCCGTCTTACCTGACAAGCCAGGCTTGCGCAGGCAAGACCACAGGTAAGACGGAGCGTGTGGTAGGGGCATAAGACAAGATTTCAGAGACAGTTTAGACTGCCAAACCAAGTTTTTTTACGTGATGTCTGCATACATCGTTAGCGTCACAACCCTTGGTGGGTCTTCTAAGTTTTAGTTCGTAATTACCTAGTACATTTGTAGGTCGTGATTTTAAGATCAGTCTGGTTTCATAACTTTGGCTTTTTTACAGGTCTAACAATGCCCAACCCCCTTACTGGGAAGAACAGGGTTATCTGTTGGGGTTTTCCATACCTTAGCTGATGGGTTCCAATTTTCTGGCAACCATTACTTATATCTAATCTATGTGTGAAAATATGTAGAACGAATGTTGTCTATGGTTACAGTGCATTTAAACAGACACTTTCTTTGCACCGGTCTGAATCGGCATTCTACATGTTTTCACCCTACATAAAATAGATGGAAGCATAAATTGAAGCCTCATTAACTGGCACTTTTGACAATTGTATAGTGGAAATAAAATACGCACTAAACGCCAAAAGTGAAAAAAATGAGTTGAGTATGAGGAAATGTTCTATAAACCATTGTCAATAGCCTAAATATTGCACTAAGTCCATATCGATGATCTAAAGGCGTAAAAAAACAGATCCAAAAATCATCATAGTACTACATCTGTAAGGGGAAAAAATCAGTTTTATTAGATTATCTCAAAATGAAGTTTTTGGCATTTAGTGCGTATTTTATTTCCACTATACAATTGGTTGGCAAAAAGGAATGTTGTTGTAAAGAGATTTGGTAGTAAATTTAGGTATTTTGATTATTTATAGAAGTGGTTGGTAGACTACCGGTTACAACGCCGGCTTTCGTACTGTTTGGTGCAGACGTCGTGGTTCGATCCCAGTTGCCGACCATCTTCCTCTTTCACGACACAAGCTTTAAGTAGCTTACTGTGAAACTCAAGGAGTGTATTTGTGTTCACTTTGAGTGAGCACAGATTCATTTTATTCAAAAAAAAAAAAAAAAAAACAGTTAAAAACCAATAAAAGCATCTTTAAACCACACTCCACTAAGAAACGTAACCACTTTTTGCTAACCAAATTGACAAATGTTTAAACATTTGGGCTTAAATTTTTAATGCGAGTCGGGCTTCTAAATTTTGTATAGAGATCTGCGTTCACACCAGGGGTCGAAGTCAAGTTCAATAAAATGGGCCACAGTAGGTATAGAACAGTCAGTGTTGCCATGGAAATAATGTAAAACGCTGACAGTTGTACATTGTCACCATGGAAATGTCGACTGAATGACTGTCGACCGTTGGCAGCCATTTTTTTGCACTTGACTCCAGCCTCAGGACACTGGTATGTCAATCATATTTTTTTTCTTTAATTATTCTTTCCTTTGGTTTATGCCTTAATATAAGTAAACAGGTACCTACATATTGTAATATTATTTTAAAGAATAAAAAAATCTTACAATAATAAAATAGTTGCAACGGTCTCCCAAACAGCACTCCGAACAAGCCCAATCTTCATACCATATGTGTGTGCAATACTTCATATTTCGTTGCCTGGTTTTGATGCAATTTTCTTTTTTAGAGCATCCTTTTGAAATGTAATACTGCTTTAAATCTCCTTGAGAGAAATATGGTGTACTCCCCCACTTTATTTCTGTCAAACAGGCATTTTCATCATGTTCACAAGTTTTTATAGTCTTTATACATTTTTCTGAATTATCTTCTTGATTTTTGCATACATAGCACTCTAATGCGTTACCTGATGATTAAAAGTTATTAGATTATGAAATGGTAAAATAGCCTATAAAGAAAGTAAATATAAAACAACAGTGAATAATTTTTAATTATTAAAAATTTGATTATATTTTTATTCTACGAATTCAAGATAACTTACATATTGTTAAGGATGCTATAAGTAAAATTATTTTCATATACATTTTCAAAGAGTCGTTGCAATAATGGATTTAAAATAAATATTAATTCATGATACGATTCCACGCCCTTTTATAAATTAACCAAATTCAACAAACAAACCCAACAAAACTCAACACGCCCTTTCTACTCACTTATTATGACACAGACACATAAAACAATATCAACAAAGTCATCTTTTATCTATGCCTAAATTGACAGCGTCAACGAAATAAATCGAAATTACCGCAAGCAACATTATTGAATTGTTAACATTCTATGTTTTTATTTTATTAAGACATTTAAGAAATAAACTGTTTTTTTTGGATAAAAATGTAATATTTTATTAAATATAAGCTAGGCCGGCTAGGCTAATACTGTCTTCCGCTCCATCGAAGCAGAGCTGAAGGCTAGGAACATGGTGTGGGAAGAGGTCATAATAATATGAAGATTTTGTAAAATCGAGTGCAATGGATAGCTTTTGTTGCCTCCCTATTCCATAAGCATTAAGGTATTTTATTATTATTCTCTTTGCCCCTAAGTGGGTTATATATGTTTATGTATAATAATACTATGTATTTTAAAATATTATCAAGAAATAGGGAGGTACATTTCTATATTTCTTACCACACGAATAATCAGTGCATAAAATTTATATCAAATTTGACAGGTATAAAGTTCAGTGTGAGCAACCATTACTGTCCATTACCACCACTGGTGACCTTGGGGCTGAACACCCGACACGTATCGCCTTTCACTTGGACTTCGCTGGGACATCTGGACCCCTATTCTGTAGCAAGTGTAGGGTAGTCACATGAAAAAAAGTGACTATTAGGCGATACGTTTTGTATGAAAAACGTCTATATGAGATACGTATAGACGTTTTTCATACAAAATGTATCGCCTAATAGTCACTTTTTTCAAGTGACTACCCTACACTTGCTACAGAATAGGGGCACTTTAAGGATGCCGAATTGAATCGATTATTTCGAAAACGACCAAACTCAAGTTTTTGACGAATGACACTTTTTTGCGGATTCAGAATCTATGGATTAAGTTACACATTTTTTGCATTGAAAACAACTAAAGTATTATACCCCAACCTCGTTATATTCAAGGTCGATTCCAGTGTTTATTTCGAAAACGACCAAAGTATTTTGTTTTCGAACTAAAAGTATGTTTGACATTTGGATTTTTTGACATCTGTTAACTCATAACATCGTGTTATTCGTTTTGTTGTTCCTCGCGTTTTGGTTTTCTCAGCATGAAAATGGATTTATGGGATTCAAGTGATGATGATCTTGCTGATAGTAGGCATAAACGACGTAGAGATCCATCAAATTTTGTTCTTTTATCATGAGTTATTATATGATTGATTAACTTTTTGTCGCAATTATTGCATTCGTATGGCTTTTCTTCGCTATGAGTTCGCATGTCATTCTTTAAATTACTCGACTCCACAAACTTTTTATTAAAATTATTTGGAAAACAACCAAAGTACAAATATTTCAAATAAATTTAAAAAAATATTTAAATACAAAATTAACATTTGGAAAAGTCGAATAAGTTCCTTTTTCTATGTTTGACGATGTTGAATCAAAATATCAATTTGTCACATACATTTTTTTTCCAAGATATAGTTTTTCCATTCTCCTGTAAAATTAACAATTCTGTACTTTGGTCGTTTTCGAAATAACTGATTCAATTACAGTTGGCCGAGGAGAGCGCTGTTCTTCATCCCATCAGGGTCCCGAAGACGAGGCTAAACTCTTATACTGTGTTATGCTTCTTCGAAGCAGAGCTGAGGAATCTGATCATGGAGTGGGAGGAGGTCATAAACATTGTGCAAGATCGAACGGAGTGGAGAGCTCTTGTTGCCTCCCTATACAATTAAGTATTATGTATTTCGACAAATGAATTTTCAAATTTTTAATCCTTTTTATAAATGATTATTTTTATTCAAGTGGCAAATCGCCCATTGGGACGTACTCATTACTCAATATTCACTTGCGACCCGTAATTTTGCAAAAGCTGGCCGAAAAATTATTGTAACAATGAACATCGTAGCAGATACTCAATTAAAATAAAAAAAATCGAATAAGGAATTTTTTTTTTTGACAAGTTAGAATATTTTGACAGTTCGAATACATTTTTTATCTATGTATCAGCTATGTACTTTTTGTATTATCCAGCGCTGTGTTGTAATTTGTACATTTTCCGCAGCTTCAGCTGTTTGCGAAGGATTGATGGATTTTGCAATGTTATTGAAACATATGGTTTAACTTTTCAACAAAATGGAAGGTGTATTATGGAAATGGACTAACTATTGGAGTGGTATTTACAAATTAGATATAATAAAAGTGTATGTTAAATTCATTTCAGATGTTTTTGAGATTGTTGGAATGTTACAGCTTGGCAAACGAGATGGTTCGTGCTAGAAAATGGGATACTTTCTTACTATAAATCACAAGACACCGTAAATCAAGGATGTAAAGGATCTCTTAAAGTCTCTGCATGCGAAATTAATGGTAACTAGCTAAAATATTTCTAAATTCTGAAGGTATTTTATGTTCTATTTTCAATATTCCTTATGAACTTTCATTTGGTTGAAAATAAAACCTTTTTTGGATGATTATGTGAGAATCTTATTGTATACTTGTTTACACAGTGAATCCTTTAGACTCCACTCGGTTGGATGTGGTAATACCTGGAGAGCAACACATGTACTTGAAAGCAGCCACATCGCAGGAGAGACAACAATGGCTGGTTGCTTTGGGATCAGCTAAAGCTTCTATTAATTCCAATAAAACTGGTAAAGACATTGCAATATTATATATTCTGTACATAACAATATGATTTCTATTATGTATTTACAATAATGCTTTCCCTATTTTTGACAAGATTTTGTTCTGTTCAAAGTGAGATTGTGTCGGTCAAGTTGGCAAACCTTTTATTACTTAAAAACATCCCTAGCAATGAGCTTCCTATTTATATTGTATTCAAAATAACTTAGTCTCGAACTCGAGGTAGTGATCATGGAATGTCGGTAGACCGTAAAAAGAATCTGTAGAACAATTTAAAAAGATCAATATTTTTTTTCGTCTATGCTAGTTCTTCTTCTTCTTCAATGGCGCTACAGCCTAAATCAAGCCTTGGTTTCTGTTTAGATAAACAAAGTGTTTTTTATTCATTTACATTCAATTATAAAGGCTGAAAAAGAAATTTAGATGGGCGAAATGTACATATCTAACAGACAGAATTTTTGACAGCTCAATAAGTTTGAAAAGTCGGAGTAAATCTGACAGGTAGTAAACACTAGATCACAGACTACTTATATGACTAGATATTTAGAAAAGTTTTCAGAAAAGTTTAAGTCTAAGTTTAGTTTGAAGTTCGATTCAAACTTTTCCGTGAATAGGGCTGCAGATTTATTATACTTCGGTCAATTTTCAAAAATATTTAATATTTTCAATATTTAGAAAGAATGGTCCCAGTTTCATTCTTAGTGCGGTCAGTAAAGTTTCAAAATATAGATTTTGAGAGAGACACTGTTGTCGAGCATTGTGTATCTTTTATTTAAGTATCATTCCCAACATGTTAGCTGCTTCTGAAAATGCCTTTTTTAAAAATACCTTTTTTTCTCAAACTTGAACATTGTAAAATAAAAAATGATGTATTTCTTTTTGTAGGTGATGTAGATCCGACTACGTTAAAATATAAGAAATCTGAATTAAGATTGTATTGCGATCTGTTGATGCAACATGTGCATGACTTGAAGAATGCTGCCAACAATACCAATGGTCCTGAAATTGAGGTTTGTTAAATATTTATTTTCATATAGCGCTCTCGAGGCTAGCCTCACAGGCTGTTTTCACTGGAAAGTATAAATTACAGACAAGTTACTGTATGTACGAAAAGATAAATGATACTAAATTATGTTAATTACCACGGAAATAACTTGCGTCACATTTTGTTGTTGCAGAAAATGAATGATGTAACGAGTTTACTTAACGCAACGTGTGACACATTTATAAAGACATTGGAGGAGTGCGTCCAGCTATCTAACGGGACTGTGCAAGAAAATGTACAAGAGAAGAATTCCTTACCCCTCCCAACTAAATATACTAAACAGTTGTCAAATAATACCAATAAGTAATTTTGTACAAATATTAATATTGTAATTGTGATTTTGTATTCTAGGTTAATACTTTCAAAAGACTTTGTTTAGTTTGTTCCTACCTTAAATTATATAATATATACTTAGAATCTTATTTGGAACATGATGTATAAAATATTCATTTCTTCGGCAAATTGTTGAAAACTCGTTAACTTATTTGACTTTTTTCGCAATAATCTACATCCCAAAAGCTGTTTTTAATGCATATTATGAATAAGTTTTGATTGAATATGCATATTTTGTTTGCATATACATATATACCAAGTGTTTATAGTATGATTGAGGGAGCGTAGAATATATTTCATGTCTATGTAACATCACTGTATTTTATCATCCATTCATATTAATCCATTTACTAATTATTATTAGAATAATGCTTTTGTATAGTTCTAGTATTCCTATATCTTCAACTTTATTACTGAACATTCCAAATTTATTGAGTACATTTTCAGATTGTTTTATACTTAATCTTCAATTATTATTGTAACAATTTTGTACATATCAGTATAAAAATTTCTAACCAGGGTAAAATTGATTTTGTTATATTTTATTTTTATGATCTTGTAGAGATCCTTGGTAATCAATTATACTTAGTTTATTTTTTAATTTAATTATTTTTGTTGTGTGATTGTCCAAAGCGTAGCTTATATTTTGTGATTGTCATTATAAATTGTCAAAGATCTTTGTGATATGAGAATGAAATACTTTAAAAATGGATATTTATTTAATAAATTGGATTAACACTTATCTAGGGATTTTTATTTTAAATAGTTTCTACATATATATTACAGAACCTACAATTTCTATGGTAAATTTAAATCAATGATGTTTGATTTTTAAATGGTATTCTTTTTTTTAAATTTGAACTCCTACGACTATCTACCACTGTTGTATTGAATGCTGACTTTTCACCACACATTCACCATTTAGGTTATCAAATTCAAATAGATGGTGCAAGCATAGAAAATTATATCCAATTGAAGCTCCCTCTATTGTGTTTAATATACTCTCTCTTCTTTACATGTATGAAGTAGTCAGTCATTTCAATGTTTCATCCAACTGCACTTTTTTTATAATTTGTCCCTTGCCATTATTTTATTTATAAATGAAGCTAATTAATATAGAAAACTACTAGATTAATTCATGAAAGAATTTTTTATTCTTTTTGGAGAATTTTGCCTAGTGACCAATGTCTTAAACAAAATAAAGAAGAAGAAATTTGTCAGGATTGATTAACAGTGAAAGTTTCTTTGGCTATTGAGACTTTTGACATGTAGTACTAAAATACAGTAATGATTGCCTTGCTTATACTTAAAGGTCAATTGTCATTGCTATTCAACAAGATCTATAACAGGGGTCGGCAACCTTTTAGCTGTGCTGTGCCAAGCCACTCTACCAATATGATCTATGAGTTAGTTGGAAGAGATTCTTTGGGATAAGTCCGCCCTTTGATTATAATGTATGTCAAAAATAGAAGAAGATTCTTTTGTATGTGTTTTATTTCACGATTGTTATGTTCCTTTAGCATTTGTTAATTTACACATCAGAGACTAATCATTAGCAGAGTTTGATCTGTATGTTTAATGATAAAAATAGCAACGAAAAGTTCAGAATATTTTAGCATGCTATGTTTCACATCTCGCTTAGGGAGACCTGAAATCATTTTTATTATGATAGAATTCAAACAGCGCTTTTGACAATCTCAAGTTGACAAGAGTCAAAGGTGCGTATGTTTTTGAAATTCTGTGAAAATGCAACCAATCCATGAAGATCTGTAAACTACCAATATGTGAATATACAAATATTTTTGTTATAGAAACCATATTTGATTCAAGGAGAATACAGAAATCAAAGCTTTTTATGTTTATCACATGTCTAATATGGTTTTAAAATTTAAATACTTACTAAATAATTGTATTTGAACATATATTTTTTTAATTACATACTTCACATTAATAACAACAAATAATATTCACAAAATTGCAACAATTTTAAATTTTATCCTAATTTTTGTGCCATTGCGATGGCATTTTCATTAGCTACCATTTGAAATTCTTGGAATCTTTGTGATATCCTCTGATTCATTTTCAAAAATTTTTCCATGCAGTTCAGTGCACAAGTGTCCTGAAACAAAAATTAAACAATTAAGACTATTACAATATAAGATGACTATACATGACATGTCCCTGATATTCAACATGGTAATGGGTTAATGGAACTATTATTGGGTAGGGGTGCACTATAAGTGAAACGGGCGTAGCCCATTTCAATACAGGTTTGGAAGGAAGAAGTCGAAATACCAGTCACCCTGTATAGAAATATACAAAAAAAAAATTTGAATGTGGTCTACAGGTGTGATATTCTGAAAAGTCCTAGTGAAGAATTGTTGCCCGCCGATGGATGCGAAATTAAAATACAACTCTGAATTGACGAGGGAATATAAATCTGCGGAACACTCAATCTTACACTCATAATAACTTTTGAGCATCAAAGCTTTCAACAACATGATCACCATGTGATAAGAAGTAATCATGCAGTTAATGATACAACATCAAGTAGGTGATCTTAGTAGACTGTGGTGGTCTTCAAACGAGGATGCCAGCAGCTCGCTGTGACCTTTCTTTATTTTTATTATTTTCCATCATTCTTCATCCTAACATAAACACAATTATCATATTACTTTTGATTTTGCTCACAACATGCAACCAATGAACTGATGTACTTACATCTCATTTGGTTGCATAGGAGGAAAGAAAAGAACCTTTGGTTGTTACATGGATGTTATTTGCGTGACAATGTATTTGGCATTTTACCAATAGGAGAATGATAGAGATTTCTATCTGATGACCAATTAATAGTTTATTTCGAGTAGAAGCAGTAAAAAATATATAGGTAAATCACCAACGAGGGACAGTGAATCATTAGATTATTAAATCGAATAGGTTGAAGATGTATGATTGATTACTTACTTCTGATTTTTTAACAAGTCTTGATGTGAAATCATGTACACAATCTGTGAAACATAGTTCAGATAATTTGTTGTATGATACTACGAATTCTTTGAACTGAAAATAAAAAAAAAACAATTGAGATTATTATGTACTTCGTCAAATAAAAAAATATTCTTATTGAGTGTAAATTATAATAATATTTACCGATTTAATTTGGTCTGTTTCGGATGGTTCTCCGGCAGTTGGTAGCTGAGCCATTATCAATAATTATTAACGTTGAAAATAATAAAAAATGGTATACGATATTCAATTATAACCTAACAATTGAGACAAAATGACAACTCTCTACAAGCTACAAACCACAGATTTCGGAAAAGTATTGGATTGATATGAATTAGTAAATTTTCTATGAGTTTCCAAAGACCCAAATTTGTCTATGAAAGAACATTCAAAATGTCAATGTCAAATGAATTCAATGAAAACAGCCAAAACAAAACGGAAAAGTGCAGTGGTAATAAGGTTTTTTTTTAATAATTGGTGAAAATGGAGATTTTTTCGCTCTATCTATTTAGTGATGACTAGATATACAAATAAATATTTCATTTTATGTAAAAATGTCTTTATTCAAAGCTAAAGAGTGGTGGACCAGTGGAACTGTTTTCCCTGAAGAGATTTCAAATTTATTTCACAATGGTAGCATGAGATTATCTCAATTAGGGGTGGAAGGGCTGGGGGATTATATCGTCGTAGGGAACCCAAATGGTTTGTTACAGATATTTAGGCCTTATGATTCCTATCAGCCAACTCGTGTGATTCTGGAGTCTTCAATGAATGACCCTATTGTGCAAGTAGAGTCTGGAAAATTTGTATTGTGGGTAACTTACCAAATATTAATCTATGTTAAAAATCATCGAGTGCAATACACATAATTAAAGTATTTCTTTTTTCAGTGGTTCTGAAAAAGAACATATTGCTGTTTTATATCCAAAATCTTTATATGTTTATTCACTTGTAATAAATGAAGGGCAAACAGAGTTTGGTAATTTTATATTAACATTCTAAACAATTTCAGTTAATAATCTCTCGAGACTGTTGGCCATCTCTGAAACTTTTTGTCTTATTTCAGGAAGTCAAACAATTCTCTCTGAGCACTATCATCATGAACTCTCTCATCCCGCCGTCTCTATGACAGTTGGTAGTTTTGGAGGAATAAAAGATAAAGATTATCTATGTGTCCAATGTATCAATGGATACCTCACATTTTTTGAGCAGGATGTTGCCACCTTTACGTGCGTCTTAGCAGAGCTCTTGCTGCCTGGTTTAATTGTTTATAGTCAATGTACAGATTCGTTTATCATATATACAACAAGCTGGAATATTGAATCTTACAGGTAAAAAAGTTAATGCATTTTCTTTTAGGTATAGTTCCCTCTGGTTTTAGGAGCTTATTTTTCTACCTAGTTATTACCTAGTTATCTAGTTTAACTACTTCTAGCACTCCAAATGGTTACTATGGTTTTTTTTCTCAATCATTTGTCATGGTTGAGGGATGCAATATGACCAGCCCATCTCCACTTGAACATCTTTTTTTTATCACCTAAATTTCTAGGTTTAGTATGTCTACAAATCTTTACATATATTATCCTATTTGTAGACCTATTCTCAGAAAATAGTCTGTTCTTATCGGTTTTGCTTATGGAGTTTTACTTTATGAATATCAAATTGAAAGGGATGACTAGAGAAAGACAAAGGGATGAAAACTGTATTTTTTAATAATTATTGTTAGTAAGAATCTTTTATTTGATTTTTTTGTGTATGTTTGTAGTTACCACAATTTGTCTCAGTTGTCAGAAAAACATTTGAAAAAGAGCAGTGGTCCTTCTAAGAAAATAATTCCTGATTGGAATTACAATGTTGGTGATACTATTGTGTCAATGCAAAAAGTTCAGGTATTTTCTACACATTCCAGCTTCACTAACTTGAACAAATGTTTTTAAATTTGTTTTCTCAATAATTCTTTGTAAATTTTCAGACTAGTTCCACTTCCTGCAGTATAGTTATGAACAGTGATCGTTCCATTTATTCTTTGAGCGACAATGGAATATTGAAATTCATGAAACGGTTTGATTTTGACATAGTCTGTTCTCACTCCTACTTAGTTGGATGGTTTTACGGTGAGTTAAGGTTCATTCTTGGATTTTGGGCTCAACTCAATATAATATGCAAACATTTGGCAGTTGGCCCAAATGCTAGCATATCAGTGTAGAACTGCAATTAATCCTAAAGGGAGCATGATGACATGTAGCCAATGTGTCGGGGATTTAATGTTTGACTGTCTAATGATGTCCATAGTTAATTTAAAATTTTTCATATAATGCCAGCCGTGGTTTAAATCTATTTAAAGTTAATTATTATTTACTAGCCGATACCCGATTACACACAATATCCCCATCAGTAATTTAATTTCCAAAAGACGGCTATTCCGTTTACTTAAATTACGAAAATTATTTAATTTTGAAACTTCGTGTAAAAACTTTCAAGTACATTCGAGATACTAGAATATAACTTTGTAAAAAACATTAAGTAGTATATTCAAGATAATAGAATAATTTGTATCTAACATTACTATAATAACAATTACAAAGATAAGCAATGATTAAAATTGAAATTATGCATGATGTGGCAACATTAAAAATTAAGGCAATCATTTTTTACCTTCCGTTTTGACTACCATACTGTCAAAATTGCTAGCTAAATCGGCTTCACTTTTTTACTATGAAGAGATATAGGAGTACTCCATCTAGGTAGTTATATATAAAAATCTATGGTGAATACTTACATACATACTCCCTTTAAACCCCACTTAGGGGCATAGGGAGGCAACTAGAAGTGAATACATGTTATGTAATGTATTATTTGAAATAATTTAAATTGAGTATTATTTTTGTTTTAGATCCGAACTCCCGTCTAATGAGTATGTTAGTGTCTGAAACGTCCACACTTCTCATTTATGAACACAATAACATGACATTGCTGTGGTCCAGTCAGCTGACTTTTACCCCGATTGTCATCAACAGAGGGTTTTTTGCGTATCTACCTGGAACTATTGTGGCCGTCACAGAGAGTTGCGAAGTGAAATGTTTGTACCTGGGTACTGAACCTGAACTGTTTACGGCACCACCCATATACGAAGGAGATGTAGACTATGAGAAGGTGCAAGATGAACTGGAAAATATACAGAATCTAATCAACAGTCAAAATGATATTGGTGGTTGGTATATCTATTTTGACCTTTTCTTTAAACTTTTATGGGACTGACTACCTTTCCCCACAGATCAACATCTGTCCTGTCCTAACTATGAATATTGAATTCGAATTTGTAATGATAAATTAATTAGGTACCTATTTAACCAATATAATTCTGACCAATGCATCTGTTTAAAATGATGTTTCAGTATTCACGCTTTCCACTTGTTTACCACTTCTTGTTACTCACACAGTGGATTGGAAACATGTTCCATAATAATTCTAACGCATTTGGTGCTGAAATATAATAACATTGAACTTTCATTTCCTTCTCCTTATTAAACTTACTAAAATGCACATTTTATATGTAAGAGCCGTCTATATGCATTTGTTGGTTTGGTACTAAAAAACTTTACAATATTTATTTTGCAGAAATAGCTCTTATGAACAAAGCTGCAGAACGTGAAGTGTTATTGTTTATTTCTTTAAGTAATAATTTTGAAACGCACGAATATGAACATAAAATGCTACCGAAAGACGGTGAACAAAATGATACTTCAGCAGCATTGCAAAAATGTCAGATTGCTCTTAAAATTCAACCAATGAACAAGGATGATATCAGTGTTATTAAAGTTGTGTTTGTCGTGCATACACCTTTCAAGTGTGTACCCTCTGATCAAACGTTTCATGAAATAAGCGAGGAAATGGTTATGGAGACGAATGTTTACGTAGCGGATAGTTCACCCATATTCAGAAATGATATTTTAGTAATGGTTACTTACATCAACAATATGGGTAATGTGCGTGTACTTAGGAAGACTTTGAGTTTACCCTTGAGTCTATTCACTCAACCTGTTAGACCACTCAAGGAATCAAAGTATAAAATCACATTATCTATTAACAAACTTCAAACAGATTTATTGGAAGTTTTTAAAGGTAAATATTGTTTTGTTGATAAAATTCTACAAACTGTTTAGTCTAATGTTTCAAGGAAACATTGCATTTAAATGTTTAGAATTGTGCCCTTTTTAATGGATCAATGATTCATAATCGTCAGACCAAACACCTTAAATCAATGATGGCCAACTTTGATTATATTAAAGTTCATAAATTAGGCTTTCTGATTAGTATTTTTTACCTCTATCAAAGACAGGTTTTAAACAACATTTCCTACATTGTGTTCTCACTCAATTATGGAGTGATAAATTCTCTAGTACTTGTTCCAACTATTACATAAAAAAACATCCATATTAATAATGAAAAAAATTTTTTTTTAGATTTTGACTCCGAACTCTTTACATTTGTTGGATCATCTAGTAATGTTGTGGCATTGGAGAGCAGAAACTTTTCGGATGATGTAGTCACAATAATATCGGCAAAATCATCTCAGCGTTACCGAATCCAAAGCAATAATTTGTCCCTGATTAACATTATTTTGTTGGAGATAATGGAAAGACACAGAAGATACTTGAAGAAAAAACCCTTATCATCGACGGAGACTGTGAACGAAATATCTGAAATAAGTTTACATGGGGGTATTTCCTCAGATATAATGCAAAATTTTATTCAAACTATTGAAAAACATTGGAAACTGCGTCAGAAATTATTTGAAGAAGAGGTTGTGCATAGTATGTTATACTTTGCACCTCATGTTCAGATGCACTCAAATTATTTGACATATTTAATCATTGAACTTGGATGTCATACGTACTAAAAGCGGCATGTCCTCATTAAATTGGGGAATGACACAGAGTTAACAAACCGTCACTCTTGCTTTGGTCTTTGTTTGATAAAAGGTGGAAGTATTTTTAAAAGTACCTACTCATTCTTTTATATTGAATTTATATATTAAATTGTTTTATTGCTATCTCGCTTTCGAACAATCGTTCAAAACAGTAAGATGGAAAGAGACAGACGAAATTTAAAGAAACCATTCAAATACATTTGATTCCGCACTGAATTAATAATTTACCTACTTGTATTTGCAAGGAAAGAGTACTTGCCTAACATTTTTTTTACCGTACTGTTTGTCCAAACTTCGCAACTCATGTCCCTGGCCCAGTTCTTTTGGCTGGTCCTGAGGGCATTTCGGGGTAATCTGCAGAGCATAGTCGTTATTTCTTATTATTAAACGCTCAATGTCTCTTTACCTCCATACATCATCATGAACAGTAATGTGACAATAATTAGAAAATTGTTTTCCAAATGCCATTTTTAGTACGTAATACATACATAAATCATTGATTTTAATTCAGATATTTTTTTCACACATACCATTATTAACTCTTTTATATTTTTAGAAATTACTGGATACACTGTCTCTACAGTTCATCCTTATCCAAAAAAGATTAATGGTTAAGTATCGAGAAAAACCTCCGACCTCGTGTGATAATGTTCATTATCTGTTGCTGGACACGTATCAAAGGATTGACAGAACATCCAAAGCTATTATGGAACTGAGAGAAAATGTTTTGTTGTAAGTTTCTTTTTCTGCTTTTTGGCCTTTCATCCACAAGGGGGATGCCATTTGTTGATATTTTCTTTTTATCAAGCTATCTGAGGTCCTTGAATTATTTTTTAACTTAAAACTTTACAAAGCAACTGCAAGTCAGAAAAAATATGGGATAAAAACAGTTAATCCTTTTTTAAATTACCTCTTTTTTACTGAAAAGGTAATTTTGGTGAATTGTTTATTATGTATTTTATTGAGGCCCAATAAATAGTTTTTTGTCATAATTATTTATTCATAATCAAATGATTTATTTTTTAATTTATATCAAGGTGTGGCCAGAAATTGAGCGGATCTATCAATGTAATTTGTACATTGTTGAAGATTTTAGACACTAGTTCTGGAGATTACAAACTAATAAGATGGGCATTATCACCAGATATCTTAGAACATCAGCAACAAGTATGTAGAATAAATTTATATAAGTTATGTTATGTAATACAAATTCTTATTTTCCCAGTTAATTTAAACATCTTTTTTAGAGTTGGGAAGAAACTGCTGCGTTAAATGTCATTAGTGTGTTGAGGGAAAGATATTCTAAAAGTGACAAGGAAAAGGATAAGATTATTCCTTTCAACGATATGGGTGATATTCAGCAATTCGACGGACAAAAGTTTATGAAGTATGTGCAGATGTTATTGGAGAGGGCTCTCAAAAACCATAGCAAGTCCGAGGAATCTGGTGTTTCTGAAGATGCGACATGTAAGCAAATTCAAAAAAGCTAAAAGGAAAGATTTTTGTGCCCTTGCAAATCTAACTGTTGTTTTAATAAAATTCTCAGTATAACTACAAAAATATTAATACAGTGGACCTCTGGTTAATCCGGTGCTCCCTGTATTTTGACACGCCTAGCATTGTTGATTGTACCTACTTTCCTAAAATTTTTGGCAAATCTTTAGATATCAAGAAAATCTGTTTCTCAGCGCCATATCAAATGACCATTCCATAGAAAAGTTGACTCCATCAATGGTCATATTGTCATGAAAAAAAATTAGGACTATAGGGGTCTTAGGCAACGTTCTATAATCTGACAAAGTCGATAGTCTAACACCAAAATGTTTGTTGGACTACCCTGGGTCCACTGTACTTCATACAAAACATATTGCTTGTGACAAACTCGTTGTAGTGAAATCTTTTTACACAATGTTGAATTAAATTCAGTTATTTTTTCAGACTTTTTCATGGAAAACACATTTTTTCTCCTCCATTTATCTAGAAATCAATTTTATTCATTATTTATGTCATAAAATATTATTTTTTGCGGTTTCAATCCTGTCTTGAAGTACATATGTATGTATAATATGTATGTTTGATGTTACTTTCGCAGTGCGAAGAAATTTATCATCAGAATCACAACTGGACGTGGTGGAGGAAGAACGGAACGCTTCTGCTGCAGAAAATGTCTTGGAAGTTCCAGAAGGTTCTCTGTTAGGATTTCACAAAAAGACTGTGGCTAATTTTCAGATAGAAAATGAAGAAAATGATATTTAATAATATAATCATTTATTTTGCACATATCAAAAAAAAATGTTGTGATTTTTATTCCACATTTTGTTTGTGTGAAAAATATTTCTAGTTAATATTATTTGTCACTCTAGTTTATTCCTGGTCAGTATTTTTGTCACTTTAAAATGTTTCTAGTCAATTTTTAAAATAAACTGTGTACCTTATTTTAAAAAGTTTTTTGTATTTTAATTCAGAGATTTGATTAAACCCATTATCTTAATCTGGGGAGGGTCTAAAAAAATGCAAAAAAAAAAACATCATATCATGAATGAAACTTGTATAAAAATTTCATTGGTGAGTTCGACCTTTAACAACATGAGGAAAATATTGAAATCCACTAATTTCTCCACCAAAACTGATTTAAAGCGTGTATTCGCTCAATGTTAATGTATTGATGTGAATCCTGACACCCGGCGAAGGCTCAACAAAGAAAACTTCTTAATGTTGAGAATAGTCCAAGTACCGGAATACTTGGCATCAGGTGTCCTATTGAGAGGTCGTTAACTCTGACTAGTTGCGGAAAATATGGAAAACGTTAGTTTACAGCACCGTGCCGTCATCGAGTTTTTAGTGAAAGAAGGAAATGGGTATAATCCCAAGGTACGGGGACTCTTCCCCTTCCTATTTCACTATAAAATATTGGGCTGAACAGTTCAAGTGGGGAAGTGAGTCCATTGAAGATGACCCGCGTAGTGGAAGGCCAAGGAAAATTTGGACCTATTCGAGAAGGGAGTGAAGCGTTTCTGTCCAAGATAGTAACATGTGATGAGACGTGGATTCACCACTGGGACCTGGAGACCAAACAAGAATCATCCTGAAACACAGGGGTTCCCCGCCGCCGAAGAAATTTCGCATTCAACCGTCCGTCGGGAAGATTATGGCCACAATTTTTTGGGATATGGAAGGTGTGCTGTTGATTGATTATATCTTCCCCACGAGGAGACAATCACAGGGAAGTATTACGCTGGTGTTTTGAAAAATTTGAAGACAGCGATACTGGAGAAGCAACGCGGGGTGTAGCTCCTGCATGACAACGCACCTGTGCACAAGTCTGCTATTGCGTCAGCTTCTGTGCGTGAATTGGGGTTCCAAGAATTGAACCAGCCCCCCTACAGCCAGACCTAGCCCCCGGCGACTTCTACCTACTTCGACACCTGAAGAAACACCTACGGGGACGCAAATTTTCGGACGATGAAGAAGTCAAGTGCGCCGTTTCGGCATTTTTTACGAAGCAAGATTAAATTTTTTTCTGAGGGTATCAAAGGCCTCCCAACCAAGTGGAATAAATGTATTGAATTAGGACTGAACTACGTTGAAAAATAATAAAAAAAAATTCCCGTGAGTCTTTTCTTTCATAGCTACATAGATCACTTTTGATTCTCCCCTCGTAAGAACCCGGCACAATGGATTGATATCTACCCATAAGGACATACCTACATAACTGATATACTTATCTAATTGAAGAGAATTATAATACTAACTTTGCGGTCCTCCTAACTATGAATATTGAATTCGAACTTGTATCATACAATCTGGGACGATGCTAGCTAACCATCTTGCCTTGGGAGGGATAGGAGGTCTTGAAATTAAAAATAGGTAGGAAGTAAAAGTGAAAAACAGTCTGAAACACAATTATATTTTAATTATGAGTAATATCTTACTGCCTGGTGAGGTGAGGAAGTCGTTAAGAATAAATGAATGGAAATGAAAAATGTAACGAAAGAGCGAACAACTACAGAAATATGAATAAAGTCACGCCCCGATTGCGCGAACAATGGGCCAAGGTGAACGTAATATTTAGGTCCCACATCGCAGAAAATAGGTCGAAACAATATAATATGTTTAAACTTAAGCAACTAGAAGAGTCACCCGTCACCATGTAACGGACTTTGTCGCCTGTCGCCCGTTTCCGTTTTATACCAAAACAACTTCATTCGCCATGTTACACTCAGTTCAAAATCAAATTCATATTTACACTATTTCTGTAATGAATTACCTAATAACGTTTTCGAATTTATAATTCCTAGAAAAATTTCTGCGGCCGCTCACGTTCTAGGGGTAGGTTGGTATCTAAATTCCTCAAAATATGTCACACGATTTTTCATACTTTTTGAGTTAGATTATTTTTAGTATTTTTTTTTGTCAAACCCTGACATAAATGGCAGACACCAATTTTAGGGTAGGTGGGTAACATACTTACTATTTTTGGTAGACTTTTTGAAATAGCTGAATAGTATAGGTACATTGCAGTTAGTTACCTAAAAAAAAACAATTATGGGTATCTGATACCATCGTGCTAACAAAAAAAATGTCAAAATCTCATAATAAAGTGCAATTAAAATTATGAAAAAACTTTGAAGAGGATTTTAAAAAAATATATCACGCAAATATTTTCCCTGTAAATTTCGTTAGCTATCTTTATGGAATCATACCTAAAAATAGTTTCAAAGCAAAATAAGAGCTTATAGGAATTGTTATCTTTCAGGAGCACGAACTGATAAATTATGAAAATAAAAAGTATGTAAAGCTGAGGGCTCGGTCTATTTGGTATGAAATGTAAAACACTATGAAAAGAATACTAGAAGAAGTCACCACAATGTGACGGACTTCTTCGCTCGTTTCAGACTGTAGGTATAACAATCTATAATATAAAAGAAAGTCGGGTTAGTGCGGACACTTATAACTCGAATATCGGCAGAACAGATTCTTCCGATGTTTGATTTATTGGATTCTTCTCCGCTACGGATAAAAGAATAACTATTAAAAAGTTAAAAATGCATTTCCAACGACGCCAACGCCTACGCAAAATTCTATAACAAAAAAACTATTGTTTATCTGACAACCATTGACATTGAAAATATTACCTAGTTCGCAGATTTTTGTTGGAAATTTTTTCGAGCTTTCGGAAATAATTTTTTAACATTCAAACATATTTTTATATAAATTACAAATTTGAAATCAATATTCATATAGTGAGGACTACAGGACAACGTCTGTCGGGAAAGCTAGTTTTAAATACATAGTTCTTTGGATAGCAGAAACCTGCAATATAAAGAAGAATCAAGTGAAAACAGTAAAAAAATGTTCATTTTCGTTAAATTGCGTGCGAGTAGACTGGTACTTCACGACGCGACACATTGAAATTAATAACTACTTGCCGAGGTAATACTGAATTTTCATGAAATTGAAGTAGTTAGTAGGTTTGTGAGTCACAGAACGCCGACTCCTATCTGAGCCGAAACTTTTGGTGACTCATTTAGTGTGCGATATATAAATAACCAACATCGTTATTCACATATTTTGGTTTACAATCTCTTACAAAATATAATATCTTAACTAATATCTCTTATATAGGATATTCAAATTAAATATCCCTATATAATAGGTAAGTATACCTACATGGTTTTGATGTTGATGATAACTTGGGAAGGTATTAATTTTCATTTCAGGATTATTTCAGACATTTTTATTTGGAATTTCAACCCGTAGTTCAGTCTGAAATGACACGGGATTTTTGAGTTGGAAAAAAATTTCTTCTGTTAATACGCAGCGTCTTTTAAAAAAATATAGCTTTTTGGAGGAAATTTTTGAATTGGTTATTCAATGTAAAATTGCAACTCTGAATGTGGTCAAAAGATTTCAAATAATATATTATTATAAATTATTTTATACTTTATTCGTTCAAAGTTCTTATTCACGTCTGTTCGATAAAGATTAAGATGTAGATAAATATAATTATTACATGCATCCTGCATAAAATCTATTAATAAATTAACTGTTTGCGGTAATTCAAAATGTAATCACGTAAATGCATGAAGTTAAAAAAATGCTATTGTATTATGAAGTTATAAACATTGCGCAAGATCGAGCGCAATGGAGAACTCTTGTTGCCTCCCTATGCTCCTGGGTGGGGTGTAAAAGGGAGTATTGATTGATTGATTATGATGTTAAAAGGAAAAGTTTGAATCAATTCACACCGTATTTAGGTAAAAATTTTAATGGTAATTGAAAAATCAATTATATGTTCATCATTGCAGAGGCTTGGATTTGATTCACAAACTGAGCCCGGAGCCCGGAGGGGGGGGGGGGGGGCAATTCATAGACTATTGTACAGTACAGAGAATAAAAAATGTACAGTTATTAAAACTAACCAATTAACCGGGAAACTTGAATGAAAAAAAATAAGCTTTTAAAATAAAACAATTATTGGTTTTCCTCATTAGTCAGCACACTGAGCGATTTAAACCATAAATCATATAAAATATTAGCGTTGCCAAACTTGTTTATTATGTATTTTTATTTCAAGTTTTAACTTCAGTTCGCCTGCAAATGAGTCATGAGTTTTTTCTTACGCGCAGCTTTTAAAAACCGACTTTTATTTTAATGTTGGCACATAATTACCTACTCGCAACGGGGCTCGGTCTAAACGCTGTCACGTGCTACGACTGTTGGAATTTATGTCAACTTAACAATAATAGTTCTACTTCTGTGAAAAAAAAAATAATCAAAGAAGCTGTTCATAACTTTTTTCATTCATAAAATTACAAATAGGTACTGTGTGTAAATTACTAAAATTTAATTGTAATGATAGGTAAGTATATAGACGGGAAAAATGAGTCATATAATATAATAATATAATATAATATGTACCAACCTATAAGACTTTTCTATACAAACGTATCAGTATAGCCGGCGCAACCTATTGCCTGAGGCATTTTTTTTCCAGTCAACCGGTCCCGTCCAATCTGAGACATGCCAACCCCGGGTAGAAATTTCAAGTGAAAAAACACAGAAAAACTCTGACCCAATCGGGAATCGAATCCGGGACCTTGTGATCTGAAGTTCATGCCAGTACAACTAGGCTAGCGATGTCGATCATATACTCAAAAACCACAAAATACCCACGAACCTTAAGCCCAAGGTATAAGAGACGTGCAACATATATAGCCAGGAAACAGTGACACTGAGCATAGAATAAGGGTTACCCAAAGGTCCATGGAAAGAGCCATGCTAGTAGCCCTGAAAGATAGAGTGAGGAACGAAGCGATATGGCTGAGGACAAAGGTCGCAGATATTGCCCAAAGTATCGCTTCTCTCAAATATCGGTGGGCAGGTGATATGGCAAGAGACCAGACAGAGATGGTCGAAGTGGGTTGAAACCTGGAGACCCAGAACGACTGCCAGGAGCGTCGGAAGACCACCACTACGGTGCCGGTGGAGGGACGACCTCGTAAAACACGCTAAGGTCCAGAGAGTCCAAGAAAGAGCGGCGGCGTTGAAGGTCATGGAGGAGGCCTTTGTCCAGGAGTGGCCGCATATAGGCTATGAAGAAGAAGACGGAGTAAGGAACTTCGATAGTACCTACGAGAACTTGCGATGTTCAGGATGGGTTAGATCTAGAAGACGATTTTGATCACGTAGAGAGAGCTGATCCTGAAAGGATTATAAAAATAGCAGCTGCCTCTATACCAACTGGTAGACGATCCGTATGGTGGAGAAATAGCTGGACATCCGCTTTCCAGGAAAACAAAGATCTGGAAGACAAGACGCAGTTCTAATTAAAGTAGGTAGAAGAAAAAGAAGGTAGGTATAGTAATTATTATTTTGGTCCATGGAACACTGCATTATACTTTATTTTTATTTATATCTATGGCATTGTCCAGCATACCCATTGGCAGTCCTCCTATTTTTACTTAGGTCCAGCGTTATCCTCTTTCATCTTCTTTTTCGACCAGATCCTCTCACTTGGAGCAAATGGACTCGACAATACCTCGTCATGTAACCCTGTCCCCCGCAGTCTTCACCATTTTTCATGACTCATACAGTCATCGTAGCAATTATACCGTTTCAAACTTCTAGAGTTACCTATATTATATAACAGAATAGATCCCAACCCAACATACCGCAGAGAGTACCAGTGGAGGAGGCGGGCATCTATCGAAATCGCAGCTGCTGTGATCGAATTCTGGTACTGCCGACCTTTATCGAATCTGGCTACGAAGAGAACCTCATGATGGGCCCCGCTTTTATAGACCTCTCCGCAGCTAACGACACCGCGCAACGTCTGGAGAGAGGGAATCATTTACAAATTATCATGCATCATACGAAAGATGGAGAAATAATTGGGGATCAAAATCACAAGAAAAGGAACTGAAAAACAGGACAAAATATATTTAGATGGGATCATTTCATCCAGACTATAAAGTTTGTCATCGAGTTTCCCGTTTATTTTCATTCAACTGATTAAACGTCGGTGCTTGGTTTAGTAGGTGCCTACTATCCCACATTATACATTTTGCGCAGAATCTTATTAATAATTCCAGAATGACAGAACGTAGTCTTACAATAGTATAAATTAACATAACATACTTCATAAGTGACTTATAAACTACTACACCGCCATCTCTGGAAATAAAATTAAAGTAACATAATCGCAAACGCAGTAGTTAATAACTAGCTAGAGTCCAGGGGTTCCCAAAGTGTGCGCCGCGGCGCCCTGGTGCGCCGTAGGAAGTGAAGAGGGGCGCCGTGAGTCGATTCTCTATCATTATCCAAAACCACCCATCATAATCCGAAAACGCTCAGAAAAAAATGCGGGTACCTACCTACCTACAATTAAGCAACAATTCCTATTTTGAGCGCTCTATCTTCAAAGAACATAATCTTCGCACCGAATGCTATGTGAACCATTTCATCATTCATAGGGAAGTTCTTGCATCAAAATTTCTGAACAAGCGCTCCCTGCTGTATTACTGCGATTCACGATGGCTTTCAAGTAGAAATGCCTTATTTCGTGTGTTCGAATTACACCAAGAAATTCGCACACACGAATTAGAATCCTTCATTTCAGGCAACAACACGTACATTCTGAAACTTATGGAGAGAGTTGCAGCATTTAGGAAGAAAGTGCAGTTGTGGATAAAAAAAACTAAATGAAGGCAGCGGTCAAAATTGTATCCATAATTGTATAAATATGAGGTTTCTAATGAATTGGTTGTCTCACAAGCCCTGCAGATGGCCCAAAATCGAAAAGCCTATCGAAGCTAACAGAATGGTTTTCAAAGTACTTTGCAACTGATGATGCCGAAAAAATGGCGTGAATCCATGATCCTTTCCATGCATTAGCTTCGCCAGGGTTATATAGTCACTATATACCTATTCCAAATAGCTTACTGAAGTAGGGCTCCGTGACAAAATACTAAACTCTTAAGTGCGCCGCGGGCTGAAAAAGATTGGGAACCCCTGAGCTAGACTGTCGAACTTCGTCTCGCCTCAAAGTAAAAAAAATGTATTGCATAACTTATCAGCTGATTTAAATTCAGTTTTTTGAACAAATCACCGGAATCATCGAAACCAGAAAACACTGTTGTTTTCATTTTATTTGTCCGAGTTTTGTTTATGTTGCACGTTTTTTTAATACATTGACGGGAAACCCATTATAGACACTTAGATAGGCAGTGCCGGAGTCCCACCGGCTAAAACTCCTCATACTTTTTTACAGACTCGGCCCCTATATATTGCGGTCTACCCGAGAATCCAGGTTGTCTTTTCTATCGCTGTATTTTATGGAAATAATTTATATGCTTTGTTTTTCGTTGTTGTTTCATTACTTTTTGAATACCTGAGGAAACTTTTAGAGGCCGAGACAAATCATAATTCAGTGATGTCTGAAAGCGGAAATTAATTCAAATTACAAGTTAACACAATACATTTTGTGGAACGAAGTTCGACGGGTCAGCTAGTATTATGATAAGTTGGTTTTGTGTCAGATGTGGGTCAGATATAGAAAATACAACGTCTGAGACAGATCTCCCTAACATCGTTAGGAAACAGAGCGTCCAAGTGACTACACACGGGAATTCCCTGGTCGGCCAGACAGCGCGTTGTTCTCCTGACTCATTTCCTAGTGGAACCATTGCCAACTCCTTGTCAACTGTAGCGCATCTTGGGGAACATCTGGATGACGGCTTGTAGGTACACTATCACGCTGACATATTATTATTTACGAACGATACTATCTGCCTGCCTAAGTGGCCGTGTGACATTTCACTGACGAATGATTTTCCGAGGTGATACGGACAGAAAATAATTATTTCATGTTTTTTTATTTTTAATTAATAAAAGTAAAATGAGCAAACCCCCGATATCCAAATTATAATAATACTATTATTATAATATTTCTAATAACGCAGGCATTCTGTCTAAGGCAAAGCCCACCTTGTACTTTTATACAATAAGGCCGCATTCGCGCAAGTTTCAAAAAGCGTTTCACTACAACCCCGTTAGCCTGTTCATAAAAACTTCGCATTTTATAAACAGATTACCACTATTTTCGTTTAGACGTTTTTTTTAACGGACGGTAACAAAGATCTCGTGAGAACGAGCCCTAAATCCGATCGAGCGCGAAGGAGAGTTCTTGTATCCTCCTTATGATTCTGTTGGTGAAAGTCACCATAAATGGGGTTACAATAGGAGTACTAGATAGTAATAGATTGATACAATTTTTACATAATATTTTATGTATCATACCCGGGAAGATCCTCAGAGAAAGATTTTTGAATACGAGGGTATGGGAGATATGCGAGGTCGAAGGCAAAGTGAGACGAGAAGCAACAAAGAAGGTTCTGGTATACACGTGTGAGGAGAATGAACTCATCCAGACTCCCTCACATGACATTGCATGCACGGCCAACCCCATGGAACACGGCTCCCAGGCAGACCAGCAAAGATGTGGAGGGACAGCAAGAAGAAGAAGTAGGGATTCCGTCCAATATAAGATGTGACGAGTTGACCAATAGATTGAGTTTATTGTTGGAGGTCGCAGCTCTGTTGCGGAAAGCTCAGCTTGTGTATGTTGGTTGTTTATGTTGTGATTTTTATGAAATCTTGTAGGTAATTGTTGTTTATGATCAATGTATGTTTATGATCAATATAATAAATACAAATAAATAGATAAAGCCTAAGCCACAAGCTACACTGACACTATTACTGATTGAAATCCGATCAAAACAATTATCCAATTTTGATTTGTCATGAAACATAGATAAGTTCTAAAATTAAATCGTGTTTAAATCATACGTGTGAAGATCAAGTCAAACAAATAATTTATCTACAACTTAATGTACGCAGATGTTGTGATATTTATCTGTCATTTCGTTGATAAATATTCAAAATGTTCATTCATAAAATACACACGCAGAATTTTTTCAACTGAAGAAATACTGATGTAAGATTTTAGTTAAAAATCGTCTCTTATAGGGTATGCCATAATTTTCTGATTTGATCAATTTTGAGAAATTTTAACATCTACAATTCTAGCCTACCTTAGTGAACCCAATTAGAGGTAGAGAGAAGAAAAAGAGGCTCTCCATTGCGCTCGATCTTACGCGTCTTCAATAAATTACATACTGTTCATAATAAAAAAAAAAAATATGTTCAGCAAAAATGTTATGCTGTATTTCTGAAAGAACCACGCAGAAAAGTACCATTTCAAATACCTTACGTGTACCTTAAAATCAGGTCTATTCTGGCCAGAGACCTTTTCCTTCCCTCTCAACTAAATTCCACTTAGGGGCATAGAGAGGCACTAAGATCTCTCCATTGCGCTCGATCTTGCGCAATGTTTATGACCTCCTCCCACACCATATCCAAATCCTTCGGAAGAGCTGAACGCAGTATAAGAGTGTCTTTCTCGTTTTCGGGACCCTAATGGGAGGAAGAACAGCGTTTTTCTTGGCCAACTGTCATTCGGCGTCCGCGGACAAGCCCCTCTTCTAAAATTTCAAATGTGATAACATGTCAAAAACTGATTCATACGTAGAGGAGGTACAGAAAAATGATCGATAATTTCATTTGATTCTAGATTAATTAATTAAACCTATTTATTTTCTAATGCTAGGTATAAGTATGAAATAAAAAGAAAACGTATTTATTAGGTAGGTACCTATCTACTGTTTGTGAATAATGTAATGAATAATTCAGCATTCTTTTTCTTTTTGTTGTTTGTATTTATTTTCTATTTACCTTTTCCATTCTCTTGCTATTGACCATTGTGGTGGTATTACAAATCCATTATGGTTTTATAGACAAGTATCTCGTGTTTATTATCTATGCTTTCGCAGCATGAATCGTACATTATTTCGGACAAGGAAGTTGGAAAAAGAAAAACCACCAACAATGGGCTATTCGCATAAAATAAAATATGTTTCATAAGTTGAGATAATAATAGTAGATATTATTAATGAATCACAAGATCTCGCAAAAAAACTAACTAGCATCATTATGAAATTTTGCCAGCGTTAATTTATTTTGTGTGTTTTATACTTGCATATTATTATTTGAACGTTGTTGAGTAGAAATTTCTTAGAATATTCTGTAAAAAAATCAATTATATTATGTAAAAAAATGGTTAAAAATAACGCTGATAATATGAGTTACTTTTCTCGATATTTAGGTATAAGAAATAACTCATTTTTTAAAAACTCTCTTTCTCTGGGGTTAAATAAAACTTTGCAGTATTACGATATTTTTTTTATCCGAAATATATTTTCGGCCGACTATGCGACCATCTTCAGCGGAGAGTTATTATAAAGTTTATAATAACTCTCCGCTGAAGATGGTCGCATAGTCGGCCGAAAATATATTTCGGATAAAAAAAATATCGTAATACTGCAAAGTTTTATTTAACCCCTCAAATCGGTATAATGGCTAAGTATTACAAAGTTTCAAGTAACGTTTTTGAAGAATCTCTTTCTCTCTTCTTCGTTTCCTCATTACTGGTGGCCACCTTGCAGGTGATCTGCCTCTGCTTCTTCTGCCTGGAACGTCTCCGGTGATTATATTATTTTCCAGGTTATCTGACAATGTGATCAAAGAAACTCAGTACCCGCCGACTACAAACTGCAGACATTCTCTCAGAGATATTCAGCTCTTTAAGAATGGAGTCATTTCTTCTCTTTCGTTTTAAAACTCAATAAACACAATTTTAGGTTAGGAGTTAGTCAATTAATTATAATTGATATCGAATCAGTTAATTATTAAATTTAAATTAAACAATCTATTCATTTGTTTTTACACAATTTGTATGGAAATACAAAAATTTATTTTGAACTTGTACAAAAATAAATAAATTAATATATTTAAATTTTCTTATTTAAATAATTATATATTCAATTCTTTTTTTTTCGCTATCGATTGTTTTGAATACTTTAATGAAAATTTTCTTTCAAAGATATTTTAAAAAATCGAGCATTCTGAATTTTGAAAACTAAATGAGATCCTACCTAACAAACATATTTAAATTTCGATATGAAATAATTATAGGTACATAACATTATTCAGTTAGAGTTTTCCTATTCTATTCCGATGTTTTTACTTACTTTAAGTGTCGGGGACGCGTTTTAACACTTCACTGGAGTTCTAAGAAAAAAACTGAATGTACCGTACCACTACTATAAGTTTTCGATGATCGAACATCGAAAGAGTTTCGAAAATTTTCCATACAAAAATGATCGAACGATTCGATCGTTTGATTTTCGAATACTATTTGCACGCTAATAAGCGCTTATTATCGTGCAAATAGCTTTCGATGAAACTCGTACTAGTCCCACTGTTTTGTATGTTGTAAAAGTTTAAAACATAATTTCCCTAAAAACGTTAAGAAATATGATATGAATAAGTATGTTACAGACTGCAACAGACAAAGGAACATAAAATAAAATGAATATCATGGAGCAAGTAGGTAAGAACTAGACTAAATTAATAAATTTCACGCAACTTAGAACATTTTCACGTGAAATAAAATCCACCAGTTCATATAATATAATAGTCTGTACCTACTTTTGAAAAATACTGAAAGTTTAGTGTGGTAGACAAAGCGGAAAATGATATCTTATTTTCAGCGCTGAAAGTTAAAAATATATTATAAAGTCTTTCGGTTTAAGTTTCAAATGCATAAAATCCTTTAAAAATGTATTTTTATTTCTGTAAACGTTGTTACAATAACAATTATTACACACATAATAATAATATGTATATTAACGAAGGGTTGCCTGTTACTATGTGACGGACTTCTTCGCCCGTTTTCACGTTGATATCAAATTCGAAACGTTAATGATGGCTGTAGCAATTAGATCATTTTCTCGGTGTCAGGGTGGTTGCCAGCAAATAACGGCTGAAGTTCTTAGTTGTATACAAAAAAATTGATAACTTACTGATGCGGTAATTGTATGGCGTAAATGTATGCGTATTTTCAAACAACAGAACTCACGCACCAATAGGTAAAATTATATAAATTGTTTGCATTGTGTGGCCTGAGAGTATCACTCGCTTTTGGGTATGCGCCGTTAGTCGATCAGTCAGTCTGTATTCTGGGCTATTTTAATATAGATGGAAACTTGTAGTTTTATTCAGACAATATGGCGCCCGACTGTTGTGTGCTATTTCGTTTCGATGCTATGAAAGAAAGATAATGTTATTTTCCGTAAATTGTGTTTTTGATAATTTTAATTATCTCTTCAAATATTTTCTTATAATGTGTCTTGATGGATCATCGTACAAGAGTGCTATTATCTTAATGTGAAGATAGTGAAGACGAGGACGAGGAAAACGCTCTCATACCGTGCTCCGTTCCTTCGAGACAGAGCTAAGGGATCTGATGTGGGAGGTCACACAACAAATTACTTAATGATCGATATAATTTTTGTGTAAACTTTTAATAGCCATCACACTGAATTTGGTTTCTTCCATCTTTATAGTACCTACTGACCCAGCGCATCATCAAAAAATTCTATATCAATACGCTAAGTTGAACTAACGGAACATATTCGAATTTCCAAAAAATCAAATATTTGCGTTCCAATACAAATTTAGAATATTTTGCATTTTTAACCATCGAGATTCTGGGCGCAATTATAAAATGTGGCAAAATATTTAGAAGTGTTCCCAGACTTCAATAAGTTAATATATTATTATCTAATAGAGAAAAATATTTTTTGTTGGTTTGATGTTTGTTTTTTATTTTAGATAAAAATATAATATATTCGGCGTAGCGTTACGTTACAATAATGTTAACTGTTTTATTCTTTGTCTCACAACAAGACATTTTGGCCACGTTATTTGCATTTTTATACTTACAATGTAGACTACCAAAATACCGCAGGGTAAAATCGCACATTTAGTAACACGGGGAAGTACGTCTAAAAATATGTGTATAAATAATTACCTATTTGTAAATATGTTTTTTTTTCACATAAGAGCGGAGCGGATTACATCAATGGTTAAAGAAAGGAGATGTATAAAAGGCGTGGTAAACCTCCAAATTACGTTGTTCCAACACTTCGATTCCGTCTTCAAGCAATCAATGCCAAGGAAGAACATAATGTTTGTCTGGATAGAAACTAGTGAAGGTTCGATTTCTTTGTCTATCCCTTGAAGAAGACAGCGTACGGCGTATACGCCCTGATGAGTAAGAAAAAATGTCTTGTGCTATTTATACATGTATCCAATCCAATCCAAACTCCCTTTAGACCCCACTTAGGGGCATAGGGAGGCAACAAGAGCTCTCCATTGCGCTCGATCTTGCGCAACGTTAATGACCTCCTCCCACACCATGTCCAGATTCCTCAGCTCTGCTTCGTAGAAGCGGAACATAGTATGAGATGGTCTTCCTCGTCTCCGGGACCCTGATGGGAAGAAGAACAGCGCTCTCCTCGGCCAACTGTCATTCGGCATCCTTAACACATGTCCCAGCCAAGTCCATCTCCTCCACATAATAGTAGAGGTGATGGGCTCACGCTTGGTGCGCCGACGTATAGCGTCGTTCGTGATGCGGTGGAACCATCTTACACTCAAAATTCTCCTGAGGCACTTTCGAATACAGATACTTTTTGTGCCTGGGCCAAAGTCAGGTGCCAGGACTCACACCCATACAGGAGAATGGGCAACACACACGTATCAAACAGTTTACATTTCGTCTCGACACTAAACGCCGACGCCTTCCATATCTTGGTCATGTTGTTGAAGGCGCCACTTGCCATACCGATACGTATCGGGAGCTCAGCCCCGAGGTCACCAGTGGTGGTAATGGTTGCTCCCAGGTACTTGAATTTATCCACCCGGGAGACCTGGTGACCATCGATCGGTAGCTGTTTATCGGGGCAGGCATTATTCGTCATGAGCTCCGTTTTACTGGCAATAACTCGAAAGCCGAGGCGTGCTGTTTCGTCACAGAGTCTTGAAACACTGCGCTGTAATTCCTCCACTGTCGTACTGCACAACGCTAGGTCGTCCGCGTACTCCAGATCGCATAGTTCGCCCATTAGACCATCTCTCTGTGTTATCGGTATACCTCTTGCTCCTTGCATGGACTTTCTCAACAGGAAGTTATGAATATGAAAGGAGCTAGTATGCAGCCCTGTCTGACTACCGTGGTGATCCTAAAAGCTTCAGTAGGACCACCTGGCGTTTTCACGCTACACTCGGAGTCTTCATACAGGGACTGCACCATTTTAACTATACATGTATTATAATAATTATTTATTTTATACATGTATAATAATAATAATTATTATTATTATACATGTATCTACTTATTATAAAGATATTTTATTACAAGCATATTTTAGTTTTTATTTATTTTATTTTTATTTCAATCATCAATACAAGTACAACAATTAGTAAATATACATATCATTATTGGAATTATCTTGACTTGCATCGCTTTATACTTAGATGTTGTGATGAATATATTTGCCAGGAGATCAATGATTGTCTGGCGGCCTATAGTTGCATACTCATTTTGCGATACAAGTTAAGATAATGGAATTTTCGAATTGGCTATTTAACAAGAAAAACAAAAATATACTTATTAATTGAATTATATATAAATTGTGATGAAATGGCCATACGCTAAATAAATAATAATTATTGGAATTTATTGCCCCACTAGACAACGTCTGTTCTGGGGCAGTACTACTTTAAATTAAATCATACAACCAACCAAATCAATGTATGTACTAATTTAACTAATAAAAAATATAATACAACAAGATTATGTATGTAATCTTGTAAATATTAATAATAATAATCATCTTAACTAAAATAACAAGACAAAAACAGTTCCTTTCAGTTCTAAATTGTTGGTTGTTTTTGTATTGATTGTTGAATTCTGCATTATAATTGACGATAACGATATCTTCTTCGTCTTCCCTTTTTGTAGATTCAGGAGTCTGTTTAATCAGAATATGCCTCTTAATATACTGCATTCTAGCTGTCTTTTCAACGATTTAGGGATGTTCCTGGTCGGCGCTGCCCATTTGGCACTCCATGCTGGGCTGGATTATATGGAATCCTTGTGTTAATCCTTTCCACGTGTTGGTGTCGCCGACTTCCTTATTGTATAGGAAGGTATATAGCATGGAGCATTTTTATTTCTGAGAAAATATTTAATTCTCTTTGATATTTTTTTCCAATAGAGGGATGTAAGGTACAACGTAGCCAACATTCCCCTCAGCTCTCCATACTATTATGAATTTGCGGGATGTACTAGTAAGTATGTAAATGTAGGAATGTATTCCAGCAAGACTAGTGCGAGTGGGTACGTTGTACTTGGATTGCTTCCAATCATAATCTATTAATGGCATACTTAAATTAATTTGTATTGATTGTGTATTAAATTTATTGTAATATCAAATGAGCTTTTTGTTGTATCAGTTAATCTTGAAACAGAATTACTAAGGAACATCTAGATACTCGTACGTACCTACTATTATTATTCAAATGACAGCTTATTTTTTCATTAGCAACAAAGTCTGTCGGATTATAGACTAACGCTAACCCATAATGTGAACCGACCTTGGTAGCTTGTGGTAGTGGATCGACGATAACTTCTGAAGAAGAGGTCCCGAGTTCGATCACCGGTCGTGTCAGAGGTTTTTTAAAATGTGGTTTCGTTTAAAATTTCTATCCGGGGTCGACTTGTTCGGATTGGACGGGAATAATAATTTCCACCGGCTATTTTGTCACTTTCTTATAATATAGGAATGTGTTAATTTGTTAATTTCCCCAGGTTATACACATTAAATAAATAAATTAACACTTTTCTATACAGTATAGCCGGCGGATTTCTGAGACAGGTCAACCCTGGGTTTTCAAGTGAAAAAACACTAAGGAAAACTGATCCCGGATCTGAAGTCCACGCCTATGCAACTAGTCTACCGAGGTTGGTCTTGTGCAAGATCAAGAGTGCAATGGAGAGCTCTTATTGCCTCCCTATGTCCATAAGTGGGGTTTAAAGTATGTTTGTATGTTTTTTTATAGCACTGCACTCGTTTTCGAGTGATTCATCTATGATGCATGTGTATAGAAATTACGAAAAAGTTAATGTGAATTTCTAGTTAGACTTAGCGCGATCTAACGATGTGCTAGCTTCGTAGAAAGGGAGGTTGAGGTGAGGATTAACCAATAAAATGCCGGCTAAAAAATAACACATTTCTAATATCGATACTTCTTCCTTTTTCGGAAGCAATTTGTTCTCCATAAATATTTACAGTAGGTATACCTATGTACAATTATTGTACATTGCTGTAACTGATGGAATACATTTTTTTTAAATTTACAGACAAAACGTTCATCACAAATCTCAGAAAAAAGAGAACAAAATACTCATCTTAATTCGAGAAATGTTCACATATTTTACCATCAATTTATTCATTATTATTTTCAGATATTGGAACAAGATTCTTGTAATAAAATGACTAATAAATTCCTTCATGTCATGATTAATCTTTGAAGATTTCTACGAGTATGTTCAACTTGTTGCAGCTTTTTTTGTGCGAGTTCAAATACCTTTCTTAATATTTCCACGGCTTTTCAAACTTTTCTGTGTAACAAATTTCAGGTATATCATATCAATAAAAATTATAATTTAATTGTATTTATTGGAGTTTCTATCATGAACAACATCAAGGCCTTCTAACTCTGAAAGAAGCAAAAAATACGCCGTATCTTGTGGAGAGTTCGCTAAGGGGCCGTCCATTAAGCACGTGATGTTTTGCAACTTTTTAGACCCCCCTGGTGTTATAATATATGGCGAGGTTTCAGAATATCCCCCCCTCCCCTCCGAAATCACGTGTTTTTTTAGTGCCAAGAATGAAGAGTTTTTAATCTCAATTCGAGTCAATTTTTAAAAATTGTGAAAGCGCTCTGCCTACCCCGTACGGGACACGGCGAGATGGGTAAAAAAGTGCTAGCTGTTTAAATTTGATAGAAAAAATAAATGCACGTGATTTTCTTACAACACCCCCCTCCTCCTGCGTGATCTTTCGTGATTTTTTAAGTTTGGTTTATTGCATTCTTCTCCCGTCCGGATAATAAAACATCGAAAAAGGGATAGAAATACAGAATATAATAATTAAAGTTATAATGATAATATTATTAGTAAATATAAGTTACATTTGAGAGAGCCCTGTGCCAATGAGTAATTACCTTTTTATAGAGTCGTTATTTCACACGTCTACACCCAGTTTTCACATGAATTATTCTTCTTTAATGTTTCCTAGATTCTGAAATCATGCTGCTCTAACTGTCTGTTAGAAAGAACATTTCTATAATTTATTTCATTAAAATTTCAGATTTGAATTTTGTATTTTATTGCGCTTGCCGGAAGTTGAATCCCACATCTCGAAATAGCTACAGGCCACAAGACCAGAAATAAAAGTACAAAAACAGAAAAAAAGAAATTTCAATAGATTACCAGTTTCCCATGTCAAATGTTTTCATTTTAACCTACAAATTATAATATCTCTGCATGGGGGGGGGGGGGCGTCCATTAATCACGTAAGCTCAAAAGGGGGGAGGGGAGGGGGGTCTGGAAAAGAATCACGAAAGATAACGTAGGACGAGGAGAGGGTTCTAGAGAAAGTAGGTATTTATTTTTTTCTAGAAAAATTAAATAAGCATAGTTACACTTTCAGAAATTAAAAAAAAAACGACAAGGATGCCTATTGACAGTTGGCCGTGGAGAGAGCTGTTCTTCCTCCCATCAGGGTCCCGAAGACGAAGAAGACCCTCTCATACTGTATTCCGCTCCTTCGAAGCAGAGCTGAGGAATCTGGACATGGTGTGGGAGAAGGTCATTAACATTGCGCAAGATCGAGCGCAATGGAGAGGTCTTGTTGCCGCCCTATGCCCCTAAGTGGGGCGTAAATGGAGTTTGGATTGGATCTTTATACTAAAAAAGTACACGTGATTTTTTATGGTATTATTAAGATAATGAAAAGAAAATAACATTTTATTTTTGGAAGTTTTGTGTTTTGGAGTAAATATTGCTGATCAATATACAGTGAGTTGACAAATTAATTTAAAAAATCCTATTATGGAATGCCTGTGTAAAAAAACATCATCTTTACAATAATGGACATATATACAATTAATGTAAAAACACAAATTAGATGCACTTCAGGCACATCACAGAAATTTCCAATAATACCAGTACACCAGGGGACCCATAACCATTATGAACAGCAGTGGACTGAGGACAGATCCATTGTTTATATTATTTATATCTTCATAAAAAATGTGTTGTGATCTCGATATGCAATACGAAAAAAACCGTATCCACATCGAGATTCCAAAAATTTAGTAAATTTTTTTCTATGATTCGTGGCGTCGCACTAATGGAAACGGTCAATGAAACGCAATATGAGCTTATCCACAACTTACATCACATGTGAATATTTTACTACTACACCGCCATCTGTTGGAGTGTGTCATAAACACATTTACTGTCTTTTTATTATTATGAAGGCGCAATTAATTTTCAGACAAAAAGATAATATTTCATATCAGGACGAAATAAATATTTTTTTCTTTGACCATGCCTAGGTGTAGAGCGAATAGTTTAAGCGATTTATGTAAATTCTAAGAACCCACCAGATTTTCCGTTTGGCCTTCTGATTTCTTTATACGATATCAGGTAGTATAACTAATTAGAAGACTAGTAGAGTGGTAGAAATTTGAAAAAAAAAACTAAAAACTATATTAATACTTTACCTTACGAGCCAAGAAATGAATGGTACCATCAAGACTTTGCTTTTCGCGGATGATGTGGTATTGACATCGAATAACCATGCACCATGATATACAAAACACCTTAGAAAAATGGATGCAAATATTGGAGGACAACGGACTAAAATACTGAATATCTTTACTTGCCATTTGAAAACCCAGATGCGCCAACCCCATTAATAAAGCTTGACGGGGAAACATGATGAATTGCGACTCGTTCAAGTACGGATCACTTATTCATAAAGACGGAGGATATTCAAGAGATGTGGACCATAGAATACTACTTGTGGGGTGGTTGAAGTTTAGAGTAACTATCTGGTGTCTTATGCGACCGAAAAATGCCGATAAAACTTAAGGGAAAAATATACCAAACCATCGTCAGGCCTGCGATAATGTATGGCTCCGAGTGCTGGATAGTATACAACACGTCCACTAGACAGTTAGAGACCGCAGAGTTGCGAATAATAAGGTGGTCAGCGGGAGTATCATTAAAAGACCGGATAAGAAGTACTCGTAAACGAAGTAGGATGGGTGTCACCGATATTAACAGTGAATTGGAAGAGAGGCAACTGAGATGGTACGGGCATATTAGACGGAGACCACCAGAACACACGGTTAACAAGGCGATGACTGTAAATCCTGCAGAGAAACGGCCTAGACGAGAGTGTCATAAGGAATATAAGAGAATATAACCTGAGAACGAGAAGAGCCGACACTAGCAGCCTCCAGAGGCAGTAAGCTGGAACAAGTGGCAGGAAGAAGAAGATCTTGTCTCATATAAGTGTGCGTTTACACAAAACAAACATAGAACCAGATCCATATATAGAGCGTTCCCTTATCTTGTCGCTGACATTTACACCAGTGTTCTAGTTCTTGCTTGCTGTAGTTTTCCTGGTGTCGATATCAACGATAAAGAATGAATGATCCATCTTCAGCTCTGGCTGTTTGGTATAAATAAACGCACCCTAGATGTATCAGCACGGTCTCGACTCTCGACCAATACGCGTGGCGAATTCTATTGTTGATTGAAGTAATATTTATTGAACCGCGATAAAATTGTGTAGATAATAATTAATAATAATTATAATTGTAATTGATAATTTGGTACAATGACGTGACTTTGTAGTAGAGACTATGAATCCAACTACAACTAGGAGTAAGTATATAAAATATACATATATTTTGAAGTCATTCATTAGTTGAAACAATGAATGAATTGTTAGGTTGAAAATAATCCTTGAAAGTTTGACATTTGACAAATAATGACGAACTATAAATCATTATTTGTCCCAAGCTACAGCCATCTCGGTGACGTTAATTTTATAGCTCCGTTACACGAATGAAACGAACAACGAGTGTATTTAACGACGAACATTGATTGTATTCTTTTAGTCTTAACACTGGTGATTTGTGCACTGGGACTGTTAAAAAATGCTTAATTAACTTAAACATAATTTGTCGGAACAAAATCATAAGAAAAAAACAACAACTTTTCAAAATATTGCGTCAAACTGTGGGGCTATTCTCGTAATCAATCGCTTTTAAAAATGACTTAACGATAAGATTAAGACACGATCGCAAGCAGTCGTATTCACAAAACTATCGGAATCTAATCTTAATCCTATCTTGAACTGGATCATTTTCATACTGATATTTCAAACATAACGAATTTTTAAGATATCTACTAGATATCTTGTTCTGTGAATACCCATCCGCCATTTTATGATTGTCAATCAAGAAAAGAGCGTATTAAGACCGCTACGAGAATAAGGCCACTGGTTTATTCAGGATTAAAGGTATCTCAAGACTGTAAGTGGTTCCTTTGTCGAGCCTTCTTAAGGTAGGTACCGATACACTGTAGAGTCTAGAGAGTTATCTAGCTATAGGAAGCAATATCTATCTTTATTACTCTAAAAAGCAGATCTGTTTCTCTAGATAGAGAAATTACAGATGTACCTGCAAAGATTTGAATAAACTTACCAAGTGCACAACGCACGTTTAAGTAAGGTTGAGTTCACGCTATATTTAACTGCACGTTCTTTTACAGTATACTGTATATCTGAACAAAAACATAGTGACGATTTTTCAACCAAAATGTGAAAGGTTCTATGTATAATGAATGTATCCTTGAGTATTCGTTAAAACAAACATACAGCAAAAACGTACAGTATAGTGTTGCGTGAACTCAGTCTTGGTACCTATGATTTTAATAAAAAAAAAAAAAATAAAAAAAATAAAAATGATGATGCTCATTAGGCCCTGTTCTAACTGAAAAGTAATGAGCGATCATACAATGTTCTCAATTTGAACGATTTCCAGTTAGGACACACGGTTAGAGTGCTCTATTGAAAGAAAAAAAACGTGTACGATATTGTAAAGGTTCTACCTAGAGCTTAAGATATAGTAATGTTTGAGTTTTACACTTCTAGACCCAAAAAACTGCGTTATTGATAAACTCAGATCAGTGGAAAAAATAGCTCAGCGATAAAAAATCATGCGATAAAGCGTCATCGAGGTAGATTAACCCATATTGCTTGATTGTGAGCTGATCTCTGTACATTTTGCCCGCCATGTTGGATTCTACGTCAACTGACAGTTGTTTCCAGTATACAAGAAAGCTTTCTGTAATAAATACACTTTATATTTAAGTTTTTTTCCTTCCCATTATGTGCTCCTTACATATTTCGGTCTATTGTATTTTGGTTTATCATTGTAATCATAAAAAAATTTAACAAATAAAGCAAATATAATATGCATTCCCGTAATCATTCGAGCGCTTACTTACAATCATGATGCACAAACTAATTTTTTAATAAAGATAATGACGTTTTGAAGAAAAAACGAAATGCTTTTTAAGTAGGTTCAAATATGAAATTCAGTATAAATAAATGAACATTATGGAACTAAAGGTGTGGTATGATGTAATGCAACTTTTTATTTTCTGAAATAATAATCAGAACTTAACTATATTTTGATAGAAAATAAATTATTAAAAAATAAGGTACCTATTCTACATCAATAACTTGAAATCATTCAAATCTGACATAGCGCATCTTGGTTGTAAACACTCGCGTTTTCCCGCTACTATTTTGTTTGTTAACAAAATTTTGTGCAAAATGTCATTTTCATACATAAAAGTCGCGGTTTTTATAAATAAAGTGATCAGCGTATCGGAAGTGATCGTGTAATCATCGACTTTTTTTATGAATAAGACAATATGGCTTTTGCTAGATCAACTCCAGCTAAAATTGGCGGAAATAGGTTTTGGTTTTTAAGGTTCTAAATCTGAAATTACCAGTATACGTACCTACACAGTTATTACACTTTGACATCTTTTAGAGAAAGTTGTCTAAGTTTTGATGCTTTACTGAATGGACAGAACACAATCTAAACAATCTGTTATAAGAATGGTTCAATTTTCTTTGTGAAAATATTCCTCAGCAATGTTTAAACTGGGTAAATAAAACGGCTGTCCCAGTTCTTGAGTCAACAGTGTGAAGGGGAGACGGGCTCAGTCTACTGTCTCAGATTACTGTTCCAATATTTGACCGACACAGACTCGATGACGTCCAGAAATGAGTCATTATGATTCATAATCAGAATTATACGAACTCCTCTATTTATTTTAAATCATTTGATTTATTATATTTGAGCGTAATTTAATCTATCTTGAAGTATATGAGTGTATAATTCCCGTCGACAGGGTGATGTTGGTAATCGTAAATGGAATCCTTGCCACAGTACTTACTTCACCTATCCTTTTCCAAGGACATATTAAGAACAATAAATTATATGATCTGTGATCTATATAAAAAAAATACACTACGACGGCAACTCATAAATGTGTCGAAATCCATATTTTAATACGTTTTCATCATTAAGTATCTCCGTTTGCATAAAAAAACGGTAAAATTTTTTAATAACTCTCTCGTGAATCACGAGTTTTAACTCATTTTCAGAAGCTTATTTGTACACGTATAATTACATTTTAACCATGTTTGTCTGTATTTAAATTGTTTTTTTTTTCAACAAACTATGAAAAATATTTATTCTGATTTTAATTTTAACCCATTTTTACACAGTACTAAATTGTTTCATAAAATATAATTCTGTGTGTTTTTTTATCAATTAAAGGGATAGTCTCCTGTGTTTTTTTATCCATTACTAGCAGAGAGGACGAACCTCCACTCTTTTCTATCTAAGCACACTTCTTTCGCTTCTTCCACCAACATAATAAAGTCACACATTGTTACGCCTATAGGGCTCGGGAGATAAAAACATGAAAATATTATGAAATATCTATAAGCGAAACAAACAGAAAAATTTCAAACTACTTCGGTTAGTATACTAAAACCCGTGGGAGGTATTGTGTGAGGAATGCCCTCCCTGACCCCTCTGAGTAATCCTTTCAGAGGCTCTTCTAATGAATTTAATTTAATGGTTACACGACTGTGCAACTTGTAACACAAAACAAGTGAAATTTAAATCCTCATATAATACGAACTTGGGTATGAACAAATATTATGATTAGTAAACTAGATACTCAAACCTCTACTGCCACCAGCCAATTAATCCAATTTGGTATCACTACACAACAACTATTATTTATTTAAACACTACTAGCAAATAAACTCAATCACTAGATGTAACTATTACTTAATCTCTACTTGTTTACTTTAATACGTCACTCACTACGCGATTACCATATACCCGACACCCCTCTACGCTTATTTCCAAAAATAAACCGAAATTACACTTTCACCGAATAACTAATTATTTTACAATAAATCTACATGTACTGTCGAATCAAAACACTACGTCAAAACTCTAAAACAACACAGGCAACCGTTAGTAGCGTAAGTCAATGTGCGTGCAACTACGTATTAGCGTGTTATGAGGGCTCGCCGTGCCATACAGCTATTTTTAAGAAAGCTTCCGAGAGGCGGAGTCAGGACAAGGAAGGGGGAAAAAAATGGAGTCAAAGGATGATCTTATTGGTGGAGGCGCCTGTGATGTAGTGTGCGAGGGAGACAGGGTAATTGTTTTTGTGACCACTACAAAATGTCTACGCGCGTGAAACATATAATAAAATAATATAATTATAACATATCTTTCCGTATGAATCTTCATACCTAGTAATCAATAAATCTTTTCTTTATACATGATTTTTCATCTTAACTGATAGGTTAGTATTATGATCTACGTTTTTCATAAACCTTAATTTAATACATTTCTTAATAATAATCTTTTGAAAGCTTAATTCTTAAAATTAATTACAACCTTATGAATATAGGGAAATCTTATATACTAGACATGTTCAATAATTGTCTTAATATTAATTCTTATTCTGATTACTAATATTGGCCATTAATTAATCATATCTTAGATAAATCTTAACCTACATATATACTGCTTCTTAATTAAGACGCTTATCAGTAATTAAGCTAACATGCCTTAATCCATAATACATCTTATAGTCTTATAATCTTCTTACATTTCCTAAACATGAAGTACCTACACATTCATTTAATATGTCTTATTGATAGCTTACTTACTTAATCAAAACATTGTAACATCATATAATGACTACCTACATATTTAATCCATAAATCAATCTACATCTCTATAATACTTATAGCAACCTCAAAACATAAGTAATAATGATCTAATTTATATAATTAATTACTTGCCTACTATTTTCTAAATACTGCTTATGTCCATTTTGTGCAAATTATCTCCACTGTACAAATAATTCATTTCTCATACATCTACACATTATTATTCAGTATTTAAGTCTTGTTTAAACCCTAGTCTATTATAGAACAACAACATACCTACTTCTGTTAATTTACAGTTACAACTACATAGGTACATAATTTAATAATCAAAATACAATACATTCTAAGCAATTATATGCACTCAAGAGCTACCCTTATCTACGGTGTTTCGAAGCATCCAAAAAAACCCGTTTCACTAGAATATTGTGAATCCTTAAAATTAAACAAAAGACTATGTTAACTATGTAAAACCCTTATCTACAGTATCCGAGTAAATTAACAAAAGGGCATTGTAATTCATATTGCCTGGTCAAAACCTGGAGCAGGGCCATGTTCAATTCGGTCGCGCCTTCCTTGTCTATACGCAGAACGTGAGTGAATTTACTCTGAGGTATTGCAAAACGCTAAGGTACTGAATTTGTAATTTATCCAACAGTAATGTGACTCTACTATGGATCGCCAACCCACTTCAATTTATTAACCTACTATACATTTTATATTAAAAAAAATTAACCGCCCATGGCAAGTGCCTTCCGGCATAAGCCCGGGGCACGCCTCTGTTCGTCTTCACCCAAACTAACGGGAATTCTGTTGTTTACCATATCGGTGTTCTGGGATAAGCCCGAGCCTTTGTTTATCTATCAGAACTTTCTAAAATTTTTACAATGCATCCTACCACACTATTTTTCTAAGAACGGATTTTTGGACGCTGTAGGGTGACCACAACAACATAACTATTTCATTTTTTTGTTCATTGTTGTTTACTACTTTTTCTCTGAATGTTTTTTTTGTCATTTGTTCTTCTTCTTCTTCAGTCGATCCCTCGATGCCGAGGATCGTGACCGCCATGCATCCCCACCAACTCCCTCCATCCCTCCCGGTCTTCAGCCATTCTTATGGACCCATGCAGTGTGGTCCCCGTTGTCCGCCTAATAAGGTCAGTCAGTAATCACTTATTCGAGCACATATTTACAGCGTCTGAAATAAAGCAGATACCTTCATTAGAAGCATCATAACAGCAGCGTTGCTAGTCTAGAAGAGTATATGTTTTGAATACTTCTATCTAAGAAGGCAAGCGCACATTTTGTACGTATACAGGGTTAGAAATAGCGGCGCCCATATCGAAAATGAATTATAAAAATATAGTTCAGGTTTTTGTTATGTTTTATTAACGTATTTTAGCTACTTTTACCTCAAACTAAAAATGTACCCTCTACTAACTTAACTGTAATTTGGTCAATGTTTTGCTTATTTAGTAGCAAGGGGTATACCTTATTGAATAGCTAAAGAGACGTAGATTTTTTTCCATAAAAGCGCTTCAATGTGAAAAATACATAGTGATTTTTTTTTTATTCAGACCTTTATCCAGCAATATTTTTAAGCTTTTGAAAGAAGTTTAGCTTTTGTTAATCATTTTTATTAATTGACATGTTCTCTAACTAGATTACTTCAAGAAAAGGACCCTAATGTCCTGTCCTGCTAAGTTGGTCGCATGATCGTGCGATTGCGATGGTCGCATGAACGCATAAACTAATTTGTGATCGCACGATGAAAAATGGTGTGTCCTAACTGCCATCGCATGATCGCGCGTCCACTTTCCTTGACAACACTAACAAATAAATATGAATGTTAGTAAGTAAGAACTTTTGGCAAGTAGGTGTCGTATTAATCGCATAATATTACGTTTGCTGCTGTTGGTTAGGTTTTAAGTTACAATTTCTTATTATTTTTTTTATTTCTCTAGAAGAACGCGCCGACATATCAATTTGTATGGATTTGGCGAGACTTTACTATTGTACCTTAAACTTTGTAATATTTTCTCTTGTTCTAGTTCTAATAAAAACAAACAAAAATATCGATTCAACAGAGCAATACAAGCGACGCGCGATCATTTCAAACAAGGCACCGATTGGAGGATCGAATTTACGTCTGTCCGACTGCCCAGTTAGGACAGACAATGTTATATGTTTGAACAGGGCGTCCGCGATCATGCGATCATCGCAATCGCACGATCGTGCGATCTATGAGCTCTGATCCGAAAAAATCGATTAAAAAGCTAAAATTTTAGAATTTTTAAAAAATCGATAAAAAAGCTAAAATTTTAGAATTTTTAAAAAAATCTTTAAAAGTTAATATCTCCATAACGGTTAAGTTTCGGACACCATATTAGCGGATCAAATCCATCCGAAATATCCTGAATAATAACGTCCTATAATATTCCGCACGACTTTCCCTGTAACACAAGTTACGTCTTCCTTGTTTCAGTAGGTGTTACAATGCCCGTATAACCGTACGCGTAAATGATGTAAGAACTTCTAAAATTAAAATCGTTTTGTAACAAAATTAAATAATGAATCGTTTCAAATGATGTGTTTACATTATCAAAGTCGTATTTTGATCTCATTGTTTTAAAATTCGCTCAATAAAAAAAAGATAAATTGAGTTGTAAATAGCGCTGTCTGGAACAGGTACACAAATTAATCTATTTCTAGACAACCATGTCAATATGATTGTGGTGTTCTTTGGCTGTTGAATCCGGTTGGAAATAGACACGCGTCGCTCCCGTCATCAGCGCGTCAATCGATCTATTTAATTTGAATGACCAACACTCCCATTCATCATCTCACCCCCTCCAGATAGACGTCACATGACACCCGACCTGTTGGGTTCTGTTTTACTGACAGTTTATCCTATTTTTGTACGCTAACTCAACGTTCTTACGTCATTTGCTTTTGTATTTTGTGCAAAGTTTTCAAATGCTCTTCATCTTTTGTTTTCTATGTCGGGTCGAATACCTATCACCAAACTCCAAACAGCGGCTATTCTGGGACCGCCAAGAACTGGCAGTCGGGGTAATAAAACCAATACAAAAGGCATAGACTGATGGTATTATTAATTACAACCATTGAAAAGGGATTAGGATCCCAAAATTTTTATGGCCCCGGCTGCCAGTTCATTTCGAGGATACTATAATGCCTGTGCCTTAAATATAAGATACATATCATCATAATTTCGGAAGTGGAACAAACAATGTCGATGATAGCTATAAATTTACATAGAAAATGATCAATTGGATTCGAACGTTAATGTACCTAAATAAGAAATTTGTACATTTTGGAAGTAGGAGATTTATCATTTGACCACATGACGAAATCGTTCTAAGTTGCTCCTCAATTTCAATATTAGTACATAATATAGTTATACCCAGATGAGACAGTGGGTCAGAATACTTGCGACATACAAAGCTTATCCATTCATCATAATATGCTGCATCCTTAACCTATTCTGGGGTCACTGCTGAAAAATTTACTTCAAAACCTACGTTCATGGCATGGACGTAGCAATAGTTTTCATATGGAGGAGTTCCAAGGGTAAAATCTAACCGCACAAATCATAGTCGTATGGGGGGGGGGTCCGGACCCCCAGAACCCCCCCCTTATATACGTCCATGGGCATAGGTATAGTGAAGAGGTTCCTAGTTGCCAGAAATTTACAATTCAACTGTTTTTCAAATGCAATTACTTTCCGGGTTTGGACAGACTCAAGTTGGACGGGACCTGCCCCCGTAGACAAAATCAAATTGGCGTTCAACTACAAACGAAGATTTCGCCAATGTATAGTGCGAAAAAATTAACTGTCCACTGGAACATAATATAAACAATTATTTAAACCAAACAACTACTCTACATTGTAGCATACCGACCTCGGTAGCCTAGTTATACTAGCATGAACTTTAGATCCGAGGTCCCGGGTTCGATTCCCGGTCGGGTCAGAGTTTTCCCAAGTGTTTTTTCACTTGAAATTTCTACCCGGGGTTGGCCTGTCTCAGATTGGATGGGACCGGTTGACTGGAAAAAATTGCCTCACGCAATAAGTTCCGCTGGCTATACTGACACCTTTGTATAGAAAAGTGTTATTATTATATACCTATTAAGTCGATCGCCAAATGCAATTTGTCTAGGTCTACAGTTGACTAGAATAAAATAAATATTGTTGTCTATTCGTTTATTCGTTTCGTTTCTACGCAACGAAGTTGCTTTTAAATTATACAAAATACATATGTATGTTACATCCCATACAGGATCAAAGGGAGGCAACAAGACAGGCTTTTAAACAAGGCTTTTAAATCATATTCAAACAATATTAGGTGCAGTCGGTATAACAGAAAATGCTACAAAAACAGTTATTTATACATATTATAGACATCTTTTGGCATAAAGAAAGCATGAAAGCATAGAAAGCAAAACTTGTATTGTGAAAAAAGAGGATACTCGGCAGCGGGATCGAACTATCAACCCTCACTACGAAAGTCAGCGACTGAGCCGCTCGGCTACCAACCACGTAATTAATCTATAGCTTATATTAAGAGAATTTTTATACGGTTTAATCAACTGATAATAATTACGTTAAAATTTACATTATTTGACGGCATTAACGTTTTTCTATTATGCTAAGCAGTGTAATTTTTATATATTGATATAAAAATCATGCTAGTCAGAGTTTGAAAGTTTACCTAAGGCTTTTTCCAATTGTTTGCAAATCAGCCGTAGTTCGCCGAAATGCCTACTAATTTCAACGAAACGTAAGAACATTGACTAAACAACCCAGCAACAGTTCAGTATAAATAGCTTGACGGTAAGAGATCCGGTTAAAACCAAATCCCGCAGACAATTTGATATATTTACTAATGGGGATACAGTGGATAAGGTCAATTGACTGAATAATATCTTACACAAATATTGATAAGCAAACAGCTGATTCCGGTCTCGTTGATCAGACTTTAAACTTACGTGTGTAATGTTGTGATATTAATTGTTACACGTTTTTATTGCAAGTTAATCGACAAGGAAGCCGAAATGGAGGTGACAAAAAATTATTACAATTTAAAAATCGAACATGAATAATAATAACTTTTCGATAACATTGGTTTTCCTCTATGTATAGTTTACTTGCTTTCTCCAAATTCTCCAGATGCTGTTCGATGTCATAAAAAAACAAGTTTAGCTTATCATTGTCTATTGCTTTTAATTTGATTTGATTTTATTCCCATTCATTCTCCATTCATTCAATCGAGATTTGCCAGACCAGACCTTAGACTAGATACTTATTTAGACTTAATTTGCTCCTGTAAGGAGGCTGAAGATTGACACAACCAGCCATGCCCTGAAAATTCCATCAGTTTTCTTAACCAAACTGTGTAGTGCGTATCCCATATTAGACCATAAATAATTAAAATGATGCATCATCGCCTGGCGGATGACCTTAAATAAAGCGCTGCTACCTTCTTTGTTAAACTAGCTTCTCCAACAGACGTTGTCCTGTGGTCCTAACTATAAATATTGAATTCGAATTTGTATAAAGATACATTAATTACCTTTAAACCAATACAATTCCGACCAATGAATATGTTTTAAACCATATATTTTCCATCCGCATTCTTTCAATCTCACTAACTATCAAACAATTGACAGTTTCTGTCACACACCAATTTAATTTAAAAACTAGAATTTAATAAGGTATATTATAAAAATCATGCATCCACTAAGAATTATTTTATTATTATTATTTATTTCAATTCAATTCAATGTACAATTAGCAAACACAACACAATTTTAAAGTATAAAAACAAGATTAATTCATGCATGTATTCAATACAATTCAATAAGTGATATGGGTATGTTAAAAGATAAATAAATTAAGTCATAAAAACAATGCTAGATAAAATACATAAAAAAATATAAATATAATATATGATAAGTCAAACAATAAAAGTCACAATCAAGTCATAATTTAAATTTTATTACCTTAAATTCAATTTCAATTTATTTCAATTTCAAAATCATTGAAAATACAATATGTACCTACAATATTAGGAAATACAACACATAACAAAGTCATAAAAACAGTCAAACAATAAAAGTCGCAAGAAGACGCATTAAAAATTTACAAAAACGACTCTCCCTCTCTCGAAGTCTTTTAGAAAATAATGCGAATGCTGCATGAATTCAAAATAATAAGAATGATACCTACTTTAAGTTTTCTCTCAATGTTTCGTACAAATATCATTATTTTTAACCTCCTACATAAGAACCTCCTCCTGACAATAGCAAAAACAAGAATAAAGAATGAGCGAAATTGGTCTAGCCGTTCACGCGTGATGCGATGACAACGGAATATTGTCCGTATTTATATATACAGATAAAAAAAAAAACAGACGACTTGTATATTGCAATTTTAAGGCTTAATAATAATTCATGTGTGCAAAATGAGATTTCTTTTTATTCGTACAAGTTGATATATCGCGCGAACTGTCGGCCTACCTTTGTGTTTGCGCATCCATAAAGTATATTTTTAATGTAAACTAGCTGACCCATCGAACTTCGTCCCGCCTTAAATTCAATAAAATATTGATGGCTAACACGACGTAGCTAACATACCTGCATGACTATTCATTGTGAAAAAATCAAAACTTATGTGGTTGTAATATAATAATAATAAGTTTATTTCAAAATAATAATAAAATCTCTACAGAAATAGGTTATTTATAACACTTGTACTTATAATCTAAAACTTTACATTACCTCACTGGGTAATATAAAGTTATATTACCTCTTTTCTTTTTTATGTGAGGCGCCCTTGAGGTGAAGATGTTTCACTAAACGGCGCCATAGAAGTTGTCCAAGTATTATTATTATTATACAATTACAATGTCGGTAACATTACTGCCATCTGTGGAAACATAGGGAAAACAATGATCTATAGAATCTTTCAACCAAAATATCAATCTACCAGATATCTTTTTCACCAACAGATGGTGGTGGCAGAACCGGTTAGAAAATCGTACTAACTTTAATATTATATTTTATATCATTTCTTATTATTCAACTTTTTATTACTTACTTTTCGAATCCGGACTTCAGACTTTGCCACTCCAGTATGCAGCGACGGATATCGCTTTGTCATTCGCCCTCACAAGGTCCTCCACCGCACAAGTCACCTGCATCGACGGGCAGGTGACTTCAACTTTTTATTAGTTGTTATGTCATCCGGAGCGGAGAAGAATCCAATAAATCAATCATCGGAAGAATCTGTTCAGCCGATCTCGAGTTATAAGTGTTCGCACTAACCCGACTTTTATTTATATTAGAGATTTAAACAAATAGCGAGCTCATTTCTCAAAGCCATATTAACTCCACAAATTTTCATTTTCTTTTCGAGCTAAATAAGAAAATGTATCACAAGCACATTCAGCATTCAGGATGAATGAAATGTCATTTCGGGGTCATTTCAACTGTTCATCCGTGTGGAATCATAGATTGGGGGTATTATAGCTTTCCATTTCGAAGAATCGCATTTCATTGCGTGGGCTGTTTTATTTACTTGGTGGACAATGATGTGATACGTCATTCTTATACCGGTTGCCTAAATGTCAAGTGGAGCTTTCGTATCTAATAATGGTCGAAATTTACGAAAAAGGAAACACTTTTCATTAATATCTATATTATGTATTATTATGGGGTGATTTCTAGCACTGATTGCAAATACATACATGGGAATTTTTTTTGTTGTCAAGCCCATAAACTTATTTTCGAACCTTTCTTTAAAAAAAATGTTTTTTCATTCTTTCTTGAAAAAGTATACAATAAGAACCTTTTTTCACCTTTTTTCCCTAAAAATTGTTAGTTTCACGTCAATATTTCAAATAGGTATTCAATTACCCAAGGTCCTAGACGTTAATTGATTAAGCCATAAGATACTAACCAAGTAACGTTTTAGATCTCGAATTAATAATTTCAACAATAAGTAATTATTTTTTTCTGTTCAGCTTTGTATGTAAGTGTGAGAGCAAAGGGATTTTCAAATAGGGATTCTACGCTAAAATTTGGTTTTAACTGAATGCAACGGAGTGAAACAACATATAAAATAATGTAATATGTTTCATATGTGACTTATTTCCTACTACACCGCTATCTCTTGGATTTTACTCATAGTATATAAAATATACATGAGTCTTATAATCGGATTTCAAAAAAAAAAAATAGATTTCGCTGAAATTAATTTTCTCGACGTTTTCGAGGGTGTAGATTCCAAAAATACATTTTTTTTAAATTTTCGCGTACGCGTACGCCAAAAATGTGTGCCCACCCATAACTCATAGTAATTCTTATCCGATTTGATTGAAATTTGGTAGAACGGTTAGCCCCTCGATGTAGATGAGTCAGTTGAGATCTGTACCTTCAGGGGAACCCTCTTAAAGTATCCAAAGAAAATTTCACTTGTTCTAGAAAAAGGGCTAAAAAAGAAAATAAAATTTCCTCGAGTTTCATAAAATTTGGTATACGGGTTGGTCTTATGCTCCTACACATGCACGTAAAATTTGAAGTCCGTACCTTCAGTGGGTCCCCCTTAAAGTACCGATTAATATTGAATATGTAGTTCTAAAGCAGATAATAAAAAGCTTCAATAGTCGATATAATAATTCCAAGGATAAATTCATTTTAATCGTAAAATTATGAATTTTTATGCAAAGATATGTTTTACACGAAAAGGCTGTTATAATATACTACTATGAGTTCTGGGCTACCCTAGGTTAGCAGCTTTTTTTTTAAGTTACTCAACCATAGAGGATTTTTTTTATTACAAACCTATGATCCGTCCAACTTGGTCCCGCATCCATTATTATTTTAATTCTGGGTTAGGTCAAAGTTCGACGGGCAGGTCAGCTAGTGTGTTATAACTTCTTTTTGCGGCCTTCTGTCCCTGATCTTTCGAAACATGGCGGTGGTGGTTTCATTTTTTGTCCATCAAAATTATGAGATTGTGTTTACCACATTATTATTCACATTATCGTTGAGAAATGGATTCTAAATTCAGGAATAGTACCTATGACTCGAGTAGGTAGTCATTCTAATCAAAGAGGCGGTGCGTGGGCTAAACACAAAAGATTCCATGCAGCACCAGTGGCGGGTAATGACGGTGATAGCGTGTTTACTTTCTGGCTTATCACTGAGTAAATCAGACTGCCTCTGTAATCCTCAAATAGAATAATAATGCGTGTTCCACTCTCCACACTCCACTCTACTTACACTTTGATTACGATATTGCATCCGTATTACGTCAGAACAAACATATACAGGGGAATTTGTAATGGAAATCGTTGATCACCATATACTAAATCTTTTCTTCGATATTCGATTCCTGGTAATAGACGGAGTCTTTGGAAACATCTAGCTCAATATAAGAGCCTTTAAATTCAACTTTACTCTCACCTACTATAGTGGTGAACTCTGATATATCAACCATGGTAGAAACGGTCCTAGTAGATGATAGGATCGACCAGCAAAGAAGAGTAGAGTGCCTTGCATAGCTGTTTAATCTGCAGAGCATATATCCAACAATGTTATACATAAAAGCCCTCCCATCCATATTCGCCTAGTCCTATCTTCCGGAAGGAGTAAACTTTTCTTTCCAAAAATCCCCTATCCAAGGTGCCATACGATTTGTATCGAAGGATGCCTGACTTTTCTTTCTTTCCGTTGACTCTACAACCCATATCGAGTCTTAGCTGGAAATATTCATATTCTGTGCAGCATCTCTCCCAACCTCATCCTCCCACTGCAGTCTATGCTTGCCGAATCTTCAATTCCAATTCTCCCACCGGACTGTTCTTCAAGTATTCTTTTTGATTTGCGCATCGATGGCTGGATGCGTAACTAACGGGTATGCTTTTAACTAACGGAGGCTCCCTAATATTAAGCAACCTTTGGGTGAGTGATAGCCTTGATCATTGAAAGCTCTATTTGATTTCACTAACAACAACCCCTCCAGGAATTGAATCTTTGGGAAGAAATTCTAAAGGATGTTGTCACTAAAGTAGATTTTTACCATCCTGTATAAGTTCATACGTACGTAATGACTTATCTCTAGTTTGTCATTTGCGTGAATTATTCAACGGTTAAAATAACATGCTTATTTTGAAAAAAAAGCAATACCAAGAAAGTTGAGCACGTCATACCATAGATACACATATTTTCAACGTCATTAATAATAGTACCTAATACTAAGTAGATATATTCCTGAAATAGATTACAATAAAACAGGTAGACAACGCGTATCAGTTTAACGGTTGTTAAACAAAATGCATAGCATAAAATGTAATCGCGAACTAAATGTAAAGAGCATTGAAACTCATGCAATATCGAATTATAAACTCCCTTTTTAAGTTTCTTCGATGTCGGACCTATTTTCAAATGATTTCAGTCCGGAGAATTACATTTTTAGGTACCTACTCACATGTAGTTTTAATCTTCTTCTTCTTCTTAATTTAGGCCTTGTGGCCTGTAATTCAAGAGGTGGGTTTTAATTTGTAAGTTTTAATCTTAAATATGAAAATTTAATACTTTGAAAAACGATTTTGTAAACGAGAGTAAACTTATATAATCAAATCAAAAATACCGTAAGGGATTAGGCAACTTTCTATTATAATTATTGTACAAATTTTTCATGTCAATTAAATAAAAAAGACATTTCTTAAAAAAAAATGCTCTCGGGTACAAGAATTAGGTATATCAACAAATAATGAGCTATAGATAACTACAAACCAAAAGTGTTAAAGAACCAATGAAGAGGGCTATTGATTGTAATACCTAATTGGTATCGCCAAAGTAGGTAATATTTTTTTTTAAACTGGGAGCTGTGGTAAACTGGTTTTTACCATCACCCAAGCAAGTAGTTTATATTTTTATATTTATTTCACACAAAAAAGTCCAGTGCTTTTAAAATGTAATCAGTTTCAAATATAGAATGTCGAGCATAACATCATGAACAACAAAAATATCCAAAAAAGTGGCAGCACCTTATAAGCCACTGGTCTGTGGCTACATTCATGTTATTAAATTGTTTTATTGTGTAAGTGCGTGCGCGTGCTTGGAATGACAACCAGCACGTAGGGCCAGTATCCCCATTCACAACACCATTGCTATTCCATTCATGCTTGCTGCCAGCCAAAAATGGTTGTCGCATATTATGGATGGACATTTTATCAGGAGCACTTTGTCTTTTTTTCATACCCTTAAGATGTTTTCTTTGCAGCTTAAAGAAGCTCTTCTTGTCTCGCCATTGTTTCTACGCTTTATTCAATTAATATTGATAATTATTATAAAGGGATTTTCTACATAGTTTTCTTAGAGGTACCTAATTATATTCAAGACAGCTGAACTATAATTATGAAGAAAATACCTATGTTACCACATTTTGTTTTTTTTTGTCCGGGTGAAAATTTTAAATCGATTTTTTACCAATTCTTTGAGTGGCTATATATTTGAAACTCAAAGGATAGCTCATTCATTAGCGATAGTTTTTTTACGTGTGATCACATTAAGCTGTAGAAGACGGCCTTGCAGTCTGTGCTTTAAATTTGAAAAAAATACCATTTAAAAATCGAACATTTTTTGATTAAACTGTTAGTAATAGTTGTATCTATTATAATACTTACCTTTGAGAAGCAAAACCTGTCGGTCGCCAGGGATACAAAAGGGCCATCAAAAAAGAGTTTCATTTTTATTTGACTGGGAAAATTTGACACTTCTTCCCGTAGCGACAGTTGTATGTTGGAATCTTTGTCACATTTCGTTGATATCATATTTCCGCGGACACTTCATTGTCGTATGAACTTGCAGACGATTTTTTTTAATAATAGGTAATGAATCTGGGCTCTCCCAAAGTGATCAGAAATAGACTTTCGACATCTTTCACATAAATCAAAGCTTGCGTTGTGAAAGTGGAAATGGTCGGCACAAGCTTTCGATCTGTGACTTTTAGTAAGCTGTACGTACGAAAGCCGCCGACTGATACCACTGGTTTACCAACCACTTCAAAATACCTACATATATGATTGAATAATATTTATCATGGGGTTAGTTTTTTTCGACGAAAATATCGTGCTGGGGGCGAACTTATAATACTTATAGGATATTATTTGATATTTTTATATTTATAATACTAACTCGTATGTAAAAAGCTACCGTAAAATGCGTGGTCAACGACTTGTAGATTACGAATTTCCTGGAAAAGACAGGGTACTTTCAATATTGCACATAATATAAGCCGATATTAAAGGTCTACTGCCTTGAATATTCCGAAGAATTATTGTGGTTATTGTATTTTTAAGCTGTTAGTTTAGTTTTTAAAATGCAAAGTAGGATATTAAATAGGCAAACACTTCCCTGACCCAATAGAAATATGCAATAAGGTAGTATAAAAATTGTAAGCTGGGAATCATTAGTATAATTTATACATAAAGCTAGGAGCTTTTATTAGTGCTGAATGAAACAGTTGAGCCGTTGTTTAGCAGAACTAACACGCAAATCTAACCTTAAGAAATCATTATTAAGGGGAGATTTACGCAGATAAGTTTATCGTTATTTTTTATTACTTGCGTGAATTTCGCAACATAAAAAACTGCTTCTTAAGTTTTGTAAAGTAATTTATCCCTGAGGATAATAAGTCTCGGCCGAGGGTGCTTAATTGGTAGCAGTCCATTTTTACAGCGGCAACCCTAATGGACCTTTTATATATTTGTCCGTCGCTACCTTCTTCTTCCTTTTTATATACATCTCAGACCTGTTAATTTAGGAACCTTGGTCTTATTCTTGAATTATAAATTTACATCTTTTCGGAGGTTTTTCCGGTTGCCTACGTCTTCGGTCACTATGTTCAGCAGTCTTTCAGAATCCATTCTGCCAACAGGATCCCTCCAAAATCGCCTTCTATCTCTGTAGCCCTAGTATAAGTTTTCGATGATCGAATATCGAAACGATCATCGAAAGAGTTTTGAAAAATTTCCATACAAAAATGATCGAATGATTCGATCGTTTGATTTAAGAACACTATTTGCACGCTAATATGCGCTTATTTGCGTGCAAATAGCTTTCGATGAAACTCGTACTAGCCCCACTGCTCTATGTAACTTTTCTATAGCACTCTATAAATCATTGGCCTTTAGTAGGTATCTATGCGTGGATATCAAAAGTTCCTTGACCTTTTTCACACATTTTTACCTCTCGTTTTATGAAATTTTTGGTCATACACGCGTGCATTAATTTTAAGACGTAATACCAATGCTTTAGCAAGGCATGTACCAAAATATATCGTTAATGTTCTTAACCCAACAACACTTAAGCATCCCAGTCCTATTTCATTGAATGAATTAGGCAGATCATGATTATCATGGGCCCACTGTAGGTCCTAGGCCTCCTGTCTCTTTCTCCACTCCTCTCGTCTCAGTGCGATTCCCATCCATTGGGGTCCCGTGGGCCTCTTTACGTCATTTATCCATCCCGCGGGTGTTCCGCCCCCGTGGTTTTTTATCGCCCCTTGGTCTCCACTCCAGCAGTCTCTTCGTCCACCTGTTGTCATCAAGCAAAGTTCCGCCCAATTTCACACCTGCACAGCTTAAGTCTCAACCACACCACCCTTCATATAGGTACCACCTATTATTTCAGCATTTTGGGAGCTACTATATTCTCAATCTCATTTTTACACAAGAACAACATTGGCAATTATATCGCCGACAGAACTTACAGAACCTCCCTTATATATATTTTTGAGATTTGTGTTCAATCTAATGATGTGAATCAATAATGTATCGAATTCTTCGAAAAATCTGTCTAGCCTGTCACACTTCTGGCGCCAATATGTTATAATGAATATAAATATCTGATGCTGGTTGATGGATTCTGGACACCCAGTGCACGCATTCGTGGAAGAAATCATGTTCTTCCTTATGAAGAGTTGCTTACTAGACAGAGCCCGACTCTTATTAATATTATTTTAAAAAAATAATTGGTAAATACAATTTTGATAAGAACTCTTTTTTTACCATTAACGTCAATAATTATTATTTGATAACTGTGGGGCTATATTATGGAGGATGAGAAAAATATGCATTTTAGGTCAAGAGAATGAAGAGTTTTTAGGATTTATCGCCAAAACACGGTCTTAGAACTTTGGTTGCTTTGCAGTTGGCTACATATTTTTAATCTCTAGAGGGGGCAGGGGTGGGCAGCTGCCCCCTTTGGCGACGCCCTTGCAGTCGTACCTATATGTGATCACCACCTCACTTTTAAACTGATGCTAATTATTATCTCTTCTCTGGCCAACTTCGACATTCACAATACCTTAAAAATCTCGATTGGTGGGACAATAAGAACAACACTTATGCTGTATAAAACATTGTTGCGATCAGTAAGTAGCCCTAGTATAAGTTTTCGATGATCGAATATCAAAACGATCATCGAAAGAGTTTCGAAAAATTTTCATACTAAAATGATCGAATGATTCGATCGTTTGACTTTAGAACACTAATGGCACGCTAATAAGCGCGTATTTGCGTGCAATTAGCTTTCGATAAAACTCGTACTAGCCCCACTGGTGTATGGTACTGGATGTTAGGTGATAATTAGAAGGGTAGAAAACGCGCTACTGGTCTTTGAAAAGTGTTATAAAAATCTTTGGCCCTATTTGCGAACATCGAGTATTGAGAAGGAAGCACTGTAGTGAGATTGTTTAAACACCAAGTTTGTGTATTATATCTTCAACTAATTTTGTAGTATCGTGGTGTATTTGGTGCCCTGATTCAGCCCTGCAAACATGTACATGAGCCACAAGTACTAAGGATTTTTTTATGGATAAGGCAGGTCTCTCTTGCTTGCAACCATTCAGGTCCTGTAAGCACGGGCACGATCCAGTGCGCGCCACTTTTTGTGCAGCGTGTGGCGCGCTGATGACTGAATGGGACCGAACACAAAACGAGGAAGATATTCACGCCGAGGATGGAGTGTGACTGCATACTTACATGGAGACGAAGTTTTTTTACAATTAACCATTACAGTATTATTCTTTGCATTACCAAAGGTTCGTTAAATTATTTACGGATTTGGTTGATCATACCTATAATGCTTCGAAGGAGCGGAACACGGCATGAGAATATCTTCCCCGAATTCGGGACCCTGATGGGAGGAAGAATAGCACTCTCCTCGGCCAACTGTCATTCGACATGTTCCAGGCACTTCCATCTCCTCTCCATTATGGTAGAAGTAATTGGTTTACGCTGGGTGCGCCTGAAATACGCGCATAATAAATCTATGTATATAGAAATGGATCCGTATTTCCCTGGACGGCTGGACCATTATCGCTTATATACTTTTTTGTTGTGTTTGCTAATATCAGGGTTGAGTGAAACATTACAAAATGATACATACCTTTAGAACATTTTTGAAAATTTGGAGGTCTGTTTCCCTGTGGTACCTATCTTGTCCATGCAATTGCAATTTTTGCGTCTCTTGTATTCTCAATTGAGACACGGTCTTAAGTTTCTTCTTTGTCTTACCCATCTTACAATATCCTCTGCCTCGCAGATCCTCAATCGCTATAGGGTCTTATATACGGGACTGTCGCCGTAATTTATCATCCCCGTCCTGTATTACTACATGTCCCGTATTTTGATAAAATAATATCTTTTCGAAACTAAACAATAAACTGGGATGACATATTAAAGGCGTAGGATGTCCATTGTCCCACATTGAATCATTGACCACTGAAAATGGTAAAATGTTCAATTTTCAACAAGTTCGGTACCAAGGGCGGTTCCAGCATTGGCGCCAGGGGAGGGAGGGGGGGGGGGGGGTCACAACAAGTAAAAAAAAGGTCATTTACAAAATTTGGTATCTAGAAACTAAACTTTTCCTAAAAAAGGTCATTTACACAATTTGGTATCTGAAAACTACGCTTTTCCTAAAAAAAGGACATTTCCTAAATTTGATGAATCTACTATACTTTTGATCCAGGGGGGGGTCATAATTTATAATACAATAGAAAAGTAGGTATTTTATTAATTAATGTAAGTACTGTACTTACAATTTAAGGCCTGGACCCAGCTTGGGGGGGGGGGGGGTCATGACCCTCCTGACCCCTCCCCTGGATCCGCCCTTGTTCGGTACTATTGATCTCAAAACTCTAGTAACAAATAGCTTCAAGCTATGTTTTTATGCAAAGGAGAAATTGCAGTTTTACTTTGAAGCCACAAAAATCATGAACTCATTTATTGAGGCGATAAATAACAAACTTCTAGAGATACTTTGTAGTAGCATCATACATTGTTGCATCAGCGATCTACAGTCTATTCATTGCAGTGTTATTCTAGAACACTATAGAAACATTGCAATAAAATCTAATTGACGAATATATTATTATTGTAAAATTTCAAATAAAATTTTATTATAGGTAATTTTAATGCTCTTTCATTGCGTTCCACAGATTTTATCCACTTCGATTCCTGTTAGAGTCCAGTAGCTGAAAATTTAAGGGCTAAGTATGCTTTTTCAAGAATCAGCATAAGGAAATTGAAACATGAATGTACATATATAATAAGGATACGATCTTTAACATGGTATTTTAAGAAAAGTCGATGATAGAAATATTCAATCATTTCATGTGCATTCTTTCAATTGATTTTCAATGTAATTCTGCAGGTTAACGATTCTATTCAACAAATACTAATCGTCTTCTAAACAATCCATTGTTCATAAAACAATCTCTATACTGAAACATTCTCGGTGTTTTCGCTGACTTTCTTTTCAGTGCCATGAATCATACATGCAATCTATAAAGATTTCCAAAATGCTTTTGACAGAGTTGATTAGGTTTTCATTATTCAAAAACTATTCTTTTACGGTGTAATGAACCTTCTCGTACATGGCAATTATTTATGCCGCTGACTGGAATTATACCTATCTTACAGACTTAAGATTTTACCTTTCTCAATTGATTTTAGTTAGAATCTCATTTCGTTAATTCTGCCCCCGTAGACAAATTCAAATTGGCGTTCGACTACAAACGAAGATTTCGCCAATGTATAGTGCGAAAAAATTAACTGTCCACTGGAACATGTAAATAATTATTTAAACCAAACAATGACACTTAATGTAAAATATTAATATAAAATTATAAAAAGTGGACGGTTAATTTTCTTCCTACTCTACATTGTCGAAAAATTCGTTAATTTGAATTTGTCTAGGCCTACTGGCATATTTTGCTGGGTGATTTGGTAGAGTTTGACACTTCTTAAATGTGCATATCATAGAATTAGATCAATACTTGCATAGTGTTTAAATTGCAATTTTGACTATATTTTATCCCAGATCTGAAATTTGTAATCCTCGCTTGTGAGAGAATGTGACAATTACCAGTTAAAAGATAAAGGAATTCTACATTGACTGGGATATAAAACCTGAAAGAAATATTTGTAAAAACACCGCTCAAATGTTTTTTTTTTCACCACTTAAATGTTCCCAATTTGAAATTCCAATTTGCTGTTGGCTTTCTTTCGTAAAGTATCCTCAAGTTATAAACAAGACAGTCATATTACTTACTTGGAGCTTGGTTTAAAATTTCGCTTTGAGTATTACAATATTATGTTTACTTTTCAAATTGAAACTCGCTCCGTTTATAGACGCACCTGGTATTGTGTATTGGCTATGTGAAGTTTCACGGCGTGCACCGACATTAGGATTCCACTAAGTCAGTCGGCACTTTGTGACTATCTTTTTGATTTCGCTTAAATTTATGACGCTTCTTCTGCGGCCATTTCCCACGATACAGACATCTTATTTATGATAATGTTTTCGCAATGTGTCCGGACATTGCACGAAGATTATACAGTGCACACTTTTGTCTTTTTTAGGCGATTAATATCGCGGGCACGTACTTACTACGCCATTTCGATAAGATCACAATGAAATTTATTAAATTAATACGTGAGGTATGGCAACACCGTGTGACGGGCATCCATAATGAGATTTGCCTAATTGTATATATATTATCGTTGGCCGTTCTGTCTTTTCAACTAAACAGCAATTAACTAACCATTTCGCAAACTTCTTAAAAAGTCAACGGACCCGTTTGACATTGTCCTCTAGATTTTATCATTCGGTGTGATTCATCCAGTGAGTACCAGTCGGAAATAAGATTCGCGAATTGGTATTATGTGGAATAACTCTGAAGTAGTCCAGTGCGTAATGCAATATTCGAGGAATTACGCTATTAAAGTCAGTTTTGCTATACTTCTGATGCAAAATCATCAATTACCATCAACTCATCGTCAAATAATGCCCAAGTGCAATGAATGATTTCTAATACGAGAATAAAATTAGCTTGTTTCAAATGAGATAATTTCGCTCTACTTGCTTTCAAATAAATAAACACAAAGGCAGTATAGCTGGCGAACCCGAGGCTTTTTTTCCAGTCAACTTAATCAATCAATACTCCTTGTCTGAGCCTAATCAGGGCCATAGGGAGGACACACGAGCCCTCCATCGCACTATAGAACCCGGGACCTCTTGATCTTAAGTCCAAGCCTTTACTACTAGGCTCTTGAGGTCGGTTTTTTCACCATAGTCATTTTTTTATTGCCACGTTACTTTTATTCGTATCCATACAATCTTAGATTTTTTTCTCAATAATAACATGCAGTCACATACATTGACCCGTTTGTGTTTTTCTATACTCTTCCACTGCACAACTAAGCTTAACCCCTTACAAAATTATTCTTTGACCTTGGTAGAATAATTTAATTATTTCAGATTTTTCTGTCCTTTCTTGCATATGCATATCGAGAGTACATCGATCATTCCTTGAATTTAAACTAATTATAAAAGAGTTACCAAAAAATTCTAGGCGTGTTGAAGTGCATTTATAGCAAACGAACAAAAACCCAGAGTTTGAAAATAGAGTATATTTTCCAGATGATTGATACTGGACACCATGGAAACAACTTATTAGTAGGCTATGACAGTTCTTTCTGGTTATTATATCCTTGGTGACCATATCAACGATTAGGAAAACATACTCTATTTTCAAGCTCTGGGTCTTTGTTCGTTTGGTATAAATGCACGTTTAGCTGGATCAGAGCTGAAATATTTCATCACAATTACAGTATAAAATCATGCTATCTTTAGGCTTAAATACAAGAAAATGTAGAACAAAAAATAAAATATACAACCGTATATGTACTTATTCATTTCATTGTTGCAAATAAAAATATGGCAACACTGGACGTTTAAAGGCTCCAATGGCCTCAACACCCGATGAATGAATATATTCAGTTGTTCGTATTCCATTGGGGCATTAAATTCGTAATAGTTGGCACCGCATCGTGGCTCCATTCCAGCCTCGTTGGTCTCTAGCTACGAAGGAAGCCCAAATCGATTTATTGTAGGAGAATTATTGTAGCAAGCCATTTTCAACACAAAGCATTTGGTGAGCAAGAAGATGGAGCTACAATCGTATCCAGTTTTAAGTTTAGATTCAATCGCATTGAACAACGTCCTATAGAAGCAGCATTTCATTATAAAATGCGTCTATGAAATGGAAGCATTTAGTTCAAAATGCAACGCATTGATCTGTGCTTGATTATACAATTTTTTGCTTTTTCAAATATAGGTACTTTTTCTGGTTTATTTTTATTTATATTTTTACAAAAGTTTATAGTAATTAGAGACAGTAAAAGCTTTTGTCATTTGCTTTGCAGCTTGTCGTAATTTAAAAAAAAAAAAATTAGATAGAGATTAGAACACTGTTCAACTGCTTCAGTTTAGTCACTTATTTCATAAAAACCTACAATAGCAACAAACAAAAAATTGGTCCAGCGTGGGGCTAGTACGAGTTTTATCGAAAGCTGATTGCACGTTAATAAGCGCTTATAAGCGTGCAAATAGTGTTCTAAAATCAAACTATCGAATCATTCGATCATTTTTGTATGGAAATTTTTCGAAACTCTTTCGATGATCGAATATCGAAACGATCATCGAAAACTTATACTAGGGGTGCGATGACCACGGAACACTAGGGCTCCATTGAGATACTGAATTTTTACAATAACTGGAATGTTGTACAAAAGGTTGCCAAACAAAAGGGACTTTGGCTGACCAATCCCAGTCAGAATAACCTATCTAAATCCAATCCAAGCCCTCTTTACGTCCCATTTACGGGCATAGGGGGGCAACAAGAGCTCTCCACCGCGCTCGATCTTCTTAGTTAGTCAAATGTATGGTTATTTTTAATCAACTTCCGAAAATTGTTTATGATTAAAAAAAATTGTATTCACAAAGTTGTTAAGAATTCGTAAATGTGAATAAATTTTATTAATATTTCTATAAGATGCAAAGATCGATTCGCAATGTTTTTCTGCATAAATATATTGTTCTCTTCGGTTATATTTCCCTATTGAATATATCATTAGACGAATAAGAAGAAAAAGGAAGTGATTATTAGGTAAATTAATATATTTTTTCAATGAAAGAAATAATTGTTGTGTCTCAATATAAGGTTGGTACAAAAATTTTCAAGAATTTTCATAATACAGACACGGACTTTGCTCGTTGAACTTGAGTAAGAAAAGAAGAAACAAAATAGAAATTAACGAATATGTAACAACGAATGACTAAAAATCATTACTGATGTTCGATATTTAAATGGAATAAACCACTACGGGCTTACGACCGTCTACTACTGTTATTTCGAAGGCTGGCTTAGTGTGATCACTTTACGTTAACAACGTTCGCCATTAGGTGGTAATGTTTAAGTCTCCGAAACTCCTAATCATGAGAATACTCGACATGTTCAACATGTCGAAAAATCTCATGTAGGTATACCTACAACAAGTAGATATTTAAGAATTAATGAAATATAGAGATAAAAGTTGGAAATTATTGAGAACAAGAGAGCAACCAAATTTAAAGACTGCGACTGCAGTCATGTATTTGGCGCCAGGATATAACTATATCCATTTTTGTGAATGTCTCATCTTTATTGCCTATTGGCTTTGTTGGAGCACAACCTTCTAAGTATGTCTAGATTCTTGTGACCATTATTCAGGACTAGATCTTAACCAATATGTAACAACTAATGAGAATTCTAATAAGTCCTGGCTTCAGAGAAAGTATTTTACCTACTTTCGTTAAAAAAAGGTTTCAAAACCATAATTAAAATATAATAACTGCCTATGTTTAACGTTAAAATGTAATGCTCGCCAACTAGGTTTGTGGTGAAGGCACTACACTGCCCTTCTTGGCAGGCCCCTTTATAACACATCGAGACGTTTTTGAGATTAACAGGTTAGTGTGAAGGGAAATGAATGGCGTCAGGCTTAGTGGCAAAGCATGTTGTAAAGTTTGCAAAGCGGGTTGTTTTGCAACTCTTATCATCAGTTGGTCAGCGTGTCAACAGTCAAATGTCCACCGATGTTAAGTGACTCGATGTCACTGTTTCCAATATCTGTGATAAAAAAATAACAAGAGACATTATTGAACAAACTATTTTTTTTAGAAAATGAATCTGGGCTCACCCAGAGTAAGACAAATAAATTTTCGACATCTTACACACAGTCAAGCACGCGTTCTGAAATAGGCTAACGCCTGCGCTTTACTACTGTTTCAAATGCTGGCTTAATAGTCCGATCACTTTTAGCTAACAACTTTCACCACAAGGTTGTCGAATTCTCGAAATTCTAAATCATGAGAATCTTTATCGAAAAATTTCATGTCGCCGGCTGGTTTGGAACTTGCATCCCTAGCAGAGACGCTAGCCAAGTGACCCGACGCTAATACATATCTTCGCAGAACGTGTATACCATATTATATGCTGGGTACATGCAGATCGCAGAAATTATAATTATTTTATGCTAATTAAGTGATAAGGCATCTGACAACTGGTGAAAGCATTTAGCAACCAAATTATTTTTGTAACTGTTAACAGTACCTAAATGGCGCCAAGAAATTAATTGAAGGGATGAAAACTTAGTCTTTCTATAGGTATTATTTTGTAAAATATTTTTCTATATATATATATATATATCTGAAGCAAAAACTTTGTCACCAATTTAACTAAAAATATGCGGACCGAGGAGTATAAAATTTCCGAGGAGTGCCGAATATTTTTTTTAAATGATGTATAAAGAATGCATTAAATCAATAAAAAAAACATTACGAACGCTATTGATTGTAATATTATGTATTTGATACTCACACACGATGTATTTGACATTGACACAGACGCATATATTCTTTTGTTTATCTGTGGTCAAATTGAGAATAGATTAGTATTGTTTATCTTTAATAGAAAAAACTAAGCAACATTTCAAATTTGACGTATCCATATCATTGTTTTTGAAAGAAAATTGTGAAATAGCGATCGCTCAGTCTTTGACAATGTAACCTTGATAATGTTCAAATTGGTAATGGTCGTATTTCGAGCACTGGTCGACCACTAGTTCTATTAAATGTTTTAATTCAGAGAGAATACAAAATTGAAGTAGTACTTATACAAAGATATTTATTAGCTTTTAACATGTCGCAGATTTAGTTAATAAATTTGCTAATTCGCAATAAAACAAATTAAATTTACGTTTTATAGTCGTAGCAGTAGAGTGAGCCAGTGAGCCAATACAGAGACGCAGTCTATACTCCCAAGAGCGTCCCGTGGATATAAAGAAAATAAAAAAGATTTATGGGGCGAGGCGGAGGGAGGAAGCGAATGTGTAGCAGAGAGGGCGCCTTTGAGAGAAGTTTGGGCGTCAAATAGAGTAATGGAAATGGACCATTATTTTATTAAGAGTCCCTTAGCAACAGAGTTGGAAAGATGATAACTATTATACCCAGTCATATATTTCTTGGTGACATCAACTCGGATCTATGAACCTATTTATCTACTCGTATGACTCATTATTTTAATATTAGGAAAGTAAATCTTGGGGATGATATCAGCAAAATGGAAATTTAAGTTAAAAAAAGAAGGCTCATAAATGGTTGATATCATTTACATGGATTGAAGACAGGATTTTCTTAAATACACAATAATCCAACTCAAGTATTGGAAAGTGTGGTATTAGAGAAGTGGTTGGTAGACCAGTGGTATCAGTCGACGGCTTTCGTACGTACTGAAGGTCGTGGGTTGAATTTCGGTGCCGACTATTTCCACTTTCATAACACAAGTAGGAATTACTATAATAATTATTATATAACATACTTTTATTGAAATAAACAAATAAACTTAAGCAAAAAATAAAAATACAACAAAGAATTTAAATACAGATATGTACACAAAAACAGTGCAACAATTGAGCAGAACCCGTTAAGTCATTGAAATGGCTTATCAACAGCATTGCTTTATGTGAAAAATTTCGAAAGTGTATTTGTGGTCAAATTAGGTGAACCCAGATTCCAGTGCTGCCACCAGTCCGAGTATCGAGACGTTTGTCCGCGTGTCCGGGTCATAAATTTATTTAATGACATTTTTTTAGTGAATTTTCTACTTTCCGGATACCAAATTTTCGGAATATCCTTTTTTAAGTGTGTGTCCGGGTCAAAAATTTTACAAAGGTGGCAACACTGCCAGTTTCATTAAAAAAAATCTCGACAGACAATGAGTCTATCAGTGCCCCTATTCTCTGTTTTATCGGAAGGTAGTCACGGTAGTAAAGTGAGTATTTCACGATACATTTTGTATGAAAAACGTCTATACGTATCGAATGCGAGAATCGCTTTTGTTCCTAGAAATATCTCTGTGGCGGCGCTACACATGTTTCCCATACAAAATGTATCGTGTAATACTCACTTTACTACCGTGACTACCTTCCGATAAAACAGAGAAAAGGGGTTCAGATATTGGACAACCGACTTTTTTTTTGGATAATGAATTTGTGCTCATTCAAAGAGAACACAAATACACTCTCTGACTCTTTCACAGTGAGCTACTAAAAGCTTATGTCATGAAAGAGGAAGATGGTCGGTACCAGAGATCGAGCCCGTGACCTCTAGTACGTAAGCTGGCGTTGTAACCCCCATCAGGTTACCAACCACTTGAGAGGAGGGGATCGGTGAAAATTGTTGCATCGTGGAAGATCTTTTAAACTGAGCCAAAGAAGGTTGTAAGCCCTAAAACCTTTCGGTAGGTACTTTAGCAATACTTTACAAAAATAATGCGTTATCTATTATTAGGGTAGTATTTAAAAATATGGTATGTTTGTACGGTCAATTGTAATGTTCTAGATACAAAATAAATTTTAAGATTTATAAGAGAGAATAAGATTGTATTAAAATGCAAATAATTAATTTTTCCCCATACAAACGCGGACCAAATTTTCTCTCTGCGAATGGTAACGGAGAAGCTTTTGAACAAACATTAAAAGCTTTTCTGTGCTTTCGTAGACTTGGAGAAAGCGTATGATAGAGTAGACCGAAAGAAATTGTGGGAGGTTTTGTCATTTTATGGAGTGGATAGACAATTGATACGCGCGGTTGCTTCCCTTTACTCTGATAGTTCTGGTTGTGTCAAGGTGAATACTCATCTGTCACGAGAGTTCCGTCTTACGAGAGGGGTGAAGCAAGGATGTGTGATGTCACCTTGGCTGTTCAATCTATTTTTTGATTTTTGCGTGCGTGATATAAAAAATAGAACAGTGGGTGTAGATCTGAATGGGATGAATGTATGCGCTCTGATGTACCTATGCAGACGACCTAGTATTGATGGCTGAAAGCGAACGTGATTTGCAAGAACTTGTGACGCGTGTGTATCAAAATTGCGAAATAAATGGGCTTAAGATGAATGTCAATAAGACAAAGGTGCTTGTTTTTGAAAGAGAATATGTAACAACGCAATGTTGTGTGACTGTGAATGATGAGAACATGGAACAAGTGGATGAGTATGTTTATTTAGGTAGTCTATTTAGCAGAGATGGAAGGTGTGAAAAGGAGATTGAAAGAAGGAAACTGGCTGGTAGAAGGGTTGGCGGTGCACTAAGACCTCTAATGAGAAGTAAGAACGTTATCTCTTAAATCCAAACACAGCTGAAGCACAATGAAATCCTGACACCATCCATGATGTATGGGAGTGAAACATATGGACATGGACGAAAAATCTGGAAGTTGGAATAAATGCTGTGGAAATGAGATCACTGCGTAGGATATGCGGAAAGAGACTGATTGATAAGGTGAAGAATGAGAATATTAGAAAGGTATGTAGAGTGGATGTTAGCGTAGTGACTAGAATGAAAGTTAATAAATTAAGGTGGTTTGGACCAGTGGCGTAACTAGGGGGGGGGGGCGGGGGGGGGGGGGGCGGGGGGGGGGCGGTCCGCCCCGGGCGGCACTATTCAGGGGGCGGCAAAATGAGCCGACAAATAAAAAAAACTTGGTAAAAAATACAAAACTGAAATAGTATAGGTACCTACGAGAATTTGTGAATGAAAAATAAATGAGAAAAAAAATCGGGTCCCCGAGTTTGTGAAGGGAAAATAAATGAGAAAAAAATCGGGGCCCCGAGCTTGTGAAGGGAAAATAAATGAGAAAAAAAATCGGGGCCCCGAGTTTGTGAAGGGAAAATAAATGAGAAAAAAAATCGGGGCCCCGAGCTTGTGAAGGGAAAATAAATGAGAAAAAAAATCGGGGCCCCGAGCTTGTGAAGGGAAAATAAATGAGAAAAAAAATCGGGGCCCCGAGTTTGTGAAGGGAAAATAAATGAGAAAAAAAATCACTAAAATTCTTAAAATTGATAAAATATTTTTTTTCCTTTTAACCTGTCTCAGCGTAAGCTAGTACAAAAAGTGTACACCGGAGTGAGTTAATTCAAGTTCCTTTTTTTCTTCTTTAAGTAATTTCGGGTTAAGGTCTTAAAAAAAACTTTTGCGGTGATTCCGCAGGTAGAAAAATCTGTGTCAGAAGTAAGCTCTATCCCATTATCCAAAAATTGAATTTTTGTACTATATTGTAGTGTTGTAAGTATAGGTGAAGGGAAAACTTTGTGCCCCTTTTTACGAAAATTGAGCGGACGGAGGAGTATGAAATTTCGCACACTTACAGTTTTTATAGAGAAGGGGTGGCAAATGCTAATATTTTTTTTTAAATCGTACATAAAAATAGATTAAATCAATAAAAAAACTCTACGCACACTATTGTAATAGGTATATTATAGTTTAAATTAATTATGGTCGAATTTCGACCAATGAACTGAACCACTAGTTATAAAAAATATGCGAACTTTTTTATTTTGATTTTTTTTCCATTTATATAGGGGGGTGGGGCGCCAAACTTTATTAGGTAGGTGGGGGGGGGGGGCAAATGTTAATCCCGCCCCGGGCGGCGAAAACCCACGTTACGCCACTGGTTTAGACATGTAGAGAGAATGAACGAGGAGAGAATGACAAAAAGAATATATAAATCTGAAAGAATGGGTGCACGCAGACGAGGCCACCTCGAATGACATAGTCCGATCATATCGGTTCAGTCTTAGAGGAGGGCCAAGTCAGGAGCAAAAGGAATAGAAGAGCATGTATGCGGAATGTTATGCGTTTGGAAGAAGCGAAAGAGGTGTGTTTGGATAGGACAGAATGGAAATCCATATACTCTTTGCCTACACCCTTCGGGAAACGGCGTGATGGGTAAAAAAAGTGTTGATTTGACGTAAAATCACATCGCCTGCTAAGAACAATAGAGGCTGAACTAAAAATAAAACTAATTATGTTGGTACCTAACTTTTTACCCCTTTCCATTCGTCGTCAAAAATATTAAGAAGATTTACATGCATTATTAGCAAACAAAGAAAAAGGATTGACGAAATTGGTCCAGTCGTTTACTCGTAGGTAATGCGATGACCAATAGAAGTAGATAACATTATAGGATTGACGAAATTGGTCCAGTCGTTTACTCGTAGGTAATGCGATGACCAATAGAAGTAGATAACATTATAGAGATTCAACAGCCGTCTATTTCCGCTTTCACGACACAAGACTTTGCTTAGTATGAAAGATTTTAAAAATGTGTTTGATTTCACTTCGAGTGAGCACAGATTTAAAAAAAACCTTTTAACTTTAATCAAAAATATTGTTCATCATAAAAATATGGAATTTAGTGTTGTGTCAATGATGAAAGTCAATAAGTTGAGATGGTTTGGCAAACAGTATGACAAATATAATTATTATTTATGAGCAGAAAAGTGTAAGAAGGAGTGTTTGTCCGAGAATGACGTGGATCGAACACATCGATTCCGTCCTCAAGGAAGACCAGGTCAGAACGAAAAGAAATAGGAGAGGTTGAATGAGAAACGCTACCTCGTTGGAAGAAGCGAAAGAAGTGTGTTTGGATAGAAAAGAGTGGATGTCCGTTCTCTCTTACTAACTAAGGGGACACGGAGTTATGAGTAAAAAAAATGTTAAAGAAAAAATAACAACTAATGACTCTAACAATTCATTACTAATGTTCGATTTTTAAATGGAACAAACCACTACGGGCTTACGACCGTCTTCTACTGTTATTTCAAAAATATTATAAGTAGGTATACAGCTGCAAAACTAGAAGCAATACTTATTTTTTATTTTTTTAAATGAATCTGTGCTCACTCAAAGTGAACACAAATACACTCTTTGACTCTTTCACAGTAAGCTACTGAAAGCTTGTGTCGTGAAAGAGGAAGATGGTCGGCACCAGGGATCGAACCACGACGTCCGCAGTACGAAAGCCGGCGTTGTAACCGCCGGGTCACCAACTACTTATTATTAACAATGAGAGCAATATTCATATTACAATTAGGTTTTAAAATTTTCAGAGAAAACAAATAAAATTAATAACCAATGACAATAATAATTGACAGTAGGTACTATAGAATGACGCTAAATTTTCAAACTTTGATTCTTATGTACGAAGAGCTTTCTGTTTTTGTGTATAGATGGCGGTGCGCGCGCTTATCATATAATAGAATAATAAAAACCATAGACTGTGGAGTTAATACATTGTGGCTAAAACGAAATCTCGTAGTATTATAATATTCTATTCATTGAAAGCGATTCTCTCAGTATATGGCGGTGCATTGCCGTTGAGGGATGTGTACAGTGTGTCAGCGCCGCGTTGTGTCAGTGACATGCTTCCTGCTAACGTCAACTCGTAACATCTCTTATCAAAATTGTATACAAATTCTACTATAACTCCTTTTCTATCAATTATTTATTAAAACATTAATTAAATATTAAACTCTAATAATAAATTAAAATATTTTAGTTATCATTCAACTCTTCCAATTTTAAATTATAAAAAATCATAGATTTGTTATTATATTACGTTCGAAAGTAAAAAAAAAAAAACAAAAAAATTTCTCCGTGTTATTAATAATATTGTAATTAGGTAGGTACCTACTGTTCTTTTTTTTTGTTTTGTTTCTAAATTTGAAAAAGTTGTTTGACAAGAAGTGACAGTGGTGTGTATCAAATTGTATCTGCCCGTTAGAAATATTATTATTTGTATCTTAAAAAATAATTGTAAATAATTATTATTGACAAGTTATTTTTACAAAAATAAATAATAAAAAGGGTAGGTTACTTTTTGGTAAATAAAAGAAGTTTGATGGCTGTGCGGTAAATAATAATAAAAGTGTTTTCTGTGAATTGATGTTCTGTACCTGTTAAAGACAATCTCATTATCCTTGCGGTATTGTGAGGGTTCTTATTCTCCTTGTATTGAGAAGGTATGTATATATTGTCGATTTATTTACTTATGATTTTGCTAATCATTTTAGTCAAGTGTGTTTTCGTGGAATGTGTATAGTTATTTTATTATATTGTGGAGAATATAATAATATTAATATATTATATACCAAACCACTATTATCAGAGCCTACAATATAATATTATGTTGTGTATAATATATAAATCTAGTTGAAGCAATGTTATTAAGTGTTCGTTTAATGTTACAAGTCATTAGAATTTTCTTGTTTTTATAGGAGTGTATAATATGTATATTGTATAAATATACCTGTACATAGTATAATATATTGTGTCTATATATTATGTTTATGCATGTATACCTACTTACCTACAATGGATAAAATAAATAGTAGGTACAAACCCCCAAAAACATGAAATTTATTTTATCTACATCCTTTCCCGAAGGACGTTGTCCTTTGGTTCTTACTTGGAATATTCAATTCGAACTTCCATCCGCATTCTGTCAATCGCACCAACTGACAGTTTGTGTCAAATGCCAATTTAATTTCAATATTAGAATTAAATTAGGTTTAGTGCAAAAAGCTCTATGAAAGATACCTACTTTAACTATCTTGTAGTGTTTCGCGCAAATTTCTTAATTTTTTCTTTCATAAGATTTTTTTTGACGATAGCAAAAACAATAAAAAAAAAGAATTATGGGAATTCGTCCATACGTTTACGCGTGATGCGCTGACAACAGCAAATAAGGCTCCATTTTTATTATAGAGATTATTTTACTAGTTGATACCCGTCCTGCTACGCAATCTCTCTAATGGACCTTTTTTTTTACTTAAAATTCAATATCATTTTTTAAATTTAATAAATGTGATAGTTTGTATTAAATTATTAATTTAGGTTAAGTTTTTGTTTTTAATGTTTAAATATTGTTAATGTTTTATATTTTTACTAAATTATCCATGTAATGTAAAAAGATTTAGAAGCCGTAGAAATGTTGAATAAAAAATCAAAGAATAAATAAAAAAATCCGCAGCAGTAATCTAGTTCGATCGAAGCAATCAAACCAAAAAGCCGGCCCCGCACAAATCAAGCCCGCCGCAGATCCCCCCAAACTAACCCACAATGCAGGGGGCCTAAACCCCACCTAGGGGCATAGGGAGGCACCAAGAGCTCTCCATTGCGCTCGAAGGCGTCCGAGGCTTATGGTGCCTTTTCAGACCGGATGAGGTTGAAAATATAAGGAACAATATTAAATAACATACTTCATTGACAATAATTTATTGCTAGGATCAGCGATTATTAAAATCGAACGTAAAGTCTTTGATTTATGCGTGATGGGATGACGTACATAAATAAGTAGGTACCTACCTACATAACTGAATTACCTACCCTGGCTAGAGATGCCAATAACAAAAAATGGAGATCCATAATATATAGCCAATATTTAAAAAAATCAAGAAAACGTCAACATACTATGAAAGCTATGTAGCGTCCAATCGAGACTGGCCAAAGAGGGCGAAAAAAACTTGCTAATTAAAAAATTGTGACTCGGTCGGGAATTGAAAACGGGACCTCTCTATGAGAAGATAGCGCTTATTCCACTAGGCATCCCAGATCGATGAGAGTCATAAAACTTTTATTGTGACTGAACTAATGATTTGTCCGTCGTCGAAGGATTTTCAAATTTCTTAAATACCTAACTACAATATTAATAATTATATTGATTTTGGAACGTCTTGTAAATTCGGGTAGGTATAGGTATATAATGAAATTTAAATAACATTTCTCAAATTTTGAAGATAAATGTGCCTATCATATCGGGCTAACGACAGTCTTGTACTGCTGTTCGAAGGCTGGCTTAGCCAGAAGACTTCAGATCAGTAGGTTAAAAAAATACATTTGAAACTACTTGTTATTCATGAGTTTTTTTTCATATATTCTAAGTACTTAACTGTTTGAAAAACTAAGATTTTTTGCAGGGATTCCAATTTCGAATTCTTTTTTGAAAATCGATTATTATTTTTTGAAAATGGAATAAAATAACTGAGAAGAAATTCAATATAACAAGATTGTGTTCATGGATTTAAAAGATACCTAAATAGTTTGTTGTATTTTGAATCGATTTAAGTTGACTACGTTTTGAGTTAACGAAAGTCTTTGAGATTTGTGAAAGTGCAACGTGTTTCTTACCATTTTATTAAGAGCGCACTTTAGAAGGTCAAAAATGGATATTTAATAAGATGCAGACTACGATAGATGCTTGGATAGTTCAATATTTTTTAACGAAAAATTCGACATGGAAGACGTCTGTAATGTACGCTTTGGCTTAAAAATTATTATATACACCCCCTACACTGCTTTTGGTTCGAACTAAACAAATAAGAACGATACAAAATTCTATAAGTCATAGGTGAGGTGTTTTAAGTCCAATTTTTTTAAAAATGAGTTTATATTGTTTGAATTTTTGTAAATTTTGGACATAACACACCTAACCCCTGATTTATAGAATTTTGAAACGTTCTTATTTTAGTTCGAACCAAAAGCAGAATAGGGGGTACTAGCTTTCCCGACAGACGTTGTCCTATATGATCCTTACTATGAATATTGAATTCAAATTTGTAATTTATACAAAAATATGTTTAAAATCTGCGTACCAATATTTTTATGTCAATGGTTGTCAGGTAAACAATAATTTTGTTTAACGGTTTGGGTAAAAAATTCAATTAGTATGAGGTACCTATTTATTTTGGTCTCGAAAAGAGATAATAAATAAAATAAAAAATAATTTTTTTTGTAACAAAAAATAAAAATAGATTTTTTTAAAGGTAACACTTATACAAACTATCTGCAGTCAACATTATTATTTTATTTAAAAAAGTAAATGCTGATAATTAAAGGAAAAGGAAAGGAAATTTTGAGACCCAAACACAACCCTAGTTTGGATTTTATGAAATATGCTTTTTTTTTATAAACGAATGAGTTTTTAATGAACATAATTAGAGTTAAAAATTTTTTTTATCTGTAATTAAAATTTGTTTTTTTTTATTCGAATAAAAATGTTTATAAGCTCAACGACTTTTGATAAGAGCCCCATACTTGTTGAATAATTACATTTTTTACCATTTTCACTAAATGGGGACCTTGTGTAAGTAGGTTCATCAATATAATAGCGACAAAAATTTATTCGATCGTTTAAAATTGTCGAATTGCGGTTAAAATCAGGAGTCTTTATACAATAACTAATTATTATGTCTTATTCACTATCTATTAGTTGCGGTTTAACCACCGCGTTCCTGTTTAACAACCAATGATAACAATACATATTATTATGTGTAAAACAATTAGAACAACTTTGACAGCTTTATTAATAATAATTATTATTATGATTTGAGTTATCTATAAGTACAAACGCTGTGTATCCACGAAATCGCGATTTATAAATACCTAATTATGTAGTTTATTTGTTGTTATCTATTATGTTTGTTGTCCTGTTCCGCGCCTATCTGTCTCTTTAATAACATTACATTCATAATAATATGATTATTTGCCTATAGTGAAGACCACAAGGAAATAATATCATTCTAACTTCATAGTTATTAAAAAAATGAAATACTAATTATGCCATTTTGGAAATAGTTTATTGAATTTTATGTCAAACTTCCATAACCTAGGCAACCTCATTCTTTATTCCTTAAATTTTCTGTTAGAAAAAACAACTGGTTAAAAACAAATTTTCAGGGAATGAACAGTTTATTTCGCCTTTTACCTAAACCGAATTTCAGTTTAAAATGGTTGTTAGCCTGTAGTGGTATACTTTTTTTCTCCTTTTTGGCATTTAATTAGTGGTTTATGATTGGTATGAAAGCTATTCAGGATCAGTGATCCATTCCAGGCGTGAAACTAGACTATTTTTTTTTTCAATTATATTAATGAAACAAGCCCATGACTATACTTACTCTCCCTAAGGGATTTTGTTGTGCCTTAATCCTAGAAGTTTTGTTATTTTTATACTTATTTTTATTTCCAAGTCCTGAATTTTTGTTTCTATTATTATTCTATTCTTTGCGACCCACTTAGAAGAGGCATAGAAGAAGTCAACGACCTCCACACAAATATTTCCAAAACCCTTGAGCTCTGCTTCGAAGGAATGGAACACAGAAGAAGAGGGTGTTTTCATTATAGGAATCCTGATGGCAGGATAGGAGAGAAAATATTGTGTACATACCTAATTATTTTTTGTCTTATTCCTTTCATTGGATGGTTTAATTTCTAAACTATTCGAAAACATGTGAAATAATAATAAGTAAACTTAGGCGATTGGCTGAGCTTAAGCTAAATTGTTAAAGGCTTTTATCCACCTTCAACAGCTAAAAGTCTCTCGTGTTGCATTTTCGAATGCTCTTCTTGGTTATTCTTCCTGTATCCCTGATTAAATTGTGAAATTATAGCATAATCATCTTGCAAGATTGAATTGCAATACTTTTTCCCCACTCAAAAATAACGAATCCACCTTACATGCATACCAACCAAAGTCTAAGTGTGCTTAAATTGTGACCAGCCGAAGTATGCGTGGTACAAGGAAACCGGGACTATAGTGGATACACAAACCAAACCTGATCTCCGTACCGCGGGAGGACTGCATAAATGTAAGCCGAGTGACAGGCACTTGATCAAATTGAAATTATCAGCATTACATAAAGCATTACAGCTTCATGAAGATGTTACGAATTTTGTATAATGTGGCCTGCGTTTCCTAGTCAACGTGTTAATTGATTTTGTTAAATAATAATTGCATCAGCGCAGCTCATCTACATACATAGTCGTAAATGTATGGACACATTCTTGTTGCGACCGCGACGCTCTCTACAAGATGAGGCATCTCGGTACTGAATGTCGTTACATCGCACCATACACACTCTCCTTTTCATATCGATCGGTGGCTCTGACTATTTGGCTCTCGATATTTTAAAGTGTACACAAATACACTCCTTGACTCTTTCACAGTAAGCTACTGAAAGCTTGTGTCGTAAAAGAGGAAGATGGTCGGCACCTGGGATCGAACCACGACGTCCGCAGTACGAAAGCCGGCGTTGTAACCGCTGGGCCACCAATCACTTCAGTCAGATTATTGCATAATTTTCTAACTACATTAGACTATGTAGATTATTGTTTTGCTGTATATAGAGACGATGCCTTACAAATCTTATATTGACTTCAACGCGCTGATTATGACGAAATAATGATACTGAATATGAGGTAGTTGGTAGACAAGTGGTATCAGTCAGCGGCTTTCGAATCCCGGTGCCGAACATTTCCACTTTCACGACACAAGCTTTTGCTTAGTATGAGGGATGTTGAAAAGTATATTTGTGTTTACTTCGAGTGAGCACAGATTCATTAAAAAACAAAATACCGTCATCTTCTTCTTAGCAGCCTTTGCTTCTAGTAGATTCAGTGGTTTCCGGGGAGACCAACGTCGAGGAGGTTTGGATAGGTACTTGGGATCTAATCAAACCCCGTGTACCTACTGAATGGACTCCAAAAATAATGGTGTGTTATGCTCCTCACCAAGAGCAATATGATCCTCGTTCTTGTGCCTTGAATATAGCTGTTTTCGAAAAAAAAAATTCTAGACCATTGCATCTAGAATCTAGAGTTTGTATTTCGACTGATAGAGAAATTCTCAATTAAGTATCCTCTTTGTGCAATACCATGACATCCCTAAATGCGAAATAATAAGTTATCTTCATTAAGAATCAGTGCAATAGTGGTCAACATGGTTCTATAAATAAAATTATACACGCACAGAATAGGTGATTGGAAGGACATTATATTGACAATCACGTTTATTTGAAAATGTGCCGCATAATACCTACTGTACTGTTATCAACTGGAAATGAGAACGAACGGAAGTGGATTTTCTTAGAATCACAATCCTGCGACTGTTCGACGCATGTTTGTTTAAGGAGACGTCCACAAAAATACGAGTAGTTTAATAAAATGTCACTTCTTATCTGTTTGCCGAGGAGATAATGATAACTTGCGACGTAATGTAGTAGTTCCAATAAGGAGCCGATGACGTTGACAGACTTCAGCAGGTATTTTTGACCTGGTTTTATGTAACACTCTTTACAATTACAACCCCCTATGATTGCTTCTTTCGAACAACCTTTTACGGCTGTTTACGAGGGCCTATTTAAAATGATGTTCACCGCTGTTTTAAACGCTGTTTATAGGTCACATTCTGAATATAATCGTACCACGGTAGTGAAACTTCCATACAAACCATAGACAATATATTTGACAGATAAGTTTGACACCTCATGGTCCTTGAGCCAGAACTTTTTTTTCGGAAATTATTGGAACTACAGCCGCGCAGCCGCATGACAGCTGTTATTGAGTTGCTAAGAAGTTGTTGATTGTTGCTAAGAAACTGTTGATTGGGTTACTAAGAATTTGTTGATTGTGTTGCTAAGCAGTTGTTGATTGAGTTGCGCGATTTTATATTTTTTTCACCATGTGTCAGTTTCTTTATATTTCGAAGCTTGATATGATAAGTTTTGTGTTGTTTTATTAATGCATTATAACATCTCAAATTTTAATTCCTTTTCATAAAATATATAGTGTAAAATATTCATCAACACACTGACATAATATTCAATTTTGTCCATAACTTATGAATATTTATAGTTTCTTAAAGTGACTTATCCTATTTCTAAAATGGATGTATATTTGTTTTAATTTAACATTTTAATCTTGAATGTGTAATAAAAAGTTTTAAATGTTACGTTAAAATAAAAATATATTTGCTGATGAAATAGAGTAGGTCATTTTTGAAACTATTTATATTCATAAGTTAAAGATAAAATTGAATATATTGAGGGGTATAAGATTTGAAAGCGCGCATGCGCGTAATTTTAGTACGATGAACAAAATATGGCGTTGTATTCCCAGTCTACAAAAAAACGCTCGAGTTGCCACTCTATTTTAAGTAGTATTATTATACTCTATGAATCGTACCAACTATCGAACAACTGTCAGATGTCAAACGCTAATTAAAATTCAAAAGCACAAAATTTTATATTGTCGAAAGCACGAAGAAGAACCTACTTTACGTTCTAACTACTTACGTTCCGCACAATTTTCTTAATTTTTTCTTTCACAAAAACCTTCTGACCAATTGTGAATCAATAATTACAATATAATAAAAAAACATTAAGTACGTATTCATACCTACTTCAAATCTGTAGACAGTGTGCAGAGGGTACCACACTACGCTGTGAAATCAAAAATATTAAATTCATTGTAGGTAAATAGGTATAAAGAACTCGGTGCTCTGAAAAATTTCCAGCCAGGATTGAAGCGTCTGCTAGTACACGAACAAAGGCTGCGCGCAAGTTCCACCCAATATTATTGTAAATTTTCACTTCGGATTGATAGGTTTCTTTCCTCCTAGGAGGCAGCGGTCACTACTTCCAATAATGGAACTATTGGGACTGATGTAAACTACAAAATAAAAACAAGTTCTAACGATAATATTACCAATTGTCATAATAATAATGATACCTGGTATGTCTGATTATTATAGAGATTACACTTAGTATCGACTCGTTAATGCTTTCAAACCTCATTTTAAAAATAAAAACTAGGGGAAATATATGTATGCCTTCGAAGTATGTAATAACGTATATTATGGTATTCTTGAAATTCATACATGTTAACAATCGGAAATTCTTGGACAAAGCTCGTTGATAAAACCAAGTTGAGCTTATCTATTTCTAAGAATGGAATTTTTAACGCGATGGAATCCGCCGCTTGTTCCGTATTAAGGCTAAGAAACGAATAATTTATACGGTAATAATACCTACATATTGTGTATGGCATTATCTCCAGGTCTTGATAAGAACAGCACTGAGGTAGGAACACATTTTAAGAGTCTAGCTAGATATTGCGTGCGGCCTTTTTCTTTATGCGATGCACATTCAAACACTTTAAATGTTTATTGATACAGATAAGGAGCATCTCATTAAATTGGTCTACAAATGCCGCGCTATTTGGGACTCGTGCATATTTAAGATATCGTCGTAGAGAACTGCCTAAAACCTTATTAAGTAATGGATCGGATAACATTAAATATTGTGTGTTAACCATTCCTTGTTTTTGATATTTTTCACAATGATCAGTTTCTTGGAAAAAATAATACACCAATGGTTTGTTTTGAGAAATTTATCCGCCCCAAATATGAGACTGACAAATCTCAAAACGAATGAAGAAAATTGAGGTAGGCCTTGTCGCAAAACTGAAGTCTTTGCCTTGGAGATTTTAGCGATCATCAAATAACAGATATGACATCCTTGTGGCATCCATTTCAATATGTATGTAGACTTGTAGAGTTGATTTTCGCAAGAATAGAGTAATGGCTCTCATTTGATCTAATCCTCAAGATTGTGGTGCACATTGATCACGAAGAATTTTCTTTTTAGAGGAATGAAATGGTCTCATCTTGGTTGTTTCAAGCTTGATAATTGTTTTTACAATTAACGAAGACTTTTTTGCCCGTTCTCAGTTTCAAAAACAGACGGGTAACACCACGACATGTTGGACCTCTATGACAATAATTTTAAAGGTCCTTCTTTACAAACACACCAATTATTTGAATTTTTGGGTGATAGCACCCACAAATAATTTACTTACCATTCATTCAAATCAAATTAATAGACAAAAACAATAAAATATACTTAAAATCATTAGCAAAACTTCATAATTACTTATCTACCTCAAAGAATATATTATTTTGAATCTCTCGTATAGATGTATAAATCACAAATTGACTTTTACACAGAATGCATACGTAGAAAAGATTTACGGTTATTACGAGGGTTGTAAAGAGGTGTACCTATATTTCACAAAACAATTACTGCAAGGAATGCACTCGCTTTGATTATTATGAGTTTCGAGCAATATTCCTTGTTTATTGGTACTTACATTTTGACAGGCACGATCGCATATTGATGACTTTATTGCCTGACGTTTATTGGGCAATAGATGTTTTAGTTTACGTTATTATGGATACTACTCACTAGCGATCTGTTAGCGTGATCAATGTGATACTAAAATAAAAAGCTGCTAACCTAGGGTAGCCCCAGAACTCATAGTACTTATATTATAACAGCCTTTTCGTGTAAAACACATCTTTGCATAAAAATTCATAATTTTACGATTAAAATGAATTTATCCTTGGAATTATTATAGAAACTTTAAAATGATATCGACTATTGGAGCTTTTTATTATCTGCTTTAGAACTACATATTCAATATTAATCGGTACTTTAAGGGGGACCCACTGAAGTTACGGACCTCAAATTTTACGTGCTTGTGTAGGAGCATAAGCCCAACCCGTATACCAAATTTTATGAAAATCGAAGAAAAATTTCTTTTTTCTTTTTTAGCCCTTTTTCTAGAACAAGTGAAATTTTCTTTGGATACTTTAAGAGGGTTCCCTTGAAGGCACAGATATCAACATTTTACTGACTCGTCTACATCGAGGGGCTAACCGTTCTACAAAATTTCAATCAAATCGGATAAGAATTACAATGAGTTATGGGTGCGCACACATTTTTGGCGTACGCGTACGGGTACGCGGAAATTTAAAAAAAATAAAAATTGTTTTGCATTTTTGGAATCTACACCCTCGAAAACGTCGAGAAAATTAATTTCAGCGAAATCTATTTTTTTTTGAAATCCGATCACAAGACTCATGTATATTCCATATACCTACTATGAGTAATAATAACTCAAAAACTGTACAAAATCGCTTAACATATTGAGGTATTTGGATAGTGTTCTATCTATGAACTTTCGCTGAGTCGTACTTTCTGGGACACCTGCAGGTTCGTTTGGTATAAACGCATCTGTATATAAATCATCTTCATCATCAACCTTCACTCGTCCAGTATTGGCCATCCTTCCCGACATCCACGATTCTATGTCTTTTGCCAGTCTGTGCCATTTATTGCCGGCCACCTCAGCTGTGGCCTACCTGGGTTTCTATGACCTTTCTTGGTCCACTTCAAGGTTTCTGTCATCCGTTTTTCTTACTATATTCCACTTTGGTGACACTACTCTATGAGTCACATCGGTTTTAAACCTAATGTGTGACGATATACTATAATAGTTACAATAATAAATAAAATAAAATATAAATATAACAAAGTAAGATTCATCCAATCAAAATTTTCTCTCGTTCAACTGGATGCACCTCATTATTGCGGCGTTAATTTTGTCACAACCCTGGGCGAGTAAGAAACTTATGGGTATTGACCGTTTTGTAATGGTGGAAGGTCAATTATGGAAAGATGCAATATCAAATACCTTTTTCAGCGAATCACTTGGACTTGAGCTATATGTAGGACAGTTTACCAAAAGCAGCCCATGCCAAGCCTCTTCTGCGTTCAATTTTCAAGACTCCTACAAATACATTATCATAAAACAATGGCTAGGGTTACAGTTCGTTGGTGAGTACGCACCTTTATAAAGTATCTCTACTGAAAAGGAAATTACTGCTTCAAGTGCTGTGGAACCAATCCTTCTCCTACGAAAAACATTTTATATTTTCGTTATATCTAAAAAAAATCCTGGCAAATACCGAAGGAAAATGATTAAAGTACATGGTTACGAGTGGTTTAGAAAATTAGAAATCTTAGCTTGTGAGTTTTTATAATCTATCTTTGGAAGTTTCTTTTAAAATAAACTATTATTGAACCGATTTTTCATCTGGTGTGGTAAATAAAGCAACGAGTGTGTGCTTTTCATCTTGGAAAATCTTAAAATAAAACTTTAAGGAATAAGAGGAAAATATGCGTCATGAAATGGTTAGGAATTTTAAAAGGGACGTATCGAATCAAATATGTCGAATCTTATGATGTTAACGCGAGCTTTTTATGTAAATCTGGAATAAAAAATATAATTAAGTAAGATTCACAGAATTTTCCATACGCAAACAAAAATAAGAAATGCCCGTCTACAAAGAATATTCAAAGTTGCAGTTTAATGGTTTTAATAATACATTTTCTCATAATATAACGGGGGTAGATTTATTTATTTAGATTTTATGGGAGTTCTAAAAGCAGAATAAAAGACTATACAAACTGAACTAGAAATGAATGTATTCAAACTAACTGTAAGGACAGAGCAGATATTGGATCGGGCCAGGCAGAACACAATAGAGGCAACACAATAATATCGAGTGCAATACCTAGAATATAAATCTCACCCAAGGTTCGATATAATAAACATTATTTAAGTTTATGCATTCATAAATTGTACTTTGCATAATTTTATTTTATTATAATGTCTAGGTATTGTTCAAACTTATAATTTAATTGCCTATCGGTAGATTTATTGCCTGGAGCCTGTGTATGTTAATATCTACATAATGTTAATAATGTCACCTATGTGGTGTACGGTGTACCTACCCGGTGTCATTCCTACACACAAGTTGTATGGATGGCATTTCAACACATGTCGCCTATTGGCTATTAGTGATAAAACTTAGCCTTTTTGTCAATTGAATGTCCTGTAAGATACCCCTCGAATTTATTAGAGTGCTAACTGTCACTTTTTTGTGGTAAAGACCAACCAGAAGTTTGGAGACCCAATGTCCTTATAATATAGTGAACAAGACTATCTGCCTAAATAAGGTCCTGCGTATTATTTTCATTTGGGCAAGTACCCAAAACAAAGAGTGAAGCAGCCCACTAAAAAGTAAAATGTACATAGTACATATACTTAATTTAAGCAAGTAGTGACATTATCACGAATGAGATTCAATCATCACAGATTGGATGGTCATCTTTTCAAAATTAATCTCGTGTCGTCTCTGTAAGAGCGGTTATTACGTTTGCAAGAATGAGAGGGAACTACCCGCGATGGCGTTGGCGCTTTGCAGTTGATCCGTTCCAAACTATCTTAAATATTACATTTCATATCATTTCTGACCCATTTTTTTTCAACATTTTATTAGTTATTCTGTTATCCAGAGCGGAGAAGAATCCAATAAATCAAACATTGAAAGAATCTGTTCAGCCGATATCGAGTTATAAGTGTTCGCACTAACCCGACTTTCTTTTATATATTTAGATTATCTCGCGTCGCTTCTAGGTTCACATATGTATTGGCTGTAGGTATAAACTTATCTAACTGTCGTTGTTATATAAATGCGTGTAAGTGTAAACCCGTTTAAGGTCAAAAATATAAAATAAATAAAGTTATTGTACTCGTAAATGTGTGAAAAAATATGCGGAGTTCGATGGTGCAATGGTGGAACAATTATCTCGCTCATTGATTGAAGGTTGGAAATTTAAATGATAATTAATGCAACGATTATTATTTATTGCTCTTACCCTGCGTAGTAGGCGCATGTCAGTTTATCTTTTTAAATCTCTCTCAACAAAAATGAATTAATTCTTGTAAGTCAAATCGTATCGATCTGTTTCTCAGACAATAATTAAGATTTATAGTCAGTGTACGAACACAATTTTAAATGTGTGATTAAATAAATAAATAATAAATGTAATAATATCGATGCACACCTACATAGATATATTTTCACAAAGCTTAATTGTGATTTGATAAAACCAAAATTATATGAAAAATTGTACCTACCATAAAGCTCCCGCAACAAATTCAGTATCACACATTTTATTAAAATTAAAATTTAATATTTCTAAAGAGATAGATTTTATGTAAAAATAAGAAGCAATAATGTGTAAAATTTGATTTACTTTATGTAATTTGGACTTACTTTGTTCTAAGAAAGTTTGTAACATCGCATGATTCGTATGAGCTAACCTTACTATTTTATGACGTAAAACTCTTAATTTTATCTAAAAATATTGAACAATTTTGAGCTCATGAAAGGATTTGAGATATATCCAAGTGTGTTTTCTTATATTTTAGCTACGCGTGCGTCTCCCTCAAACTCGAGAGCGGCTAGAACGATTTGGCTTATTTTGATTTATACAGGTTTTAAAATATACATTTTTCATCCACATTTTTTCAATTGCATCAACTATCAAACTCATCTATCTATCAAACTGACAGTTTCCGTTAACCACCAATTTAATATTTCTAAATTGGAAAAATATAGTGTTACAAACACTAAGAAGGTTACCGTCTACTTTGAATTTCCTAATAATCGGCGCAACTTTCTTTATTTTTTCTTTCATAACAACCTTCTCCTTATAAAAGTCAACACGACAAAAAAAGAATATTGGCGACATCGGTCTAGCCGTTTAAGCGTGATGCGATGACAACTGAAAACAGCTCCGCATTTTTATAATATATAAGATGTATGACTGATTGAAATAAAGTTCTAGTATACTTAGGATGTATTTTATACGACGTGACGCGACGTTTAGAGAGTCATCTACGAGTTTTACGGTTTGTACTTAGTTTGGAGTTTGAGAAACTTAATGTAATAAGTACGTTAATAATTAATGACTACAGCTTGAATGCTTGTAGATGACAGGTATATTGAACATGATATTTCTACGTATAAATAATAATTTGTTGCGGATTACTAGAGGAATAAACTTATCAAAGTGTGATTATTGTTTTGTCAATTAAACGTCTGTAGGGGGCATGGTAACAGGAGTCCAGAAGAGCGGCCAGATAACACCGCCATTGTATATTTGTTAATAATTAGTTGGTGTTTGTTAATGATTCTAAATGCGTATTGTGTGGTACTGGACTCGCTTCCGGAACATGTCTGATTAGTGCCATCTTTCTCCTAATTATACCAGCGGACTCTAGTTATAACATCGGTGTGTGTAATCATTAATTGCTATTTTAATAATATGTCACCACTAGCGTTGTCACAGTTGAGTTGGTTATGTAATATATTCTCGTCGAGGGATACGATCATTATAGCCACGTTGTCCCTAATAATTATCGAGAACACTATTCTTACCCCTATATCGCATTCATTTATGTATGTACCTACAGTGCAATGAAAGATAGGAGGTGTATAGGAATGCTTCTTTTTTGCCAAAAGAAACATGCTGAAACACTCTGATGACCATCTTCGATGAAAGAATTTGATTTCGTAGATGAACACTTTTTTACCCATCACGCTGTAAGGAGTAGGTGGAGAGAACGGACCTGCACTAATTTCTATCCAAGTACCTACACTTCTTTCTCTCCTCCACCGACATACCTACTATTATTTTATACAACCTATTTATATTGCTTCTGACTTCCTGAGGATTGAATCGATGTATTCGGTACACACCATTCTCGGTCAACCACACCTTCTAACACCTTTCCTTTCAGCCTTATAAGTTCTCTTCGTATTCTGTTTTCATCCATTATTCTTTCCACATGTCTAAAAAAATGTCAACAAAACTAAATTTTGACTAGATCTGGCGTTTCCGACGCCGGCATTCGAACTGGAGGTCATGGGTTCGATCACAGATGCTCACCATCTTCCTCTTTCACGGCACAAGCTTCAAGTAGCTTACTGTGAAGGGGTCAAACAGTGTTCTTTTGTTCACTTCTAGTGCACACAAATTCATTCTATAAAAAAAAATCTATAAAGGTGTTCTTATTGATTGATCAACCAGGCAGACCATCCAAATAGCTAGAAGGAACATGAAGATCTGAGAGCAGACAGAACGGAGTCCTTAAAGTAGAGAAGAAGAATCGATTATTAGTATTTGTATGAGAAAGGAACGGTATAAATTATAATGAGAAGATTATTGTTAGTGTTTGGTGCAAAATGAGATCATTACGATATGTTCTCCAGCTGACTATTCCTCTCGAAGTGATTTCGCAACGCGGGTCTCGCCTCTAACAATGCAGACAATTGAGCAGCACTCGTACCCGCAGCAGCTCGTATAGTAACAATATATTAGCATCGCGGCTACCGAGTACCGGCCACTGGCTATCCTCGCCGCACTCTTGTATCGAATTATCTCTTATTTGCTAACAATCGATAGAGCTGTTTAGTGTTACGCCATCCACTCCGAACATTTGTTTACCGTATCGTTAGAGATTTATTACGAGGTTCGTTATTACCGAGCGCCAATGCAATCATTCTGATAATTGTTTGTAATGAACCATAATAATACCGGAGAATAACTAGAAGCTCCCCATTGAGCCACCAGAATAGATCTGTGGCTCCAATGAGATTGGTTTCAAGTGTCCATAAGAGTCAGGTAATCGAAATATCCTGAAAGAGCTGCTGTGCTTAATTTTAATGTTTCAAAAATGGCCGTCATGGTTTCTAAAAGAGACCCCAATATCGAGAAGTAGTGGATAATTTTTCAACATCCAATCTATCCTGGAAACATGTTGTCGCATTTTCCATCGTAAAATTTAAAACCGATGTTAGTTCGTCTTTTTAATCATCCAACTTTTTAATTAATCTCATTACAATCTAAGCAATGGAAAATGTACGAGTCGTTTTAAATGATGCAATAAAATTGCAACTACAGGAATTAGCATACAAAGTTAAAAAGGCAATGAATAGTCTCCAAGTGATCCATTTCCTTATTGTAGGTAATAAATAGGCTTGTAAAAATAATACTGCATTGTTTTGATTGCTCTGTACAGTTAGCCGATGCTTCTGCGAGTTTCATGACGTGTACTATCTGCAGTTACAGAATGTGAAGACAAATAGCCATAACCCAAGACTGAAGCAGATCATAATCATACCAGCATGAGAGCAAGGGAGTAGACGTTGCATACATTAATAATTATTATACATTGTATGCAGTCACGTTACATCGAAAACTTCCTTACTACATCAAGCAACAATTACTCATCTATACTTGTAAAATTATGGTCTTAACGGCGATGTGGGTAAAAATTTATCCATTGTAGCTAACCAGCTACCATGGATACATTTTTCCAAAGGCTGAGTTTACCTATTCATAAACGCTATCCGACACCTTCAAATACAGTTCACTCATTTTAAGTGCCTCATTCAATTGAGAGACAGGAAAAACTGTCGTCAGACAGAAAAACTGTTATTTCAGCAGCAATTTTTACTGCTTGTAACAACATATGTATTTCCATGAGCCTGTGGCTTTTGAAATATTGTATGTTAAACATAGCGAATTTATTTGTGGCGAAAACTAACTTCGCTAACATATTTTCTTAGAAGTGTTGACGATCTGTCATCAATTGCATTTTTTGAGGCCTATTGTCTTGCATCTTTTGGAAGATCATCGTCATCTAGACAATCTGAAAGATTGGAAGTTTCCTTCTTTGGCTGTTCCAGCATCTCTTGTTCATTGCCGTCCCCATTTGATATTTAAAATTTTGTACAAACCTAGTTTCCGCCATTATGAAAATTATCTTCAATTCCTACGAACCTACACCGTTTCGAAATCTTCTATCACAAGTTAGATATTTCTATGTTTGTTTTTTATTTTAAAGTGTGTGGTGAGAAATTTGATCTAGGCGAAACTAGTCTTTGTTATAACAAAACTATTTTAATGTATTTAGTTGAAACAGAATTGATTAGCAGATATGTACGTGAAACAACCATCAGAGGTATTCAGCCTCTAGCTAACGATATGACTTGGTACAAATAATTTAACGAGTACCAACTTCTGTAGGCGGTCTCATTTATTATTTTAGACTCCGAGTCTATAAACATGCAGGCAATATAAACTGTCAATTACTTCGCAAGAGAGACCTCTGCAGTTTGCAGTCCACGATACAATCGCAACTATAATTCATTCTCTAGTGCTGGTGTACACAGATAGCACTTTATTTAAAGTAGAAACGGCTTCTGTATGTACGGATGTAATAATATATTAGATCTAATGACATGCCTCGGTGCTTCGGCACTAGAAACTATTGGCAGGTTGAATATTTCTACCAAATAATAGCAGAGGTTGAATGTTTCCACCAAATAAAGCAGGGGTTGAATAATGCTATCTATATACCTATGGCGCTACAACCCATAGTGGGTCGTTGCTTCCTCTCGAAAAGTCGTCGCCATTCCACCCTGCGACTCCAATTCCTTACCCCCCGAGATTGCAGATCTCTTCTCACCAAATCAAACCATCTGAACCTTGGTTTGCCTACAATCCTATTTCCAGTTGAGCTGTGAGTGCAGAGTTTCTTCAATTAAGGGTGTTTGTCCATTCTCTCCATGTATCCCAACCAGTGGATATGGCATATTTTGATGAGTTTGCTGATGTAAATGTCATCGTATCACCTCTATATTGAATGCCACCTCCAAGTAATAGCTTCTAATATCCCAATTTATTAACTAGATGGGCCAAAAATTGTCTTAGGTGACTTCCGAGAACTGGACGGAGAATTTTAGACGGGTCTCTGTCAAGGTAGTTTGACGATGTGAGAAGTGTTTCTGGGGGCGAATGGGCAGGGAGCTGTGCAAGTCTCAGGGGGAGGCTTATGGGCAACAATGAGCACGAGAGGGCTGATGAAAGAAAAAGAAATATCAACTATGTGGGTGTTTATCCATTTTAATCAGTGTGTAGAAAAAGGTTGGCAGTAAAAACGGAACCTCCATGTTATAATTACAGCATCTTCCAGTGACATGGATTTTGCCCTTCTACTGCTTCTTTTGTTTTATTTATTTATTTATTTTTACAACAATACAATATAATAATTACAATAGATTTTTTTTTTATAATGGGAAATAAATATATAACAAAAAAGCATCCTCCTATGCAGCAGTTTGCTGTTATGAAGGAGGACCTTGAACCTCAGATTCGTGATGGTTTCATTTGGCTCTGGACTCTAATAAGTGTTGTTTAAGTATCTTCGAAAAAGTTTTTAAACCATTCTTTTTCTTGATGTGGGTTGGTAAAGCGTTGTAGATTGTACTTTCGAGATGGCATTTCTTGTAATCTTCAATAAAGATTCTTAATTTAAAAAAAAATAGGAAGTGTCTCTAGAGCCGTAGCCGGATCCCGTACCCGCGTCCGTAGATTTGTGTGTTGCCATATTATTACAGTTCATACTATGTTAACACTCAAATGACAGTTAATGTCAAAGCGTGAATTGGCGCGAATTTCGTATTAGTACCAAAGGACAGTTTGAATTTTCGTGCGAATCTCATTAGGGATACTCTTAGTATCCGGAAATAATAATTAAACATCTATATTATTCAAAATTTTAATTTTTATTTGCATGTCTTTACATAAAGCTTAATCTTTTTTTACTAATTTTATTTCTTTGTGACTTTTTTAATAATTTTTTTTAGTGATATTTTTTTGAATACGTGAAATGAATTTGTGTTTATAGCCGAAAGCCGTTTATATTATGTAAAATAAAAAGAATATCAAAAATATGGCGGATTACCTAATTCTAGGAATCCCAAATTTATGTCTCAATACTTGGCAATTTTGCATTGTTGATAGTGAAGTGTTAATATTAATCAATTATTCAAAAATGAAATTTGGTGATACAAAGATTTCCCAAATGTTTTGGCTGATAAATGTAATAGACGCAAGGAGTATTGAAAATCAAATAAAGTGGCATCATACAGAAAAAGATGCTAAGGAGTCTTTAAAATACTATTATGCAACATTAAGTTGTATAAGAGGTGGCAAGAAATACCACTCAAAAAGTGAAAACTCCACAAGAAATATTTTGTCACAGATTGTCCCGCTTCCATCCACCTTCATAGTAAAAATGTGGACAATTCTTTACTGTGACAACTGTAATAACCACGCATCCTTGCAAGCTTATTTTAATGCATTGTGGGAGCAGCTACTTAAATTGCCTCCACGTATTGAATAAGAAGCTCAAGAGCAATTGAGATTCATCTTCATCGGTCCCTCAATTCTGAGGATCATGACCATCATCATCGTATCAGCCCGCGAACTCAATAATTACCAAATATTTTTTACGTTTTAACTTCTAAAATGTTATATTGTGGCAACCATACTTCTAAAAAATAAAAACATTTACATTAATAAGTATTCTATTGTTACTATTGCTGATAGTTGTAATTTTGTTATACAATTACATTATTGTTCAACAATAGTAATAATCAAATCCGTGCTCAGCGACAATTTAATATCATCTGTCAATGTCAATCGTCGGCTAAACAAGTGTCAATTTTTAGTTGTCTATGATAAAATATTGTCTATGGAGATCTACGGACGCCGTACCAAATTTTTGATGTTTCCGTCTACGGCTCTAGAGGCACTTCCTAAAAAATATCGAACAGCATAAAACAATATATAGAGAGAAGAGTTCCATGAAATAGACAGTTTCAATGGTGAAGTAGTGAAGGTTTACGATATTTTCTCAGTCTTTGTGTTTCTGAGCTTCCGACTATATTTCTTATTCTCTATCAAATCACTAATGTTCTATATTTTTGGGATTTAAGACGTGTATTTTTTTAAATTTTTTAAATTATAGTAATTAAATGAAAATGATATTTTATCTGCAGATTTGAAATATTTTGAATTTCTAAATTTGTACCGTTTTTCGAAATGCTTGCCCATCTCTGGGTTAAATGATTAATGTACCTAGGTATAAGTAAATACAGAGCTCTACAAAAGCAAGTTAACCAAGTATTTTACTAGTAAAATTGCCAAAATAATTATACAGTTGAAGCGAAATAATTTATTATTACCCACTGTTTTACATCTATCAATACGTTTCTAGTGGCTTTTCAATTAATGACGACGATGATGAAAATCAAACGCCTTTATCTTTAAAATGCAGTATGTAATAAGAGACATAGTATTACCTCCGCTCAAGCATTAAGTTGCTTATGGGGGAATACTGTGTCTTGTGTTATGTTGTTTATACAATCATCATGTACAAAATTCATAGTTTATTGCTCTTCCAAAAGTATGAAGTAGGTAATTTGTAACATGCCATTGATAGTAATGACACATCGTCCCAACAGGGCGTACTAATTTGAAAAAAAAAAAACATATATGATTACAGTGTTGGATCATTAATCATTAGTATTATAATTTGTACAAATTAAAAAAATATTGTTATTAATTTACAAACGAAGTTGGCGTGAAGTTGTATGTCAAAATATGAGGAGTTGCGGAGCTAACCCAAGACAGAGCTAAGTGGCGGCATAAAATACTATAGGCAGACCCCACCATCATGTGAGAATAAAAATTTCCAAGGAAAAGAAGAAAAAGTGTTAATTTTCCATCTTGCGGCCCGTCCTGGCTCATAAACTTACCGAGTGGTCCCTGTTAGCTATAAGTCTGTGCATCCCTGCTCTAAAGCTTGTGTTGTGAAGGTGGAAATGGTCATCTCCGGGATTGATCCCCCGACTTTCTTCTTCATTATTAGGTTGATCAATTTGTATTAAGTGTTGCGAAGTATCTGCTCCCGGTAGGACTTTTTCTTTTCGTGATGCTGGCCAATAATTCTTTACGGAATACTAACTTTGGGATCCAAGTCTTCACACTGTATAATATTATGGACCAAACATAGCTTGTGACATTTTTTCTGCATTAGTTTTAAATTTAAATTAAATTATTATGGGCTTAGGTTAAAAAATACTTGACCCACAACATACAGCAAATTAAAGGACACTCGTAAATTGGATGTTTGCTAAAATTAATCGTGATGTTTTTGTGATAGTGCACGTTTAAAAAGACAATTATTACTCTATACTTAATAATATAGGAATAAAAAACATACATTAGAAAGAAAACAGTGCATCACATTGTAAACATTTTTGGAATGCCACAATTACATAAAGATGTGCTATTACTAAGCAAAGGTTGTAAATTTTTTAGCATTTATCACAAGTATGATTCACTCAGAGTTATAATTTGCACTTCAATCTGCCGCCACACATCATGCGCAGGTATGATATGATGAAAAGTGTTTACCGCGCATCATCGTCGCGCAATATGATCTCGATGTTTGGATAGTTCTGTGGATCTGTACGAAACGAGGCGCTCCCAGACGTCACTCTATGACTAATCTGATGTACGCCGCACGTGGCGTCTTGTTCGTACACGTTTCTTCATGATTTCCTATCAACGATTTCAAATACTGATACTTCGCTCCTGATAAGGATAATTTAGATGATTTACATGTATATCCCTATGATTGAAACAATTGGTTTACAATATTTTACATTTTATCTGTTATTATGATAAAAACTTCTTCTTTTTCTTTTTTTCTTCAGCTTTCTCCCCTAATTATCGCCATCTCTCTCTTGTGCCCTTCTCATCATCATCAATCCACCTCTGGCTCAATGTTCGTTTCGTGTAAAGGCACCCTTAAAAATATCGATACCATTGCACAACCTATTCATCAAGCCAGGAGCATCGTGTTGTTTCTTGGCGATTGTTTTATAACATTTGTTCGTTCCCTGTGAATATAAAATAACACAATATGGAGGCGAGATCTCATATAACCGCCAGGGAACAAGATATTTAACTTTATTAGCACCTGTAGGTTATTTTTTGTTACCTATGTCTATAATAGCTAATGAAATTGAATATTAGGTAAACTTATGATGACATTCTCGTTTATCTTTGGTTATATTAGTCTTGGAAAATACCAACTACACGAGAAAGAAAATAGACTGACGAAATCAAAAATATTTGTTTCATTAATCATACTGAATATCTTCGCACGTTTCAAAACGTAAACAATCATATTATTTTATTGCGATGACTATTACAAATCACTATTCCACGTTAGATAATGATATTTTGTTTGTGATTCAATAAGTCATATCTGTGGCTACAGATAATAATTGAGATTCGTTAATGAATTCTTTCTCAATGAATATAAGACGTATATCATTTTGCGGTTTTTACGTCTATCTACCGATTACATCAAGTGTTGCAACGTTAATATAACTTCAGTACACCAGCGCGTATATGTTGATTCCACATTCACTCCTAGTGTGAAACATTTTCAACTATTAAAGCCAAAAAGGCTTATCAATTTCAATCTATAATATAAAAGAAAGTCGGGTTAGTGCGAACACTTATAAGTCGAGATCGGCGCTGAACAGATTCTTCCTATGTTTGATTTCTGGATTTTTCTCCGCTCTGGATAACAGAATAACTTTGAAAATGTTTAAGAAATAATAAAAAATATACTTAATATTAAAGTTAGTATGGAACGGTTTTCCTGCGAAGCCAACGCCGAAAAATTCTATAGCAACAAAATTATTGTTTACCTGACAACCTTTGACATTGTGACACACAAAAATATTGGTACCTACGCAGATTTTTTAATGGAATTTTTTTCGAGTTTTCAGAAAAAAAAATTAACATACAAACATATTTAAAAGGTATTTTTGTATAAATTACAAATTTGAAATCAATATTCATAGTGAGGACTACAGGACAACGTCTGTCGGGAAAGCTAGTTTATGATAAATGGACTCTTGATAGAGTCAACCTTAAAGTGCGTTAATAGTTTTTTCATATTACTTTTTTTACTTAATCCACGTTCGCTCCCTTCGATATTGTTTGTGAAATTGTTGAAATTATTTGTCTTCTTGAAATTGAAAACCTAAATTGTTAACCTAAAAATGCGTTAATATTAAATATTGTCACCTTGAAATTGCAATAGTGTTCATAGTGTCAAAGTTGAGGCTCTTTTTTCACATTTTCTAAGTCCCTTACCTTTGAATCTTCAATATATTTTACGATATTGTTTCAATCGTGTTCCATGGAGGTGAAGGATATTAAATTTCGAAGTAAACGTTTAATGAAATTTCTCAACAGGTGGGAAGGTTGCGTTGCATCATCATTACTCTGATGCTCAGTCACCACAGGGAGTCCGGGTGCGCACCAAGTTTCATTTGTTTCGGCAGATACCTTCCCCCCCTCTCTCTTCTTTATCTGTTTTTCATTAAGAGACATCAGCCCCAACTTTTGTTTCCCTAATAAAGTAATTGGTTGCTTCATAAAGGTCCAGAAAAATATTCTATCTGGGCCATGTGCAGTGCATGGGGGAGAGAATTGTCTCCATATGATTCTGAAGGGAAAACTGATGAAGACTAATTGGTAGAAGTCAGATGTTCTAACGTGCAATGTTAAGGGGTAGATTCTTATCTGAAGTGCAGAGGAGCTATTCCGAGCAGGATAGGGAAAGCCTGGAAAAGTTGGTGAGGAAGGTGAACGAGTTTGGAGATGGTTCCCATTTCGACATATTTTTCCCATTAGAGCATCTATATGTTTTTAATCCAATCCAATCCAAACTCCCTTTAGACCCCACTTAGGGGCATAGGGAGGCAACAAGAGCTCTCCATTGCGCTCGATCTTGCGCAACGGTGATGACCTCCTCCCACACCATGTCCATGTCCCTCAGCTCTGCTTCGAAGGAGCGGAACACAGTGTGAGAGGGTCTTCCTCGTCTTCGGGACCCTGATGGGAGGAAGAACAGCGCTCTCCTCGGCCAACTGTCATTCGGCATCCTTAACACATGTCCCAGCCAAGTCCATCTCCTCCCCACAATGGTGGAGGTGATGGGCTCACGCTGGGTGCGCCGGCGTATAGCGTCGTTCGTGATGCGGTGGTACCATCTTACGCCCAGAATTCTCCTTAGGCACTTCATCTCAAAGGCTGAGACTTTTTGTGCCTGGGCCTTGGTCAGGTGCCAGGACTCACACCCATAAAGGAGAATGGGCAACACACACGCATCAAACAGTTTACATTTCGTCTCGACGCTAAACGCCGACGCTTTCCATATCTTGGTCATGTTGTTGAAGGCGCCACTTGCCATACCGATACGAATCGGGAGCTCAGCCCCGAGGTCACCAGCGGTGGTAATGGTTGCTCCCAGGTACTTAAATTTATCCACCCGGGAGACCTGGTGACCATCGATGGTTATCGGTTGCTGTTTATCGGGGCAGGCATTATTCGCCATGAGCTCCGTCTTACTGGCATTGACTCGAAGGCCGAGGCGTGCTGTTTCGTTGCAGAGTCTTGAAACACTGCGCTGTAATTCCTCCACTGTCGTACTGAACAACGCTAGGTCGTCCGCGTACTCCAGATCGCACAGTTCGCCCATTAGACCATCTCTCTGTGTTATCGGTATACCTCTTGCTCCTTGCATGGACTTTCTCAACAGGAAATCCATGACTATTATAAATATAAAGGGAGCTAGTACGCAGCCCTGTCTGACTCCCGTGGTGATCCTAAAAGCTTCAGTAGGACCACCTGGCGTTTTCACGCTACACTCAGAGTCTTCATACAGGGACTGCACCATTTTAACTATTTTCGGAGGTATACCATACAGAGCAAGTATTTTCCATATTGATGGTCTATGTGGGCTGTCGAAGGCCTTTTCAAAATCTATAAAGCAACAAGCGACTGGAGAGTTAAACTCCTTGCACTGCTGAAAGATGCACCTGGCACAGAAAATTGGGTCCGTGCAGGACCTTCCAGGTACAAAGCCGCATTGTTGCTCTCTCAGGACAGCCATGACAGGCCCCCGAATGCGGTGTAGTAATATCTGAGATAATACCTTACCGGGAACACTCAGTAGAGTAATTCCACGGTAGTTTCCGCATTCAAGGGGGTCCCCCTTTTTAAATATTGCGACGATGGATCCATTCCGCCAATCTTTTGGGCACCTCTCCTCTTCCCACGCCATTTTAAATATATCTAATAGTGGTTGGCCAAGGGTGTCTATGCCTTGTTTGAGGAGCTCTGCGTGAATTCCATCGTCTCCTGGCGCTTTGTTGTTCTTAAGTCTCATCACGGCCAGCACCATCTCACTGTATGTCGGCGGTTCCTCACATATCCCAGTTGCCTGAGGTATATTCAGACCAGCCAACTCCTCCTCAAAGTTGTAAGGTGAGGAGGGCTCGGGACGGTTTAATATTGACTCAAAGTACTCCCTCCATCTCCCTTTAATCAGTTCGGGGGCAGTGACAGTGGCTCCACGAGAGTCTCGTATTGCCGTCACGGGTCTTTTTTGACCCCTGCCCCCGACCTCCCGGGTGATTTCGAAAAGTGTCCTTGAGTCATTTCCGAGTGCAGCAGATTGCGCTCGCCGTATCTGAGAGTCCAGGTGTCTTCTTTTATCTGTTCGTACAGAGTGCTTCACCTTGCGGCTCAGCTCCCTGTACTCAGACACCAAAGCAGCCAGTTTTTGAGGGTTTTTTTCGCTGTCTCTAAGGGTCTTAGCCTTCTGGCGATCTTCGATGAGGCTCCAAGACCCATCGGACATCCATATTGGCCTCTTTTTGCTCTTATAGCCGACAGAAGAACGTGCGGATTCCATAACGGCGTCACGGAAGCTATTCCAAGCTGTCTCAATTGGAACAGCTCCGTGTGAATCCTGCAAGGGGGCAAACCTGGTGCGTAACTCAGCCTCGTACGAATGACGACACTGAGCACTCTCTAACCTGCGTATGTCCAGCGGGCGAGAGGCAGACGGTCCCTGCTGGAAATGGGTAAATCTGAATTTCAACGAACCCACAAGGAGTTCGTGATCAGTATCCATGTCTGCCCCTCGGTAGGTGCGGACATCTCGCAGGTCAGTTCGGTTGCTGGCCCTTACCAGAAGATGGTCAATCTGGTTTTTTGTTCTCCTGTCAGGCGAGGTCCAAGTATATTTATGGATATCCTTGTGGGGGAACAGAGTTCCCCCTATTAAGAGTCCGTGGAGTGTGGCGAAACCAATCAGACGGCTTCCATTATCATTTATCACTCCCATGCCATGCCTACCCATGACGCCTGGTCCATACTGGGGGTCACTGCCAACCTTGGCATTAAAATCCCCCAGTACAATTAAGCGGTGGCGCCTTGGGACATGGGACACAACTGCATCCAGACTGTCATAAAAACAGTCCTTGGCAGCCGCATCCCCATCCTCAGTGGGAGCATAGCATAGGAGGACCGTCAGTGTTTCGCCTGTCATCTTGAAGGACGCACTCATCAGGCGGTCAGAAACAGGTTCCCAACCAAGAAGGCGAGAGAAGGCATATTTACTTATTTACTTAAAAGTAGAGCGACGCCACGCATCCGTGCAGTTCGGTGACCAGAGTGCAGCATGACATAGTTGCCAGCGTCACTCTGCCCCGTCCCTGGGATGCGTGCCTCGCTCAGCCCCAGGATATCCAGTCCATAATCTCCCGCCAACTTGGCAGCAACAAGCTCCCCGCCCGCCCTCAGAGTGCGGACATTCAGGGTCCCGATTTTCAAGCTCTTGTTCCGAGCCGTGGTCAACACAGGGGGGACACTAGCTGCCTGGACCCCCCCCCTGGTGGGGCCCAGGCGTCCGAGGCTTAATTTTGTTGCCTTTTCTGACCGCTGGAGTTTAAGGGTGTGAGGTGGTCAACCCCACGACCCCGATCTGATTTTTCGATTACCTGCCTCTTACAGGATGCTCGAAAAACCAGCAAAAAGAACAGAGGTGCTATTCTAAGCCGACAGCCCCACGGCGTATGTTTTTAATACGTGAAGTAAAAGCTTTATCGCCATTTTCATGAAAACTGTTTTTTTTTTAATTACATAGGTATGTATAAAAATATATTAAATCAATGAAATTTTATGTATTTGATACTAACACACACGTAAGGTGTATTTGACATTGACACAGACGCACATATTATTTTGTTTATATATTATCAAATTGAGAATAGATTGATATTGTTTGTCTTAAATAATGATAGAAAAAACTTATCAACATTTCAAATTTGACGTAACCATGACATCGTATTTGAAAGAAAATTTGAAATAGCGATCGCCCAGTCTTTGACAATGAATAATGTTCACACTTATAATCTAATGAATTAGTTTTACTTGAAAATTTAATTCTGCTAATCGATAAAATATCATAAAAGTCGATCCATCCAAACTATCAACAGATAATAATAACATGCTTTACCTTAAGCCACAACGACACCTTCGCATCCCTTGACCTGCCAAACAGTGCACTAAGAAAGAAGTCCTATCATTCATCATCCTGCGTTTATGCGCCTGAGTTAAGCTAACATGAACTGAAAAACTTCAAGGATTAGTACCTTGTTGATTGTAGGTAATGTTTAAATAACGGAAGAATTCCAAGTAGTTTACCTTCATAACATTATTATTTTACGATTATGTGTGTTGTCTCTACATAAAGTTTTGATAAGGTCCCGAATGACACTAAGCAGCTGATAATGGTTTAATAAACACCCACTCAATTGGGTCAGTTGAATCTCATTTATAAAATCAGTAACAGGTATTTGAAAAATATTGCAAATCCAACGTAACTTATTTACGGCCAAGTGTGAAACAGTTTTATTTATAGCAAAACACAGCCTTAAGGTGGTTTCATGCAAATTACATTATTTGAGATGCCTTTCGGATGGATTGAACTATATTTATCAATTGACTGAAACTGTTTGAATTAACACATTTCAAAACCTTTTAAGACCAAAAAAATATTTTACTTTCCTCAATACTTACCAATCTACATGCGATATATTTTCATCCTTTCATCAGCGTCTATACAATCTAGGTCGGGTCTTGGCCTCCTTAAGATCTTGCCCCCACGAATATGACGATCCAGTGAAGCGACCAGTTGGAAATTCCACTCTGTCGGGTGTCCTGCTCCACATAATCGAAGCTTCGATCTTCCTCCAGGCTAGCCGTCCAGAATCTTCCACGGCAAATCTCTCAAATATGCTTCGAAGGAACGGAACACGGTATGAGAATGTCTTCCTTATTCTTCTGAAAACTGAAACCTGAAAATAGGGATGAATAATTTTTATTTCTATACAATAATGTATTTTTTTTAGTTTAGAAAATTTACCTAATGGGCAATGTATACACCTCAAAAAAAAGATAGATACGTAAGGCTCAAACAAGTAAAACTTTAAATAAAGCTTTAAGTGATATCCTTAAATTTCTGCTTCAGAAAATATAATAATTATTTTTATATTGAAAAGTAGATAGGTACCTATAGAATATTTTTAAATTATGTGTAAAATATTAATAGATTCGTACAACAAAATACTAAGATAATTATTACATAGTTTGAGAAAAAATACTGCATTCAAGGCTTGTCATTTAATTGATTCCTGGTTGTTATTTATTTCGTTATGAATTTCAATAAAATGATATTAAATGTCTGAAGTAGCAATATTTTCCTATAATTCATTGATCAGTTTTGAGAAAATATAATTATTTCTGCTAGACTTTTATTGATTGAGGAAAATTTGCGTATAGACTCCTTGATTGTAAAATTTGCATATATTAGAAGTAGAATACAGTTATAATCGCACGTACTGTGTAAATATACGTTTATTGCGACATTTTTAACACTTCTCTTGTCACTGTATTCTCTTTGTTTTTTTTTTTAATATTATTTAAATATGCTTTCGTGGAAAAACTTTAAAATTTTCATAATAATTGATGACAACTATGTAGGGTAAGTTTTATCGGAAGGTAGTCACGGAAGTAAGTGAGTATTACACAGTACATTTTGTATGGGAAACGTGTATTTCTAGAAATACGGGTAAAGGTAAGCCTCTTTAGAACTTCGTCCCGCCTAATGTTGTGTGTTTTTTTAGGAATACGGTAATGCTATAAACAGCGATGAATGAATCAATCTAGAACATGTTATATGCTGTTACCTTAGCGACAAAAAATATTCAATAAAGGAAGCCATTGCATTAGATACAATAAAATAAGTTGTGTCAAGAAGATCCAACCATTCTTAACCAACCTTGAATAAACCTTAGAACACCAATTTTTTTCTTCAAATCTGTCTATCCATATGGGAGGAGTACCTATAGCAACAAACAACCTGCACAGAAGAAATATGGATTTAGATGGTACCAGTACCTACCTACTTTAATATGCTACAAGTCGATGGTTTTCACGTTTGATGGTACAGCGTACCTATGTTTTTGATATAAAACCACTGAGGATGATCGCTATAAAGAAAATACATCTGAATAAAAAAAATCACTAGTGAACTTATAAGATTTTTGTTTAAACTTTTCAAAAATATTCGCCTAAGTTGACTGGAGGTATTAATAATACATATTTGAAATTTACGACTTCAACAAAGGAAAAGCTATGTCATATTATATTCAAGGCAGGCTGACATATTGATTTGAAAAGTTGTACAGCTCAAGTTTTGTCATGCGAATGATAATATTGTGAATAAATCATAAGTGCAGCGTGTAGGTGCATTGGAAGTCCCGTCCAAACATCCAGCAGGTATTCCCATCGCACTCTACTAATATAATATAAAGCCTTTATTGATAATATATACAAATATAAAAATAGCATGCTTACAGATAATAATTATTAACAACTAAAATATACAAACAAGATACCTCCCGAAAATGAGTATATACTCGTGCTTCGGGAGGGAATATGCAGTCACATTTCGAGCTTGCTGGTGTCTTTACACTAACCCATACAAACATGATTAAAGTGCGCTTGGAATACGGTAATAATATCACTACGGACTACGTAGGATGACATTTATATTCGCGTCCCGTCAAATTGTTATAAAATTATTCTTATTTAGCGATTATATCAAATAACTGAATAAATGAATTTAAACCTCACATTGCGTATAACCAGCAAGACTTATTATTATATCGACGGCATATACATATACATTAGAGAAGGAAATACATTATTTTATATTACCTCCTTGAAATTATTGATTTTATTAATATAAAACTTGCATAACGGATCCTAAGGTGTAGTTGGAGTTGCTCACTTAAAAGCTCATTCAACATGAGTAGGTGAACGAATACTAGAAAAAATATAATAACAGTAGAGTTATTCAAAATAAAGAAATGAATCTAGATGCATTGCATTATTCTCTTCTTCATCAGCCTATACCCGTTCATTCCTGGATCTATCTATCTATCTACCTATATGTTAATACGCGAAGGAAAAACTTTTTTTACGATAATTGCGCGGACGGACGGAGGAGTATGAAATTTTGCACACTTATAGTTTATAATTTAGAGAAGGAGTAGCGAATGCTAATATTTTTTTAAATTATGCATAAAAATAGATTATCAATAAAAAAAACATTAGAAATACTACTGTTATTTTACGTATTTGATATACTCAAACACACTTCGATATAATTGACATTGACACAGACGCATATATTCCTTTGTTTATCTGTGGTGAAATTGAGAGTATAATAATAGAAAAAACTTTGTGCATATCAACATTTCAAATTTGACGTAACCAATCCATGTCAGTGTTTTTGAAAGAAAATTGTGAAATAGCGCTCGTCTTTGACAGTGGAACCTTAATAATATTCAAACTTATAATTTCAATTAATTATGGTCGAATTTTGAGCACGTCGACCACTAGTACATATAAAGGAACGATTTTAACGTGCATTGTTTTTTTATTTTTTTCCTTTGTTATGGCAATCGCCCTCGATATGCACGTTGGTGGGATTATTTAAACAGATTGATTTAAATGAAACAATTAATAATAAATTTGAGTTTTTGAGAACTTTTGTCACCTATGATCATGAAGGGCCTGTGAACCTAGTCAGGATATTAAAAAAATAACTTGTGAATAACAAATTCATTGTTTAATTTAAATTACTCTATTGCATTAAATCATAGAAAAATCCAAGTCTTGAATTTTATTGATTCCACGAAAGGTTTTCCCTGATGACTTAAGTCATCATAGTTTTATGTAACTACTGTTATCTCCGATTTGTTTTGTTTTCACGATAGTTATTCAACGTCTTCCTTTGTCTGTCGTACTTCATGGTACAGTACGACTTAATATTGAGATGCCTTGGAGAACGCGTCTCCAGATTGCGTGCCACAGTGGCTGCGAAACGTACTCCGGCTAGTTACTAATCACCTGTAATTACTGCACTATGCAGCATCTAGTCCCAGGCTTGTATGGACACATTCTTGCCAGCATGAGACGTTTCCATATAAAAGAGAAAAAAACTTAAAAAAGAAAAAAACAAATATTTAAAAAATGTTATTGATACTAGGTTCTTTATTTCCAATTAAATAAGATTAACCACTGGGTGGTATTTCGTTATAATATATAATTATATTTATTTTCTTTATTACATTATTTAGACGAGACATTTTCAAGGATTGTGTAACATATTATACCGATTGAAAGTTTATTCTCCCTAAAAAGAAATCAGCCTGTTGCTGATGATGTGGATTAGCTTTCTCTCTTTCCATCTTTGGTGGTCTTCTCGACAGGCAACGTTTATCTGGTACTTTCTCTGTTGCGATTTTTGCACATTTCTCCGAATCTTTTCAGCCGACGTAGTCTCTCCAGTGACGTTAACACTCACTACTAGTTCATATAAAATCTTGAATTTTGCAATTTCTGAGGATTTCCTCATTTGCAGAGAATAAGGTCTTGGTTAACTCATTTCCAATGTTCTGAGTAGTCGCTTTGTTTATAATAGTACCTATGTCTGCCCTCATTTCAAATCAATAGGTTATTTTGTAGGCCCTACCTTTGACCTAAGATTTCAGACTCGTAGGGCTGTCCGAATTTAGACTGCTCTACGCAGCATTAATTATCTATGATTTGCTCTATTTTTATAAAATGTACTTCCGTATCAGCTCTTCTTCCGTTATGTCCGAAATAAAGTGAGACGCTTTTCAAAACGCTCCACGAGTATTATTCAACAACCGGATGTTTCTCAAACAGAAGATTTAGCGGGGTCCTTCGAACCGAACTACAAACACAATTTTGTCAGTTTGGGAAGCCCATGTGCCGCCAGCAAGGATATGGATCGCCAATAATAAAGTAAAACACGTAGGTACGTAATAATTGTTTTCTTAGGAAACCACAAGTAGGTACCTAATCCACGAAACAGTAAACAAGTTGGAGAGAGTGCAGAGAAGTTTGCGTGTTGTTAAATGAGCAGGCGACCTCAAGTGCCGGCACCTCGGCAATAAAGAGCCGCGTGATCGCAAGAATGAATCATAGCTCCAGTGACCGGTCGGCGTTAGATACAATTTCTATCACAGGACCCGCACACTGTTCTGCCCTAGTAAAAGCAACGCTCATTTAAATGGGGATTATTTCAGCATAAACTCAAGATGTAAAATTACCTAATATATTATGGTCCATTCCATCGCCAAGAAGGAAAACTTGATTAAATTTTTGAATAAAATCATACTTCGGCTAATCGTTGTTTGACTGACCATTTTGATTTCTATATTGTACAAAGCCGTGTCACTGTTTCAGAGAAATGCATGTAAAAGAACCTTGCAAAATAATAAAAAATGGATATGAAGTTATGAGGTGATTTTGCAAAAGCTTCGATCTGTTTTATTATGAATTGTAAAAACGTTACCTATGATGAACTTAATAAAACTCAGTTGTATTTTCACATCATTTCCGATCTCGAGTGCTCGAGATTCGATATAAAATTAAATCCATCATAATGAATTATAATAATAATAATAATAATAATTTATTTCAGAGTTTGTTCTTACATAATAAACAAGAATACATAAATACATCAGGTAATTACATATACATATATTATCATGCTATACAGAATACATGTTCATCTCGTGCTTTAGTATTTCCAGACCGAGCAAACCCTGAACATTCGCCTCACTAGGCAAAGCCTGTGCCGAGGCGGATAAAAAAAATAAAACTACTAAACTAAAACATAATGTAATCAATACCTATAATATACCCATCATTAAACGTATAACCTACTCGCCCAATCAATAATTCCCAGTCCAGTGCCCACCCCTCGTTATATATACATATCCCAAGAGAAGAAACAAAATTATGGACAAAACTGGAGGACGCAGAAAGAAAGAAAAACTTAAACAAAGCAGAACATCACATTAGATAAGATTACCCAACCAGTCCGACTGAGAGACTAACTCCACCCAGAGGCGTTCATATCACTCATGTAGAAGGCGATTGGCGACTCCCCATCATACAATTCTTTCGCTCACATACTCTTCAATCACGCCCTTTTCTATCAGAAACTCTTTCACGTCCCTTGCATTCATATTTCTTCTCCCAATCCTAGACTTAACTGTGTTAAAAAGTTTAGGTCCCATATAAGATGGGAACCTCTGGCAAAAAGTTGTCCTACAACGGGGGACGTAGATGATCTGTCTTCCCGTCACGACTCTTCCCCCAGTCCGAGCGCGTCCTTCGACACCATTCTTTACCTCTCTCATAACAATCTTATGAACGTAAGTCTGTCTTACGCTCAGTATTCGGGTATCCATAAAAAGAGAAACAGTTGGGTACATATAGTTTAGCCCATAAGTAACCTTGATAACCAATTTTTGTGCTCCAAATAGTGGATCCAAGACTGTCTTAGCGGCACCACCCCATCCCACTATAGCGTAACCGATTAAGGAATGGCACAGGGCATAGTACACCACTTTCAGCTGATCTATTGGCAATATGGCTCTGAGCTGGCGAAAAATATACATGAGTTTACGGACTCTGCTTGTCAGCCCAATGATGTGCTGACGCCAGTTGAGATTTTCGTCCACACCCAGATACTTGATGGCATCACACCTCATCAACTCCCGGCAAGAGCAATCCAGTTGTGGTACTTCGTTACCTTTGCATTGGTGATATATTATTTTGATACTTCCCGGGCTTGGTTTGGTACGCTTGTTAATAGAAAAGCAAACATAATTTGTTTTTTCTGCATTTAGTGTTAACTTGTTGAGCCTCAACCATTCCGCCACCGTGTTAAATCCTTCCTGGCTGTTTTGGACCACTTCCTCCCAAGTTCTTCCATGAAATAATAATGCGGTATCATCAGCAAATGTAACTATGTCTCCCTTATTCAGCTGTTTATTACATAGGTCATTGATGTACACCAAGAATAGCACCGGTCCCAGTATACTGCCCTGTGGGACTCCATGTGTAATCGTCAGCTCATCACTCCGCACCTTGTCATATCTTATAACCTGCTTTCTTTCAGAGATGTAACTTTCGAACCATTCATTCAACTTTCCCCTTACACCAACTCGATGCAATTTTCGAAGCAGTCCATCATGCGGTACCGTATCAAATGCCTTGGCAAGGTCCATAAAAACTCCTATGCACTTGTCTCCATCATCCAGGTTGTGGGACACAAAGTGTGTGAGCCTTAAAATTGCTCCCTCCGTGCTTTTACCCCTTCTAAATCCGTATTGGTTTTCCGAAAGAATATTAAATGCTTCCAAAAACCCAACCAGGCGGACCGTCATTAATTTCTCAAGGACCTTTGACAACGCTGTAAGTAAGGATATGGGTCGATAATTTGACACATCTCGTGCATCTCCTTTTTTATGTATCGGCACCAGCAGAGCAACCTTGGCTCTCTCAGGAAATATCCCCTGTTCGATACTCAGATTGAAAATATGGGCGATCGGGGGCGCAATCTCCTCTTTCACCATTTGTAGCATTTCCGTTTTTATATCGTCTATACCGGGGGAAGTGTTTCGCTTTAAGTTCTTTAGAACTGTGGTAACTTCAGAGGCATCCGTTGGATAGGCAAAGAATGATGATAGGGGCTCGATATCAATTGTACTTGTATCCGACGGCCGATCCGTTCTCCCATCCGAGTCCCTTATCCCATCTTCTGTTAATTTTCTACCAATTGTTCCAAAATATTCGTTAATTCTATTAAGGTCCTCCAGTACATGTTGGTCATCCCTGGTGTCAATGAGACTTTTGTAGCTTTTAGAGCTATTTTTGATGTTCAAATATTCCCTCATAATCTTCCAGCATTCTCTTGGCTTCTGTCCGTCGTTCTGGATTTTCTTCGAGAAGTATATTTCCTTCCCCTTTTTTACTATCTTTGAACAAATATTTCTGTACCGCTTGTAGTATTCTGACAACTGTCGGTTCGATTTTTGTTCGTTAACCAATTTATGTAGTCTGTCTCTTCTCCTCAGGCATTTTAAGATTCCCACCGTGATCCACTCTTTTATCCTCCTCCTCTCCAATCTCCTATGCTTAATACTAGTGGTTTTACTATCATTTATAAGTTCTCGCAATCGTGTTTCAAAAGAATTAAAGGACTCGTCAACATCAGCACTGCCATAGACCAACTCCCACTCTTCATGTCTCACACTTTCTATGAATTCTTCTGAATTGAATCTGGTGACCTCCGTCTTAATTGGGTCATTTCGGACCTTTTTTGTCACGATTCCCGCCATAACAGGAAAGTGGTCCGTTATCGCAGCCTGGCAAACCGCTGCACGAATTTCTCCCCCTGTCCTTATCATGATATGATCCAAGCATGAGTCATTCCGTGTTGGCTTATTGATGGCAGATTGAAGTCCATGCATCGCCATCACGTTCAAATATTGTTGTGTTGAGGTGGAACTGTGGTTCGATATATCTATATTCATGTCCCCAGTAAAGATTGTAATATCTCTGTCAGTCCCGAGGACACCCGATATTGAGTCGATAAAGGGTTTTGGGTCCGAGAATGATGGTGGACGGTATATTGCTATAATTTTAACATTATTGTCTATTTTAGCCACAAGACAATTTGCATCGATAACCTCATCTGGTTCATCAATCGACACAGATAGTTCGTCTCTAATATAAATAACAACCCCATCATTCTGGTTATAATGTTTATGGCTCTGGTACGATGTATATCCTGCTATATCTTTCATCATTGATTCCCCATTTAGCCAGCATTCAGTCAGCACCATTATGTCAAAATCTATTTTTATTTCATGGAGTAGCACTTCAAACATTTCGAAATTCTTGTTTATACTTCTGATATTCACATTTAACTTAAATTCACGCACTAAGTTAATACACAAAATTTACAAAAAATACGTTTTAAACCAATGTATGTTTAATAATTATATTTACTTAACTTTTGCCAGTCTCATTAAGAAAAAAATTAACAGGAAAGGATTACTTAAAACAAACAGAGAATAGAACAGGGTCAATTTTCCTTCTTGTCAGATGTTTATGTCTAAGGTACCAATAAATGCGGTAAGGTATCAACCTATATTTTTATTACATTAACGGAGTGTTACCGAATAAGTGTTGACTATCATCCAGTCGTACAGTATGCGCTGACTCTTTGGGTACATCTATTCTAATAATAGTTTCACAATCAAAACTCAATAGTGATTAATTCACCAAAGACGTAACTTGCAATAACCAATGATGATGTTACATAATGCTGTGTACTGCGAGGGACAAGAGCTGGCTACCCGGAGTACCCGGCCCTCTCCCATGCGTGTTATTTCCAGTGAATCACACACGTAGCGGAGAGTACTTCAACACGTGATGCTCGTACAAGAATATTCCTTTTCATACTGCAGCAATATCAGGTGCACTATAAGTGTGTGCAGTAGATTTTTCCGTATTGATATTTTGCTATATTCTTATTTTTATGACTTCCTTCAAGGACATTGTCTACCAGTTTTCCTTTTAGGAGGTCTATGTTTTGGTTTTTGCCCCATCCTTTAAATTCATCCTTCGACAGGACCTCATCTCTTTTGTTTTAAGAACTTAAACTTTACTTTTGTTAGGCATTGAACTGATATTTTTCAGATCTCAATTTGTAGATATATCTTTCCATCTCGACATCTCCTTAGCGTTAATCGGCCTCATCATAATTGGAAACGAGCTAGAATCCATGTCTCTAATCACTTGTTCAATTTTATATATGAGTTAGGCTCATTCAGGGAAGAAATACCGTTCATCAGAAAAAAAGTTTTCCATGAGTCAACCCTTTATGAAGTACGTATACCAAAAAAGACCACTAACACCAATTGAGAATCCGTGATTGTTTGACCCATTCGTGATAATCTATGTTTGCAAGACCACTAACACCAATTGAGAATCCGTGATTGTTTGACCCATTCGTGATAATTTATGTTTGCATGAAAAATCGTTCAACTTTTCAGGACCAGTTTAAGAGTTTTTTACATTAAAATTTGACTATGAATCGAACCAATGAGTTTTTAAACAGATGGTATCTACAGAACCAGGCTATTGACATTCTGGGCTATACTTATTACAGGACTAGCTTTCTAGATAGACCTTTCCCCTTCTTTACCAAGAATATTGAATTTGATTTGAATATTTAATTGCAAAATGATAATTTAATTACCTTATTGACGAATATGAAATTATTATTAAAATTAAATATTCCGACCAATGCATTGTTTTGATGGATGTTAAATGTGCAAATTCTAACAGTGGCATCATCTATCTTTCAAATGACAGTTTGTCAAACGTCAAATAAAATTTAAAACAATTGGAAAAGTTTTATTTTCTCAAAATCCTTAGAAGATTACCTACGTTAAGCAGAATCACTCGAAAACGAGTGCAGGACTTGAAAAAAAAATTACCTACGTTAAATTTTGTTTAATTTTCTATTTTTTCCTGCCAAATTCTTAATTTCTTCATTCATTAGAACTTTCTTCTGACACTAGAAAATACTACAAAAAAAAAGAATTAATGACTGTGTACCCATTTTTATATATAGAGATTTGCATCAACATTTTATATTTTTATCTTAAAGTTTTGTTCAAGATGATGAACTTATACAAACATCTTATCCCGCAAAGAATAATAATAATAAACATATTTCAGGGATAAATTCACATGACGAAATTAAACAACAACAAATCGGATCGCTTTCTCCGAATAAATCCCGGCAATATGTCGTATGCAATGAATCGACTAAAAATGGACACAATTTTTTGTATAAATCAAGTTCGCACGTGTTAAGTGAATTCTCACATCAAAAGAAAGATACTTGAAAGTAATTTGTTAGCTGTATATCGCGCATTAATCACAATCACATAGGTACATAAATTATAGTGAAATATTTTTTCAGTGCGATTGCATCCGACACTATTCTTTTTTTTATTAATATAGTAGCTTTTCCGACAGACGTTGTCCTGTAGTCCTTACTATGAATATTGGTGTCAAATTTGTAATTTATACAAAAATACGTTGAAAATATGTTTGAACATTAAAAAAATTATTTCTGAAAGCTTGAAAAAATTCCATCAAATTCTTCGAACAAATTTTTTTAATGTTGTCAGGGAAACGATAATTTTGTTAATTATATAATTTTTCATAGATGGCGTTGGCGAAATTTGTTCGATACGAACTTTAATTATTATATTTTACATTATTTAATTTCTTATGCATTTTTCAACTTTTTAACAGTTTATATTATGTTATCCTGAGCGGAGAAAAATCCACTAAATCAAACATCGGAAAAATTTGTTCAGCTGATTTCGAGTTAACCAAACGTGTTTGCTTTTTATCTATAATTTCTATATATTTAGTTTTTCAATAAGTTGAGGTAGACCTTTTAAATTTCACAATTTATTCTACAGTCTCGAGAAATTGGGTCTTTTATTTTTTTTCTCAAAATCCTTTTTTGTTCTCAATTGTCAAAGTTAATCTTTGCACCCCTTCTACCCATCTACAGCAAAAAAACAGGTGAATTTCGAATTAAACAAGCACAATTAAGTCGTTTATTCGCAAATTTCGTTAATCAAGAGTCGAGATAACACATCGTATCGGTTGTTTTTTTTTCAGTGTGAATAAATTTTTCCGTTATCCACTGCAATATTGATGATAAAAGTTTTCAGGTTATATATGCGCAAGAATGGTAAAATAAACCCTCGCCTCGAACACATATTACGCACCGATGGACTAAACATTACGCTTGTTTGTGTCAATAATAATAATTATTCAGGTCTGAATTTTAAGAATGAAACGCTCACATTTACCTAAGAGCCGAGAAATAATGAAATTTTGTAATGAAAATATTATAATCTTCGAAGAGTTTCGTTGCTGTCTTGTATAATGTTTGCCGTTGACCCCTGGTATCCATTGATAAAAGGTTATCCCGCTTCGCCCCGAGGTTAGGGAACTCGGACAGAGACACAATAATAATATAATAACTCTCCTATGAACACAATAATATGTACTTATCATTTTTACAACTCCCCCGTATGGAAATAAAGATACAATAATTATTACTAGTGGTCGACCAGTGCTCGAAATACGACCAAGCCCTATTTAAATTATAAGTTTGACCATTTTTAAGGTTCCAATGACAAAGAATGAGCGAGCGATATTTCGCAATTTTCTTTCAAACACAATGACATAGATAAGTCAAATATGAAATGTTGTATGTAGAATGTTTTTCCAATTATTAGGTATTAAAGATAAACAATATTAACTTATTCTTATTTTAAATCCCGCAATTTCCAGCTCCACCTTCCAATTGAATATACCGCCTTCAATAAGCTTTCCGCGTTCATTATGAGGTGCTTTTCATTTTATATTTGTTTCTATGAAGTTGACGAAGTAGTGTGTGGAGGTGTGTGTGAGTATCAAATACATAACATTACAGTAGTGTTTGTAATGTTTTTTTTTTATTATTGATTCAATTTAATCTACCTTTTATGCATAATTTTAAAAATATATTAGCAATCGCCACTCCTCTTTATAAACTATAAGTAGAGACCGGAAAATAGTGGCGTTATTTTTTGTGAATTTCCGTGTTATTTTTGGAGAAATTCAGTGTTATATTTGCTCTATAACACGGAAATTCGCGTTATTTTTTCAACGTTAATTTGTTCAAAATTAAGGTTGATGTTATAGCAAAACAAAGAATTATAGTAATTTTTAGAAATTAAGTATACATAACAATTTTTATAAACATACGACATATAAACAAACAAACCAAATGAATGAAAAAATCTAACCAACAAAAGTATATTTACAAAAAAATCAAATAAAAAAAATTAAAATCAATATTCAATTCTACAGAAAATTATACAATAATTAAAACTACGCTCTAAAACAACAATAAAAAAAACATTGTTTTGTTGAAAGATTTTTCCTTTGATTTGTTAGCATAAATCAGGGCATTTGAGTCATATTATTCGCGCTATTTGCGCAAAAACTTCGAATTTCGCGTTATTTGCACAAAAACCTCAAAATTCGCGAAAAAAAACAATCGTTTCATCGCGATCGCGAAATTTTCCAGTCTCTAACTATAAGTGTGCGAAATTTTATACTCCTCCGTCCGCACAGTTTTCGTGAAAATGGTGATAAAGTTTTTCCTTTACGTATTAATTTATAGATTATTTTTGGATACTACTCGAATATTTTTAGTTGTGTCGTTATACTTTATGACCGAAGATAACGATACAATATATTAAGGCTTACGGTCTGATAACCCGAATGACTTGATTTCCTAATTACTAGGTAATTAAACGCAGTCTTGGTTAAATAATACAATCTTGTCAGATGTTTAAGGTGTGAGTTTAAGCCGTAAATTGTTATGCACCTTATGGAATCGTGGAAATATTTGAGTGAAAAAGCTAATTACTAAACTAGCTATAAATTATTCCAATATATAAATAAATAAAAGTTAATTCTAAAATAAAACATAAAATGCGGATTCGTAAGTTAAGGATTCGCAAATATCTAGTAGGTTCTGTTGTGAAAATGTACCTACATACATATAATTTAGCGAAGAAACGAAAAATGAGGTTATAATAATTTGTACTCCGCTATTTTCGGATTAGAAAGGATTTGCTGAATATAATAATATGCGTAATGTTTATCAACGTAAAGGTTAAATATATTTTTTAAATTTAATTACTTGAACGCAATTGATATTTTTTATGCGTAGTCGCACTGTCTAAACGAATTTACAGTTTACATGACTATGAATTAATTTTATGTGTAGTGTTATTTATGTCGTTGGATGAGTAAGTATCCAATACATGTTTGCAACAAATATAACATCACACGGTGGAAAAAAAAACTATTAAGTTGCTTTATTATTCAAAATATTTTTACACGATAGCTTGCACCCCTTGATGTAAATACTCATCAACGGGTATTTTTATTTAAATTTTAAATTTATCAGTATCCCTTAAAAAAATATCAGTAAGTATGGTAAATTTGATTTAAAGTTTTTGCATGAGAATACTATTAAATTTTTTTGTAAATTTTGATTTACTAGGTAATTATTATGAGTGTCCTTTTAATATTCCGTAAGAAAATCATATGTTCATACTTTTAAATCTAAAACAAATTCCTTAAATTCTGTAGGAAATTGATCAGCTGTTATGGGCTTGAGGCCAGTATAGTACTCTTAGACCCCATCGTCTTTCGAATCTGCGTTTGTCCGTCAACATAACTCAATTAGGACATTTTCATACAATGTTCTCTGTTAGAGCGGTCCTCGGGTGACTTTCGATTTTCAATTAGTAAGTAGGTAGGTACATAGAGTACATATAAGTTTTCGATCATCGAATATCGAAACGATCATTGAAAAAATTGTGAAAGAATTTCCATATAAAATGATTGACGTTAGAACACTATTGACGTGACGTGTTTTTTTCTTTCCCCAAAGCTCTACGGATTACCTACCGAATTTTCACAGTATTTGCTGTTTTCCTAAAATCTTAAATAATTACACTCTAAAATACGCAAAAAATTATACATTCGTTTTGATCATAGTCTTCAGATTGATTTCGCGCAGAATTTTAACGTTCAGGATATTTTTTTTCATAGTAGCCAGAAAGTAATCTCATGTAACAACCGCAAACATTTTAGGCTCAACTCCTTGAAATATAGATCATATCACTTCTTGAATGTTATAGAAACTCTTCACTGGTACGGCTATTTGGTTTTTCAATCCTGAAGAAAAATAAGAGGCCCCCAATAACGTATAAAAGCGGGGTAACTGGCTGAAGGCCCAAGATTTAATGAACTCCGCTTACAAACCTGCATTGTTTGGGTGTCCATCATAACGCTTTGCATTGGCAAATGGAGTAATAGACTAGAGACTAAATTCTCAACCCAAACACGTACATATCTTGAGACTATATTTGAATAGTCTACAACTCTGACTGATTGAATTACAGACTAACGCCGCCTACCCAGTGATTTCCCGCGTGGCCACACATACACAGATATTTATGTAAGTGAGTTCACTAGTCGTCAATTTTTGGCAGACAACATTCCTGACTACGAGAGGTTTATTTTTTTTATAAGACAGACAGTGATTATTCAAATAATTATTTCACAAATTGTATGGACTACGAAAATACCAGTAAAGTAAAAAAAAACATTAACATCAAGTGGATGAGTGGGTACATGCTCTTCTATGCCTTTTGCTCCTGACTTGGCCCTCCTCTAAGACGCACCGATATGGTCGGACCATGTCATTCGAGGTCGGCCTCGTCTGCGTGTAGTGCGTGAACCCATTCTTTCAGATTTATATTTGTCTAAAGTCATTGTCTCTATATGCCAAAAAATCTCTATATGCCATCAAAAGTCATTGTCTCTATATGCCCAAACCACTTTAATTTGTTTACTTTCATTCTAGCCACTACGCTAACATCCACTCCACATTCCTTTCTAATATTATCATTCTCCTCACCATATCAATCAGTCTCTTTCCGCATATCCTATGCAGTGATCTCATTTCCACAGCATTTATTACAACTTCCAGATTTTTTATCCATATCCAAGTTCCATGGATGGTATCAGGATTGCATTGTGCATCAACTGTTTGGATTTAAGAGATACGTTCTTATTTCTCATTAGAGGTCTAAGTGCACCGCCAACCCTTCTACCAGCCAGTTTCCTTCTTTCAATCTCCTTTTCACACCTTCCATCTCTGCTAAATAAACTATCTCTGTTTTCTATACACAAGGTACCTACAACCATCAGTTACGCGTCTGATCGAAATTATAATCGCGTCACACTGTGACGGGTGTCCCCTACACATAATAATAACGTAAGGTAATAGTGAGTTATTATTATTGTTTGGGTAAACATTTCGACACACATAATTTAGATCGTTAACAGACACTTACCTGGCGGTTGATGTTTAATTCGAGTACTTTGTTTACGTTTTACATACTCGTACACCGTGAGTTCTTTCATCTGGCATCTTTTGATCTCTGCTCTGAGTACCTAGGCGTTTTGTAAACAATACCAACACCACAGAGCGGTTGGTCGACTCTTGCTGGATTGCCACAACGCACTTAACTTACATCACAATCGTACCAAACTGTAGCGACAAAAAACATTATCTTAGGTTTTAAAGACGGCCCACAAAACATTAGAAAATAATAATGATATAACACTTTTCTATACAAAGGTGTCAGTATAGCCGGCGGAACTTATTGCCTGAAACAATTTTTTCCAGCCAACCGGTCCCGTCCAATCTGAGACAGGCCAACCCCGAGTAGAAATTTCAAGCGAAAAACACTTCGAAAAACTCTGACCCGACCGGGATTCGAACCCGGGACCTCGGATCTGAAGTCCACGCTAGTATGAAATAGTAAGGCCCAAAGCATCAATGTGTAGATGAATGTTCTTGGTAGCCCTTTATAAGAAAAAGCTATGTAGTGGATAAAGTGATGGAAATATTCTGACGGCCGCATCAGTTGAATACTATCCAATAGATGTATATCAAGAAGATAATAGTGCTGGTGTACCTACTGAAATCTATTTTTTTTTCAATGGAAACTTCTATGGATTTGCTTTTTCGAGCCAGATTTGATGTCAGATGAAGTTTTGTTTTGATGGCAATTAATGCGTATTGAATCAGATATTTGGGTTAGGTTCTAATATTGTTTTTCGTTTAACATACCTATTATAATTTTGTAATAGTATTTATACGGGACGGGGCAGAGTGACGCTGGCAACTATGTCATGCTGCACTCTGGTCACCGAACTGCACGGATGCGTGGCGTCGCTCTACTTTTAAGTAAATATGCCTTCTCTCGCCTTCTTGGTTGGGAACTTGTTTCTGACCGCCTGATGAGTGCGTCCTTCAAGATGACAGGCGAAACACTGACGGTCCTCCTATGCTATGCTCCCACTGAGGATGGGGATGCGACTGCCAAGGACTGTTTTTATGACAGTCTGGATGCGGTTGTGTCCCATGTCCCAAGGCGCCACCGCTTAATAGTACTGGGGGATTTTAATGCCAAGGTTGGCAGTGACCCCCAGTATGGACCAGGCGTCATGGGTAGGCATGGCATGGGAGTGATAAATGATAATGGAAGCCGTCTGATTGGTTTCGCCACACTCCATGGACTCTTAATAGGGGGAACTTTGTTCCCCCACAAGGATATCCATAAATATACTTGGACCTCGCCTGACAGGAGAACAAAAAACCAGATTGACCATCTTCTGGTAAGGGCCAGCAACCGAACTGACCTGCGTGATGTCCGCACCTACCGAGGGGCAGACATGGATACTGATCACGAACTCCTTGTGGGTTCGTTGAGATTCAGATTTACCCATTTCCAGCAGGGGCCGTCTGCCTCGCGCCCGCTGGACATACGCAGGTTAGAGAGTGCTCAGTGTCGTCATACGTACGAGGCTGAGTTACGCACCAGGTTTGCCCCCTTGCAGGATTCACACGGAGCTGTTCCGATTGAGACAGCTTGGAATAGCTTCCGTGACGCCGTTATGGAATCCGCACGTTCTTCTGTCGGCTATAAGAGCAAAAAGAGGCCAATATGGATGTCCGATGGGTCCTGGAGCCTCATCGAAGATCGCCAGAAGGCTAAGACCCTCAGAGACAGCGAAAAAGACCCTCAAAAACTGGCTGCTTTGGTGTCTGAGTACAGAGAGCTGAGCCGCAAGGTGAAGCACTCTGTACGAACAGATAAGAGAAGACACCTGGACTCTCAGATACGGCGAGCGCAGTCTGCTGCACTCGGAAATGACTCAAGGACACTTTTCGAAATCACCCGGGAGGTCGGGGGCAGGGGTCAAAAAAGACCCGTGACGGCAATACGAGACTCTCGTGGAGCCACTGTCACTGCCCCCGAACTGATTAAAGGGAGATGGAGGGAGTACTTTGAGTCAATATTAAACCGTCCCGAGCCCTCCTCACCTTACAACTTTGAGGAGGAGTTGGCTGGTCTGAATATACCTCAGGCAACTGGGATATGTGAGGACCCGCCGACATACAGTGAGATGGTGCTGGCCGTGATGAGACTTAAGAACAACAAAGCGCCAGGAGACGATGGAATTCACGCAGAGCTCCTCAAACAAGGCATAGACACCCTTGGCCAACCACTATTAGATATATTTAAAATGGCGTGGGAAGAGGAGAGGTGCCCAAAAGATTGGCGGAATGGATCCATCGTCGCAATATTTAAAAAGGGGGACCCCCTTGAATGCGGAAACTACCGTGGAATTACTCTGCTGAGTGTTCCCGGTAAGGTATTATCTCAGATATTACTACACCGCATTCGGGGGCCTGTCATGGCTGTCCTGAGAGAGCAACAATGCGGCTTTGTACCTGGAAGGTCCTGCACGGACCCAATTTTCTGTGCCAGGTGCATCTTTCAGCAGTGCAAGGAGTTTAACTCTCCAGTCGCTTGTTGCTTTATAGATTTTGAAAAGGCCTTCGACAGCCCACATAGACCATCGATATGGAAAATTTTAGCTCTTTACGGTATACCTCCGAAGATAGTTAAAATGTTGCAGTCCCTGTACGAAGACTCCGAGTGTAGCGTGAAAACGCCAGGTGGTCCTACTGAAGCTTTTAGGATCACCACGGGAGTCAGACAGGGCTGCGTACTGGCTCCTTTTATATTCATAATTGTCATGGACTTCCTGTTGAGAAAGTCCATGCAAGGAGCAAGAGGTATACCGATAACACAGAGAGATGGTCTAATGGGCGAACTGTGCGATCTGGAGTACGCGGACGACCTAGCGTTGTTCAGTACGACAGTGGAGGAATTACAGCGCAGTGTTTCAAGACTCTGCGACGAAACAGCACGCCTCGGCCTTCGAGTCAATGCCAGTAAAACGGAGCTCATGGCAAATAATGCCTGCCCCGATAAACAGCTACCGATAACCATCGATGGTCACCAGGTCTCCCGGGTGGATAAATTTAAGTACCTGGGAGCAACCATTACCACCACTGGTGACCTCGGGGCTGAGCTCCCGATACGTATCGGTATGGCAAGTGGCGTCTTCAACAACATGACCAAGATATGGAAGGCATCGGCGTTTAGTGTCGAGACGAAATGTAAACTGTTTGATGCGTGTGTGTTGCCCATTCTCCTGTATGGGTGTGAGTCCTGGCACCTGACTCTGGCCCAGGCACAAAAAGTATCTGCATTCGAAACGAAGTGCCTCAGGAGAATTTTGGGTATAAGATGGTACCACCGCATCACGAACGACGCTATACGCCGACGCACCCAGCGTGAGCCCATCACCTCTACTATTATGTGGAGGAGATGGACTTGGCTGGGACATGTGTTAAGGATGCCGAATGACAGTTGGCCGAGGAGAGCGCTGTTTTTCCTCCCATCAGGGTCCCGGAGACGAGGAAGACCCTCTCATACTGTGTTCCGCTCCTTCGAGGCAGAGCTGAGGAATCTGGACATGGTGTGGGAGGAGGTCATTAACGTTGCGCAGCATCGAGCGCAATGGAGATCTCTTGTTGCCTCCCTATGCCCCCAAGTGGGGTCTAAAGGGAGTTTGGATTGGATTTATAAAACTTGAAATTTTTTACATTGATTTAAAATAGAAAGTTTGAGAATATAATTTATTTGTTCCAGATAGTTTGTTTGTAAACCAGCAAATTGGTATCTTTTGTCGATCGAAATTGAAGAAAAATATGATTTGTTCGAAGCTTCAAACTGATAATTCATTATAATATGTACATATATTTTCTCGTTATGTTTAATTTATGCAGATGTACATATGGAAAACAAGTGGAAATTTCATCACATTCACGGCGTTGCGGGAGTGAATAAACGTCAGTGAACGCTATTTTGACAGCCATGCTGGAGATAAATCGTTATCAAACTGTAGGAACCTCTATTTAAAAATGCCCCTGAGTGGGGTGTAAAAGGTAGTGTTGTTTTTGTTGTTATGACAGGAGTCCTTTTTTGAGTTTACTGTTTAATTCAGCTGTTACTATATTATGTTTGTAGGGCTAGAACTTTCACGAGTCACGACTAAATCTATGAATATGAGATCTATGAATCTATGAATATACAAAAAATATTATTTCATTTAGGAGTGAAGTCAACCGACAGCGTTATGGAAACAGTGACCGTGGCTATTATACTCAAGATGTATGCAGGTACATAATCTTGAATGCAGCTTTCCATCAATTTATTTATTATTAATGTTCAAATAAAACAATGTTTAACTTATCCACAAATTTTTATTTTCCCGACTAGTTTCGTAGGTACACGTCCTACATGGTCACGGGAGACTAAGAAACTAAATTTGAAACAAAGAAGGTACAAACACTAGTGAAGATACAGATATTACAGGGGTGATAAACTTTTGGTATGTGATACTTTGATGTTTATTTATTATGGGAATTTATATAATGCTAGTTGGAAAAGAAAAAAAAAAAGAGAGAGAATGTTAAATTTACGATTTTGAAATAATGATAGGTACAAATATTTATAAATATTATTTATATATAGGTATATAAATTTAAAAAAAAAAAAAAAATGAATAAAAAATTTACAGGGAAAATTAAGGTAGGTATAGGTAATGTTCAACAATAAAAAAATTTTACAGGGAAAATTAAGGTATAATATTCAACAATAAAAATTATGAGAAAAGAAAAAAAAATATCTATATACTGGAGGTTCATAATATTGAGTAGGTATACAGTTTTTAAGAGTGAACTTATTATTGATATAAACAATATGGTCTGATAATAAAATTACTAGTTACAAAATTAATAGTACAAAATGTATATGGTTTTGTTTGTTGGTAGGTATAAAATTATTATAATATCGTTAGTGATTGAGTAAACACGATAAATGATCGAGAGTAGTATAATATTGATACATAAGGTATTATACAAAAAAAAAAAAAAAAAAAAAAATGTAAAAACACAACACTATTGCACAAACACAGATTTCAATACACTAAAACAGGGGTAAATTCCAGTTGAAGTCGTTATGTCTCGGCGGCACTCGAACCATTAGGTTGGTGATCTGAAACAAACGAGAATTAAGGGCAGTGGCTATCTCTAAATAATAGATGGGTGTATTATAAGTCGGAGGACAATGGATTTAAAAGTGGTGAATAGGAGAAATCTAATTGTTCGTTTATTATGGTTCTATTGGTATCCTGTTTTAAACGGTTAATTTCTAGAATTTCCAATTTTTCGAGTTTTTTGTAGCCAGTAATGTTTTGGTGAATTAAAGATACGTTATTGTCAATATTAAAAGAATGGTTGTTTACTAAAAGATGATTTGCGAAGTTAGATTTATCATTGTGTTTATTTTTGAACGCGGATGTATGTTCTTTTATACGAATATTTAATGCACGTTTTGTCTTCCCGATGTAACTAGAATTACAGGAATTGCAATCTAATTTGTATACGCCATTTTTATTTAGTTTATGAATTTTATCTTTTGTATTAACCAATAATCTACCTATGGATTTGTTATTATAGAACGCGGGACTAATATTATTATTATTGAACACTTTTTTAACCTCGTTGCTAGTTTTGATGGTTCAATATTATACTACTCTCGATCATTTATCGTGTTTACTCAATCACTAACGATATTATAATAATTTTATACCTACCAACAAACAAAACCATATACATTTTGTACTATTAATTTTGTAACTAGTAATTTTATTATCAGACCATATTGTTTATATCAATAATAAGTTCACTCTTAAAAACTGTATACCTACTCAATATTATGAACCTCCAGTATATAGATATTTTTTTTTCTTTTCTCATAATTTTTATTGTTGAACATTATACCTTAATTTTCCCTGTAAAATTTTTTTATTGTTGAACATTACCTATACCTACCTTAATTTTCCCTGTAAATTTTTTATTCATTTTTTTTTTTTTTTTTTAAATTTATATACCTATATATAAATAATATTTATAAATATTTGTACCTATCATTATTTCAAAATCGTAAATTTAACATTCTCTCTCTTTTTTTTTTTCTTTTCCAACTAGCATTATATAAATTCCCATAATAAATAAACATCAAAGTATCACATACCAAAAGTTTATCACCCCTGTAATATCTGTATCTTCACTAGTGTTTGTACCTTCTTTGTTTCAAATTTAGTTTCTTAGTCTCCCGTGACCATGTAGGACGTGTACCTACGAAACTAGTCGGGAAAATAAAAATTTGTGGATAAGTTAAACATTGTTTTATTTGAACATTATTTTCAAATATATCCACCAAGAAATGCATGTTCACGAGTTGGTTAATTTTATTATTTATTATTGTCGGGCCTACGTAATGTGTAATATGTTGTGCATAATACACTAACAAGTTATTTCAATTTGCGCATACTAGTTCTGTTGTAAAAGGACAAACAATTTATTTTCAGGCCACACTGATCTGATAAATTATACACTAAGCATACATTTTATAACACGAGATATGGTTTCGCATGTAAATAAAATTCAATGATATTAGGTATTCATAACTCCTATACAAAAAGTAAATGTTGATTAGAAAATGGAACAAAGTCACCGCGACGTGACTAAAAAATCATTTTAATGGTACTGGGCCGGCTATAAAGTGGGAACAACGGATTACAGATTGCCTAAGAAAATTCTGGAGAAACACCTTGGTAGGATGCAGCTGAGGTGGTCTGAAGATATTAGGAGAGTGTCCGGAAATCAATGGCATATGTTGGCGAGAAACAGAGAATTGTGGAAGTCGGGAAGGGAGGCCTATATCCAATACTAGACGAGTGAGGGCTGATGATGGTCAATCACGTGAGATTAAAGGAGGACAGAGGAGTGTTTTGTACATGCGATTTTCACGGGTATCTATTTGATTTTTTTTTAAAGAGGCCGTTGGCCTTTTGGGAAATGTCTAAACATGTTCATCTTCTTTTATTTCCATCAGACCTGTCGTTTCTCGAATTTTCCTGTCCCTTCTCATGTTCAGCTATCCTCTTGCGTGGTCTGCCTGTTGGCTTAGAATTAACTGCTATTTTTCTTCATATCAGTCTTTCAGGATTCGCTCTCTCTACGTGGACTCAACGTCATCTAGAGAGACTCCATCGCACAATATCCTGGACATCGCAGGTTCTCCTCATTTTAGAATTTCCAACCCTGTCACGGAGTGTTGTTACTGCAACGGAGACTTCATCTCTGTTGTGCGTAGGAGGCTCTTCGTCCTTGTTTCATGGATGTTACCTATTGTTTATATTTTATCTCCGAAAAACATTAATTTGAAGTTTGTCATTCAATAGGTTACCAAAAACCCATAACTTTTTATAGTTCTTTCTAACGTACACTTTACACAATAAATCTGTCTCGTTCAGATCTAATAAATCAAATTTTTCCCATAGATCGAAATTAATTTAAACCCATTTACAAACCCATCTTTTAGGATTTCGATGAATAATACATGGCATCGTCTGCGAAATTTATTTCGTACAAGAATCATTGCTCCCATAAAGTTCTGTCTAATATAAACCTATTATTAGACTTGGAGTATGATATCAATATTGACTGTCTGTAGGTAAAAATGTTACACAAGAAACTGAAATCGCTGCAAGACAAATGTGAGTTTTTATTACAATGGAATATATTTTATAAGGCTGTCTCAGGAAGAGTTCTCTTTTTAAATTAAGTGTATTTTTTTCCTGTAAGTGGCAACTTTCAAAATCGATAGCTGTCACCTATGTTTGTTCGAATTTTAAAAAATGGCGCGCTTTGCGAAAAAGCTACGCGCTATAAAAATGTGACTACACTCATATAAACCCCGTAAATTAAAGTCAACCCGAAATCATCAATTCGGTATCTCACCGAGACGTCCTAAGTAAGGTTCAAAGATAGTCGAAGGCTAAATCGAGTCTACTGAAAACTATTGCCGCAAACTATATTAGGAGTTCAACGAGTCGGGCTCAGAAATTTTATCTTCGTTTTAGGGGTCCTCTCCCTTTGTAGAGTTTGCACGGAATATGACATTCTTTTTTAAAATATTTTCTTACGAAAATATTTGATTTGATTTCGTATTCAGTATGGGAGTTTATGATGCACGGTACTTACCTACAACGCATTCAAATGTGGTTGGTTATTACACACTACATAGAGCAAAATGTACCCAAATAAGATAATACAATGCGGTGAGACTATAATATACTAGATATTATTAATATAAGCCGCTGTCTGGTGTTGTCACCCCCACGCACTATATCATAATAATAATTTATGTATGTCAAATAATTTTTTATCCTAGCAACATCCACCATTGTACGAATGACAGGAGTAGACAACGATGGCGCCTACAACTACTATGAAGCGATTCTATTACAATATTATTATCGTGTGCTCACTTACATGCATATTTATATATTGTTATTTTATACGCGCGAATATTTAAGTATTTATATTGTTATTAACATAATTATAAATATGTGATGTTGAAAAATAGTTGATCTTATTGCTAAGTATTCAATGATTCTTGTGATATCGATGTCAAATCGTAGATGCAGTTGCGATTTATTATAAAAAGGTAAGAACTTGGTTGAGAATATAATTCATGCACACATTTGCTAAGTTGCCGCCCAGTGCCCATACTACTGTATCTTGCTGTGGCCCTTTTGGCTCATCCTGTAAGCTGAGCAGCTATCGCTCCCCTCAAAGGTGTAACGATATTATTACTGTCTATTGTCCACATAAAATAGACGATAATCAACTTGTCGATTTGCCACACATATTGGAAATTGGAATGAAGTTTTGAAATCAAATCAAATATTGTGATTTTGAAATAAATATTCGAATTTGTTATGTGATCTGGGTAAATAATATAAAGGGTGGTCACGCTTACTGTGCTTGCGGATAGGAGCTAGTCAGAGCTAGTCAGGGATAACAATCCCTTCTATTTGGCATCTTAGGTAAGCTGAGTGCCAACTATCCCTCCAGATGGTCGACCTGGAGGTCGGCTTCCTCGTGGTATGTTGTATTTCCAGTCACTTACATGACAATATGTAAAATTACATTGTACGGAAAAAACCAAGATGTTGTTTTTTTTTCTATTTCCTTGCAATTTTAACAGCTATTTAAAAATATTTAAAAGAACATCCTTAAACTTTCAAGAATATTAGGAAACCAAAATAAGCCAAAACGGTCCAGTTGTAATTGTGAAACTCGAACAGTGAGCCATTTTTACGTCTCGACACTACTTCATGGCCTTATTCAACAGTGAGGAGATAGAGTCTGTGAACCGTATCGTTCCAACCAAGTTCGGGGGCACCATAATGGATTTTCACGTCTTGTCACGTGAAGCGATTCAATACAGGAGCTCTCACGAACTTCATTTCAAATATCCCATTAATATTTTGGATAGAAAAATAAGAAAATTGCCAGTATTACAAAAAATTCAGCATTACAAAAAAATCAGCATTACAATTTTTATATCTTTCAAAAAAAAATTAAAGTTGGAAAAATGCACTGTTCAGACGAGATTAAGCAGAGCGTATACGTCCAGTAAACCTGCGCACCATATATCTAGTTACGCACTAAACTCATACAGAAAATAACCTCAAATTCTACGCAGAGCATCGACTATATAAAACGTAAATCCATTATCTATGTATAATTTTTTTTAGTTAAGTGTTATATAAGTTGACTCAATCAAAGCGTTCGGTTTTAGCTGTCGTCCAGTTTGATTTTATCACATCGGCTGTGAGGTAGGTACCGCCTTGTCTGGGAAGAAAAAAAAAATATGTTGTATATTATCAGAAATTGCGTGGGCCAGGTACAATAACTCGATACAAATTATTAATATCAAAACATTACTTATTGAGTAGTAGTGTGTACGCAGTGTCTATAGTTCTAGGTAGGTGCCCCATTTATGATCAATTTAATTTTAATTGGATTATCTTATATCCTGTCAGATGCTAATTTGCTTATTCAATATTCTCGAAAACACCTGTTGTATGCTACGGGATTATTTCTATAACGTTGTCACTTTTACAATTATTACGAAATAATATTTCCCGGATCTAATGGTGTTCAAAGAAAGGTTATAAAGAAAGTCGTGAATATCGATTTTTGAGAAAAAATATTAACTCCGCTGCTTAATAGGTAACAGAAATGGCTCTATTGTAAGGACGACCTGTCTTTGGCTATCCTGTCCTCAAGGAATGCCTGCTCTGTTGCCTGTATTTAGAATTTTATCTCGAATCATTAACGTGATTAATTGTTTTTGGCGTAACCAAATAAAAGCGTCTATAATGAAAACTTATCATAGATAGTATCGTGATGCAGAATACAGTTAAGAATTTATGGCATATTGAGTGTTTGCAATAGTGAATATACAAAAAAAGCTTATGAAGTTGATCTGTTTCATCTGTGTTTGGGATATTTTTTCACAAATGTTGGAAAGCTACCGTTGGAAGCTTTGAAAATGTTTGTATTTGAAGAAGATATGTGGGCAATTTGGGAATATTTTAACGACCTAACCAAAACTTATATTTTCAATTTATAATCGTTAGTCTATTCTTTTTGTCAGCTCTTCCTCCACTGCTTAATGTAGGCCTCTCCTAAAGTTTTTCACATTTCACCAGTTTTTAACGTTGTTTCACCAGGTCTCCCAATTGGCCTCTTATTCTCACAGGACCGCAATTTTACAATTCTAAGAACGTTAGCCTATTCGGTATCGAAAAGATTTTGCAAGTGTAAGCAAAAGGTCTTATTGAGAAAATGAAATTTCCAATCCCTGTCTATCTCTCTCGACTTCATGCTAACGCATAATTCCTTCTATTATGTACATCAGTTGACAACATTGCATTTGGATTACCAATGAATTCCTCAATTGAGAGCAAGTAATTGAATAGCATCATATATTATTATGATTGTTCTCCATATTAAGGATAGCCTCGATTGAGACATGATCAAGTAGTATTGAATGGAGCGACATTTTTGTTTCTTGCTCAATTCAATTTGTGAGAAATTCTATTCATGCTGTAGCGTTGAAATAGTTGAGTAGAAATATCTAATCATCTTACACGATATTCGTGTCCGGTTAAGGTGATATGAATAAAAAATATTTTGCTAATATGTTAAAATTGTCACATCGCCATATTTTCATAGAGTAAGATAACCGGTGAGTTGATTTTTTTTAATCCGTGAAAGATTGCGAAGTACATAAATAGTCTATTCAATTTAAGGATTGTTAGCAGATTGTATGCATGATAAATTGTCACTGCTATCGTTGATCGAATTTTATATTTATTTTTCTTCATTTGTCGTAGCTTTATTCTGTACATTTGGTAAAATATTATATTATAAAATAAATATTGAAAATAATATTCACGTACAATTTTTCTAATTTTTGTGTTCCATTTAAGTCGTATAAATTGGAAATTAAACCATTTACGAAAGATTTAAAAAATGTAGTTTGACATCAGTTTATGTCGCTTTCGTCCCCACTTTTTTGTTTTAGGGCTTCTTACTAAAAATACCACATCTTTGGCACTTTAATTGATGGAATTGATAACTAAAATATTATATTTGAAAATATACGAATCTCTTTATCGTGACTGCGAAGTAAGTTTTCCTGTAGAGATTCTTTAATCATTCTATGAACCTGAATGGAGGATAAAAATTTTGCGACAAAGTTAAATTTGCTATTTTGGCAAGCAACACATCTTTGCTATTTTACTGTAAAATATTGTTAAAACCATATTATTATTATGTACCTTCTATATAACTAAATGATTAATATATCATTTGCATTTCTCCCAATATTGTATCAAGTTTTGTAAATGCGCACATGCAGAAAACATAAACTTCAGTATATAATAAAATATTATTTGATAACAGAACATAATGTAGCAACCCACAATATAATGTTTATATGTGGTAAGGATATGTTATGGTTGCACGTATGTCACTTTGTAATGACAAGTCAATTTATATAATATTAATTATGAATTAATTATCAGGTGCTAATTAAGATTCTATATAGTGTTAATTATTGAGCCTTCAGACGGATTAAAGGATATCGAGCGTGCAATTACAGGCAGGTTTATCTATAGATACCTTCATACCATTAATCATCCTGAAGGTATGTTCACTTAAAACCTACCTACATATTGAAGTTTTAGATTAGCTTGATTTAGCTGGTAGAGTAGCGATAAGACGCTCGACTTCCGTATTGGTGTTTTAAAGGTTCTGGATTAAATCTCCAGTGTCGATAATTTTATCTTCATTCTCGACACTAGAAAGATTTTGTTTATTGTTACAAAGTATCTAAATATTTAATGTCACACCGCCATGATACTTGATCACATGTCCCTACATACAACTGTTGCCCTGGGAAGAAATACACATCCAATTTTCCGCTGTCCCCAACATCGTAAAGTAAAATTGGATCCATTTATAGACGAATCGAGGCCTTGATCCTAGTAAAAATATTTTTTGTAAGATTTGTGTATTTACGTAGTGGACTTTCATTACGATGAATTTATGGAAACCCAAGGCCGGGTTCTCACTTGCTCCGCGAGCGCGAGCCGTTGCATCGATATTATCAAAAAGATGCATGCGTTCCGCTCGCTTTCGATTGCGAATTTTCAAGCGACAAATTCATTCATCATAAATTCAGTGTGAATTCTGTTCAAACTTTTGGTGGACTAAAGAGGATCTAGAATTGCAAATAGTTTTTGGATTTAAGAAATATCCACGGTCCAGCATCTAATTGGAATTTTCGCGACAACCCTGAGGCGCCCCGGGGCGTCGCGTCTCCTACTTTGGGAATCGCTGATCTACAACACATTATTATTATTTACAAACAACGATTAACATATAAATTGAATCTAATATTAATGTTGTAAGAACATATCTAATACTTTCATGGCAGACGTCTGGTATGTACATGTTATTTTTTCTTCTATTTTTATGAATTGTTTTGAATGTGATTACTAAGCCTGTTTAATTGGGTGTTTTGACTAGACATTTTAAGCTTCTTAGTTTAGTTTAAAATATAAAAAAAAAAACACATTTTGATTTGTATAAATATTAGTAAGAAGGTTTGTTTATAATTTCATGCAGTCATACAATCTGAAACAAAATGACACATATCGATAGAAAAATTCATGCGACAAAATAATTATAATATGAAAATTGTAAAATGACTAGAAATCGAACTAGTTAGCTTAATTTTGAAAGGATCTAGGATACTTGACTATGATACCGAGATGGGCAACGTATTTTTATAGTTGCATTTGCAATTTTCCGTTTACAATTATTTTAAGACCCATGCGGTTTATCTTTACCTTCTTTGAATGTTCATTAAGGCATCAAAAATTGGTGTTTTATTTAACTATTTATATCCTGTTAGTCAGGGTTTTTAGTATATCATTCTTAGTCTTGAGAGGGTAATAACCCTGGAGAATGTGGCCCAGTCTTGAGCAGCTTAACAGTTCTTCAATAATCGCGGTTCCTGTCGACTCACGAATATTTCAGAGACATAATATCTTTATCTTTCCATTGAGGTCTACCAACCACTTATCCAAACCATTCTCGAGTCAACCTATAATCAGACACACCAAATTCGCAAATTATCAATCAAGTCGTTTAATAAATAAATCCTTTACAATCGGGGAGAAGAAATTTATATATAAAGATAGCAGACTGTTTTAGAGTGGTGTTTCAGACATTTATATTCTACACAGGTGATTCACCCCAATATTAATAACAATCTGAATAATATTCCTATCCAATGGTGTTAGGAATAAAACAACTGATATTTTTGATTTTGTTAATTGGTCTAGGAGGAAAATGGTATGGTTTTAAATGAAAAACACTATGACTCACATTTAAGTAATTGGGTAAAGGAAACATTTTTATTCAGGAGTATGTATGAGTAATCCGTCTAGATATATTTGAGTGGTTCTAGATCAGTTACGATAAAGATCTTGTATTTTTTATGCACTGAATGTTAAGATGATCAAAGATTTTTTTATATTATTGATATTGAAGTTGGTATTTGATTTATTTATGCTTATTGTTTTATTCTTATTTGTTTTAACTCTATATAAATACGTAAAGCAGTAATTGTATTCATTAAAATAAAAACTCTACAGTTTAAACTTAGAGGACAAAAATTATAACTTGATGCATTTTTTTTCTAGTCAACAAGAGATAGGATTCTAATATCGGGTAGAGCTAATCTCTTCCAATAATTAGAGTATTCCGGGACTTCTCAATAATGGGTCTTGCGCCTTAGATCACTATAAACCATTTTATTTGTATTGTTGATGCAACTAAAATTTTATTTTATTTTTTAGTAGTTTTTCCTCACTATTCATATATTTTGGATTTATTTTGAAATGCATATAATTTTATTGAACCCTTATCCCCAGCCAGGTCTACAGTTCTGTGCTTAGGTAATAAATGAGAACTATTACACAAGTTTTCATTCCTCCTCAAATTTTTCATCGTCCTCAGCCCTCACTCGCCCAGTATTGGACATAGGCCTCCCTCCCGACATCCACGATTCTCTGTCTCTCGCCATTGTGTGCCGTTGATTTCCGGCCACACTCTTAATATCGTCACACCACCTCAGCTGTGGCCTTTGTTTCTTTGACATGTTCTTGGCATTCACTCAAAGGGTATTCATCTGTCATCCGTTGTTCTCACTATATGGCCTGCCCAGTTCCATTTTACTGACGCTATTTTTTTAGTCACATCTGTTACTTGGTTGGTCCTTTCCCTAATCCATTCATCTTGCTTCATGCCTCCACACTAAATTTTTAACATCCTTCTCTCAATCGCTAGTTATTTTACTTGGATCTTTTGTATTGACCACTTTTTAAAGGTGATAGTTTCAAAACAATAAACAATACCGGAAGGATGAACATAATATTATCAAATAGCCTTTATGCTGCCTCAAATACCCAATTTTCCAAAATTGTCTAACATCTCTGCTAGTAATTTTTTTAATGGAAAATCAAACAGTATCATCAATATGTACTGAAATAATATTTTTTAATCAAATTTATAAAATAAGGATAATAAGAAACTGAACTGAAGAAAGGATAAAAGTATTATATTATAAGTCTAATTATCCTGTGACCATGAAACTTCTAAACATGTCAAGAAAAATAAATTTGTGAATGTGCTAAACAGTTTTATTTATTTTAATTTGATTATTCAAATAACTTCCACCAAGTAAAATGCATGCTCCACAACAACACCACCTATATAAGAAGGCCTTAGTGCAGGCGGCCATTTTTGGCCTCCCGCGTCACGACTGCCTGTGTGTAGACAGATATCATAGTGCACAGGTAAGTACATACAGATATAGGTGAGTGAATGTTGGGCCTCCCGATGTGACGCAGCACTAAGGCCTTCTTATATAGGTGGTGTTGGCTCCACAACTAATTAATTTTATTACAATTTTTGTTTTTTTTTTCTTTGTTGCAGGAGTGGCGGGCCTGCGCGCTGTAGGGGCGTGCGGCTCTGGCCTCCGACCATCATGGGCGCCTCCGCTTCCGCTCCAGCCCCCCACCACACCTTCCTACTGCTGCTTGCAGCCCTTCTTATCCCGGCTGTGGTGGCTAATGTTGGCGTTGAAGGAATCGGTAACGTATTAACCTTTACAGTATTTCTATAAGACAATAATTCTTCTTGAGGCCTAAAGGCCTTGTGGGCCTCTTGCGAGGTCGACTACCAGCGGTCCCTCCACCTCTATAGGGAACCGTGTTCCATGGGGTTGGCCGTGCAACGCCATGTGAATCAGTCTGGATGAGTAAATTCTCCTCACATGTTATGTACCAGAATCTTCTCCGTTGCCTTCCCTATCACACTCACGTCTTCGACCTTGCATGTTTTTCTTTACCCTCGTATTTCTCACCTTATCTCTGAGGATCTTCCGGCTATGCTCCTGAGCTATTTCTGAAATTCAGCGTATTTTTTTGTCGCAGTGGTATCAGCCCTGGACTCGATTTACTTGACAACGGTATTTTAACACGTTGAAGATTCGTATTACTGCATTCGAAATTTCGGTTATTTTGAAAAATTTGACCTCCTTAGCAGTGTACGTTTTTGATGAATAGTGATTTTGAGTTTATTTGTATATTTTTTCTTTTGACCATCTAGGTATATTATTTGTGACAATCTCTTATTTGAACTTTTCATATTTTATCATTTGTTAATTTATTCACTTTGACAGCGATGTTTTATTTGTACATATATGTGAGACTTTGTGAGATTTTCGATATTATTTTTGTCCAGTATTTACTTTTGTCACGCTTTGTAATTGTTTTTACCTTATTTTTTTATTACTTATCGAAAATAAACTTTATTATTATTATTTGGGTTAGTTCTGCCCCCGTAGACAAATTCAAACTGGCGTTCGACTACAAACGAAGATTTCGCCAATGTATAGTGCGAAAAAATTATCTGTCCACGGGAACAAGTAAACAATTATTAAAACCAAGCAATGACACTGATATAAAATTATAAAAAGTGGACAGCTAATTTTTTTCCTACTCTACATTGTCGAAGAATTCGTTTGTAGTCGATCGCCAACTGTATTTTGTCTAGGCCCACTGAAGGTCGTAAAATAATTTTTTTTCAATAACTTTTAAATAAATACACATGAATTTTGTGGGGGTACGTTAATTAGAAACCTCACCTGGAAAGTTGCTAAAAACCATTACTTGATTATGAACCAAGACCATGTTTGTAAATTTATTTTTTCACATATTTGCATGTGCATTGTTCAATATCCAGTAGTAGATGAATGCCTAATCTTCGTTTTGTATGGATTTACTCGTATGTAGGTATGTACCTGTTTGTATGGATTCGTTTTCTGATGAATGTAGTATGCTTAATAAAATAAATAAATAATATGCTAAATTAAAATACGAAAAGTTACATAAGAAGACACGTCGCTTAGAGTCCGGCACCAGAATGTCATAATGTTTGCGCGTATATAACATCAGATCTATGCTAATATACCTACCTACCCAATAGTTAGAAGAACATTTACCGTGTATGGATGAATTATTGGTTACATTTTGAATATTTTTACAAACTGCAAAACTGCCGCCGTAAGTCAATATCTAGCATAAAACATATAAAAACCACCTAAAAATACATTCATATCTTTATTTTATCCCATTTCATCGTGTGCTATTTTTATTTTTGTTGAAGCTTTAGATCTGTATATCAGAGATACGAGAAAAAGGCCTATGAAAGCGGGGTGGCAACTTAAACATAATTACTATGCAAAGGGCAGTAAGTTTATTACAAACAGATGATAAAAGTTGGATAAAAACTATACATTTTTGAACCACTCTGTGGAACAATTTTTTAAAATATCGTTTTTAATATTATCTATACCGTACGTATTTTCATGACATCCTTCACACTCTAAAACCCAGTTTGTTGTAAGTATATTTTTTGAATATCTTGATAAATGTCAACCGACCTCGGTAGCCTAGTGGCAAAGGCTTCGACTTCAGGTAAAAAGGTCCCGGGTTCGATTACCGGTCGCGTCAGAAATTTTCAATGTGTTTTTCACTTGAAATTTCTACTCGAGGTTGGAATCCTGTCTCAGATTGGCCCGGATCGGTTGACTGGTAAAGAAAGTTTCAAGCCTATATTTACTGACACCTATGTATAGAAGAGTGTTATTTATTCATTTATATTATAAATATTTGAAGTATTTACTTCAGATTTCATGATATCCTTCAGGACAATCAATCGCAACATATCATAACAAAAGAATGAGATTTTTTGGAAAAGTTTGGATGTTTTTGTACCCAGCACGGCAGAAGTATGATGATTTATTATAGAAATAAGTTGTTTTAGCATTGAAATAAGGATGAATTATAGAAATGTACACTAACGGTCGGTTTAAAAAAAAGCGGCTTAAGAACACTTTAGCTAAAGGAACTTTAAAATTTTAGGTCTCCTTTAAGTTGACCCGTTTAATAAAAAAATATTTGAAAGTTGGTAGCAGTTGATAGTGTTACCATGGAAATCTATGGAATACATAGGTTGTTTACTAATATTTTCGCGGAATTTCTGTTAATCTGTCAATTTAGTTTCTCAATAAAGCATCAATGTGTAGTAATTGTTGTTAATCTACATAATATTTCAGAAATGTTTGTTTTTTTATTTGCCTTTGACAATACCTACTTTTACCTTATATGTGAACATCACGCTCAAAATACAAATGCTACGTCAGATATTAATATGCCCAGAGCCGTACAAAATGCTGGAGAAGGTTCTTAAATACAATTTGCTGCATTAACTTTAATATATTTAGAGCTATTTAAAAAAATCTATTTTTTTAGGATCTTCATACAAATTTCTCAAAAAGACAGTAAGTCATCTTTTGGAAACAACATTACTCATGTAAACGTTGAATGGAATCTTGGTATTACGGTATGAAAATGTAATAAAATAATTGTAGATTGATTTGTTATACATATAAATGTTATTCAAATCTTATTATTCTCAATAAATAAAGATTTAATGAAAAAATTTGCAGGTACAAATCACCCACTATGGGTGGAATGCCCAATTAATTATCAAAGTAGGGAATGTAGCTAAGATTCAAACCACAGAGCTCTCTATGAAAACTTGCAAATTATGTCGGTAGGTTCGTATAATATTATGAGGTCGGTAAAAAAGTCATTCTTCTTTTTCTGTGCTTATGTCAGTTATAGAGGTCTGTTAAGCAATGGGAAGCTAGACTAGAACCTGTTTAATTACCTACCGATCAAGCCTGACAATCGGAATCAAAAACGTAAAGCAAAACGGGTATAAGCTAGTTTATTATAATGTTTTATGAATCAGTAAATGAAATCAGTACACAATAATATTCTTCCCGTTTTGCCATATTTTCTACCCTATTTTGGTTATTTTTGTCCACAGTGTCACCGTATACAAATATGCATCATTTGTGACATTTAAAGCGCCACGAAATTTTCTATGAACTCCGGTGTTAAAAGATTGAACTACACTAAAGTCGACTTTAGTGCCAATAACGAGACTTTACCATAAAGTAGGCTTTAAAGTGTCATTTTGTTGTTATGAAACGCGTTATTTTTTAAAGGAAACTTAAAGTCTACTTTATTTTTTATGAAACCGGCTGTAAATTGTTGGATCTTTTTTTAGAGTAGACATTTTAAACTAAACATTGGTATAGGTACAATAATTGTGTGATGTGAAACAAAAATGTTGAATAAAAGCCAACAAAAAAAGTCGAGGATTCACAGATATTGCGTTATTTCCTAAACGCGCGTGACCAAGTAGTGTTTTATGAGACAACAGTTACATTAAGTGGAAATGTTAAAACTTGAAAATAATTTTTGGGTTGCTATCGTGCGTGGTCCTTATAATTCATCCACACACTGTAGGTAGGTGCGTATTTCTTTTGTATCCTATAAAAGTTGGAATGTCGTATTAAATTAATAATTAAAAAGATAATCACAGAATTAGAATTGTAAATAATCCCAATATGTAGTCGTAATGGTGGTGATATTCACTAATATTATTAGCGAACTCCTCACTGGCCAACATTTCACTCGTTGCCTATACACTATACTACAATACGCCACTATCCTATGTATAATGCACATATATCCATATTTTTAGATACTAGCGTTATACCCGTTAATTTTTACATTATTTTAATATCATTTGAGGTCCCATTACATTTAAATGTTACTTTTTTAGGTATCTCTTTTTCATCTGATGTAGTCCTTCGTTTGTAAATCTCCTAAAATTCGTGAAAAATAACTGTCAGATCAGATGGGACCCGTTGACTAGAAGAAAATGCTTCAAGGATTAAGTATATGAGTTCCGCCGTCTAATCTGCCACCTGCATATAGAAGAGTTTTGTATTTTATCTACTCTCTTTCTATGTAAAATCTAGCAAATAAAATATTTTTTATTCCTTTTTTTATCTGAGGGAAGGGGGGTTGACTAGATTTTTTTTTACTAAACACAAACATAATATTATGAGAATATCTTTATTCCAATGGTTAAGCAATTGATTTTTTTTTTTTTGTTAAACCATGAAAAATATTAGTTAAGAGGTTGGCAGATATGATATGACGCCTTCCCAATGCTTTGCTTCATCATCATCCACCGTAGCTTGGATCTTCCTGCTCTTCTATGACCTTCGGGAAGTGTGAAGATTAGCCGTCTGGCCTGGGCTTCTTCGTTCATTTTTATGTATTTTGTGCTCAGATCTCAAATCTGGCTACTACATTTATAAATATTATATTTGGTTACATCTTTATCCTTTGGAAAGAACGCGAATATTTTCCAAATGTCATAGAGGAATATATCCACACTAAATAATTATAGTGTGGATAATATATCTATCCCTTTCCAACATTAGTTTATACTAATTCATTCGTATGGCGTCAACTCACACGAATATTTAACATTCCTCGTAAATATTCCAAATAAGTGAAGATGTTTAGTGTTGATACGTTGGCGCCATCTCTCTCGCGGACTCTCGCCTTGAGCTTCTAAGAAAAATAATGTTAAATTCTATTTAACCTACTATTGACTATAAACTTTATATATTTTCATTAAGTTTATAATTTTCAAGTAGTAATGGACAATATCTTCTATGGTAAATGACACATTGAATTGACGTAATGGTGTTTGAAATGGCGTTTGTTATTATCGGTTAGAAATAAAACACAATTTACGACAGTCAAAAAGTGCGTATTTTCCCATATCAATTTCCTTTTTTCGGACTTTGACTGTAGACAACAATTTTTTTACCGAAAAAGACACCATTAAACCTTTTGAAATGTGTTCCCATATTTTACAGACGGGCAGACGTTACAATTTTATTTACAATAATTTCTCTCAGTTTTTACCAAAACAACCCTGAACACTCACCCCTTTCAGGTTTCTCAGTATATTTACGGCCACATTTAACGAGTATTGCTCGATTTAATAATATTACGTTATTGTTTCTTTTTGCTATTGAAATACACATTTTTTACAAGTTCGTGTAATTGTTTTAAATTATTACATGAAACAAAAAAAAAGTTATTATATTATTTTGTAAGGATAAGAGAAAAAATTGTTATTATATTATATTTAACGATGATTTTCCAAAGGCCCATTTTTAAAGTATGATATATCATTTATCTTGAACACATACATAATATTATATTTTTAATATGAAATCACCCCTAAGTTTGATGCCAACCATTCTTCTTCTTTTCGCGGTCTCCCGAGACTCGGCGATATCTTTCACAAAAGTGAGGTCAAAAGTTCTCTCACTCCTCCTAATGCCCATTCTTATGATAAAAAAAATCGTTTTACTCCTATGGTTATTCGCTGTCAGACAAGGACATTTTGTAAAATCTATTTCTATACTAAAGTTTTGGTTGATCACAATTGTTTTATGTAGGTAATAGAAAAACATAGAAAACGAAATAATTCATAGTTTTATCATTAAAACTCTTGATTAAACATGGATATTTCAGCTTACACGTTTAAACAGTTTTACTAAAATTCGTTTTGTTTCGTGTAAAAATAATACGGTTACATCGGATTTAAATCCACGTCTTTCTGCACATCAATATAGAAATTTACACTCCCAATACTAACTTAAAACCACTTCGCCCGCCTAAAATATGTGCATTAGAATCAGGGATGAAATTTCAATTTTTTTTTGTCTCTAAAGAAAGGGCGATCGCATGGTGGTCATATTACAGAAAGAAGTATTGAAAGCGGAAATAGAAGAAACGTCATAGTTGCTACATCTTTCTGTATTCATATAATATTGTGAAGGTTTTAACCGAAGAAGGTTTACTTAAAAGATGGGTTATTAAAAAAAGGCGAAACTCATTTTACTAGAGTTATAATTTAGTAGTGTTCAATGTGGTCCACAATGTACAAAGGGCCCAGTCGGCCTTGCTCTTTCGCCCCACTTTCAGCAAGTCCTCGGGGCAAATGATTCATTATTACGGTCCACAGCGCTCCTCTCTGGTACCACCACTCAGCTCTGTATGTTATTGTTAATTTCGAACGGGTACTCGCACGGACTGCCTATAGGTATCTTGAAGAAACTCGTATCCACATATACAGATGTACCAGCGATATGCTTCGTTGGGAGAAAGTCTGATGGTGTGTCTCTTACTGTTTAACTGCGGGTATATCTGCTGATCGATGTTTTATTCACATCGAAATCACAGCCATGATCCTATATTATATAGGTACTCAATCAAATATCTGTGATAGTATTCCCTGAATTTGATTTTGCTTACGACAAAAATATGTCCGACGTTACAGCCATATTTTTGCAGCATCGACGTGTAGGTACACTGTGCACATTGTCTGTCAATCTTGAAAAAAAAAATTTGTAAAAAGAAAACTTTTTAAGTATTTTCATAAAGTTTTAACTACACATCTTATATATAAAAATGGAGAGCTATTTCCCGATGTCATCGCATCACGCCTAAACGGCTGAGCGATTTCGCTAATTCTTTTTTTATCGTGTAGGCTTTTGTCAGGAGAATGTCCTTTTAGAAGAAAAAAATTATGAAAAATGCATGGAACATTAGAAAATTAAAGAAAACTCGTAGTACGTAGACAACCTTATTAGTACTTTTTACCTTATAATTTTTATTCCAATTCTGAAATTTTGACAGAAATTGTCAATTGGTGCGATTGACAGAATGCGGATGGAATATACATGGTTTAAAACAGATGCATCGGTCGGAATTACATTGGTCAAATGATAATTAATTCATCACTATACAAATTCGAATTCAATATTCATAGTTATGAACACAGGACAACGTCTGTCGGGAAAGCTAGTATTATATAAAGATGTAAGGGGGATCTTTAAAGTAATCAATTCACACTTTAATACTTTTTTTATAGTTTTGTTGTTCTCATCCCATAGAAATAATTTGAAAAAAAAAACCATAAGGTATTGTAAGGATTCGAATCCGTGAAGAAATTAGCAAAGAGATTTTTTAAAATACTGCTATGAAAAGACCAGGAGTTACCGGTTTCTATGTGACTTATTAGTTGCCCTTTTTTACGATCCACTTTATTGGTAAGTAAATTTGAAGGAATACATGCTGTGCATCTTTTGATTTTCAATTCTAGACGTAAATGATAGCTATGAGTACTTAAAACTCTTGTCTTCATGAATATGGTGAGATTTTTTGCACTTAAAGAATTCTTAATTCAAATTTCCTGCATTAGTTAATTTTTCTGCCACCAGCGTACCTAGTGTAAGGCCCTGTCCTAGCTGGTCGTATGATCGCTTGATCGTGCGATTGCGATGATCGCATGAACGCATAAACAAATTTGTGATCGCACGATAAAAATTGTGTGTCCTAACTGCCATCGCATGATCGCGCGTCCACTTTCCTTGACAACGCAAACAAATATATATGAATGTTAGTAAGTAAGAACTTTAATCAAGTAGGTGTCGTATTAATTATCGATACAACAAAGCAATACAAGCGACGCGCGATCATTTCATACAAGGCACTGATCGGACGATCTAATTTACGTCTGTCCGTCTGCCCAATTAGAACACGTTCATACAATGTTATATGTTTGAATAGGGCGTCCGCGTTCACGCGACAAGTTAGGACAGGGCCTATGAGTATCCATCTCTTCAAACAACAGACATAACGCACCACCACAATGACATAGACATTTGTATGTATGGCTCGTGGATATGACCTTAAAGCGTTAGTTGGTGAGTGTGCTACTACTATAGTAGGTATAAGATACTGGAAAAATATTAATGATTTTTGGAAAAAAATAATGGAAGATGATGTAGGTATTTGTGTGTAGGATAATGACTAGGGTGTTTCGCATTATGCCGCGTGGTTCAATTAGGCTGTTACGTGCTCACAATATTTGAAGACACGCGCAAGAGAGAGAATTCGCACATCCGCATACTAGGTTCAAAATTCCACCGCATACCAAAAGCTTAAGCTGTTTCATCTACACCCGTACACGCACACACACCTTCATAGTATTATATCACACCATCATCATGTATCATACGAGCGAACGAACCAGTATTTTAAACGTCTCACACGATATCTCTCGTTTCGTACTAAAAATGCTTTCTACTGGGTACTTATTCAAAAATGATTACACCTTTGTACTGGTGATGCGCTCATGCGGAGCTATTGCTGTTACATTTTTGTTCGAATGTCATTTCGATTTGTTTATTTATTTCCACATAATAATAACATGCCGGACATCGTGTGTAAGAAAGGTGAGTGAATTCCGTAGCCGTGTCCGGCAGATGTGCCGCCTTGGTCGGGCCACTTTGGTGATGTGCATAGCTTGTACGTACTGGTACGTGGTGTAGTAAGACTTCAATAATATAATGATAAGGATTGGTAATATTTTCACGTGCACTAAGCACCTGTGTGGGTCTGTATTCGCGCAGGTGCCAGATTACTTAGAGATTTTATAGGCAAGGTCGTTGGCTCGCTGACGCGTATAGGAGGATTTTTTCTTAAATAATTAATTTATTTTTAATAAACATAGCATAATCTTAAATCTTATATTTATTTATATATGTAATTATGTTTTTTTTAAACAGTACAAGCAATATATATTATATTTAAACAAAAAACATAAATTGTAGAACGTTAGTCGTAAAAAGGGTCTTAAATTGTGACTGTCCTATAAATCAGTAAAATCGCGTCCTTTGTTTTGCAAAGGATTCTTCACCTGTAGATTCGAAAAGTTCACTTGCAGATTCGGATACTTCACTGTGGATTCAGATTTAGTGTCTCAAACCCACCTCTGAGCAATCTGGATGGAGTTTCGATAGCAACACTGTAATTGTTTTTTGATTACATTGATATGTGTTACAAAAGAACAGAGATAATACTTGGTGCCTACTATCTATGTATCTATACACAAATTTATGTATAATATTGTCATAGTGGATGTGTTGGAGAGTTTAAAATAATATGTGTCTAGAATATAATGTGGTGTATACAGCACTACAATAACCCGTTTCTTGTATACATAAGTTACGTAAAAAAATAACACCCAAACATTGATACTTAATAAGAAAGCGTAGTTATGTTCTGTGTCAGTGCATTGATAATTATATCTAACACCTGAAGTTTTTCACAAAAGGCGACAACTTTTAATTCATTACCTAAATATTATATGGTTATTCCTCAACATTGTCTTCATATTGACTTTCTTCTTCCTGTACCATGTTAGGTCACCCGACTATCATAGCCTAAGCCTACGCCATCGTAGGCTTCTGTCTTGGGCTATCCGGTAGAGTTCTTCCACCCGCTGGATTCCGGTCCATTGGCTTATATATTTTAGTCAGGACATGCATAATTATTAGGTAAAACAGTTTGTATTTCGTGTTGCGAAATACGTGCCCCAAGTAGAAAATTTTATTTGATTCCTCTTGATAAATTATATTATAAACTCCCTACCTTAGTTTTATTATTGCAGAAGCGGTAAAGATATTAAATGCGGCAATCTATATTTTTGCACTTCACCTCTTTCTTCTTTTTCGGGATCTATGCATGTTATCACACTCCCAAGATGCTTAAATGTTGTGATACTACAAAGTGAAAGAGCTCGATTGCCTCTCTTTTTAAGCTGAAGGATAGCTCCACTATGCGTTTGTCAGCTGAAAAATCATGAATTTGGTTTCGACCATCACCCATCGCACTGATATGGCCTGGAGTCCCCTGGATGATTTTGAGAGAGTATTTTGACTTCCTTAGTTTATTTATGACCGGGAGGAACCAAAAGACGAGGAAATAATCGCCAATACGGTTTGAACTTTGCCATTCAACAACGCTCCATCAAAAGCGTAAAAAAACAAATAGGTGAGCGAAAGATTCGCATCTTCAAGCAATTAACATGTAAGCAAATTTTGTTGGGTAAAATCGTACAAAAAAGTTGAATTCTGTTTTAGTTGACGGGAGGGTGTTTCGCTAGTACCAGCACTACAACACTACGTATAAGTATCTAGGCTTAATCACCATAGAAGAAATAGTAATATGTATAGCGTTAGCGTTAGACAGGCGTATGTATGGGTGTACACAGTATGTGTGTAATATGTCATTATGTCAATTGATACCTGTGACATTTCGAGTAATTAATTTGAATTTGATTTGAATAACAATCATTTTGCCATTTAAATTATTACTACTTACTCTCCGTCGTGTATCAAGTGTGTGATTTTTATCGTGAGATTTACCAACCATGTGCCTGCAATCGCTAATCTCTGCCAAACCTACATACCCATTCGAGTTTGTTGTACTAGCCTTTACCCCCTCTAAAGTCATTCCAGTTTGATTGTTTAGCCGTTAGTTAATTTTAATGCAGCTAAGAAATATATCATTTTAATTTAATTCTTCGCCCAGATATGTTTCGAAATTTCAGTGCTCGATCCTAGTTCCGTAGTATAACCGCATTAGAGATGATCTCTATGAAGAATATTAAAGGAATGACAATATTAAGATAGAATGAGGAAGTTACAGCCGGTTTCAAAAAAAAAAACCGCTAAAGAACACTTTAGCTAAAGGAACTTTTAAAATTTGAAGTCTCCTTTAAGTTGAGGCGTTTCATAAAAAAATATTCCCGCGTACCTACTTTAGCTAAAGTTTGAAATGTCAAAAAAATACTTGAAAGTTGGTAGCAGTTGGTAGTTTTACCATGGAAATCTAAGGAAAAAATCGGTTGTTTACGAATATTTTCGCGGAATTTCTGTTAAATCTGTCAATCACATTTCTCAATAGAGCATCAAAATGCCGTTTTTGCTAATTTATTATTATGGTTTATGAATTAGTAAATGAAATCAGTAAACAATAATATTATTCCCGTTTTGCCATGTTTTTCACTCTATTTTTGTCTACAGTGTCACCGTATACAAATGTCATCATTTGTGACAGAGAGAGAAAGAGCGCCACGAAATTTTCTATGAACACCGGTGGCAAAAGCTTGAACTACACTAAAGTCGACTTTAAGTCCCAATAATGTGACTTTAGCATTTTTAAAGGCAACATAAAATCTCCTTTATTTTTTATGAAACCGGCTGTTATTGTTGTTATAAAGATTAAGGTTAATAAATTGTAATGGTTTGGCCAAATTGTTGAAAGACTGTACCTATACAGGCAGGATAATGAAAAGCATTAGAAGGCTGAATGCTAATACTGCCAGTTGTCTCATGCTTATGGTTTACACTGATCATTGTGGTAATATGATCGCATTTCATCGATGAATTATTAAGAATTTATAAAGATGTAGAACAAAAGCATTAATGTGAGCGCATCATTTATGCTGTCTTTGTTATCTTGTATTTTTCTTATAATAATTTATTGTTGACTGTGATTTGCCCATAGTAATCAGATTCGGTTACTTCTGCCAGATACTAAATGCCATCCCCAATACCAAAAACGCACGGTAACGAACAGGAGTTGAGTTGGTAAACAATACTAATATCAAGTCGTAATATCTAGTATCCTACGTGCACCTTATATTATTCATATCCAACTGATAATATCTACATTGTTACGGTGTAACGTAACTCTATACGGCGTACACCGACATAGATGGCTATGGAATCATTCATTAATTAGATTTTATACGTTAATTCTAGGAATAGGAATAGGAATCCTTTCAAAACTTCCTTTGATAGTGACTTAACAAGATGCACAACTTTTTTTAGGGTCTTATCGATGTTCTCAATTGTGCGCTACAAGGATATGTCAGACATCCTGTATAGGGTAATACAGTATGACCACCTTGAAAGAAAGCTTTCTAGCTCTGTGTTGCCTAGAACAGATCTGTAGCAGCTCTGAGTCTGGTCTTATTGGTATGTTTTGGGGTTACAAAGGTATTTTCCTACCTTATTTCGATCGGAGTCATAGATTTGGTGTTTCGAGATCGAGATATCTTAGTGCTAGTCATGATTCCTAAGCTTGCATTATATACACACCACACATTGTATTTTTTATGAGTAAGGACTGCCAGGTAATTTTGTTTTTGAAATTTTATTCTCATTTATGAAGCATGGACAAGTAATAATACGATAGAATCTCTTTCTTAGATATCGACTTCAACGCAGAATTTGTTAGGACTAATAATTATGCTCTGGATAGGTATATTAATCATATTCCAAAAACATCTCAATCTCTCACTCGAGACTCGAAGATACATACATTAATTGTTTGCGTGTGTTTTACGATGCCTTTGAAAATATTTCAGAAGATTCTTTTGTACTTGTAATGACAAAGATGTTACCTAGATTTTGTTGGCGAAGACTTATTGGTGGCAGAGATCGGATCGTTGGTGCAGAATGCCCAGTGTTGTGGCGCCAGGCTGACTATTTATGAACGACAATGCGAGGACAACCATTATTGTGATACCTACGAGTATCTAAAGAGCGGTGTCTTCCCATCCCATACCATACCATACCCATAATACTCATACCCATTACCCACTTTGCTTGATTATCATTTTTACTAGTGGGATTCCATTCAAAATACTTCCGTGACATAAATAAAAGGGTATTGTTTAAATAATTTAATTTTCAATCAATTAGAAACACAATGTAACAATCAGCTTAATAAATATTTATAAATTGTAAAACTGTTTGTAAGGTTTAAAAGAAAAACAGTCGCACTTTCATAAAGATTAATAATAATTGACTCTTGAGCGTTTTTGTAACATGTATAATGTCTATAAATAATTATTGTTTGATAATATTTACAAATTTAACGGAATTCATAACGTTGGTTTAGCAGAAAAAATAGTATTGCATCAATCTCCTACATGTCCTATCCAAAATATGTTTCGTGCATTATTGGAATATTGATTGATATTTTACTTGGTGTTTTTTTTTTACCATTAACCGATTCTTTTTCAGTTTCTACGTTCAACTTAAATCATTATCAAAGTATTGCCAGCTAGAGACCTTTATTAATGCTTCACATCTCTTCTCTGTAATAGAAACTCCGAAAACACTTTGGTGTATATACGCAAATTATCAGCTCCTTCTTGGCACAGAATGTACATTCATAGTTTTTACCTCCGAGCAATATCACCGATAGAGGAACCAATATTTTTCGTAAACAATGTTAAAAAACCACGATTCGCCTTCGACTCTCTCTCTAAATTAACACACTTTTTTTCAAATAATTTCGTCACGAATTATTATAATATATGGCAACACTAATGAATATTGATAGGTCCCTTATCGGTCACTTTATTTTTTTTTTCTTACATTCCGAATCCGGTAGCACATTCCAAAGTGTCGTATCTCATTGCCAGATCTAATGAAAAAGTAACGTTGGATGTACTCAAATAAATAATATCACGAAATCAGGTTTGGCTCGAATGGAACGTAACGAAAATAATACAATCAATCTTAGTTCATTGTGGGTGATTCGAAGATTGTATCTGCTTCGAGGTGTATGATACCTTCACACCAACTCAGTACCAGACCAACTATTCAAAACTACTACTGAATTAATTACATACCTACTCGCAAATTATTCTTGGCAATTGTTTATCAGCCACGAATGCTATACGCAGAATTTATGGGAAGACTCTGAGCGACATGGAAAAGAATAAGGAAAGGATGTTCAAAATATGCAAGTTAACAAGAAAGATCTCGAGTATGATGGAAAGGATATAATAAAATATCCAAGTCAACAAGAAATATCTTGAGTATGGAAAGGATATAATGACGGATATTCTGAAATGAAAAACAGACGATTGAGTTGCGCCGTATCCAATTTTTATTAAGACTTTTGACATTTCTGTATTCTGAAAATGTTTTATCCAATACATTAGTTACGTAACTAATGTATTGGATAAAATATTTTCAGAATACAGTAGGCCAAGACAAATTCAAATTGGCGATCGACTACAAACGAATTCTTCGACAATGTAGAGTAGGAAGAAAATTAATTAACCGTCCACTTTTTATATTTTTATATAGATAGGTGTCATTATTTGGTTTAAATAATTGTTTATATGTTCCAGTGGACCGTTAATTTTTTCGCACTATACATTGGCGAAATCTTCGTTTGTAGTCGAACGCCAATTTGAATTTGTCTACGGGTACAGAAATATCAAAAGTCTCATCAAAAATTGGATAAGACGCAACTCAATCGTCTGTTTTTCATTTCAGAATAATAGTCAATATTATAACGCTGCGAGGGAACAACGTGACATGGTTAATGTTGAGAATACATATTTGCGAAAGGTTTTAGGAATCAGGTGGTACGATTATGCCTCAAATAAGACAGTAAACACCAGAATAGCCAATGATTACAGTCATCCAGAACAGCACATAGAGCTTGCTTGACCCTGCATCTCCCCGAGAGTCTTGAATAAAATCTGTATGGAACAGGAAGACGAAGCAGCTCAAAATCAACAACCAAGCAGGCATTCACTGCGGTCCCAAAAGATGCTGGCCTAAGGCTGGGATGAATTCGAGTAGTCCATACCTATGTTCCACATTGAGAGCGAACGTGGATAAGGATTGAGATTAAAAGATCCTTTATTTTTTAATATTTTGTGCAAATTAATAATATGACTTAGGAGAGTTCAGCAAACTGTTTTTTGTTAGTTTATGTAGTTCAAACATTCTGTTTGACAAAGAATCTAAGTAATAAGTTTGTGTTGTTGGTACAATACTTGAGCGCTTGTATCAGATGTATTCAGTGCAATGAAACTTCCTGAAGGATTTATTAACCGCACGCACATTTAGCTAAAACTTTGGTTTGTTTGCCGAATATATTGGCTCGTTGCCCACAAATTTTTCTGTGAATGACATTTATTACTCGCCACCACTTGTTTCGACTTCATAAATCTTTAATGCTACTTTTTATAGGTAAAGCAATTTTACTTTTATTGTTTCATTCACTCTTACTAAGTACTTGTTATTAATACGTTGAAGGCAATTTTATAATAAATACTAGCTGACTCGATACACGGTGATCTGTCGAAATTTTTTGGATAAATCTTGGGGGTTTTAAATTGATAGGTAATTCATTATAATTAGTAATATCATCGTGAAGATAAGCCACCAATTTTATTACCATAGTATTTCACGTCGTGGTTCGATCCCAGGTGCCGACCATCTTCCTCTTTCACGACACAAGCTTTCAGTAGCTTACTGTAAAAGAGTCAGGGAGTGTATTTGTGTTCACTTTGAGTGAGCACAGATTCATTTAAAAAAAAAAAAAAAGTTTAATGTCATGATTTACCCATACTATGCAATGTGTTTTCTAGACATTTCATCAAACGAAATGTGCGAATACCTAGTTGAAAATTTATCGTTTTTTTTTAAGAAATAAATAAATTTGTTGTTAATTTCTCGCAAGCAAAAAATATACAAATGATAGAAGTAGGTACACAACAACAACACTCCCTTTTACACCCCCCTCAGGGACATAGGGAGGCAACAAGAGCTCTCCATTGCGCTCGATCCTGCGCAACTTTCATGACCTCCTCCCACACCATGTCCGCTGCTTCGAAGGAACGGAATACAGTGTGAGAGGGTCTTCGGGACCCTGATGGGAGGAAGAACAGCGCTCTCCTCGGCCAACTGTCATTCGGCATCCTTAACACATGTCCCAGCCAAGTCCATCTCCTTCTCACAATGGTAGAGGTGACGGGCTCACGCCGGGTGCGCCGGCGTATAGCGTCTTTCGTGATGCGGTGGTACCATCTTACGGGTACACAAACAATAAAAATATATAAATGATAATTTAGAAAAATCACTAGAGAAAATAGAAGAGTGCATGCAACGAGGAATCCTACAAGGCAGTACCCGTTTGTAGGTATTACAGAAAACTATAAAAAGGAAAAAAAAACTTTTTCAAAAAAATCTTAAAGCTTAGAAAAATCTTAAAGGGTGATGCGTAAAACTATATTAAGAAAAATATAATCATTGTATTAGAAAGTATTATAAAATTATATATATACCTAACATATTTGTACCTAAGTACAAAAAAAATAAAGAAATAATAGGTAGGTACTTAGTCAAAATATTGAATCAATTATTGTAATAATTCATAACATTAACAAAATAAAAAAAAAAAACATTTTGAAACCGAAAAATAAAATTACTTTATATTATGTGATTTTATTGTAATTTTATCTCCAAGTGATTTTTATTACTCGATTTTTATATTTCTTGTAAGGGTCCTAGTAAAACAACGCACTTGAAATACATAATGTCGTACTCTGTCAATCCTGAATACATGATCGATGTCATATTATTTGCGGTTGGTTGATCCGTGAAAAAATTGATACGAAGTGTTTTATCGTTTTGTGAAAGAATTGTATTTCAAGGCTCGTCTCATTACGTCTTGATTTATTTATTTCACACCCTGTTTATGAGGTGTTTGTGGTTAATTTATACCTGGTTAATGAATTTAACGAGGTGGTCGGTAAAATTATTGTCAATATTTCCTCTCTCTGATTTGTGAATAAATGTGTAAATAATAAACTCTACCTTGTTATTTGTAAAGAATCATTGAAAAGGGTAAATATGTTTGTGGTTTTGTCAAATAAAGTAAATAATATTATTTTCTCTTCATTGATTTCTCGATACGGGTCCCTTAGATTTAATACATATCTGCATGTATGAAAAGACTGATTCGCTTAAAAAAAAACAGTTTATTATTCTAGCCCTCTATAATAGAGAAAATTTTAAAGGCGAAAATGAGGAGTTAAAGTAAATTTTGTAACACACGAGATGTATTCTAATTAACCTTTTGATACAAAAGTTATATCTGTTAAATGTTAGACCTATTAACAACACCGGCTTGCGATCATCTTTCAATGTTTCTTTAAGGATGGCCCTGTGATCACTTTACATTCGTTCTCCATTAGGTGGCCAAACTTCAATTCCCTGATTCTTGACGCATAATTTCAAAATGACGTAAAATAATTAATGTTACCCAAGGAAAGGGGATTTATTCCATAAGGATCTTTTCCTGTCAATCAAACTCTACAATTTTGTAGATCAAATCTTAAATGTTACGTGTGGTTATATTTTTTTCTGGGGGTATTTTGCATTCCGTGTAGTGGTTTATTATGCTTCCCCTGCTTGCTCATGGTGTCTCCGAATTAGAGCTTCCCCACTTATCCCAGATGATTTAGGAAGTCCTGCATTAGGAGGGGATCCGAGTCGGTGAAGTCCTCTACGTGTGTTGCTGCTCTTACTGAAAGCTCAAGACTTGTAGAAGCATGAACTCTTAAATTCAATATCATTGATCGCCTCGAAGCATTTGAAATGTGAATCCATCGCAAAATGTTTAAAATATCCTAGACCGATTTGATCACCAACACATAAGTCTTACGCAAACTAACACAACCAGATACTTAATCATCTCAATTATTTAGAAAGACTTCGTACTTTGGTCACATATTGAAAGGTGAAAAGTATAAGCTTCTACAACTCGTCATGAAGGAAAAAATAGAGAAGTCAGAAGGAAGCAACTTTCCTGGCTCCAAAATATTGTGAATGGAGATTTGTTAAAGGCAGCTGAAAACAGGGAGGTTCTCTCTCAAGCGGTTGACGTCAGAAGAAAATAACTTATCAATTTCGCAATGGTAGGGCTTATTCTCTTTATTCTCAATTTGGAGTGCAATAAGCTGACCTAATATGATGCAAATAACAGCGCCCGGTACACTTACGGTTTGCTCTCCAGCCAAATAATTTCGTTATGAAATGCAGACTTGCACACCGGATAATTGAGTCAATGCCGGCCATTTACCTATCGCCATGTGCGCATGAATGTCTTCTTTGTTCGGATGGTAATTACTTTCAAATTGTGCGAGGCAGAGATTTCGAGAGGTGGTGCGAACTGGTTTATATTTATTAATCAAACAAAATATTATGTAAAGATCGGTTAGTGTGTTGTCTTTGTACTTCTCGGCGCTTGACTCTATCCCTATAGGTTCAGAGTTTATGTTTTTCACGTGAAATTAAATATATCCGGAGTTGGCTTGACTCAGATTACATGGAACGATTGACTAGAAAATATTCGTACATAGGCAGAAAAAAATCCGCTTGCTATACTGACTTTTCTGTAGAAATATGAGTTTTTGAGATCATTCGACCTTATTGTTGCTGAAAATCATTTTTGGTCCTGGAACGACACAAATTATTTCAGTATCCCGTGTCTCTGAAATTTCTAGCATTCATGTTTTCAGATTATATTGAAAGATTGCTCTGGATACGGGTTCTGATAAAACAAACTTTTTTTCTGCTCTATCACTAAATTCTTCAAGTATAAGGTGTTGTATAATGACTGAAAATATTTTTAGAAGATCTCAATGTTTGCGGGATGGTTAAAACTTTCAGCTGCTTTCATTGCTACCGCATAAGATGAGCTCTGGTGGTGTTGAAATGATAAATTACATAGGTATTATTATTAGCGCTGAGGCATTGAGACGTGTTCATTGACCCGAATCTGACAGTAGTTCGATGTGGCTCTCCCTGGCCCCGTGCCTGCATCCTATATATTTTGTGTTACGCATAATTGCTTTATATTACCACTTTTTTTATCGCGGTTACTCAATATGACGTTCTGGCGAATCATTCGCATGCATAATACTTGTAATATGCGTTGTGCGCACAAATGCTGGAACGTTAAATGCAATTAAGATGAGTTTGTACTTGTTTCAACGCGTTCATCCTGAATGAACCGTGCTGCCCTCAAAACATCATCAGAGTAGTGATGGGTACCTATACTTTTAAAGCAGTAACTTTTGGAAATAAAATTTTATCATGAAGATGGTGGACCAACAAGAAGATGGATGACAGAGACGGAGGAGACGAAGGAGAAGAAACCAATAGCCAATGCGGAAGAGCGTCTTTCAACTTGGCTAGTGTGGCTTTTGTTTAGATGTGAACGATAAAACAATAACTGAAAAGAAGGTTTTGGTCGAGTTTTGTTCGTCAAATGTAGGTACATATACACGGTGTTAAGTTGGTAGTGGATAATCCGAAGCAGGGAGGTAGAAGACCTCAATACCTATCGATTTGACCCCCATGTATGTACAGCGATATTAGGTGGTTCAAAAGTTATTAACGTTTTTGTGAAATTTGAATAAAAACCGGATTTCTGACTAAACTACGTAACTGTGGCTAAACTATTTAGATTACGATCATGATTTTTTTTCTGGAAATAGTTCGATAGTGACCCTTACGCAAGTTATTATTGCTATGAGTCAACACCCGATAGATTTTGTTCAAAAAAAATTTTTTCTACAATTTTTTTCCAAGCTCAATTTTTATAAAATCTTTCAAAGGTTCTAGACAAAAAAAAATCACGGAACATTTTTTTTAGAAACTATATATTCCATATAAAATGAAAATCCATTTTAGGGTCCCTGAAAAACATTAGAGGGTCTAAGCAGAGGTTCATTCCTAGTGGTAGAATAAACATGCGCAATTGCGCATGATAATTTATTTAGCCTCTGTTTGGACCCTCTAATGTTTTTCAGGGACCCTAAAATGGATTTTCATTTTATATGGACCCCTTGAATGATTTTAGAGTCCCCTAATGATTCAAAGGGACCACATTGAGAACCATTAAGTGAGAACATTTTTCGACATAATTTATCCATGCCGATGGAGCGCCCATGGGGGTCCAAAAGCTAGCGCCTAAGGTCCCCAGCTTAAATCCGATGGACTTTCGTCTTTGGAAGTTCTTATTAAGAGCTATTTTATAAAAATAAATACCTTATATTATTGAACAATAACGCGAATATTGGTTTCAGGCTAAACAAAGGAACCATCAGTTTATTCTAAAATACTACAATTTTAATTATAGGTTTGAGAGCGTATAACAATATTTTTTATCTTTATTTCAATAAACAATTTATTTTATTTAAATATCACATCAAATTATTCATTTAGGTACCTCAAATAATTTAGAAACTAGCTTTTACCACCCATATAACATAGCTGTGTGTTAATGAAAAAATTTTGAATATTGATACTTGCACAAGTAGTTATGAGAGCGTTTTAGCATGATCCCATTATACCAGCCAAATGAAATTTGCAGGAATAATTTTCCATGAATAGTAGAAGTTTTTAAGATAGTTTCTAAAAAAAAATGTTCCGTGATTTTTTTTGTCTAGAGCCTTTGAAAGATTTTAGAAAATTTTTGTTTGGGAAAAAATTTCTTGAAAAAAATTTTTTTTGAACTAAAGCTATCGGGTTCTGACTCATAGCAATAATACCTTGCGCAAGGGTCACTATCGGACTATTTCCAGAAAAAAAATCATGATCGTAATCTAAATAGTTTAGCCACAGTTACGTAGTTTAGTCAGAAATCCGGTTTTTATTCAAATTTCACAAAAAGGTAAATAACTTTTGAACCACCCAATATCGCTGAACATACATGGGGGTCAAATCGATAGGTATTGATGTCTTCTACCTCCCTGCTTCGGATTATCCACTACCAACTTAACACCGTGTATATTGATTTTATATCTGCGTGATCTTATGTCTGCGTGATCTAGGGTATCATTGCCTTTGACTATAGTATGAACCGCGTGGTTCTGGGGGCCGTCACTCAGATTAGGGATCTGGGAGTTACATTCAGTGGTGATTTGTCTTTCAGGTTACATATTGAAGAGATAGTGGGAAAGGCAATGCGGACCATGGGGTTTGTGTTGCGCCTGGGCTCTGACTTCCGATCTTTGGATTCATTCCGGACGCTCTATATATCTCTAGTAAGACCTCAGCTCGAGTATGGTACGGTGGTCTGGTCTCCTCACTATGCTGTGTACGTGGACATGGTGGAAAGGGTTCAGCGCAGGTTTCTTAGGTTTCTTAATCACAGATTGGGCCGTACTTGGGCGGAGATTGACTATCTCGAGCTGATGCGTCGGTTCTGTTTGTTTCCCCTTGGTGATCGGAGAAAGGTTACCGATGTTGTGTTCTTATATAGGTTGCTGAACGGCGAGATAGATAGTGTCGAGTTGCTGGGACGGATAAACTTCGACATTCCAGTTAGGAACACAAGACAGGCTGTACTGTTCCACGAGACTAGGGCATCTACGAATTATTTTTACAGCTCCCCCATTCCCAGATTGCACAGACTGGCAAACGAGCTCTGCACCGAGGCGGATATTTTCGGTGATGGTTTGCGGGCGTTCAGGCGACTTGTGGAGGGTGTCCTTGGTTTTCGGTAGTCTTCGTTTATTTTCGATTTTGTTTTTTTTTTTGTCTTTTGTGTGACTGATGAGGATATTTATTGGTATAATGCTTTGTTTTTGCCTGCTTAATATTTTTATATATTTTTTTAATGTGGGACTGATGAGAATGTTTATTAATTTAATGCTCTGTTTTCTTATACGGTTGATGAGGACATTTATGTATACACTTTGTCATATATTGGATTTTTTTTGTGTGATTGATGATGGTATTTATTAGTTTAATACTTTGTTTAATATTTATTTTTTATATGAATGGTGAAGATATTTATTGATTTAATTTTTTGATTTAATGCTTTTTTTTTTTAATTTATTGACTTGATGCTTTGTTTTATATTTTTTTTTTTTTATATGTGACTGATGAGATTATTTATTGACTTAATGATGTGTTTCCAGTTTTATTTTTTATATATGTGATGGGGTTATATATTGAGTTAATACCTGCTTCGTTTTTTTTATTTTGTTTTTTTATATTACTGATGAGGATATTTATAATTTAATGCTTTGTTTTATATTTGATTTTTTATATGAATGGTGAGGATATTTATTGATTTGATTTTTTGATTTAATGCTTTTTTTTGATTTGTTGATTTAATGCTTTGCTTTGTATTAGAGAATTTTATATGTGACTGATGAGATTATTTATTGACTTAATAATATGTTTCATATTTTATTTTTTGTATAAGTAATGGGGATATTTGTTGAGTTAGTACCTGCTTCGTTTTTTTTGTGTTGCTGATGAGGATGTTTATAATTTAATGCTTTGTTTTATATTTGATTTTTTATATGAATGGTGAGGATATTTATTGATTTGATTTTTTGATTTAATGCTTTTTTTTTTGATTTGTTGATTTAATGCTTTGCTTTGTATTAGAGAATTTTATATGTGACTGATGAGATTATTTATTGACTTAATAATATGTTTCATATTTTATTTTTTGTATAAGTAATGGGGATATTTGTTGAGTTGATACCTGCTTCGTTCGCTGATGAGGACGTTTATAATTTGATGCTTTGTTTTATATTTGATTTTTTTTATGTGGGACTGATGAGAATATTTATTGATTTAGTGCTATGTTCTATATTTTATTGTTTGTTTTTGTGAGTTTTGAATTGATATGATCATGTAAAAGGCTTGTAGCCGTGTATTATTGAAATAAATAAATAAATAAATAAATAAAATCTTCGTGATTTTGGTAAAATGAGTATATTTTTGCAACAGCATTTACATCACCGTAACATGTTTCATACGTGACTTATTTTCTACTACACCGCCATCTCTTGGATTTTTTTAAAGTTACGCTACTTCATCCCGCATCCCAATCAACAATAATTATTAGGTATATGATGTAGTAAATTATTAAATTAAGTTTTTATGTGGTAAACTGTATTTAATTCATGTAATAAGTATAAAAAAAATATTCTGGAGTTGGTCAAAGTTCGAAGGGCGGGTCAGCTAGTAATTTATAATACTTTTAAGAAGGGTCGGAAAGTAAAAAAAAGAACTCATCAAAAGCGTTCGATTGGAATTAAAGTGAATTGACGCTTTGAGATAAAGTGCACCCTTCCTCTAATCAAAAAGCTTCAACTCATCAAAATTCTTAAATATATTATGATTAAATTTACAAAACAGATTTTAAACATCACAATAATAACTTGGGGCAATACTTTTTTTACAAGCAAAGAAATATTACATAAACCAGGCATTAGTATCTTCGAGGCGCAGCAAACTAGTTAAAACTGTGTTTTGCTGCGCCATGTCCATTTTTTATTAGATATCATATATTTAATAGACATCGACACAAGGCAATCAAACCAATGACGATACAAAATATCTGTACACTCATGCATCGTAAAAAATAAGGTTTAAAACGATTAAAAACATAAAAATGGTAAAAAAGTTAGAAATTTAATTTTTTTTTATACTGACAACTTAGTATGGTAAGATGTGTAAATTTATTTAATATTGAAACAAAACACCAACAAAGCATGCACATTACAGATATGAAGAAGCTCAGATGGGCTGGAGGAGTAACTAGACTCGATTGAGTTAGAAATGTCCATGTCCGAGGAAGCTTCAAGGTGGTACTCATTATAGAAAAGATTACAGAAAACAGCCTAAGATGGTATGGGCATGTTATGAGGCGACCACAAGACATGATTCAGAGAGCTATGGAGATTGAAACTCTAGCTAGGAGACTAAGCAGATCACCAGCCACATGGTTTTTGAAGAAAAGCCAAATGGAACCGGAGCTGGCGCTTAGCTTAATAGAGAGTCTTGACTCCAAATAATGGGACAAAGGCGAGGGCGACGAAGAAGATTTATTTCATACTAGCTTTCCCGACAGACGTTGTCCTGTAGTTCTTACTATGAATATTGATTTCGAATCATTTGTAATTTATACAAAAATGTTAAAAAAAAAATCTGAAAGCTAGAAAAAAAATCCATCAATAATCCGCGTACAAATATTTTCAATGTCAACGGTTGTCAGATGAACAATAATTTTGTTGTTATAGAACTTTTCATAGATGACGTTGGCGTCGCAGCAAATTCATTCCATACTAACTGTAATATTATATTTTATATTATTTATTATGCATTTTTTTTTCTTTTTAATAGTTATTCTGTTACCCGAAGCGGAGAAGAATCCAATAAATCAAACATCCTTAGAATCTGTTCAGCCGATCTCGAGTTATAAGTGTTCGCACTAACCCGACTTTCTTTTATATAATAGATAGTCCAATGTCTTTCAATGGCAACTGAAACAAAACCTGGGAACCTGTTGAGTCATTCAAAGCTGATGAAATTTTTTCTACGTTCATTTGTCTCGTTTGCACTATTTATTCGCAGTTTAAACTGTATCAAATTTACCTTTTTGATTGAATGACTAAAATATATAATAATTATCCGAAACTTTGCGTGAATTTAAATAAATGATTCATCGTGTGAATCAATTTTGTTCCACGCAGTCCTCAATAAGTAACTAGATATCGCATTATGGTATGTTATTTACGAAATACCACAGAAACAGAATTAATCACACTATTAATAATGCTAAATGTATTCCGAGGATCAACTTAACTAATCACTTGGCTTGACGTGACTAAGCATTTATATGCGCGTGCTCAGTTAGTGTTACCATAATGAACATGAAATAACGACAGATTGACAGAAAAACATCATCCTAATAATTATGTTCACTAATTTTCTATTTTCCTCCCCTGGTAACTATTCTCCCTTCTCGATTTTTCGGGGCAACTTGGATGTTAATTATAATAAATAACACTCTTCTATACAACACCACCTATATAAGAAGGCCTTAGCGCTGGGACTGTGACGTTACATGTAAGGCCCAGTATGTGCTTGCCTACATATATCAGTATGTACCTGTACTCATGATATCTGTCAAGATAATATGTATACTGAACAAGTACTTGTACTAGGCTCATAGAGAAAAAGTCATACAGCGCCGGGGGCCTGGGCCTTCAGGTGTGACGTTGCAGTCAAATGGCCGCCAGCGCTTAGGCCTTCTTATATAGGTGGTGTTGCCTCTGTACATAGGTGGTGTTGCCATTCCATTTTATCATTTCGACGGTTAAAAGGTAATAGGGGATAAGCGACAAAAACCTAATTGTTCAGGAGAGCAGTTTAAAGTTTGAAATTTCATAAAAATGCACATAACTTTTTTATTTATTGTCATATTTTGAAAATTGAAACAGTTATCGGATGAAAAAAAATAAATGTAATTATTTTTAATTTCATCACTTTGATTCAACGTTGCTTTTTGTGGTTTTATGTCGCTTAGATCAATTGATCTTATTTTTCTTTAGAGGTAATTCGGCATAAGTTACCTCATCACAGAAAATAACTAAGGGTAAAGAAGACTTAGCTACATTCAACATCCTCATACCAAAAGGTAATAGGTCATAAGCGACATGACTGTAGAATAGCTGAAACGGGTAAAGAAGGATAAGTGACGATTAACATCATTGTGCCAATTGGTAATGGAGCATAAGAAACAGTGCTTATAAAAAACATCGAGAGGTAGTTAGAGATTAGCGACACTGTAAGTGGATTGACCAAAGGGTAAAGAGGTACATCCGCACATCAAGATTTTTATACCAAATGGAAAATGGGAACATCCAACGTACTGCATTATCTGGACAAATTGGTAATGTGGATTGAACGCCACATCTTTAAAATTATAAAATCACAACCACCATGTTTTTTCTTTAAAATAAGACTTACCCATTGGTTACTGCCTGAATTTAAAGAGTCATACAAAATCATAAACGGATTACTTTATAAGAAGGTAATCTGATTTTTTTAGTTTCATTTTAATTTTCAAATCTTCGCAAACACACAGTTTTTTAATACATAATAACAAATAGACATAAAACCAGCAAATTATGCCAACATTATTTTTTTACTTGATATACACTACCTACACAAAGAAAAACACTTAAAAGCTAGACGGGCATGTCGCCGAGCCCGAAAACCCACAAGGGCGCATAACTCGACTCTTGCCATGACGGGTTCCAGACACCCGGCATCAGTACCCTCATCATAATGTATACAACATGGACACCAGTATGGGGATTGGGGAAGATAAGGAAAGAGGAAAAGGGAAGACGAAAATAGATCGGAGGGCCCCCGCCTATGCCCGATGAGACCCAGAACCTATCAGGGATCCAATTATGGACCTCTTAAACATAGAAAGGGATACATGAAAGATGTCTATACAAAAAATGCGTTAGAAATATCCGATGAAAGATGAATGAAAAAAAATTGCAGGTAATAAGTGCTGCACCTCGGTTGTTTAAAAGTAAGTGTCGTCCTGGTCAATCTGATTGGGCAGTTGAAAAAAAAATATCTTAGATGTTACTGTCGATTATATTATGGGTTATTTTATATTAGAAAGAAGGCAACGTGCGCCTGTTCTCTAAGGTCATTATTTTATAAGAAGCATCTAAAATCTATAATAATAAAGGAAAGTGCCTGACTGACTGACTGACTGACTGATTGACTGACTGATTGACTGACTGACTCATCAACGCACAGCCCAAACGGCTAATCGTAGAGAAGTGAAATTTGGAAATCAGGTAGGTCTCAATACAAAACCTTCCACTAAGAAAGGATTTTTGGAAATTCCACCCCTAAGGGGGTGAAAAATAGGGTTGAATGTTTTTCAAAGTATGCGAATATCTCGGAAACTAGACATGGTACGAACTTGAGATTTGGCATATGAATTCTTCTATAGAAATGAGTGTTAGCGTATTCGGCAATTTTTCCAAAATTTAACTAAAAGGGACGAAAAAGGGCACATATAAAAAGGGATGATTTTTAAGTGCCTCCTAAAAAGTTTAAAACTGGTTTTATCGAAATTTCAAAAAAATGATTTCTTCAGAAAGAGTCGAATTATACTATTTCGTTTTCAAAAGATATCATTAATTAGAGGGGAGGGGGTGAGGGGCACTTTTCCAACGTGTATGTGTGTGTATCCGTCCCCTCTTTATAACTTTTGATTTGCTTGATGCACAGATCCTAAAATTTCAGAAAATATTGAATACTTTAAGCATACAAAATTTGTATACTCAGAATTTTGAATTTTTTTTTCAGTCAGGGGTTATAAACCTTTGAATTTTTATTACATTTTCCATATATCTCGAAAACCATAAAATCTAGAACCCTAAAATTGTGTATGTATATAGAAAAATACAATATCTAAAATATAATTTAATGAAGAAGTTCCAGGATTTCTCAAACTTTTTTTATAAAGAAAAATATTTTTTTATGACAAATTTACGAGTTTCAGTGCCTATATTTCAGAATTTTATAAAAATATCGAAAAACGCCGAAACAGACCAACTAGATAATTTCATTTTCTATAAAAAATACATACATCATAGCAGTACATCTCAAACTTTTCTTAACAATTTTTGTAAAAATTTAATTTATTGACGACATCGTTTCATACAATAAACATACCGACTCAGGCCATCGACAGTTGGATCTCATTCGGCGAGCCGGGCCGGTGTGGTGCCGCGGTGTATGGCTAAGAACACGTAGAAAGCCGATACCGACCCGCGCCGACCAGCGCAAAGAATGTTACTATGCATTTGAATGGGGATACCCACAGAAAAGCAGGAACCCGCTTTCCGGCATGCTCATTTAAATTCATTGAAACCATAGGCAACAATCTATGAGCCGGTCGGCGCGTATCGGAATCCGCTTTCTACGTGTTCCTACCCAATGAATATATACGTAGGTAGGTACCTACCCAGCCCAACCTACTTTCTCCAATACACGTGTCGAAACTATTGCGTAATCTATAATATTAATATAGTTTTGAACTAGCCGACCCGTCAAACTTCGTCCCGTCTTGGAATATAAATAATATGTTCGAGATTTTATGTATAAATTTAAGTTGATTTCAGTTTAAAGTTATTTAACACAGACGACGACGTGGTCCTTATATTATTGAATATGAATTAGTATAATGATACATTCATTAATACCTTTTTAACTAGGTACTGTAACCGATGCATCTGTTATAAAACATATCATTATATTATTTTCTATCAGCATTCCGTGAATCGTATCATTTGATATAATAATAGCAAGTTGCAGTGGCGTTCCGTGGGTTATTGGCGCCCGGGGCGGGAACCACACCCTTTGGCGCCCCCACATAACTTTTCCTAAAAAAAAAAGGTCATTTCTAAAATTTGGTATCTGGAGACATGACATTTCCTAAAAAAAAAATAAAGGTCATTTCTATCATTTGGTATCTGGAAACATTACATTTTCTAAAAAAAAAATTTGGTACATGCCTATTTCAAAAACCGGACTTATAGTATAGCGCGAGCATATTTTGCCGCCCTGCTAATAGAGGCGCCCGGGGCGGTCCGCCCCTCCGCCCCTCCGCCCCCCCCCTCGGTACGCCGCTGGCAAGTTGATATAATAATATGTTGAAAAAAGGTAAATAGTATTATGAAGTCAATAGGTAAATTATTTTATATCAAATGTAGTCAATGTGCAAAATATTAAATTTTAAAATTATCTACAAAACCTCACATCATTTTAGGACAGATCGTAAATAATTGTTTTGAAAACACTGGCAATAAGTCAATGACCACATCATTTCGTCACTGTATAGTGCGAAAAAATTAACTGTCCACTGGAACGTATAAAAAATAGAGACGAAAGGGATAGCAGTTAGCCGGATATTATGACCTCCTCACACACCATTTCCAGATCCCTCAGCTCTGCTTCGAAGGAGCAGAACACGAGGAAGACCCTCTCGGTATGAGAAGATCTTCTTTGTCTTCGGAACCCTTGCGGTAGGAAGAAAAGCGCTCCCCTTAAAATATCGGTGTTTTTATTTTCAAAAATTTATAAAATTCGCAGAATGCTAAAGAAGTCCTTACTAGAGCCCGGCCAGTGCGTAAATTACCATGGGTACAACGCATGAATTACGCTTACGTAGGCGGTATATACCAATTGGACTGACTCCGTTGCCGGAACGTTATTGTTCCAAAAATCGCGGAAACTATCTGCATCTTCAGCCAGGATGATATATGACGAAACGTTGTTTTATTAAACTTCCCTTACTTACGAAGACCAGCAAAGCTGCTGTTTTCCTCTATATAGTCTAATAGTCTATATAACGAAATATTATATAGAATTACTCTCCATAATTTACCTTATGCTTGATAATCAATTTTCTAAGTTGTAGAATTTATTTTGTGATTATAAGGTGTATTTCTTAAGTGATACTTTAATAAACAAATCAATGAGTTATCCAAACATGCCTCTTTTTACTATCCGGTATCCGGCAGGATATTATTTACGCCGCCGGATAGACCGGATATCGGATAGTTGCCGATATCCGTTTCATCTAATAAAAAATATAAACAGTGGACAGTTAATTTTCTTCCTACTCTAAATTGTCGAAAATTCGTTTATAGTCGAACGCCAATTACTTATACCATTAGAATACTGAGGTTGACCACCTCACTTCCTTAAACTTCAACCGGTTAGAAAAGGCACAATGAGCCTCGGACGACTTCGAGCGCAATGGAGAGTTCTTTATGCCTAACCTATTCTCCTGAGTGGGTCCAAGGCCTCCCGTATTATGGGGTGGTTTGGGGGGAACCGCCACGGGCTTGATCTGTGTGCGGCTGGCTTTTTGGCAATCGGGCTAGGGTTTGGCTTTGTGCGGATCGGGTTTGCTGCAGTTTAGTTTCCTCCGGGCTGGTTTGCGGTGAGCGGGGGGGCTTAAAAGGGAGAATCTTACGTTATTATAAAAATGGAGACCTACTTTACGTGGTCATCGCATCACGCCTGGAGGCCAAGTCGAAATATTAACGACAGCTCCAACGTTAACAATTTGTTGTTATTTCCATAGAGATAACGTAAAAACTGTTGTTCAACGTGCGTTAAACAATGTTGTTCCAAATTCTGAGTCAAAAAAATAATTCTGTCAGTTATTCAAAATTAACGTTAAACGTTACCTCAAAATATTTGGAAGTATTACGACGCTGCTATTATATTGAAGACGAAACGCATTTTTTTTTGTTTGGAAACCATTTTCAATTTGGTAAACGTTAACGTTCGGAACGTTAACAGTTTTCACGTTTAACGTTATTTATTTCTACCTGAACGGCTGGACCGATATCGTTTATTCTTTTTATGTCGTGTTTGCTCAGGATAAGATATTTATGAACTAAATTTCGAACCTACGACCAGACAATCAACAACAAATCAACGTGAAAGATATAAATTGAAATGTTAAAAAACGTCTGTAGCTTGAAAAATGCCCAAAGCAGATAGAAATAAGTGTTTTAAAGATCACTAATTTCATTGCTTTTCGAGACCTGAATATTTTTCTATTCATATCCAGCAATATAAAAATTGATTTCAAATAACGTCATTTGATGGAATAAAAGTTATTCGAGTTATTTTTTGGGATTCTCATAGAACAATGTCAGTCAAGTTAGCGAAATTTTTAAGTTCGCGGGCTGATTCTATTTGTATAAGAAGCACATATTTTTTAAATACAGATTAATAACGACAAATATAAATAAAAATATAGTAATTTAATGGAAATTTTAGAATATATATTTAAAAAAAGAAATGTTGATGATGTTTCTTATTATTATTAATTTTGATGCGAATATAATTAATTCTGCATCGTTTAGGAAGAGAAAGCAAATACAGTAACACGTGAGCGAAGCCACGGGTAACTAGCTAGTCTTAAATATAATAAATATTTATTCTGTACTTTCTCCAACCTGTCAATATACGTGATGTATTGGGGACTCCAAACCACAGTAGCAAAGTCGAGATAACTTCACACATATGTAAAGTATTTTTAGTTTTTCTATTGACTTTAATGACTTAGATACTCTCATAACAAATCCCAGTTGTTAAAATGCCTTGTTCGTGGTCATATCAATGTGAGTTCTTAGTGTCATTTTGCTGTCCACCAGTGCCTCAAGATCCCTGATAACGAGACATCTCCTCAAGGAAATTTCATTAATTTTATAGTCCTATGGAGGGGCTCCTTTCGTCTTGTGAAGGATATCGCGTTTCATTCATCAACTTTGAGGAACAGTTGGTTTCTAGCACAGTATTGAAAGAGGTCGACCTGAAAAGATTTCGCTTCCTTAAAATGACTTGTCCTTTGGTAGACTTTTGTGTTAAGAAAATCAGAAGATCTATAGCATTGCTGGATAATATCATTAATGTACCTACATGATGAAAAGAATTGGGCCCAGGTGAGAACCCTGCGGTACACCGGACACTCAACGTCTAAGCGTCTGAATAATCTAATCCAATCTATTCCAAACTCCTTTTACGCCCCACTTAAAGGCACATGGAGGCAACAAGAGCTCTCCAATACGCTCGATCTTGCGCAATGTTTATGACTCAGATATAGCGGATCACGATATGAATGGGTCTTTCGCGTCTTCGGGATCCTGATGGGAGGAAAAACAGCGCTCTCATTGGCTTACTATCGGCATCCTTAACACATGTCCCAGCCAAGTCCATCTCCTCTCCATAATGGTTGTAGTGATGAGCTCACGCTGGGTTCGCCGGCTGCTGATGCGGTGGTACCATCTTACATCCACAATTCTTCTGATAATTTAATCAAATAATTATTTGTTATAATTAAATAAAACTTTTATCTCTATATTTCATTAAATATCTACTTGTTGTATACATGGGATTTTTCGACATTCTCATGATTAGGAGTTTCGGAGACTTGATCATTACCACCTAATGGCGAATGTTGTTAACGTAAAGTGATCACACTAAGTCAGCCTTCAAAATAAAAGTACAAGACGGTCGTAAGTCCGTAATGTTTTGTTCCATATAAAAATAGAAAATCAGTAATGCATTGTTATTTATTAGTTGTAACATATTCATATATGATTATAATTATTTGTATAGCTCTGATAAGTCCATACATAATAATATGTACATAGATACGTAAATAAAGGTTTCTTTTCACACTATTCTTTGTTAGGTAGGTATGCGGTATCTTTATTATCTACGTTAGCTAGACTCCAGAGTTTACAAAGGTACTTTTCATACAAAAACTAAATATTTAGAGTAGGATATAGGCAGTAGGTAATGGAAATTACATGACCTGCCCTTGTGGTTTAGTCGGTAGGTACCATAGGCCTATTATGTCTAAATTGATAATGATATGAGTGTGGAAATTGGGAGAAGATTTTTTTCAGCTAACCGTAGCTATTTCGGTCTCACTGGACAGTAGTTAAAGTCACGCCTTATATCCAAGAAGGCTAAAAGGAAAGGAAAGGAAAGGAAAATCCTACGCAGAATACATTGCCCTATATATTATGGTCAAACTTAGTGCAAAGGTACAACACTCTTTGATCTCTACAAGGATATCAGCGTAGTCAGGTTCAAATAAATAATTAGTTTAGCATCGATTCTCTCATACAATTTTTTTCTGATCGTACTATGGCTGTAAGTGTGGGTGACGGCGTTATATTTGTCATGTCCCTGTAAGTGTTGTTGACTGTTTTGTATCATCTTGACGTGGTTCCTGTCCACTGATCTGCATAGCCAGAATATTGTTTCTCTTTTTAATATAATTTTTGTTCTGACGTGATGCTGGAAGGGCCTTTTACACCCTTTTAGCATTAAACAATAATTACGGTATTATATTTATTTTTTACTGTGCTTTCCTATTGAAATTGTATTATCCGAATTGTGCTGATTTATGTATATTGTTTGTTTTCCTTGCAATTTAAATTCTTATGTATTTTGTATATCTATTTTTCTTTGCTATACTGATTTTGTATGATTTGTAATATGTGATGATCCCAAGAGTCTCGCAAGGGACCTACGGGTTGATAAGAGAGAATAAAGAATTAAGATTAACAGACTGCGCTGGCTGGGTCATTTGCACCGTATGGAGGATCTGGAGCTCCAGAAAAAGGGTGTTGTTTAATAACCCAAACGGTAGAAGAAGCGTCGGAAGACTAAAACTAAGATGGCTGGATGACGCTGTCGCGGACTGTCGGGTTCTGGGGCAGCAAAACTGGAGGGTGGCAGCCAGTGACAGATCGGTATGGAGAAGCTTTTTGGATGCAGCTTAGACCCACCACGGATTGTAACGCTGAAGATGATGATGATTATGTCTAAATTACTGGATTACCTACTAACCTACATAAGAGATTTTATGTTCTGTCTAAGGTTAGTTGTTGATGTAATTTATTGGATACAAAAATACGTTTTATCACTTTATATTAGAAAAAAATATATATGTAGTTCTTAAAAAAACTAAAACAAGAACTTATTGAAATAACACAATGCACCTTTGTATAAAGCAGGTTTCATTATTTTAAATATTGTAAATGATAGGTACCTTCTTACAAAAATAGAGATTTTTTCAAATTTAGTAAAATATGCGCTATGTGGTATTAAAGTAACTAAGCAATTAGAATCTTTGGATAAAAAAACAACAGCCTTCAAGGCAACTACTCCTGTAATTGAATACTTTCAAAATACTCTCACCTAAGCACTATGCTGTTTCATGCGCGGTGACCATTCATTCATTCACCATGTACTTATTTAGCTTCTATGGCGATTTTTTTTAAGTAAGTAAGTAAAAAAATTATAATCAGTCACAAAGTGTGGTAGGAAGGTTATTAGAACTTTTACTTCGGGGTAAAGGAACTAGGTCTTATATTATTACTAAGCAGTCTTTAAAACGATTTAACTTATCATAGAAGCTAAGCAATTGAAACATATCGAGGATATAATGGCCTGTACAAGTGTACACATCTGAATACGCGTGGTAACGTAAGCAATGCAAAGTTGCATGCAACGCATCAAAATTCCATAGTACGCGGTGAGTAGTGTGGTTCTATGAAATAAGCGCCTCGAAAAATATCTAATTGAGTACAAAAATGTGATATAAATAGCTGTAAGCACCAATTAATAAATTATCAATATAAAGTAATACGACGTAAGCGACAGGTTTGTATTAAAATTGTAAATGGTAGTACGATTTAAGCGACATATCAATATCAATTTTGATTTTAGGAATTGGGTATAAGCGACAGCTCTATTGTAAACTTGTAAACGAAAGTAAGATATAACCGACAGTTTAACATCAAATAAGAATAAGTAATTGGGTATAAGGGACAACTATATAGTAAATTTGTTGGTGGTAGTAAGGTATAACCGACGCATCATGTTTTTGCCGACAAAGGTAAAGACGCATAAGTTCCAGCTTTCAAAACAGGTGGAAATGGTAAAGAGTCATAAGTGCCCGGAGTATCTATGCCAAGGAGAAGTAAACAGACATTACCGACTATAAATAAAAAATAATGCCATTTTTACACAGGTACAAGCGCCCTAAGGGTAAAAAAGACCTAAAAATCGGTCCGTTACACCAAAATGACACTACGAAAATGCATTTTTTTCCCGGGGCATAAGTGACAAAAAATTCATCGTAGAGCCGTGGGAGTGAGCGCATTCGAAAGAGCGGAAAATTTTAAGTAAGATGGCATTCATAACTCATTTTTGACCAAAGTGTCGCTTATCCCCTATTACCTTTTAACCGTCGATTTGTTTTTTTTTTTATTAAAAAATGAATCTGTGCTCGCTCAAAGTGAACACAAATACACTCCTTGACTCTTTCACAGTAAGCTACTTAAAGCTTGTGTCGTGAAAGAGGAAGATGGTTGGCACCTGGGATCGAACCACGACGTCCGCACGAAACAGTACGAAAGCCGGCGTTGTAACCGCCAGTCTACCAACCACTTCAAATGTCTATACTTACTGTATTTACTTAGTTTGATGATGTACTATTGTTTTACATGTAAATTGCAAAATATTTTATATGAACCCGAGGGCCTCTATGATTTATTTTGTGAGATTTTGAAATCATTCAATAGAAGGTCTGAAGACTCCAGTTTCCGCACAAGCAAGAATTCTACCAATGACATGGATTTGTTGAAGATACTCATGATGTGTCAGAGTTTTGAAGTACGGCCACCTGATGCTCAACGTTGACCAAGTGATAACACTAATCTAGTCTCCTGAGTGGCAGTTAAGGGTTGTTTTTTTTTGCTTTGTTAGAGATATTGATGATTGCTTTTGCTTATATACTTTGTTAAAAATGTAAGATCTTTATGATGTGTTAGTGTTCTTCTATAATTGGGTTATTTCGTGATTTATTGTAAATAAAATATGTTCTGTACTTATAATACCTGTTGAAGAACCAAATAAAATAAAATAAAAATAAAGCCTGTAGTAGCTCACGTTAACATTAAAAAGCGAACGAAGCTACCAAGTTATATTTGCATACTATCCACAATAATGAGTTTGCGCATATCGCACCCCTAGATGAAAACTCCATCTACTCAAAAAGTACGTTTTTTTAGTTAGTGGCGTTTTCAAATCAGTGGCTATCGAGCCACGAGGTATCGACCTACACGGAGGTAAAACCCGCTCAACGATATCGTCAACCGTTCTGAAAATAAGGTGCAAAACGTCACATTAGTTGTTGACTGACCTTACGATTTTGAGCTCCAAGACTTTATATGAAATTAATCTGCTTAGTTTTTTTTTATTTCGAGTTGATTGACTTTTGATGAAAGTTTATTATGATAAAACTTGATTACTTTGACTTGTGGGGGTTTGGGTGGTGTTAAATCGCAATATTTTTCTCTAAATTCTTAATAGTGCTAAAATAAGTAGCTCACTTCCAATAGAAAACTAGAGTATCTCAAAAACAGTTTGGTTTTCGGATTGAACCAGATAATACAACTTTAAGTCCATTTTTCAACTTATATACAATGCAACCTTCACAGAAAACCGAGATTTGTTTTACATACTCTTCTAATGTACTAGTTTTTTGAGTTACCGGAGTTTTCATCTACGTAAACTGAACAAAAATACCGATGCAACCATTTTATGGTTGCAATTGAAATGAATATACCCAATCCTATTGCCCCCAGATGGGAAAAATTATTGCTTTGTTTGAAGCAAAAAAAAGGTATGAGAGATTATTGCTTCTTTATTTTTTTTTTTATTTTATTATTTTTTATTTTTTTTTATTTTAACATTTATATACAAACAGTGAAATTGATACAAAAATAAGACAGTACATAAAATTTACAAAACATACACCAGTGAAGTATATACATTTAAATCAAACATATAAAACTGTGAGGTAAACTTTTTTTTTTTTTATTTTTTTTTATGTATATTATGAAAATTACCAACAATACATACAAGTACTCGCCTCAGATACAGGGAAAGGTAACAAGAGGAGGGGGTAAAGGTTTAGAGGGAGAGGAAGAAGGATAGTAGGTACATATTTTACAAAGAACCAAATATGTTTGTAAGATTTGTTGCAGTTTAAGCTTGTTGCATATGCCGCAGTATAGATCTCTTGAATTTATAAAGTAAATACATTTGTAAAATGTTTTATTTCACTTAAGGCGAATCAACCGCCTGTTTTGTTAAAGGTAAGGATCGTTTTGTTTTGTTTACATTAAGGATGACAGGGTCCCCGGTATTATCAGGATCAACATTATTCTTACGTTATCGCATGAAAGCTTTTACACATTAGTGTCAAATTCCTTATTTTACACTTAACATATTATGTTCGAGCTATTTTATCTCTCTTGCTACAATACGTACGTCAGTCATAAAGCGTATAGCGTCATTAAAAGTCACGTATTTCGTTAGTATTTAACTAATTTTATCCATTGGATAGGTAATGTCATTTTTAATATTTTCATGGATTTAATCATTATTAATCATTAAAAACGCAAAAATTGAAAATAAGGTAATGGTGGATTTACATACAACTGCAACATTTTCCATACAAAACTGAAACTCTTTATCATGAAAACTAAGCGAATTTTCGAATTAAAAACCTCTACAACATCGCTACGGAATACTCGAAATTCATACGTGTGGTGTGATTATTTTTCTCTGGTATGCATAATATTTACTTTTGATTTAAAAGAAGGGTATAGAAATTGGTCCGAACGGATGTTCATTTGATTGTTCGGTTGAGTGTCTGAGTTTGAATGAGTCTTTTTTAGCACAATTTATTCAACCCATTGATTGAAAAGAATTCTACTAAACAAAATAGTCTTGTCCTACAAAAAATGTGTCGAGTAATTGAATCTTACAAATATCAGCTGTTTCTAGACAATTGAAAAGTGATCGCACGTCTGAGCGATCATACAATGTTCTCAATTTGAACAGTCCGTCCGCGTTTGAGTATATGACGCTCGATGGGCGGACGCTTTCCAATTTGGACACAAACTAAGGATGTCCTAGCTTTAGAAAAAGAAAATAAGGATTAAACTTTTTTTACTTGAAGGGTAAATCATCATGGACACCCAGTCAGTCAAAACTACATAGGTAGTGCTGGACTGTAAGCAGGCTAAAACCCCTCCTTCTTCTGTCACATCCCAGTTCCTGGCTTTCGGCCTACCCAGTACTCTCCTTTTTCTCCTTTGCTGTCTTTCGTCTGTTTCTTTCATAATGTTTTCAAAGAATTGCTGCGCAAGCCTCCAGTTCTCCTTTAGTGCCAGCATGGTGGGTATGACGTTGTCAGGAGACAGTCCCACTTGACCGATCTTACTAAGGATACTACTACATAATAAAATACTTTGGTTGCTTATTGTCTTATGCATATTTGAAAAGAAAGACAGGGATAGAGAATAATTAATCAATACATTCATAATTCGACAAACTACATACTTTGTTTCATTTTTACCACCATATGTTTTTTGTCATAGAGTTTTTGCTTTGGTTGCTGTTATGTATTAAGTAGGTACTATCAGTTAATTGAGTAACTAGTACATTTTTTGTTAATTAATAAAGACAGCTCAAAATGGATATAGTTAATATCCTGGCATTATCTGTTGATCAGCAGTTGCGAATTTAGACGAAATTGATCACTTTAATAACGATTATTGTTAAGGTTAAGTGCTCACACTGAGCCAGCCTTCTAAACAACAGAAGAACAGAAATATTGAACTGCAAATTTCATTTACACGTGATCGAAAATAAGTATAAATTCATAAGGACCTAAAATTTTGAGAGTTGCTCTCAAACACTCTGTATATAAAGTTATCGTCAAAATGTATTTCCAAGGTGTTTTGTTGTGTAAGAGGAATGTCCTGTGACAAGGCTTCATTAACATTTCAACTGTATACCTGTGCTGTCCATCTTGTTTTTGATTCTTTATCACTCTGTTTTAGTACACCGATGACGTGGTTATAAATTTGATTGAGTGACTCTATTCTATCTTAAAATCTGTGTTATAAAATAGCCATGTCCCATATATTATTCAAGAGTTATGTAAGACGATATTTTTTAAACGCGAATTATTAAGTCAGTCAATAATTTAAATACGCAGAGGCATTTATACTCTGAGTAAATATAATATATTCATCCTTGCCTGCATTCATACATTTTTTCCCGATTTCGCTACATTGAAGCAGACCTCAGAGATATGGTCATGGTTTAGTAAAAGTTTATTGAAAGTACGCAAAAATCTATTTTATGGGGCTGTTTTTCTCAACATTTGCGAATGACACAATGACATAGGGTATGAACAAATACTTTCTATTAGAAACCACTTAGGAGCACAGGGAGGCAAAAAGAGCTCTTCGCTTTGTTATGTTCGACGCGATGTTCTGCTTTATTTGATAGGAACAACGCATCAGCTATCTGTATCGGGTATTGCCGGTGCTCTTCCGACCAATGTTAGCTTTTCTAAGCTTTCCTATCATCTGATGCGAGCTACGTTTGACTATGATGCTTAATTCTTGCAGTATTCTGACGTTCATTCTCCTTGCTTTCCAAGCCTAAGAAATCGTCTCCAGCACCATATCTGGAAAGCATTTATATAGTCTCCCGATCACGCGCTCCTAGAATCCAGAATTCAACTCCATAATGGAAATTCATTGAAATTAAGTTAATTCTTAAAACTGTAGTCGCAACATAATTTGACAGATAATTTCACCTAACTTCTTGTGATAACTCTTTTTTAATATGTACACTATTGTATATGTACCTACATCTGTGTTTTATGTAAGTACCATTTTTTGATCAACAATGACAATTTCTTATCATATCTAACAATGAATGGACGTTACATGAGGTTATCGGAAGGTCAGTTAATAGAATTTGTTTCTATTTAACTACCACTGCTACTACTCTGTATTAAAAATAAAAACAAGTTAACAAATTTTATACTTTCAACTAAGCCTAAACTTATACATATTTAGAGTCGAGTATAAAGGATTACGTACTCGTATAGAGAAATCCACAATCCTATCAACAAAGCTAGTAATCACTTGTCATTTAAAGTCCTTAAGGCTAAGGTACATATTTTCACAACCATTCAATGATTATAATCGCATTGCATTGAACATTTTACAAGTTGCGCGTTTGAAGGCTCCGTATGAAATAATTGTATGAATTGATATAAAAGATACAAATCTGACTTGGTTACAAAATACATTACAAATGGTCGCAGATATCAATTAGTTGCTAATAAATTATTGCATAAAAGCAAATCAATTTGGTAACTGGTTACAAGAACAAATCATTTAAATTAAGAACAAATCGGGTTTCAAACAAGCTTGGAAAAAGTCAGTAGTTTTCAAAATGCTGACAATCAAAAGGGTAAAAACCATTTTCTTTTGTAATAACATTATAACATACCTAGATGTTTTAGGTGGAAATTAATTTTCCATCGTCCTACCAAAAATAAAGTATATTGATAATTCGAACGATCGTTTCCAAAATCCGATTCACGGTTTATATAAATTTATATCATCAAATAGAGATAGCGATTGCAGAAGAGTCAACTCATAGCCGCATTTTATGAGTTGACTCTTCTGCAACGATAATAATATTTAGAACTAAGGCAGATAATGCTAGGTATGTTTGGTTCATACGGCGGTGTGGAGACTTGGGCCCTCAAAGGGAATACCCGATGAACCGATAGAAGTATTTGAAATTTGGCTCCATCGCATAATGCGGGGTGATATGGTCATTAACATAGAAGTGTTGCGAAGAGTTTTTATATCGTGTTACACGGAGCAGTGCAATTATCTTAAAGATACGCAATTTAAGATAAAATATAAAAAATGTTTAATTTTACACAGGTCGTCATTAAGGAAACAATACGTTATTCTTTTGATATTTTGTCTCCACAATTTTTGATTTCCGTATTTTAGTCTACAAGAACATTTTAGAGCAAAGAATTTCATTACGTGTCCTCAAATTTTTTGTAACCCATCACGCGGAGAGGATTGGCATAGAGTACGGACTTCCTTTCATTCTTATTCAAACACACCTTTTTTGCTTCATTAAAGAGCATTACTTTCCGTATACATTGTCACATTTTCCTTTTACTCCTGACTTAGCCCTCCTTTAAGGCAACACTGATATGATCGGTCCACGTCAATTTAGGTCGGCCACGTCTCCATGCACCGATTCTTTCAGCTTTATAGATCCTTTTTGTCATTCTTTCTTCATCCATTCTATCAACATGCCAGAACCGCCTCAATTTATTCACTTTAGTTCTAGTCACTACGCTAACATTCATTTCACATTTCTTTCTAATATCGTCATTTCTCCTCTTAGTAATCAGTCTTTTTCCGCATATCCTGCGAAAATATCTCATTTCTACAGCATCTATACCAACTTCCAGATTTTTCGTTCATCCCCAAGTTTTTTTCTAAATATACTTTGAAAAAACATGCGGGACTCGTACCTGATGGTAGTCCAGTTTTAAATATCGATAACAAACAATAATTAAAAAAGTTCGATACTCTAAACCGACTAAAACTATTAATAATATTGGTTTAATATCCGAAAGTCGACTAGTTGTATATCTCAATATTATGATGGCAAATTAATTCAATTAGATATGATAAGTTATTGCTTGGAACATACAATATCTTGTTTACTCCCATATAGTCGAGTTAAGTTTGTTGTGTGTAACTTTAGTGCTGTTTCAACACCGTTTGATGTTATCAAATCTGAACGTGTTTTATATTATTACTTGCTACTTGATTAAAACTAAATGTACCTATTGCCGTTCATGAGATTTGCATTTCAAAGATATCAGCTCTATCGTATAAAATAATAATTATTGTTAATTAAATAGGCATATCTTATGATTTAACCTCATTGAAATACAACTCAATCAATTTTGTTTATGCTGACAGTTAGAATGTTCTAGGCGGTTTTAGAAAGATCTTATTGGAAATTATTTTACTGTGGTTTCAGTTTATATTGTGTGCACAAGTATTTTAATTATCTATTCCCTTTTTCAAAGGCTATTAAGCTTTTTTGTGGCGTCTTTAATTTAAATATACAAATAAAATTAACCGTTTATCTTTCATTCAATTTCAGTAATTGACTAACCTAAAGTAATGACAGATAAATATGTGTGCATGCACAAGGAGTTAATTGACTTAAGTTCTCCTGGAGTTTGTGAACTATACTACGAGTTCTAAGTCCTGCAGCCCGATTCACGGAAAAGTTTAAGTCTAAGTTTAGTTCGAAGTTCGAACGAAGTTCGATTCAAACCCTCCGTGAATAGGTACATAGACTGTAGATAGTCGCCGCCTACAATAATTATTATTACCAGCAGCCCTATTCACAAAAGTTTGAATCGAACTTCGTTCGAACTTCGAACTAAACTTAGACTTAAACTTTTCCGTGAATCGGGCTGCTGGAGTTTGTGAACTATATATACCTACCTTTTTGCAACCTTTTTGTTATTATGTTTATATGACATATACCTACAGTGAATTTTTTCCAATTCAGAATGACTAGCTGCCTCTTTTAAAATCTAATAAAAAAAAACGATCTTGATGTTATTTTACAATTTATGGTATACGTAAGGAGTGTTTTTTGTGTTTCGTTTTTTGACGCCGATACACACACAAATTTAGGGTTGCGCCCTCCATACTCTGAGCACGTGGGGGCCCTAGACAATATGAATTTGGCGAACGACTACAAACGAATTTTCCGACAATGCAGAGTAGGAAGAAAATAAAGTGTCTACTTTTTATATTTTCATATAAGTGTCTTTGTATGGTTTAAATATTGTTTATATGTTCCAGTGGACAGTTAATTTTTTTCGCACTTTACATTGACGAAATCTTCGTTTGTAGTCGAACGCCAATTTCAAATTGTCTAGGGGACGAAAGATGCAAGATATAATAAGATATCAGCGGTGAGTTCATTATAAGGCGCCGTGTAAAAAATTAAATAATAGCAGAAACAATTGTTTGGAATTAATTTTATAAGCAAATACAACGGTCCAGATCGGCCTACTAATTGCCCACCAGCAGGGAGCGATGATTGCGATAAAATGGGCGTGTATCGAAATAAATGTGTCTGAGAGTATAGAGCGACGTGTGCTGATATGGACACAACATTCAATCATCTGTCATCAAAAGGCAACCATCAAACATGCAAATGAGACCATTTCGAAATGCGTGTAGTGCCCACGATGACTTAATTGGATTTGATGATACTTATTTAGGATTTATTTTGCATCGCATTAGTCTCTGCCCTCCGGCTGGTCTGCGATACTCAGTCTGGTCGGAGACCACCCTAGATCATCGATCACACTATTATCATAATATTAAAATAGAAAAAAAAACACTATATATTTCGTCAACACAGTAAGTTATCTCAGAAAGTTGCACTATTGGAAAATTGTCTATCATGCATTAATAACTATCTGACCCGCCCGTCATACTTCGATCCAACCTAGAACAAAAAAAAAATAGTTTTGACTTTTTACATGAATTAAATACAGTTTATGGCATAAAACTGAATTAAATATAACTTATAATATATTGCATTACATTATGTAATAATTATTGTTTATTCGGATGCGGGATGAAGTTCGACGCCGACGGGCCATAAGTTTCTAATAAACAATTCCTCTATAAATTGCATAACTTTAAAAAAAATCCAAGACATGGCGGTGTAGTAGGAAATATGTCACATGTGAAGGGTGTTACATTATTGTATATGTTGGATGAATGGACTCCATTACAAACCCAATTTTTACCAAATTATTATGGTAAGATGAATGAAAAATAACGCTTGAATAGTGTGTTAACTTTATTTGTGACAAAAAATTCTGCCTAAAATCTGCGTATCAAATGTTTTGAAATTCAATGGTTTCCAGGTAAATAAAAATTCCGTTATTAAGGATTTTTTCGCAGATTGCGTTTTTCAAGGAATAGCTGTTTCATACAATAGGATAATATTGTATATTTTGTTTTATCCGTTATCATTTTTTCGATGTTTCAATAGTAATTCTGTTATCCGGAGTGGAGACAGTTCTAACAAACCAAACAGCATGAAAATTAGTTCAGTCGTTCTCGAGCTATAAATGTTGCAACTAACCCGACTTGCTTTTTTATGTTTAGATCTCATAGCTATAGGTTGAAAATCGCTGCGGTTATTTATGTACATTACCATTATTGTATTGAAATCTCTAATCTTTTGAATCACGGGCACGAGAATGAAAACCAGGAAGGCTCAAGATATGAGCTGTGATTTCTTCAGGTGGGTTTAGACCAAACTTAGACCAGCTAGAGCTGAAACAGACCACACATTGTTGATCTATAGTTCAAACTAAAGGAAGGCTCGTTTTCAAAGTTTATACCAAGTAAATAACAACGAAAAAAAACTGTCATCGCCCAATAATTACTTCTTACTCGTTGTTGTTTCCATGGTGTTCAATATCAACGATCAAGAAAAAATACTTAATTTTCCAGCTCTGGGTCTTTGTTTGTTTGGTAGAAAGGCCCTATATTAAAATGTGTTCTAATTATTGGTACCTTTTAAAAGATTTTAATATTGTGTTCTCAATTTGAAGTTTTTCTAAGACCATTTTTTATATTAAATTGTTTTAGCCGGTAGCAGAGAGCAGTGCCAAAACGAGGGAGAAAAAGTAGCCGTGAAGACCATCAAAGACATGAGCTGTTTCCAATGCATTTGTAAGGTAATAATATTTTTTATTTCATCTATTAATGTTTTTTAATGTATTATAACTATTCAAAACGACAAGTTGGAAAGAGACAGATGAAACATGAAAAAACCGTTCAAGTAATTTGGCTTCGTCCTGATTATTTTACTCGTATTCGCAACGAAAGCGCACTTGTCTAGCATAGTCATTATTTCTAATTTGAACTATTTGTGATGAATTTTTACAGTAGATACTTATTATTCCCATCAACGTCTTTTCACCTCCTAAGCCATAAACAAAAATATGCCACAAATTTCGAAAAATTTGTTCTGATGGTTCCACTGTGACATTTCCTACGATGTTCAAGGTATAGTTCTTCAAATGTATGTATCTACCACAGAGGCTTTCGCGATTGGCTGTCGCTCTCATTTGGTCTATGCGAAAGCCAATCCCGGAGGCATCGGTCAAACATCTTTTTTATTGCTCTAAATAAAAGGTTAACATCTTTGAAGAAATACGAATTACCTAAATTTTTTGTTCTCCTCATAAGGATTTTGATGCTATTCACGATGCAACCAGTTATTCCCTAATAATTATTTATCTGATCTCTATGGTCTGTTTTATTAAAAAAAAATATGATGGCTAAAATCGATTCTCTCCGGGTATAAATAATAAAATATGCTGAGCAAAATGTAATTTAATTAATGCGCAAAGCTTAAGAGTAAAAAATACCGTTGTTTTCTAAGACGATATTCTGTAGCCTAGCGGCGCAACATGTTTTTTTGGGCTGCTGGTTCAAAATCCAGCGATGTCGATAGTTTTCATTTAATTTAATTTTTTTCTCTATTCAACTTCGGGCTGAAATTACCTACATTATTATATTACTGGATATGTTTTTGTATGAATATTATTAAGTAAAAGACAAAAATAATGACTTAAATCCATAAAAGTGAACGAATGAACAAATTTTATGATTTGCAATGAAGTTTCCTTGCCAAGTACAGAGTTATGGTAATATGTACTCTGATTTGAGGAGATTATTTGTTTTATTTCCTCATTATTTTTGGGATATGAACATACACATAAAAACATTGGTGAAAATTACATATTTATTTATGACATCTACGGTCAAGGCCTACATATTTATGTATTCTTAGCGAAAAACTAGCGAAAAACTGGAATCTTCTTTAAAGTCTAAATCAACACATATTTTTTGTGACTGATAGTTTTCTTTGATAATTGGGAACTTATTGCTAGGAGATGTTTCACCAGTAGGCAAAAGCCATATTTATTTAAAAAACACAAGGGGCCGACGACGTTCCTCCGTCACTTCACCGCGGTGCTGTCGTAACAAGGTCGTTCGTTAGTTTCGGAGGTCGTGTGCTTGCGGCTGTGTTGTGGTGGTGTCCGCTATGACGTGTATGTACACACACACACACACATACATCCTCTCACATCATCATATACATACAATACACCTTCCTCCATGATTATTATTATTATACCTATTACATATTAATATAAAATCTCTCGTATTCTATAAACGTGATTTTACCAGCTGACAACTACAACTTTTTGCATCAACTCCTTATTTCATTATACATTTTCATATTTTATTGCATACAACATATTATTGTGAACCTCGTGGGTTTTTACCCAAGAGAACTCAAAGCTTTCCTTATCTCTATATATCGATACGCGAAGGAAAAATTTCGTGACCATTTTTACGAAAATTGCGCGGACGGAGGAGTATGAAATTTCGCACATTTATAGTTGTTTATATAGAGAAAGAGTGGAGAATGCTAGTTTTTTTTAATTATGCATAAAAATAGATTAAATTAATAAAAAAAAACATCAAAAACACTGTCATGTATTATTTGATATATTTGACATTGACACAAACGCATATATTCTTTTGTTTATCTGTAGTCAAATTGAGAATATATCAACATTGTTTGTCTTTAATAATAATAGAAAAAACTTTGTGCATATCAACCATTCAAATTTGACGTATCTATGTTATTGTTTTTGAAAGAAAATTTTGAAATAGCGCTCGCTCAGTTCTTGACAATGGAACCTTAAAATTTTTAAAGAATATAATATAACAACTAATGACTCTTAACAATAATTCATTACTGATGTTCGATTTTTAAATGGAACAAACCACTACGGGCTTACGACCGTCTTCGACTGTTATTTCGAAGGCTGGCTTAGTGTGACGTTAGCAACGTTCGCCATTAGGTGGTAATGTTTAAGTCTCCGAAATCCTAATCATGAGAATACCTTAAAAATGTTCAAACTGATAACTTAAATAAGTTATGGTAGAATTTTGCAGCACTGGTCGACCACTAGTTCTTAATAATTTGGTGACATTTAAGTGTAATTTTGTGACAGTACACTACAAACTAAGTTGTATCAGTTACTTAACATATATAGGTATATTCGTATTTTCAGTATAAAAAAATCTTAAAGAAAGGCCTGGTGAAATTGAATGTATCGTGAATACCTTCTGTCAGGATAAAAAACAAAGAAGCAATTGAAGAAATTATCACACATATTTGTATAATCATTTTATAATGTTGTGGAACGATTTCGCAATATATAATTTGATGAAAATTGCTCGAGTATTTTCTCACTTCTTCGTCATTAATTTCTCATTTTAAAGAATGCGCTGAAATGCTAGTAAAGCGTGAACATACGAACAAACATACATACTCGTTGTATTAAAAATATTATGTTACGAGTCAAAAAGTCACTCTGCTATAATATTTTGGTACAGTAATAATATAATGTACCTTGGTTCACCGTACCTATGAGTTGTAAACAACTTTTTGCTGATTTGTATTTTTAAGCTTCTTCTTTTTCGATTGCCATATCAGGTCACCCAACCCCGATTTTGAGAAATAAAATAGGTAGGTATGTATTTTTTTTTATAAAAATAATATATTGGATGGTGGTTGCTTTTCAACGCTTTAATTCGTTGAACAAATGAAACCTTCTTCAAATCATCGTAGCACCTTCAGAATAAGCCAACCCATCCAAAAAATGACAAGTCGCAATTTTTTGGTGGTTCCTCATTTTAACAAAACTAAGCAATCCATTAAACATTCAATCTATATTCCCCATGCCCAGAACACCGACTTATAAATAATCTATATAATAATTTAGAAATGTTTTTTTATTTGCCTTTTGTCGTTGCTTTACGGTATGTCGGAGCATCACGCCTAAACGGCTGAACCGATTTCACTAATTCTTTTTTTGTCGTGTTGGCTTTTATCAGTAGAAGGTTCTTATGAAAGAAAAAATTAAGAAAGTTGCGTGGTAAATCTACATAATAATTCAGAAATGTTTTTTTAGTTGCTTTTTACCGTATGTCATCGCATCACGCCTAAACGGCTGAACCGATTTCACTAATTCTTTTTTTGTCGTGTTGGCTTTTATCAGTAGAAGGTTCCTATGAAAGAAAAAATTAAGAAAGTTGCGTGGTAAATCTACATAATAATTCAGAAATGTTTTTTTATTAGCTTTTTACCTAATGTCATCGCATCACGCCTAAACGGCTGAACCGATTTCACTAATTCTTTTTTTGTCGTGTTGGCTTTTATAAGTAGAAGGTTCTTATGAAAGAAAAAATTAAGAAAGTTGCGTGGTAAATTGGAAAATTGAATAAAACTCGCATTAGCCCCTCCTTCTCTATCTAAATAATAATTCAGAAATGTTTTTTTATTTGCTTTTTACCGTATGTCATAGCATCACGCTCAAAATACAAATGCTACGTCAGATATGAATCTGCACGGAGCCGTGCAAAATGCCGGAGAAGGTTCTTTAATACAATTTTCTGCATTAACTTTAATATTAGAGCTAATTAAAAAACCCTATTTTTAGGATCTTCATACAAAATTTTAATAAACATTAAAAGTGTCATTCTTCTTTTCCTGTGCTTATGTCAGTTATAGAGGTCTGTTAAGCAATGGGAAGCTAGACTAGAACCTGTTTAATTACCTACCGATCAAGCCTGACAATCGGAATCAAAAACGTAAAGCAAGACGGGTATAAGCTAGTTATATGAATAATTACATAATATGCTCCATTCGTATCTGGGGGTTATTTTTCATTTACATCGCGATTCCAATTCAATTGTATTCTCATAATCAATAAAAATGTTGTTATGACATTTAGATTTTATTTGATGAGCATGAAAAAAGTTGCACGGTTGTGTTTGGTGGTAGTTCGTATTCACAAATGTTAAAATAGAAACACGAGACTTCAATTGCTACTGCTTATTAACTAGATATCTTGAACCACCTAGGCTTTTGTTTCATTCCTACTAAGTTATTTCGTACCTTTGTTTATTGATGGCTTAAAAGTGGTAAGAAACACAGTTCACGATTTTTAAAAATCGTGAAAGTGCAAAAACTGTGTTTGCTTAAATTCATAATAATGAACTTTCACTACGTAAAAAAATTCACCTTGTGTTTAATAACGACTTATCTACGGCAATCTCTTTTAATTTTTATTTTCTTCTGCCATACTAAAATCTTGAAAGAGTAAAAGACATCTACTATTCTTTATATCAAAAGCTATGATGATAAATATTATTGCCCATCCTTTTGAATCAGTACTCACAATGACACAGGTCACCAACAGAGTCCATGAAGAAGTTGATCGGCACTTGAGTTTGATCACGTTCCATTTGTTGGAAAGTTTGACATTTTATCAACAAAGCTACCGATCACTTCTTAGGTTAATTAAAAAAAAAATATTCGTATGAAATTCAAGCTTGTGAAGTATTGTTGCCTTTACTGTTAAGATAAGCTGTCTACAACTTTTAATCATAAATATATTGAAACTAGAAGAGACCCCCGTCGCCATGTGATGGACCTAAAATAATACAGTCTGTGTCTGTCGCCGTAAAAATATATCTTCTCGCCTACTGGTGAAACAACCCCTAATATTATTATATAAGACATTAATTCACATAATCACACTATGTGCATGGGAGGTAGTTGTTTGCTACATGTTGTTGATTCCATCAATATATCTTGTTTTGCTCTGATTTTTTTTTGAATTTTACTATACGGTTTTTTGCTATCCACGAGATATGCTATTCCCTTCCTGCGATCAACCAATACAATGGGCGTTAATTATTCCGTCAGTTTATATTGGAATGTCCAACCATATTTCAAGATCAATCTAGTAAACTATTTTTTCATTGATATGTATTTAATTTAATTTTTAAATTTAAGCTGTAAATTTTTTAATATATATGAAAAAAATGCCATCTGACCGAAGCCTGTGAAAATTTTATGTTCGTTCGCGTACAGTACCCGTTTTATCGGAAGTAAAGTGAGTAACACGATACATTTTGTATGGAAAACGTGTATACGTATCGAATGCGAGAATAGCTTTTGTTTCTAGAAATATATCCTTGTGGCGGCGCTATACACAATACATTATCTATACAAAAATGTATCGTGTAATACTCACTTTATTTCCGTGACTACTTTCCGAAAAACAGAGCCAATTCCGTAGAGTTTTATATATACAGATAATCGAGCTTTTTATTTTATAATGGAGATGTCAAGTGAACGCCGTGATGCAATATTTTAATAATATTATTTATATGAGGATGTGGAAAAAGTGTCACTTGACGCTCTCTGTACGTTTAATGAATACCAACTTGGCAAGAGGCGGTTCTTGTTTCTTTCCACAACGGTGCGAGCTAATTCCGTGTTGCGAAAACAAATATAGATATAATTATTATGGTAAGAAAAATAATTATACCTAATATTCTGTTTCTGCGGTGATAGAAGTGAAATTTTATAAAAATCAATTCATAGTATTCCTACTAATACAGGTTCTCTCTAGTTGTTTTGGTCACCAAAAGAAAAACTTCTTCAATATATCATACGGCCGGTTTTTAAAAAAGCGACTAAAGGACTCTTTAGCTAAATGAAGTTTTGAAATTTACTGCTTTATTTAAAAACTCTGGTCAGTGGAAAAAAAGAGTTCAGCGGTAGAAAATTTGCGATCAAGCCGTCGTCGAGGTAGTTTAACCCATATCGATTGATTGCGAGCTGATCACTGTAGATTTTAGTCTGCCATGTTGGATTTTATGTCAACTGACAATGGTTTCTAGTGTACAACAACGCTTTTTGTAATCAATATCCTGTTTTTAAGTTTTTTTTCCCGTCCAATCAGGTTCTCCCTTTATATTTTGGTCCATTTTATTTTGGTTTATCATTTTAATAATAGAAATTTAAAAAAAATAAAGCAAATATTGCATTCCCGTAATCATCGAGGTCTTACAACCATGATGCACTAACTAAATTTATGATAAATATAATGACGTTTTGAAAAAAATATTCAAAGAGTACTTTTAAAGTAGGTACAAATATTTAAATTGAAGTGATCAAACATAAATTAGTTCATTTTGGCTAAAACATAAAGGTTTCGTGTGATTTTATAAGGACATAATATTTTAATAATAAAAAATGAAAAATTAAAAAATAAGGTCTGGCACCTATCCTTTTTTTTTTTTTTTATATGAGGGGGAAATCCTCATGGACACCCTTATGGTAGTGCCGGACTCCTACCGGCTAAAACCCCCTCCTTCACTGCTACCACGTTCCTGCCTTTAAGGCCTACCGTGGTCACAGACTGTCTTTAATTCAATTGATTTTGCTGGAAGCGGATTTCATCGGCCTCTTTGGTTCTGATTATGTCTTCCATAAAGGCTGACATCCTTCCCCAAATGTCCTTCTTCGACAGCATTTCTCCAATTAGTGTGTCTGGTGTCGGGAATCTTGGCAATTGAAGATCCCTTACAACTCTACATCTCTCCTCGTCCCACTTGGGACACACAAACAGTGTGTGTTCGGCGTCGTCTTCCCTTGCACTGCAATACATACATTCCTCCGACGGAGCCTTTCGTATTCTATGAAGGTACTTTCCAAATACCCCATGTCCCGTCATGCACTGCGTCATGCGGAATGTGATTTCGCCATGTCTTCTGTCCATCCAAGGATCGATTTCCCTGATTAATCGCCATGTCCAGCGGCCGTTGGTACTGTTGTTCCATTCTTGTTGCCAAGCTGTCATTGTGCTTCTTCTTATGTCTTTTCTTAGTTGCGGACTGTCTATCTCTCTCTTATCATATATTTCCGCCCTCTCTCGTGCCAGTAGGTGCAGAGGCACAAGCCCTGCCAGCACCACTGCAGCATCTCCAGATACAGTTCGGTATGCAGAGCATACCCTAAGTGCAAGGGACCTCTGTGCGCTCGCAACTTTATTTTTGTTCACCTGTTTGTCCAATGCTGTGTGCCATACTGGTGCGGCATACATAATGGTTGATTGCATAGCCAGCGCTAGCACTTTTCTCTTGTTTGCTCGGGGGCCACGAGTATTGGGCATGATGATTCTCATAGCCTGGACAGTCTTCTCCGCCTTTGCACAAGCAGCTTTTATGTGCCCTGTAAAACGCAGACCGGTGTCAATTGTGACACCCAGATATTTTACTTCCTTTTCTGGAGTTATGTCAACGCCCTCACATAAGAAGGAGATCTGGTCATTTCTTATCCTCCTATTTAGAACAATTGCAACGGTTTTTTCAGGTGCAATTTCTAATTTTTGGGTCTTCATCCAATGAGCGAAATTATTCAAATCATTCTGGCACCTATCCTGCACCTACTCGAAATCATTCAAATCTGACATAGCGCATCTCGGTTGTAAGCACTCGCGTTGCCGGACTACTATTTCATTTGTTTACAAAATTTTGTATGAAATGTCATCTTCATACATAACAAACTCGGATAAAATTCATTGGGATAAAATATATTTTTATAAATCAAGTATAAACTGATCAGTGAGTATAAGTATAGTATACGTAATCTTACGATTAACGAATTTTTTATAAGTAATACGGTGAGTGTACGGATATTATTATTTTATATATTATTTTTATAGGAGGTCGCAACAGGGTAGAGTCACTAGACAAATGTTATCTTTGAATTATGATGTTCCTTTTAAGAACACAATATTTGGCCAGCGACAGTTCGTATACACTGCGCCTAAACTTTTTAATAAAATGCCTGTGGAGATTAAGCAAAAATCTTGTGCTTCTTTAAATAATTAAACGTGCCTGCTCTGGTTGGGTCTCATGTATTCAGTTGGAGGTTTTGTATGATATCTTGGGTTTTGTCCCATAAAGTATTTTGTTTAGTTTTTGTTCTTCTTTATACTGTTGATTGATGTTTACTTTGTTGGACCAAAGGGTCTTGTGACTGTTGGGTTATGCTTTGTTTGTGGACTGTGCGTATTTGAGTTGGTGGTTGTGCTCTTTGTGTTTGTATGTTCCTTTTAATATTTTTTTTATATGAACTGTAAATATGTTTGCCCTAGTACAGACTTATCTTATTTGGGCAGCAGTTAAAATTGTTATCACTGTATTATTATGTATGAATAAAATAAATAAAAATAAAATTTTTAATATATTTCGAGCAATTGCCTATAACTATCAAAAGTTAATCACTATAGATTTGTCATTAATAACAGTGTCGATATAATTTAATTCAATTGCAAATTTGAATATTTATCACCAACAGCGACCAGCTAGTACATAACTACTACATGTCACACTACATTATGGTGTGGGGATTAGGTTAATTCGACGTCTATGATAGTGCCATATAACAACTGTTTTAAGTCTATGGTGCCTGCAACAATGTAGTTCATACTTCACGTTCTAGTGACTATTCAGCAAAATATTGACGGTGTGTTATTATAATGCGCCAATTATATGACGTTAGTACCTATTTGATACTGGGTATTTAAATGCAACACATAACAGGAAATTGTTTATATGTACTTACAATTGTCTAACAGTTGTATTAAACACGAAATATGAACACAATATTTCAAATTTTTATAGATTCTTGCAGCGTTTTAATGAATTAGATCTTCAAATATTTGATGCCAATCATTAAATCAATTAGTTTTCGATTTTGAGAGGGAAATTTTATACATATTTGTGATCGTGTGACCAATGTACGTTAACTGCTTTGCCATTTAGGTGGTCTTGTTCGTTCTCGATTCCCGCAGGGAGCATGGGATTTTTCAATATGTTGAACATGTGTAAGATGCTCAGGATATGGAATTTCGGAGATCACGACGAATTTGACCACCTAAATGGCGAACGTCGATTTTTTCACAATGTTTTTTTTTTTATTTATGTTGAGGCTAACTATCACATAAACACAAAACATAGATACACATTTTGTTTTTGTTGTTGTTGTTGAAAGTATGTATAGTAACATATGGGTTTTGATTTAAAGTGTAGTGTCACAAGATCTGTTTATGAGAGAGAATAGTCGGTGTTACACAAATTACTGTAAAGGCAAAAATAATTCACCCCTATTTTGTGCCGCTTTTCAACCAAAGTAATTGCTACAAACCATTGCGAGAAATATGTACCCTAATGTTAGATAAATCCACCTGGTATTGTCGCATTCTTTATAATGAAAGAGTTTGTTATTAAATCAATAAATTTTCTCTTATATATTAATTTCAATACAAAATGACAAATATCGCATATCTGAACATAAAATTCCACTAAGTACTTGTGTGTGTTAACTGCAGCAGTTGTATGGTTGCGAGAAAATAATTCTAGATATCTTACGCATGAAGCAAAATGCGCACGAAGTGACATTTCTGTGGTAACATGTCATCCGACATGGATACCAAGCCATAGATAATAATTAATAGAAATACGATTTTTCTTCATTAATAGCTGGTGGAGTGCGCGTTGGTAGGTGCGTATTGAAGTATTTGTCAGGTAACTGTTAACACCTGCATACCTAGAAACTGGGCATGCGCAAACATTCCGATGAAGGCTGCTCGCCGATAAATAGATCTACAAGAGATAAATCCAGATCTGCCTACAACACCAGATCACCTACAATGTTGTAAGATTTATGTTAACTGACACCTCCGATATCACTTTTCACCAAGGTCGTTTCTTGCCAATTTTCACGTATTGTATGACATGGCATAGGCGATTTTAATAACAATATGGTTTTCTCTTCGTGAGTATTTTTTTTCATCAGCTCATTGTAGTCTTCTGCTGGACTCTTTAACCATATCCATCTTCACTATAGCCTCCTTCCACCTGGCTAGTGCATGGTTTGCCTACTTATCTTATTCCTGTTTAGGGCTGCTTCTCTGATAACTTGCGGCTTCAGCGACCATCCTCTCTACGACATACATGTTCACCCACTTTAAAGTAGCAACTGCAGCCCGATTCACGGAAAAGTTTAAGTCTAAGTTTAGTTCGAAGTTCGAACGAAGTTCGATTCAAATTTTTCCGTGAATAGGGCTGCTGGTAATAATAATTGTAGGCGGCGACTATCTACAGTCTATGTACCTATTCACGGAGGGTTTGAATCGAACTTCGTTCGAACTTCGAACTAAACTTAGACTTAAACTTTTCCGTGAATCGGGCTGCTGTTTAAACAATGTCAGTCACTCGTGTTCGTCTTCATCTTATCTCTGAGGGTCCTCCCGAATATACCCAGAAGCCTCTTTCATTTATGAAATATATTTTATTAGTGCTAAACGCATATATATTTCTCTTTACTTGATGCCATTTTTTTCTATGTGGGTGCCAAGATACTTGAAGTACCTACTGAACATCCTCTATGGGTCAGTTTTTCAATATAAGCAACTATAGTTTTCCTGAAAAAATTTAAAAAAGTAATGTTTCCGCAACCAAGTTATGCTATCCTTTATAATAATAAGTTAAGTTCATCCGTAACTCTCTATTTTCGTTGAAACAGTTTTACTGCACGCTAAATATTTTTCATATATTTTGACAAAATTAATATTTTTAATATCGGAAATATTTTTCATACTTACCTACATTATTCGTCTGCAAGTTTATAGTTGTTGTTCTTCTTCTTCTTTGTAACGCGGCAATCCACTCTCGGGAGAGTGATCAATTTGTTGTGACTAACGAATTTTGTTGTGAGTAGCGAATCATTGGTGTCAGCGAATTGTATTATATCGACGAAATAATATGTAGCACGGTTCATATACCCAAATCTCAAAAAGAATTTTCGGCAACTCCAAGTTGGAAAAGTCAAAGTATTGGGACCCTTTAAAAGAGACTATATAACTAATTTATGACACAATCAAACAACCAATGACTATGCCTGTCATCCGACAGGTTTTGCTGCTAGTAAAAAAAAAAATATTATAATATCGTTGTGATGTTCGCATGACATAGCAAATCGCCGTACAAATAATTATGATACAACAAAAAAAAATAAACAAACGGAGGTATGAGCTCACAAAATAACAAGTACGAAATGATCCAGTATTGTTTTTCCACATTGATATGAGTTTAATATGTTATTTTTTATTGTTGGCGCCATACTAAATAACAGCCTCCCGCTCTAATACGAATAACATTCATTTAAAATTCATGATTACATAATAAGTTAAGTTCGTACTTAGATAATACCAGACTACGTTGAGATTATTAACCGTGGTTTTATTTACATACAAACCTTTAGTGCATAATCACTTATAACACCTCAAGATAATGATTCCGCAATTATTGTTAGCGATGCTATTAATTATTATAAAAAATGTATGAAGTACCTTTTGAATTATCATCCTAAGACCAACAGCCTCCCCTGAATTTACTTTTGGTTACGAATTAGAGGTTCATCTCGATTAAAAGAACAGAAAGTTTAAAGGATGATCAAACTTTCTTTTGTAACGATAATTTAACTCAAGAATGGTAAAGTGCTATGTGTGGTCGGTGCTTCTGTAAGGAGCTGAAACGTGGATGCTCAAGGTAAAGACGTTGAACAAAATACAAGCTTTTGAGATGTGGATTCACTGTAGAATGTTGCTTATATCCCTTGGACGGATTAGGTCAGCAATTTCGAGGTCCTGAAGAGGGAAAATATTGATAGAGAATTGTTGACAAACATTATGCTCTACAAGATATTTCACCTTGGCCATGTTCTCAGAGGCGATAATCACTCTCTTTTGCAGCTGATTATTGAGAACGATATCGAGGGAAGACAGGTGTCATGGCTCCGCAATAAGGGCATGGACTGGTATCGAAGCTGTCGGGAGTGTGCTCATGCAGCCTGAACTGACTCATCCAGCGACAGAAAGGCCTTTGCCCAAGTGATAGCAAGCATCGGAAGGACCTGACTGAGCACTTCAAGAAGAAGAAAGTATTCTCGGTACGGAAACTTTTTTGTTAACAACAAGGATGGTTTTTTATACGGTTGTCTTATGACATTATCCTAGGTGACAACAAGATATTTTCATAAGTTTACCATTATTAACTTTTCACAGGAATATTTTGAATGCTACAACGTGATTGACGGAAAAATTTCAACAAATACGAGTACCGCGTTGTTATCTACTGAAAAACATGCATGAAGAGATGGTGATAGTTTAAAAAATTACGCCCCTTTATTTTCTACCATACAAAAGTGATTAAATAAATTTAAAACAGCCAAAAAAAGCATTGTAGGTGACATTCGATCCGCTGACCCTATTTTTCCACCACGGAAGAATATGCAATCAGTTCGGGAAACTTATCGTCAAAGACGCTCTGATGCTTTCAATGCTTTCTATTCTATGTCGTCAACATTATGATCTGTAGCTTTCATGTTCATGAACACAATTCATGTCTTGGCCTCCTCACGAGATTTCCTCCATGACTTACAACCCAGCGAACACCTCGCCAGTTCGAGATCCCATGGATATTTCGCAATACATCATACAGTTACCAAATCTTCTTCTTGAAATGTCTTCATCTCTCATTCATTATATAATTATGAAGAAATTCTTTCAAAGGAGAAGTAAAGGTGAGATAAAATCAAATCGTGAACTTTTGATACATCCGTATGGGAATTTTGGCCTAACTACAGAATCGTTTATAGATAGAGTGAAAAATGAACAAAGTAAAAAGACACATGCATAAAAAAACTATAAAGAAGAGTAATTTTTCAAATATTATACTTGCGAAAAGCAAGAGAGTCTTTAATATAATGATATAAAAGCAACATGAAGGACCTATTATAGTTAATTATTAAATTTTTATTTTAAAATCTAAAACAGCTAAAATTTATAACTAAGGAAGTCCGCCATATTGTAAAATCTCGTCACACTGATTTATGTCGTTTTACCTTGACACCACAGATATGTCGTCAACCCAGTCCGCCAGTTCTCATTTCTATAGTGTTTGATATTGTTGTCTTTATTATTACGCCGATATTAAGAAGTGAAATGGACCCTACATATAATGTAGAATCATCCTTAAATACATAACTAATCAAAGCATCCACATTCAAGTGATTCTAATGATGTAGTCTCATAGGTTTTCGATCGTTCAATCATACTCTGAATGTAATCACAATACCAACAAACTGAGTCTAGACTCAGACTATCGAGTGACAGACGGAAGCAACAGACATTCTGCTGGCAAGCCTCTCCAATTGTTTATTGTGTGGACGCTATCGCAGAATTTCGACGCCAAGGATATAATTTTATTATTTGTTAATTTTACGCCGGTGAAGATTTTCGACCTTATTTGAACAAGTATTATCGCCGTGTTTGACGAGTCTTTTTAACTTTGGAGTGAAATTTATTTAAAACTACTTGTCAATCAATTACAAATATTTATTTATTTGCCTTGTGGTCGTCGGACGCCGTTCCATTGCAATTAGCAAAGTCTAGACGCCAAAATTCTGGAGGCTATTCGACCATATTGTTATCAACCGACTCTCAAAGACGACGCTGCTGATTAAGAAGAACATTGTAATTATATTTAATTGATACTCCTTTATTAGACATATAATATTGTGTTTTTCGTCCACTCGATTACGCCTTTTTTGAAGTATTTCAATAGCATAGGCCGTAGACGCTGAGAACAATATAGCTACTCGAATGCTTAGATTGTAAGACACGACAACTACCATCAATATACAGTGGTGCCTTTCGTAGCGAGCGTAATTCGTTAATGTAATAGGACAGTAATGGCCAAACCATCCCCCCTGTGGATGAAATGCCAAAAAAGGAAAAAAAATAGGACAGTAACAGCCGGTTTCATAAAAAAATAAAGGAGAAAGATATGTTTGAAAGTTTCCTTTAAAACATATCGCGTTTCTTAACAACAAAATGACACTTTATGTTAGTCCCGTTATTGGGACTTAAAGTCGACTTTAGTGTAGTTCAATCTTTTGCCACCGGAGTTCATAGAAAATTTCGTGGCGCTCTCTCTGTCACAAATAATATACAAAAATGACTAAAATAGGGTAGAAAACATGGCTAAATGGGAAGAATATTATTATTTACAGAATTCGTTTACTAATTCATAAACCATAATAATAAATTGACAACAGTAAAAGAACATTGATGCTCTATTGAGAAATGAAATTATTGACAGATTACAGAAATTTCACGAAAATATTAGTAAACAACCTATGTCTTACATGGATTTCCATGTTAACACTACCAATTGCTACCAACTTTCAAATATTTTTTTGAAATCGGCTGTAAGACGTGTTAATTGAAACAAATTATAAATTATAAAAAAAAATTGGTATGATTTTATAGTTTTTATCCTAGATGTAATCCGAGCACGTTAAATTAGCCAGATTGTCAATTGGAATTTTTAAGCATTTTGAATTTAGAATAAAAGCTTTAAGACTATGTCATTGTGAACAAATACGATACAATCCAGCTAGTGGAACGAGCGTTAATAAGGCAGTGTAGAAGATCATTCCATGCTTGAGTCTGAACACAGGCGCGCATTTGAAACCCTATTATGAAATTTTGTTTGTTATAAGAGCTCGTATTTCTTACAGTATATTTTGCTTCCAGTCGATCATTGAGGTTTCATTGTATTCTTAGTATTTAGTGTAGCCAAAATCTGAGTCCGTCACAATATAAATAGTTATTGGTACCTACCTACATAGCTAGAACCAACATTACACCTCTAAAATACTTGCTTTTGAAGAGAGGTGTTATTTATTGCCGTATTTACTTCGATATTAAGTAATTTTATGCATACCACCACTGAATATGTTGTGATATCAATGTACAATTTCGTCTTTGCTCTTAAGTTTTATTTTGCGGGCACTAAAATTGACACATAACTCAAATTTTGTGCGCAACGACGATATAATACTGTATTTAAACTGCGATTATATCATTTTATTGTATTTTTATAGCTTGTATAATATGGTATGTCTCTAATCCAATGCCGAATATTTAACTTGACGCCTTCCAGCATAAAGGAATAAATAAATAAATAAAATATATCACGCATTGAGTGTCATTTGCATTTCTTTTAGTTCGTTGGTGGTCTCAGTGTTATGTCCAACGTTAGTGTTTTCATATAAAAATTAATCGAATTAAATTTTTCACAGATTTTGATATCGTAAAATTCAATAATAAAACATTTGATTGCATTCGTGTTTGTAAATTTGTCGTTATTAATGTTAATTTAATATATTTTAATTCTAATTCCTAGTATGTTGTTGAGCGAATCTGAACGATTTGGACGGAATTTCAATCTAAACAATTTGGTGTAACATTCTCAACTTAAACTAGCAGCAAAACCTATTGGCGACAGTCATAAAAACAGTTCATTTTGATTGTAACTATAAATCAATTATATCATTTTTTCTTAAAGGGTCCTGAGTTTACACTTTATCCTCAAGAACTGCGGACAATTATGATTTTTTTCTTAAAACCAAAGTAGTATGTAGGAATATTTGATCAAGTTTCACATATTGCTTCTATGATATAATCCTGTTGATAATTAATTACCATAACACTCGACTAACCGACGAAAATTGTTAATATGAAAATATCTATCGTAGTAGGATTGGTTTTGTTTTGTATGAAAAATATTACGCGTGGTATTTTGTAAAAATTAGAATTCTAACAGTTTGGGGTTCACAACCACTTAAACAATTCGCATTTTTTGTCTAATTACTTGTATTTTGAATTCAATTTGATTCTCCGTCATTTGCAAATATGAGTGCAGCGAGTGAGGGTGTGTCAATTATTGTTTCTCTTCTGAGGCAAGAAATATTGAGGAAAGATGAAAAAAAAAATATTGATTAAATTTTTATAATAAATATTTTCTGTATCCCACAAGCACTCATGACTACTATAAATCTCTATAAATTTAATTATATCGGGAGAACCGAATTTGATCACTTTTTAACTCATTTTTTAACAACACTTTTCTCTTAAACGTTCAACACTTGAATTAAATATCTGACAGCGCAAATACATGCAATTCTTGAATCAAACGGAAGAAAATGAAAGAAAACTCTATGTAGACGTTTCAATACTTGAAAGCAATCGTCGATCTAGCAACACTTGCATTGGTGTAAACATGAATTATTGCTTGTCAAGAGTTGCATTCCATTTTTTTGAAAATATCTGTTTCTAAACAGGTCCGTGCAATTCTTGAAGGTCAATAAATTGCATTCAATTATTGAATCGACATTATTGTATGGAACAGGCAAGAAACCTGCATCGTGTAAATGAGCCTTAAGTGTCATTGTTTGGTTTAAATATTTTTTATATGTTCCAGTGGACAGTTCATTTTTTTTCACCTTTTACGACGTCTTGACGTTGACGAGATCTTCGTTGGTAGTCGAACGCCAATTTCAAATTGTCTACTTTGGCAGGTCGTTATCTTGTTTATCCGAGCAAAATCTTAAGATCAATTTTTAGCTTGAAATATTCAGAATAGCTCAAAACACTGATGATGCATTGTTTCAATAATTTAATCCATCTTCGAGCCGAACTTAATTCGATTTCAATACACTTTATTTTCTATGGAACTTGACAACTGTGAAGTTGACGGACAACAACAGCTGTTGACGACAGTGTCAATAAACTTACTAAATTATATTAAAATACAACACTCGTTTTGAAAAAAAAACATTTTTCATTCGCCATTCCAACTCTTGAGGAAGGTTTAAGGCTATTTCACATCACACGCCGCCTCTTCACATCTTGCATTTGCTCATTCGTAATGAAAAAAAGCCGTGCAAGGAAATTCAATGAGTTACCTATATTTGCGAATAGTAGAAAATCCTTCCAAATAAAATACTGAGCAGGTGGTCCTTTGAGGCATTTTCTAAATCATAGTTAAGAATCGTCAAGTATTTTGGGATAAATCACTCATTTGTGAGTGGAAATGCATAAAAAAAAAGTATTTTGGGGTAAAGGCAGATATCATTATACGCAGAATGCCAAATCACTCGAAATCGAGTGCAGAGCTAAAAAAAAATCATACCCAGAAGTCAGACTATTAGATGTAAGTATAGATACTAACTGTCTACATTTGCGTAAACATCTGTGACACTATCAAGATAATTAAAGTATCTTTAGGCAAAAGAATCTCATAATGTGGTGTTTATAAAAAGAGATAAAACCCCTTCGGTGTCTGGTATTTCGTGTTTCAAAGTTTGAACATTTCAATAATTTATTCACTAAATAAAAACAACAATATATCACCGGTGTGATTGTTGAATAGTTGTTGGATATTTATATCAGACAAGAGTATTATCTAAAAATATTTGATAAAATATTCATAAGTATGAAGATAATGTTATGAGCGGGCCGATGCGAGAAATCCGGATCTGTGTATCGTGTTATTTGGGAATTTCCATGTTATTTATTAAAAAATATTAATGTGCTTTCTTATTAAATTTTAGTGAACCTTTTTTATTTTAATACAACAATGATAATTCACAGTGGCGCCTAATAGACGAATTCCTTAAACAGCTTCTCTGTGTGTGTGTGTGTGTGTGTGTGTGTGTGTGTGTGTGAGGGTGTGTGTGTGAGGGTGTGTGTGTGTGTGTGTGTGTGTGTGTGTGTGTGTGTGTGTGTGAGGGTGTGTGTGTGTGTGTGTGTGTGTGTGAGGGTGTGTGTGTGTGTGTGTGCGCCTGTGATTGACAACTAATGAAGTCATATTTCAATAGAGCCATCGGTATTTATACAATCGTGGTTAGCCTTTTTATTCTACAAACAATAATAATATTGCCTTATTTATACCCGTCTGCGTTATTTAGATTTGGCGCTAATATCATTTTTTATAGACATCTTTGTTCCGTTGATAGGTGGGCTAATATCGCAAATGATATCAGATTTAATGGCAGTTATGTGAAAAAAATACGGAATCTTTAAGCTCACATAGCAAAATTAAGTTTTGTTTCAAGACGCCGATTACGTCAACATTTTTTTTACCTTTTTAGCGACCTTTACTCAGGAATTTTAACTTTTATACAAATGTATAATCATAAAAATATAAGGCTCAATCAGGTTGAAAAAATGATGAATTTTAACTCCCTTTTATGTAATACTTGCTTATTATAACTAGCCCTAAACAGGGGTAAGGGGTAAGTTGTAATCTCTTTTAAGTCTGGGACTTCTGGCAACAGCTCTTTCACAGTAGCCTTATTTTGGTTTTGGATGTGTATTTTCAAATCGTACGATAATATTATGTACAATTACTTTAAAACCTCGTTACTTTTCCATAATAACATTTAAAAATTAAAGATCCCTGAACGATTATGGGGCTATCAGATAAAATACTGGTCGGCACAAGCCAAAAATGTCCAACACTCTCAGAGCAATAAGTTCAAAACAGTGGAGGATGAAGTCACAGAGATAGCTGAAAACAGAGAAGATTTAGCCAAAACCAATCCAGGGCTCGTGGGGACTTATTTTGTTAAGGCTCTGTTCATATATTGTTATTGTTATTATGATTATTTCTATTGCTCATGTCACGTACAGGTTCACGATTGCGGCCATTTTATTTGATTTGACTTAGCCTTTTATTGTGTCACACTCGCCCATCATTAACATCGAACTGAACAGCGTTTTTTTTTATTGGAAGAAAGTGCCACGACACACCTTGTTTTGCGCAAAAAAGGTTTCAATTTCGAAATTTTTGGTCAATATCTTGGGGGCAAAAGTGTATTTTCGTATCTTTCTTTTCTTTTTAACAAGGTACTCCATAAATGGATAATGTAAAGTTTAAACCTATATTGACAGGAAAAGAGGTTTGTTTTGATTGTAAGGAATGATTTCAACTTTATTTACAGGAAATTACACGAATTAACTGGTTATTCTTTAGGCAACGCATTGAACATGACTGTCTATAAACTGCATTTTTTAACAAACAGCATGTTATCGATAGCTAATAAAGTGTAAAAGACCGAATAAGAAAATAATTTTATTTCGATTTTATATTTCTCTGATAGCGGTGAGGAATAAAACCATCGACATGAATTACTACATTTTAATCATCGTTACAATGATATATATCATCAAAGGTACAATAAATCAAATTCAAAATAATGTTTTCTTTCTCTTAAGTAAGTAAGAGCAAAATCAATAAATATATTTCTCACCAGTAGTTGCTGAAATTCCACGTAGAATGACAAGAGCGATTTGTTGTTGTGAAATTACAATTTTTATACTGTCATTAATAATCATTATAATATTATATCGATGGCATTTTTGTATTATCATTATATTGTATCGATGGTATTTTTGTATTATCATTATATTGTAGCGATGTTTTTATTTGAGTGTTTGCGCTCTTCCAAATGTGTTTACTAATGCGCCCGCTAATACTATATCCGCAATGATGAAGGATTGTTTCTAGAATTATTGTGGACACGTATTTTTGACAGTTCACACATTCGTTTTAGGGTCATCACTTTGATGAATATAATCATCGCGTGTGATACAGTGTAATGTAAATCAGCTATAATATTAAAATAATCTTCCAAATGAAGCCATTTTCAGATCGTCTTTAAAAAATAGTTTTGACCGCCCTGGTTGTAAATTGTTGACGAATAAATCAACTGTTTCTTGAATGATATCGAAATAAGCTTGTTCATCGAGTTGGTGGAATGCGGGAAAACGATTTTGACATTGATGACAAAAAATATGGCGCCATCGATACAACATCGGACATGGTTCAAACGCTGCGATTGAAAATTACGTATAGATTTATATCAATCCGTGTGTTAGACAAAATTAGTTATTGTATTTATGTGAATCTTGCCAAGTACCATCTAATTTCTTTGATAATTAATGCCATATTTTGTTTTGAACATGCTTTTTAAAATATTCCTCCTATTTCATGCCAGTATTATAGTTAGGTAAGAAAGATTTGGTGATTATATATTTAGGAACTCAAATAAACTACCTAATTTCTCACATTAATCATTTATATATTTAAAGTGGTCATGATCTAGTGTACTTTCAAATAAAGGCAACAAGCAAGGCACTTTTATAAAATAAATGCTTCGGTCATCTTTTATTCTAAACATACGTTATTGAAGACCTTGGAAGCCTAGTTGTCTAAAGCACCGACTTTTAATCAAGAGGCCCCAGGTTCAATTATTCCCGTTTGGGTCAGAGATTTTCAATATGTTTTTCCTTTTGAAATCTGTACTCGGTGTTGGAATCTTATCTCAGATTGGAAGGGACCGGTTGACTGGTAGAGAATGTCTGCGTGAGTTGGACGAAAGTGCTCGAAGTTCAATATAAATTTTGTGAAAGCGCAAGTGTGTTTAATTCATAATAATGAACTTTCACTACGTAAATACACAAACCCTCCAAAAATTACAAAAATGGTAGAGAATGCTTCAAGCATTAAGTTCCGCCGGCTATGCTGACACTTATTATGAATATCTAGCAATGTCTGTTTTCTGCTTTTCATATCGTTTTTTCTCAGGTTTTTCAAAGGTTTTCGTGCAGAAATTAAAAAATGTAACATAAGTAATGTAGAACAATACGAGTGATAATGTTCATATAAATATTTACCCTTGCGCGAAGTTTTCAAGGCACGTAATGCGCAATTCCGATGGCAGCCAACTCGATGTTAATTCCGTATTTCAGATATAATTTAACATCTAGCGTTGTGAAGTACCAAGCTGCTTTGCCCGAAGCACCGAGTTTTATTGCCTTTTGATTTCATGTTTTAGCTCAACTTTTAATATCGTGAGAAGTACCAGGTCTCGCGCCATGTTGTTCTCGTAGGCCGCGTCGTATATTTAACTTTTAGAAAATTAATAGTGTATTTCGTTGGGTGCGTCTATCGATTATTGATATATGTATTATTAAACCTAATAAAATAATATCTCATTAAATTTATCCATATAGTCTCGTTCTCTGCTTCGTTTCTTGAATTTATTAACATTGTGTGTGTAATTTATTGAAATATCTCATGCTTGAGCATTATGATAAGTAATAAATAGATAGGTATATTATAAATACTTACATATCTTATTTTTTTATTCATTTGCGTAAACATTTAATTCATCGCTAAATAATGGTAATATATTATTGTATGTAGCTTCGGTACAATCTTGCAAGTTGGAGATTCATATTGATTTTCCGGATAATTGAATACTCATGCAATTAGACTACAACGCACAGTTGCAACGAAACCTAACTTTGTGAACGATTGTTAAAAGTAATGTAGAATTATCTGCCGTTTCCTAGTCACCGGTTCTTTATTCGGCTGAATTGACCGTTTCCTATATTTCTAGCCATAGGTTCTATATTTGGCTGAATTTTTAGGTCCTTTGTTAGGTTGGCTTTTGTTTCGATATATCTTTGTGTATAGAACATGGACGATAAAATAATGACCTAATATCTTAAGATTCCCAGTTCTCGCATAGAGGAGATGCTTAGGCAGGATTGAGGTAAGTGCAAACATAGGGTGAAGGTACCTTGTTTGTCATGTAACGTAGGCGGACCGATAAAGAAGTAGAAAAAGAAGACTTAACGATTGGAGCTTCTAAGATTCGACAACGAAGGTACACTTTTCTTTTACCATTTTTTTGTGATTTTGAGGGTTGCTTATTTATCAGCTTACTGATAATATATTTTTTTGGCCGAAATAATATATTGTTTACACAATTGTTTTATAATATAAAACAAAGTCGGGTTAGTGCAAACACTAACACTGGTTAGATCGACTGAACAGAATTTTATGATGTTTGATTTACCTATTGGATTCTTCTCAACTCGGATATCAGAATAAATAATAAAAAGTTGAAAAATGGATGAGAGATATTATATTATATATGTAATATTAAATTAGTACGGAACGAATTTACTGACAACAGCGCCATCTGTGAAGAATTCCATAACAATACAATTTTCTACCATTGAGTTTAAAATATTGGTACGCAGATTTTTGTGATATAATTTCTTTCTATTTTTCAGAAATAATTTTTTAACATTCAAACATATTTATTTATTTTTAATTATAAGTATTTTTGTTGAAATTACATATCCAATTCGAAATCATTATTCATAAAAGGACTACAGGACAACGTCTGTCGGAAAAGCTAGTTTGATATCATATATAAAGATCTTTTAGAAGCTATCAAGATTTTTTTACCATCTAATCTAAGGCAACTAAATGCTGGAGCGATGAGAATGGACTTGCTTCGATAGAATATGACGGTTCAACTGCAAGTTGGTTGAATAATCATATTTAATCATTGAAGTATAGGGCGAATTTTTTTTCGTTTTTTTTTTTTTATAAAAAATGAATCTGTGCTCATTCAAATTGAACACAAATACACTCCTTGACTCTTTCATAGTAAGCTACTTAAAGCTTGTGTCGTGAAAGAGGAAGGTCGGCACCTGGGATCGAACCACGACGTCCGCAGTACGAAAGCCGGCGTTGTAACAGCTGGGTCACCAACCACTTCATCTTTTATTTGGATTGTTTGAATTGTTGCTTTCGATAATAATAAAAATGTGAATTCTAGTAGCCGGTGAACACCTGCAGCCGAAGAAATGTTCGCTAAGGCAAACTTCTTCTTTTGATTGATTGCGACATTAGAGTGTTTAATATCTCGAGGCTTCGCGTCTGTGAACAGAACAGAACACCACTAAAGACGCTCGTCGTATTTTCGTCCGTAATATTTAAGTATTGTAAGAATGATTGTAACGGATCCAATCAGTTGTATTTCGAAGTCCTTGCCCGGGGCTCTTTCCGCGGCATGTGGTTAGGCGGGTTGCCGCACTACTAGAGCCGTGTCTCGCGGTGCACCTCTTCCCACTTTTCTGTGCCACAACGTACCACTATCCACTGCTTCGGCCGCGTGTGCGAGTGTGTCAAATTATCTACCTTTATGTATATTAATACGAGAAGGAAAAACTTTGTGACCATTTTTACGCAAATTGCGCGGACGGAGGAGTATGTAATTTTGCACACTTATAGTTTATATAGAGGAGTGGCGAATGCTAATGTTTTTAATTATAAAAAAAAACAATAAAAAAAATATATTACAAACACTGCTGTAATGTTACGTATGTGTTACTCACACACACTTCGATGTATTTGACATTGATACAGACGAATTGACGAAAATGTTCTTTTGTTTATTTGTGGTCAAATTGAGAATAGATGAATATTGTTTTCTTTAATAATAATACGAAAAACATTTTAAATTTGACGTACCCACCCATGTCATTGTTTTTGAAATAAATCTGTGAAATAGCGCTCGTTCAATCTTTGACAATGGAACCTCAATAATGTTCAAACTTATAATTTAAATTAGTCATGGTCGAATTTCGGTCGACCCCTTGTCCAAATTAAAATATAACTACTCTATCGTTCTTTTGTAAGCGAACATTAACAACTATGAAATATCCGCAACATTAATTTATTGTTATTCAATTGGGTAGAAATAATGAAAATACTGTTTTATTGGTAGCGGAATTGTATTATTTATGTACTCAGGTAAGATGACACTGAGCCTATGTCGCCAGTACGCCTTTACGATGTATAAACATCAGCTCAAAGATGGAGTCATTGCACAAACCTTTTGTCATAGCCAGTTTAAATAGTTTTGAGGTTTAATTTTGATTTCACTACTCGAAAAAATATTTATTGCTGAAATTGTTTGTGCTGATATATCAGGTAAGCACTTCGTTTTGTTTGGCGATTTTCCCTTCCCATTCTCCCCTAAATTTGTCCGTATGTCGGTGTTGTGGTTGAAACACTCTTACTCTACGTGAAATGTTTTTCATACGACATAGTAAATGACAAAACAAATCCCACTACGGGAAATATTTTACATACGACATAGTTAATGACAAAACAAATCCCACTACGGGAAATATTTTACATACGACATAGTAAATGACAAAACAAATCCCACTACGGGAAATATTTTACATACGACATAGTTTGTCTACATCTTTTAAACTAAGCGAAGAGATTCCTCTTTGGATAGTCTGTACCGTCGTTCGAAACCATGACATCAACCTATTATTTTAAATCGAACATTTATACTGTATTTCTTTTTCTATTCTTCGGTATATCATCTACGTCTCAAAAACTTCTAGTTTGTTCCAATGTGAGGGTCGCTGTTTCATCCCCGTATAAAAGCACCGAGGAAAAATATATCTCCTGCCCAAGTTTATTGTGTCTTAATCGCCTGGGCACGCAGCCCGCCCGTGCCTACCTCCCCACCAAGAAACCAACAGATCTCATCTTATCATTAATTATGCCATAAATAACGCACACTTTTCCGTGAAACAGGATTTCTTTTATTGGTACCTGCACGCGTACAGATGGCCGCCGTAAGACAGCTCTGATAATATGTAATAATAAAAATACATAATTATCTTAATCTGTCCATTAATTACATCAATATTGTTGTAATTAATGTATGTTTTGTATTTAAACAAATAAATAAATATTATTTTATGTCTCCCTACGTTATTTTACTATTTTCGAATTATCGATCTGCCCGCAGGATGTCTTCATTGAATACTGTATAAGTGTAGGTATAATCTCTAAATACTATTATATCGATAAATTTATACACAGTTTTGTAACTAGCTCCTTAGGATTTTTATGAGCGATTTTATTGTAATTCATTGAAATTATGGTAATATCTACATTTCTTACTAAAGACCTATAAGGATGCTTCACGCATCTATAATATCTGTTAGCTCTGAAAGTAGTATCTCGGTCTAGTCATGTTTTAAACTTGAGTAAAAAGTTGAGTAAAAAGGTTAAGTAAATGCAAAATAGAATAGAAGCCTTCGAAATGTGGATTAACAGGCGGATTCTAGACATATCGAGGACTGAGAGAGTTACAAACCCGGAGATCCTGCGCAGAGCCGTGAGCTACTCATGACTATCAAGATGCGTAATGGCCTGTACACATCTAAACACGCGCGGTAACGTAACCAATGCAACGTTGCATGTAACGCATCAAAACTCCATAGTACGCGGTGTCGCGTGGTTCGTGACGAACCACGCGTACTATGAAAATATGATACGTTGCATGCAACGCTGCATTGGTTACGTTACCGCGCGTGTTCAGATGTGTACAGACCCTAAGATCTCATATCTGGATCATGTGCTGAGGGGTGATAAATACACCTTCTTCTTTTCTTTCTTCTTTGTCAGCCGTCCCTCCACTGCTGGATGTAGGCCTCTTCCAAAGTTTTCCACCTCCTTCTGTCCTGCGCAGTTTTCAACCAGTTTTTCCCCGCGACAGGAACCACATCATCGACCCATCTCTTTTGCGGTCTCCCAATTGGTCTTTTATTTTCATAGGGGCGCCATTTTGTAATTCTGGGTGTCCATCTTTCATTTCCCTGTCTCGCCACATGTCCTACCCATTGCCATTTCTGTCTTGCCACACGGTCAACTATGTCTGCGACTTTTGTTCGTCGTCTTATCTCTTCATTTCTTATTTTGTCTCTAAGACTTACTCCTAACATTTGTCGCTCCATAGCTCTTTGTGCGCATCTTAATTTACGTATTGTGTTGGCTGTAAGTGACATTGTTTCCATTCCATATGTCATCACCGGGAGGATGCATGTTTCGAAGACTTTCCTTTTCGGGTTCATTGGGATGTACATTGGGAAATACACCTTACTCCAACTTATTGTGAAGGGAAAAATTGAGGGGATCAGAGGGGTTGGGAGAAGGCAGATGTCTTGGCTACGAAATATTCGAGACTGGACCGGAATAAAGAAGCGTGGAGAAGTTGTTCCGGATAGCGCGAGACAGAGAAGCTTTCATTCGCCGAAGTGATCGCCAACGTCGGGGTGACCTGACGCGGCACATGAAGAAGAAGAAATGCAAAAATCTGAATCCGTTCACTAGGTTTTGAGAGTGTAAAACTCTAAGCACAATCCTCCCCGCACAATGCAAATTAGTTTGGAAGGAATTTATCTGCAGCAAACTTGATTTGTATGGCAGCTCGCACACTGATGCGATCACACTGAAATGTTTGATGATCATTTTCGTACAAACCAAGTTTGCTGCGGATTAATCTCTTCCTAAGTAATTTGCAGCGTACGGAGAGGCTTAGTGTAAGTCAGAAATTGCATAACGCCTTATCCAGTGACCCACTTCAGCACTGAATTTCCATAGATACTTAAGAGATCGGTAGGGTGATTCCAAAGAGATAAGCTTATAAAGAGTAGAAGAGTTGGTTAAAAGTGGAAGGTAAAGGAGGATATTTTGATTTGGCAGTGGAGATACGACTGTAGAAGAAGATGATTGCCTTTTTTGAGAAGCAGGACTGCTGAAAGATTTTGAGACAATGGTCCGATAAATTACGTGGAGGGTGAACTTTGAGAGTAAATAAGAATGTAAATGTATGAACTTGATTGGATAACTTTTAAAATAATGAATAGTGCACAGCGCAAGGTCCCTCTTGAATCCAGGTCAGCAGTTAACAGTACACACAGTGGATATATTATGATTGTTGGGGCCTCTGCGCTGCTGGTCCCGTGGCCGGACAGGTGTTATGAAAGTCTCTGCACCTTTACGCCGTCCATTTGTTATTCGCTGATTGATCTTGTCCTCGGGCCGAGGAGCTTTCTCCTATAAAATGCGAAATTACATAAAATTTCATGTGAAACGACCGACTAGCCTCAAGGCCGTACGGCCAGCGATGTTTCATTTTTATATTTGTCAGTTAACTTCTGATTCTTCATATTAGATATTTTTTATAGTCAAATATTAAATGATTCTCTCAGTCTCCTTTAAGATCACTATGAATAGTTTGAGGAAAGATTAAAAATGGGTGGAAGACCAAGGCAACGGCTTATCGACAACGTTGCCCGGGACCTGGATGTGATGGGTGTGGGAGAACGGTGAGAGTCCATTGCGCGGGATAGGACGGCTTGGAAAAACATTGTTCAGGAGGACAAAACTCTGCCGGAGTTATATGGCCATCATAAGGAAACAAGTAAGTTTCTGAAGGGAGTACCAATATAATAAGGGACTATTTGAGTATCTTTAACAGCAATTTTAAAGAATTCAGACGAATGCCGACCACCAACCAACAGCCAAAGAACTAGAAAAAGAGGAGGACTTCTTCCACTCGAGCAGTTTTAAGATAGTTAAAAGTGAAGATAAAATGTTTAATGCACAAAGGTATAAAAATATAAAGTGCTTTGACAAAAAAAATATTGTGGCTATTTTTGACTCCACCTTTTTTGTCACATGTTACAATTTTCTCCATCACATAGACATAGAAGATATTTTGTTCCCATAATCTTATAATATAAATGAAAGTCAAGTTAGTGCGAACACTTATAACTCGAGATCGGCCGAACATATTGATTTATTGGATTCTTCTCCGCTACAGAATGACTTCTGAAAAGTCGAAAAATGGGTAAGAAATAATATTAATATTAAAAATAGTTTTGAACGGATTTCCTGCGACGCCATAACAACGAAATTATGATGGTAGTTCCCTCTCATTCTTGCAAACGTAATTGCCGCTCTTATAGCCCATCCCATTTACTCCAATTTTCATACAAAGTCAACATGGGTACTTTCATATGTGCACAGTGCACACGCAGCATCGGCACTTAGAGGTAGAATGTCTGCGCGCGCATATGTTTCCGCCTGAGCTTTAAATACGAATTAAATATGGATGTTTTGGAAATATTTTTTTGTTAATATTTTATTAGCTTACCTCAATCGATTAATTTTGTATATTTTTATGGGGGCGCAGTGCACATTATGTACATATGAACGGGCCGCCTCGAGTTAGAACCACAGGACAACGACTGTCGGGAAAGCTAGTAAAATTTACAATCTAATTTCAATTAAGTTCATAACATACAAATATACCTACTGTTGTTACAGCCTCACAAGTCAAAGCCAGTTATTTTTTTAAGAAATAATTACTATTAAACATATTTTCGTCTTCAAAGTTTTTTGTTTCAACTTCGACATGACTAAAATGTTGACATTAAAATGATTTTCCAATTGAATAAAATGATAGGTGTTTATATCGAAGTTGTTGATTTATTATAAAAAACGTCACCTTTAAACGTTATACTCACAAATTTACTTATATTATTATTTTCTTTTTTTTAATTGAATAAATATTTTTAGAATAAAAATATTGGAAATGGTTGGGTTTATTCATATCTCTCATTGCACCGTAAATATATCTAGGTATAAATTAAAAATACACAGTAAATGTTGCCAAAGATCCTCGGAAAAATATGTCTTAGTTTTATAACCGTATAAGTGGTATTTACGAAAGATTAAAGCCAGTCATGGTATTACATTAAAAAAATATGTCCAAATTATAATCAATACATTTGTTATAGTATAAGTCAGTGCTAGTCATTTATACAAAGGACATTCCTTAGTAAATATTTGTCTAGAGTCATGTGTCATGTTTGTCTAGAGTCATGTGTCATGTTTTATTCTAAATGTTCATCATTAAATCAATCCACTGGAATAGTATGTTTATCTGCCAGGCAACTAGTTCGCTAATGACATGCGTAATAAAGTTGTTTGTCGGAGTGTATGGGTTTGTGGCCAGTGGTGTATGGTTTAACAATGGGATCCTGGTTTGTTGCGGGGCAAAATTTATTTTGAGAGAACTTTGCTCCTAGACTAAAAAAACTGTTTTAAGGAATATGATGTGGCAGATTTACTACAAATCGTTGTATTTGTTAAAGATACTTCCACTGGCATGTTCTATATAAGTTCCTGTTGACAGGTGGACTCTGAGCTGTCTTCGAGGGCAAATATCTTTTCGATTTCTCGAAAAGAAAAGTCTTCAGTTGGTTCTTGAAACGGGATGCATCGTGCGTTTCTGATCATCTGTGCATGGAAGCGTGTCCCAGACTACAAGGTGCAGATACTGCAAAAGCACGCTCTAAATATACTGGTTTGGATGCAGTAGGTACTGATCACCTCCAGTTTAGTTGTAATATCTTGACAAGATCTGAATGTTGTCAGTCTATGATTTAGTGCCCGTCTACAGCAGAGTTCAGTGATATATTCTGGGACATGAAGTGCCTAAAATACTGCCAACCACACCTTTAAATTCGACTCTCTCCGGAAAACTGAGCCAGTGGAGAGATTGAAGGGTGGAAGATATGTTTGAAAAGCGATTCAGCTGATAAATGAAACGTGCAGCCGCGTTGAAAACGGACTGAATCCTCTGGAGTTGATATTGTGGCAGATTTGTGGCAAATGAATGATATGGAGTGATAGGTTAAGTTGGATATCCATTAGTCCATATTCAATCGCGTCAAGCCATTATTTATTGTCCATCACTCCAAACACCTCGTCAGTGGGGAAACCATGGTCTAAGTCAATGTTACTCAACCTTTTTTTTTCGGAAATATACATACAAAATTATCTCATTTTGTCATCATCCTTCCACCAGGGTACACGTGTTGCTGTTTTAAATTTAATCATAGCAAAATGCGTGTATCAACGTAGGGAAATTTCGTTATAATGATTGAAAATAAACCTCAGTTTCACACCTGTCACAATGGATGACATCCATTTGGAGTGATCGTGAATGGCGGGCTTAAGATTTTATTTTGGATGTTCTTACGATCTGCTCTATTTTTGTTACCGTAGGTCGTTAAAATTTTTTCGATATTGCTTCTTGCAGTTTGTTTGAGTGCAATTTCTGTCGTCTAAATTATAATATTTGTTTGGACCATGAAGTCTCGTGATCGATCCCGGGTGGACGCTTTCGCGATGTGGTGCTGGAGACGCCTCCTCCGCGTATCGTGGACGGAACACAGAACAAATGACTCCATCTTGGCAAAACTAAATGTCAGAGAACGGCTGTCCACGGTGTGCGCGCGACGTGTCATACAGTTCTTCGGACACATTGCGAGACGCGGAGATGATAGTTTTGAGAGACTTCTCCTAACTGGAAGAATCGAGGGCGTCAGAGCTCGGGGTCGGGCTCCGATGAGATGGAGCGACCAGGTAAAAGAGGCAACGGTTGGGACACTGTGGGAGGCCCTACCAATGGCATTGGACCGGGGACTTTGGGGACGGCTGGTTGGGATGGTGGGGAGTGGTGATGGTCACGATCCTCAGCAGTGAAGGAGCGACGAGGATGATGATGATTTGAAATTGGGATAATTTACACAGCTGATACGACAATAATTTTTGAAGTCGATGTTTACATATCTCTCCACCACAACAATTCTCACCGATCAGACCAAAGTAGAAGTGACTTTTTGAGTACTCAAAATGTTGATTTAATGAGTCATCCACCATTTTCTCCTGAAATCGAAATAAAAAATGTTAAAGGAGTTCAAAGCGATAATAATAAAGAAAACATCAACAAGCTATGGTTTTTTAAAAATCTACATCGCTACATCAATGCCTTACTGTTACCGCTTACTGTATGTCCGGATTCTTTCATACATAATAAAATATAAGAACTACCATGTATGCACGAGATGTTTGTTGATATGAGATACTTTGGTTTTGTTTTGTAAAAAAGTCATTTACATGCATTTAATATTAATAGATAATTTCACAAAGCATTTTGAATATTGGAATTAATTTGCTATTGTGATATTAGCGTGGACATGATCAGTGATGCATGGTTAGCGAATTTCAACTCGTAAATATTTTTCATGTTTGAATTTGAAAAAGTCAGGAAATTTGTTCGTTATTTTCGGTAATCTACATAATATTTTAGTCCGTTTATATTTTTGAATGCGCATCAATCGTAGAAAACAGACGTTAAGGTCAGATATTAATATGCGAAAAGCCGCGCAAAATTCCATAGAGCGTTCTTAAATACTCTTTGATATATTAACTTTAATATATTTAGAGCTATTTAAAAAACTTTATTTTTTTAAGATCTTCATACAAATTTTTCACAAAAGACAGTAAGCCATCTTTTGGAAACAAAATTACTCATGTAAACGTTGAACGGAATCTTGGTATTACTGTATGAAAATCCAATAAAATAATTGGAGATTGATTTGTTATACATATAAATGTTATTCAAAACTTATTATTCTCAATAAATAAAGATTTAATGAAAGATTTTGGAAAAATATTTCCTCCATTTTGAATATTGACACATTTTAAAAAATTTATGGCCACAGTTTTTTTTCAAACTGTCGTAGCCAGATAGATGAGTAATTATGTGGGTACCAGATAAAATCATATTAAATATTAAAGAAAATGTATGAAATATTAAAGAAAATATAATAAAGCTAAGGTAATAAAATATATTAATGAAGATTTAATTTGAAATTTGTATGAACATCCATAATAGCAAGAATTGGATGGTAAAACAGTTTGCGTAGTGTGTACTTACCCACATCTAAATCTCAAAACATTACCAGAATATGAATTCACGAAACTGTATCAAGCTCAAAATTCTTATGTAGATAAATGCAAACTTATATTCTCTTACCTTTTACTTATTTTATTTAATGTTACATTCATCACAAAACAAGGTGGGTAATATTTTTAATAAACATAGCATGTTGTTGAATGTTGAAGCATCCGGTAAAAATTTGGCAGCGTTTCTTGACATATCCAAAATCCTTGCAAGGTTCTGACCTAGAAAAAAACATAATTCATTTAATATATGAAAGCAAAATAAAGTGATTACATGGCCATGGTTGCAAATATATAAGACAAGATTAGAAAATTTTGCATTTTTCAGGGATTTGTTTTAAAAATACACATTGTGAGAATTTGATTAGAATCAATATTAAGGATTTAGAAAGTATATCAAACTTTTAAGAACTTCATATTATATTAAAGTGTAGTATTTATACCTTTTAAAGATCTTCATAAAATCCATTTAGACTGCATAATGAACCATATTTGATATATGCTCTGCATAAAACCTTCATTTGGAATCTTTCATTATTTGTTTGAAAGTGTAGCATTTATACCTTTTAAAGATCTTCATAAAATCTATTTAGACTGCATAATGTACCAGGTATTATTATTTCAAAGCTGCTACTCCATGTCTAGAACATAGTATACAAAATAATCTTCAAAACCTGTCATATTTTAGTTACAGGGACAGCAAATTCAAAAAGTATCACATCTTATGCCCCTATATCTTTACAATTCATGAATAGCCTAATCTTAGTAATTATATATAGCTTAGGTACCTACTTAGAAAAATGTATTTCAATATATTAAAAGCTTACAATGTTTTTGAATTTGGAATTCAATCGCTGTTTCGTTTTGTTTGTATGAGCTGTCAGAATCTGAATCTAATGACAATCGGTCCGCGGTCGCCATAGATAGTGAGCTTCACGAGAAAAGAATGAAGAAATTTTTTATAATAATTTATTGAATGTTTTATAATTTTTTTTTTACACAATAATGTAGTTTTTGTGTGAAAAATATTTTTTTTAAATGAATCAAGTATTTAAAGAGGCCATTATATAAGTAATTCGAGAAAAAATATAATTTATTGAATGTTTTATATTTTTTTTTCACATTTAAGGTGGTTTATGTGTAAAAAATATTTTTTTGAATGAATTAAGTATTTTAAGAGGCCATTATAAAAGTAAATCAAAATATTATTATATCATAAAATAATTTTATAGTACTTATACCTATATTCTAACTAATGTTGAATTGTAATATTATCTTTTGTTATCCATGGATCACACCACGATGACAGGATGACACTTCACAATAAATCGTATTTTGTTGTCAAACGAAAGTTACGGTTCGATTTTGAAAATAATTATTTTCAATTGAGTTTAATGAAAATAAAACTGGTAAGTCATTAATTGATTAAAATATTTGTAAGCTTAAGCCATAACTTCAAACATTTATGCGTTGCAAATTGCAGAATAGTTATGTTATAAGACGGAAAGTACCGAAATTACAGGATCTTAATAGTAATTAAAGTAATTAATTTTGTTTATATTTTTTCAGGTTCCTCTGGCAAACGTGTTTTCAACAAGACTAATTGCTTTCATCCCACCTTTTTGACATAGCAATTAAGTACATACTTCTAATGATCAAATTGATTGATAAAAGTGCATTTCTATTTAAACAAACTCAAAAGTTTTATTTTTGCAAGACAACATTATTTAACAAAATGGTAAGCTATGTAAGAATTTCATTAATTATGTTTCTTGAATTTCTTTATGTGTATTTTAATTCAGAAACATTATGTTGCAGATGAATAATTTTAGAGAGTTCCTTAAAATTTCCCATTTAGTTGAGAAGGGAAATAATTGTATTGAAAAAATATTCAATGGCAGCTTATGGGATGTAAAGAAGATTGACCATAATCAATAACAGACTCTTGCGGGTGCCAGTGATTTTATCAATTTTTACTACATATCATTATAAATAAGTTCTCTCTCTTCTTTTGTGTTGTGGCCCGCTAAAAGCATATTATCAGCTTCATACAGAGTCTAAATGTATCTTAAACCATATTATATAAAAACAATAATGCTTCTGGCTCGACACAACACAAGCTGATACAATTAGTGTGTTTCTCTAGCAAATAGATTTTTATATATAACTACCGAGATGGAGTACTCCAATAGCTCTTCATAGTAAATAAGTGAAGCCGATTAGGCCGGCAATTTTGACAGTACAGTAGTCAAAACGGAACGTAAGAAATGATGTTGACATTTATAAAGATACTTAAAAATGATCTAATTTCACTTAGGTATTTCAATGTAAAAATATGTTTTATTGTAAAAAACACGACAAAATCGACTGAATAAATATACACCGTACCACGTTCTTTTGGGAACCAAACTGTCAAAAGTTGCAATATTTCGGCTTCATTTTTGAATGCGAATCGGGATTCTACGTTATTTATTGTATAGAATTCTGTGTTCTAGCATCAGATTTATTTAAACTTTAAATTTTTGATTTCGGTTATGGAATAAAAATGATATAATGTTGGGTTAAGAAGTGAATAACTAATATAACGGTGGGTCGGAATATCTTTTCTGGTTTCCATTTGTTTGGGAGAATATTTTTTTTACTCTGCTGATTTAACAATAAAACTTTGAGATTATACATATTTTTTTTTTTATATAGCTTTTCAATTGTTGATTTTATGTTTTATGAATTAAATAATGATTGGACAAAAAATAAATAAAAATTCTTTCATTCATTCATTCATACTCATAAATAATACTACTACTAAAATGGTTCTACCTTGAAAAACTTGACATTTTTCAGAAGCCAATAACTTAAATTTGAATTTGTTTCCTATGTACATTTTGGTTCAAATTTTGTTTAATTTTAATAGATAATGGCATTTATCAATAAGGAGAAGAAGAAATACCTAAATTGGATATTGATATACCTGCATTGATTCATTGAAAATTTCCTTATAGGTAACTTCACATATTTTTTTAAATTATATTGTAGTGGTGTAGTTTTGTTTTGATTCCAATGCCTTTCTCAAAATGACATTAAATAGTTTTGCCTAATTGCCATAGAATTTTTCACCTATAACATAATAATAATACAACATCTATTGACGTCAAGTGAGCATCTCGGTAGGTTTCGAATCCTACTATGGGCAATTAATTCTTCAATTTCCTGTGACGAGTCTGGGGATTGCAGATTTATAAGTTGAACCACCAAAATAGAGAGTATTGTTAATCTATGTAGGTGAGTTTATTTGCATAATCAAGTTGATTTTTATTCGCTCAGTAATAATCTACCAGATGTTGTTACTTGCATCTTGAAGTTATAACACATAAACAATAGATGTCAAGTTAGATGCAAAACTCTTCAACAATTTGTGGCGATTATTTTGAGTTTGATGTATCCAGACATGGAAAAGAAATTTATGGTAATCATAGATACAAATTTTTACAATTTCTCATATATATTTAATGTGATTAATAAATTTCTAAAATTACAAAATTTTCATAGTAAAATCTGCGTAAACACAGATGGCCATCTTTTGAAAACAAAATTACTCATGTAAATGTTGCATGGAACCAAAGTTTGACAGAATAAAAATGTATTTAAAAGATTCAAGGTTGTTTTGAAATAAAAATAAATGTAATTCAAACCATATAAAACACATTTTATCAACATTAAAATGAAAGTACATTTTCAGATTACTTTTCGACTAACGTTTGAGGTCGGTAAAACAGCTGCCTTTATCATTAGCCAATCGCATAAAATTTGTACCATTCCACACATAGAGGTTGTAGGGAAGGTAGTCAAGACTCAAACCATATTGAGAGTAAAACTTTCATATTATTTAGGTAGGTTTGTATTATATTACTATTAAAGGAATTTTTTACCCTTCTATTGAGCAGTGGAATTGAATCAAGTGTAAGATGTAACATATTATGATACATGCAGTTTTTTCCATGTACCTAGGTATGTGGCAGACTATAATTTTTCTTCTTTCTTTTTTATAAACATTAAAACTGTCATTCTTCTCTCTTTTTATGAATTGTGAAAGTGTAATTCTTCTTTTTCTGTGCTTAAGTCAGTTATAGAGGTCAGTTAAGCAATGGGAAGCTAGACTATAGTTCATTTTTTTTAAATATACAGTGCCAGAAAAATTTCGGCATATTCCCATTTCATTCTTTTCATACATTAGAAAGAGACACAACACTTCTATTAGATTTATTGTTTTATTGAGAGGCGGTAACAGTAGCCACCCTTAACCAGGTAGCACACCCATAAATATTTTGAAGTCGAGAAGTGCGGTTGTCTTCGCTAACATCTCGATAAATCAGAGAAAAGTTTATTAAATTCTGCTATTGCATTTTTTCATATTTGCATATTAAAGTATTAATTAAAGTGTATAATTATTTTACCTAATGCTTTTTATCTGTATGTTTTTTTTTATTTTGAGCCTATTGCACTTTTTTATGTCTTCATAGCGCATTTTTTAATCTGTGTACAATATTATTTAACAATTTATACTTTATGAAATATATAAACGTATGTATTTTTAATAATATAACCTGTTGAAGAAACAAAAATGATATAAAATATACCTACACCAGGATAAAAAATGCAACATAAATCAGCTGGGGTATTCTCGTAGCGTTCTTAATAATTCGAACTTGACTGAAATTTGTTCTTAAAATGACGGATTGGACTAGACCGCGTTCTTAAATTAGTTTGTATTCATACAATATTTTTGAAATTCGAACGCATTTAGGTCCGTGACTGCAGTTTTTAAACTTAAACTGATACTGATTGATTACGAGAATAGCCACCCAGTTTCGATAAAAATGAGAAGTAAAATACGATAAACTGGCTGCATTTCATAAAACTCGTGCAGTGTGTATAGCAACCCATAAAAACAACTACCTGCGTAACAATAGGTTCTGTACCGCCTCTCGGCGAAGTCATAAATCTTATAGAAGTATTTTGTCTCTTTCTTATGTATGTAAAGAATGAAATGGAAGTATGCCGAATTTTCTAGTACTGTATCTTTAAAAAAAATGAACTATAGAACAATAGAACCTGTTTAATTACCTACCAATCAAGCTTGACATTCGGAATTAAAAACGTAAAGCAAGACGGGAATTAGCTAGTTTTAAAAATAATTTTATTTATTTGATTTGATAGGTAATTTTTGGGTCATTATTATACATAAAAGGGGTTCACGGAAGTTCCATATTATTCATATTAATGTGACCTATCGGATTCATTCTAAGGTTTAGGGTCTCTTTTACGGATTTTTCCTGTCCTGTGCTGCTTGAAACAGCTCCTTTAGTTCTCCTTTCCAGTCAGGATTCCGGTCCACTTTACATAACCAACCCCGTAGACAATTTGAATTATGCGACAGAATTTTTTATCAATGTAGAAAAAAATTAACTGTCCACTGGAACATATAAATAGTTAATTAACTAAACAATGACACCGATATAAAAATATAAAAAGTGGACAGTTAATTTTTTTTCCTACTCTACATTGACAAAAAATTCGTTAGCAAAATTCAAATTGACTAGGGTCACAGGCCACAGGATTTGTCTGCAACCAGACGGTTGGCGTCTCTCAATTTTCCCAATAAGAATCCGATGGAAATGTAACGGAATGCAGATTTCTTGGTCTCCGGGCATGTAGGGCTTGGGTCCATAAAAATAGTCAGAATAACAAAAGTGCATAGTTGAAAAAATCACTTATTTAAATTTCATTATTCAGATAACAAAAAGTTATCCGTCGCTCTTTGTTCGTTTGGTGTAAATGTAAACGCACATTAATATAGATTCTACCGAGAACACGTACACCTACAAAATTTATTTGTACAAAAGAATACTATACCTTTTAATGCATTTAACACGATGTTTAGCCTCGTTTATGTTAAAGACAATATAATGCTTTTAATTTCATATTGTTATTGTTAATCATGCATTATAAATTCGTCATTGAAGGCGAATTTAAATGTTAGTTTGTACATGATACGTTGATCCCGCTGGCAGTTTAATTGCACTATGCATTCAGGCTATGTATAATGATTCACTCAAACATCAACTAATAAATCCCGAGATGATTGACTCGTGATAAACAAACATGTTACTACGTCATGTATTGTAATGAATCTATGCACTGCAATTCTTAGAATATGATTAAACCAAGGTTTGGTTGCTTTATGGGAAGGATACTCGTGCATGTATAGGGCACAACCTCATGAATGTGAAGAGCTAATCACCAGATTACAGATTTCTGTCATATTCTGTACGAAACTGAATATTATATTTTACGTGGAGATTGTATTCATGTCTCATTATGTACAAAATTACAGAACAGCTAATCAACTGTGAATCTTTCGGAGATGAGTAATAATTCAGGCGACAACAGGGGATAACCTTGCTTGATCTGAGCTCACCTCAAATTAAGTTAAATACGGGCAAAAGTGATACAGCGAAATCCACAGAAATATTGAATTAACAATCGACAGAATGATCATCAATAAAGGTCAAAGTTGGGCACAGTAGATATACATTTTGTTGATTCAGTCGTGAAAACAAAACCTTTATCCATACAATATAATTAGTTCCGACTTGATTTTTTAACCACCACTGAATGTAATATGGATGCTTCACATGTGGTAATATCTGAAATATTTGATGTTGAAAATACCACAATAATAATAATATCTATGGTCAACGTACTAACTCTATCCACAATCGTTGACTACTATACTAAAAATAGGATCTATTTGAAGACGATTTGAAATTAATGAAATCTCTATAATATGTATGTTATTCAACATGACCCTAATTTTTTCCAGATTGATTTATCAAATTCAACAATAGTTTTGTCATCATTGAGAGACAGTAAATTAACATATTATTATCTTCCCTTAGAGAGATTTTATCAGCTCAGTATCAGTTGGACCACAGCCCAACTCTCCTTCTTTCATTTAATCCTTCTGGGCCGTCTTCTACTTGAAGCCAGCTGTGGATTTTAGCTTTTTTGCCACTGGATGGGATATCCATGTGCTTCCGCAATAGCCTTCTACGGGATCTACTATTGTCTTAAATTTTGATTTTTTTTTCAGTGCTTCTATACGTTTCAGATTCGATTTCGAGTAGTGCTACCTACAATCATCATATGCAAATCTAAGAAACCTCATCTCTGCTACTTTAAGAAGTTTTTTCTTCGTATAGTTTAGGGCCTTTATTTACACACCTTTTAGAAGATGTGATAATATATTATTCTTTATCTCAATTAAATGTTTTTTTTTTATATATTTTAAATCACCGATTTACATCGTTACATATAGTCGCATATGGAATACCTACATAGCTACTTACTGGGAAGTTATTTATTTACCATAAATTATTAATAAATCTACACGTACCCACTTGCTATTTATATATGCACATATTATTATTATGGCATCATGTACCTAGTAGGTATGGAGGTGTAATTTATAGTAATTATAATAAATACAAGTCAATTTATAAACTTGGCGTCAAGAAGTTTTCTCAATACTGATATTTTCTTATTAATTTTTTATTAAATGGAGGTAAGTAATTAAATAAATATTATAAATAATTATATGTAATGGTGTGACGTATATTAATTTTATTTTGATGTACAGTGGTTCTAAAATGTTTGTATGTAAAATGAATAGATTATGCGTATTATTATGGTTTCGGTCTGAACGATGATGTGCGCGTACATTAAACCAAATAAATCCTTCTCGAGCACCTCGGGTTCATTTAGAAAGGTTATGAACAGGTTGAAGAAGGAAAAGAAACTTTTGACAACCTATTCTAGTATTAGGTTTCACCATCAATATTGGCAGTTATTTTAAACACTGTATTCACACATTCAGTATTTTAGTTAAAACTCGTACAGTATTAATACAGTATTCTGTTTTTTAGCTTTTCAGTGAACATATACAAATGACTATACCTACCTACTTGGTTATGGCATGAATGGCTTTCATAATAAACTTTTTTTTTTTTTTTTCTTTTATTGTGAATACAACAGCTTTTACATAATAATTTATATTTGATATACATTAATTAATATTTCACAGCGCCAATGATAGTATTCAACATTTTTTTTGATGAAAATAATAATAATTTTATTATCTATTACTAATAATTGATCATATTAGAAAAAGGGAGGAAGGAAAGGAATAGGAGAGGGAAGGGGAAAAACTTAGGTACTTCTTCTTGTCGTGTCATACTGTGCGCGTATAGAATATTTAATTCTTTTTTTTTTAACTTTAAAAAATAAATAATAACTTAGATACTGATTTAAATCCATACTTGTCTAGCAAATAAACCTTAAATTAATCTAAAAACCTTACGATATAGGCAAAAACATTTTTTAATTGCCATAAAATATGCATGGAAAAACGTTATAACTTAAGTTACAAGGTGTAAGTATTTGAGTATGGACATTTTCATTTGTTACAACAAGGCGTCACCCGTCATCATGCACGTAACGTAATTCGAATTACGATTCGACGTGATAGATGTGTGAGTGTGCATGTGTGACCCGCGGGAACCGTTCGGGTATGCGGCGTTGGACTTACAGTCAGTTTTCTGGGTTATTCTAATATGGATGTGATAGAGAAGGTATAAAAATTGGTCGAAAATGCTCTGCAGATCTCGTGCAAGATGGTTCTTACTTTACTTGGCTGAAGAAAAGTGGACGGATCAAAGGGAGGACTTTGTTTAATAATGAAAACAAGAGCATCGAAACTAAGAAGCAACTAGAAGAGAAGGTTCGATAGTTGCAAGACTTTAAAATATGCAAAAAATATCGAAAATATATTTGTGTTCCAATCCAATATGTGCATAAGTACATTTTACTACTGGTAAATATTGTCTTGTTAACCAATAAATAATTAGTGATTTCTTAGAAAACAATTATCCTTCTACACACACCTCGGCAATGAAGTTTAAAACAAATGGATTTTCTTAGAAACAAGTGCTGCTTATTATGTATTCCATTTATTACGAGAAATATGAAAGGTGTTTGTTTGTCATTAGATTTATGGTACACAGTTTAGTTTCCACTGATATTGTTTGATTTCACGAGCATTGTTTCTGTCAACCTTGAAAACTTTACGTTACAATTTTTTGATGATTTTAGTAGTATCTTTCCAGATATATGTTTTCCTGTCTTTAGTATGAAAATTGAATTCGAATTATTTTCAGAATGTTAAATTTATTATTTTACCAATATTATTCCAATCGATGCATCTGTTTTTAAATGATATCTACAAGGCATAATATATATTTTTTATTATATTGTTATAGGAAAAATTCTCTCAATTGCATAAACTATCAAACAACTAATAGTTTTGTCAAACGCCAATTAATATAATTGAAAAAAAATGTTTACAAGTCACTATGAAGGTTACAAAAGTTAAGTTTTCTTAAATTTTCTAATGTTCCGCCTTTTCTGGACAATAGCAAACACAATAAATGAAGAAATAGCGAAATTACCCCAGCCGTTCAGGCTTGATGTGATGACCAAGGGAAACACATATAGAAATTAAAGTGGTAGCCTGTTTGGAACATGCAACTTTTATACCAAAAATAAGTCTTAATGGTTTTTGGAAAACGATGTTCATACTACATCCACTCATTTTTTAATACAGATACTTACATTTATAAAAAAAATGAGATTTACACATCAATAGATTAATTATTAGACTCGTTGGCCTGTCTGTATTTTTTTAACAATTTTAATCGATTAATTTCGTCTGTAACTCGGAAATTCTGTAGAAACTTCCTAAACCGACGCGAAATATTTTTGTAGAAATCATATGACAAATCAATCCAAGTACATATGTACCGACCTCGGTAGCCTAGTTGTACTAGCGTGGACTTCAGATCCGGGGTCCCGGGTTCGATTCCCGTTCGGGTCAGAGTTTTTCTAAGTGTTTTTTCACTTGAAATTTCTACCCGGGGTTGGCCTGTCTCAGATTGTACGGGACCGGTTGACTGGAAAAAATTGCCTCAGGCAATAAGTTCCGCCGGCTATACTTACACCTTTGTATAGAAAAGTGTTATATTATTATTATTATTACGTGTACGCAAAACGTTTTAAAGAACGTCAATACTATGACAATAATAGCAATCATAGCAGGTGCCTGCATGGAATATTATATCGCCGAAATATGTGATTCTTAATCAGAGGTTACTACATAGAAATGTTGTTACGGGAAGAAATGTCAAATTGTAAACATTGTTTTACTACTAGTTTACCATAAAAGTAGACTGCAAAATTGCATGACTTTGTCAGGTTACCTATACTCTCACTTAATGGGCTAAAATCTGACTTTATACGGATAACATTTTAAAATTGATTGATTCCTCTCGGTTGCTGTATAAGGTGGAGCTTCATGCCCCTTCCAGGAGCACGCGAAGTACACAGACGTTTAGATTAGCAACCAGTGTTACAAACTATTCTTTCAACACGCCCATTCAAAGGTTACTTAGGGAGGAGGGGGGGGGGGGGTAATAGTCTTGGCGAAATTGATATATTTTCTACACCCTTGTATAGTTTCAAAAAAACGGATAGGTACCGCTTGGCTCTTTGAGATACTTATTTTTCTTTACTGTGATACATAACTATTGTATTTTTATTTTCTTCTGATTTGTAAATTGTATGTAAAAGAAACCGTTCGATGGTTGCGTAGATTTCAAATAAATAAATAAAATGTTTGTCCATGTCAATGTAGAGATTAAAAAAAAACCAAGGGTAGGATTATAATAATTTGAACGATAATAATAATTTGGAGTCGTGGGTTTGTTACATCTGATATGCAAACGTCAACACGCCACACATTCATAAACATTACATTGTTGTGATAATTGCACTAATGCCCTTTGTAGAAATTCTCGGGCAGATTAACATTATGTAACCACCATTCGAAGTGTTTGACTATTAGCATAAAGGAGTTGAGTCACAGGTCTGACGCACTCCTCAGCAATGTGGTCCGTCATCTTGATGCGGCTTCACAAATAATTCGGCTAATGTGACCTTGTTAAAAGTTGAGTTAAGCTTAGTATTTCAAAAAGATTGTTTAAATATTAATCTTCTTTTTCTTTTGCCATATTAGGTCTCTCCGAAGTTGGTAATCACTTCTGCAAAGGCTTCTCGGTCTCGCGCCAGTCGTAACTACTCCTCCACCGGTCCATTCTCTCACGTTGCGCACGCAAGATATTTCGTTTCGGCTAGGACCTCTTCGACAAAATTTGTGGATTTCATATTCCCCCCCTTACGCACAATGTGTCCCAGATGTGATATTTTGCGGATCTTAATGGTTTGTAATAATTCTCTGCCTTTGTTGGCACTTCTCAGTTCAGTGTTGTTAAATTAATTTAACAGGTGAAATACTAATCCTTTGAAATAAACTGTCAATTCCTAATACCTAATAGACTGATTTGTCTTGATTTTCCTATAAAAAACAACAGACAATCAATCATTTAATACTCCTCTAAGAGCCCACTTAAGGGGATAGGGAGGCAACAATAAGTCTCTAATGCACTGGATTCAAGTATAGATGACCTCTCCCACACCATGTTCAAATCCCTCCAGTTCTACTTCGAACGAACGGAACAAGGTGTGAGAACCCTTAAAAGAGGAAGGACAGTGCTCTCCTCAGCCAATTTTTATTGGGCATTCTTAACACATATCGTAGCAGTGTCCACCCCCTTTTCATACGGAACAAGTGACGCGTTTGCGCCGATTGTTTATTAGTCTCCCGCGGTGTAGAATGAATTGCGCACAAAATCCTTCATTCAGAGAAAATACAGTTATCACACTTTTTCAGGTCCGTTTATATTTATCCCGATTTCCAGTAGCAAAATTTAAAGTCTCACGTTGGCTGCGTTGTTCACCTCATGGTAGGTAGCTGGTGTTACTGCGTTGTCTGGTTTCCAACTGCGATTTCCTCTCCCTCTTCATTTTCCTGCTTACATCCATTATTGTATTCAAAGGTATATCTTATATCTGGCGTGACGTGAACGCTGACCAGAAACTTATACACTCTGCCCAGCGTTCGATTCCATTGATAATTCATCATGAAGGTTACACTTTCTAAATTGTAATATTTTTGGTATAAATGCTGGTCGTAGCTTTTACACTGCAACCAGCAATGCTCTTGTATGATGTTCTGAAGACTGTTCTCTGCCTCTGTATAAACTATTTTTTTCCATGTATATTTTTCTATACCCATGCTGTTTCTTTTTTGTCTTATTTTCTATTTTTTTTAGTTGGATAAATAATGTTCAAATGACGATTCCAAGTGTCCGAATGGACCCAGAATGGACCTAAGGATGATAAAATACAATAAACAATAAAAAAATAAACAACTCGTGGAATATAATAACTATTAGGTCTCAAGAGTCTTAAATTAAACCTTCAAATAGATGAAGATTATGGATAAATTCAAAACAGCAACTAACAGCATAATTTTTCAAATTGCAGCATTCGTCCTATTTGTATTGGCTGAGCATGTGTTAGTTGTATGATATTATTGTGTATCATTTGAATGACCTCTGAAATCCCAGGCACCAGGAAAATTTATTATTTATATATTTTTTTTCAATTTGTCAAGTGAACGTAGCTGCATTTGGAATGTCTTTCAATAAATATGATAACAAATATTTTAAGTATAATCTTTAACGAGAAATTCCTTTAGACAAACTTATTTGTCTAAAGTCAGTAGGTATATAGGTTTAAGTAATCCAGTATAATGATGGAAATATTAAGTAAAAAGAAATCATATAACATGTTACAAAAGAAACTAAGCATCTCATTGTTAATGAAAAAAATCACAAACAAGCTGTTAGATTTGTAACTAAGCAATCTAAATCATGAAACAGATGAAATTTACCAGTGATTATGAATGCTCTAGATATATCCACTGTGGTGCATGCAATATGACTTTGTCACATAGTCCAATAGTACTCGTTCATACACTAACCTAACCTACCTCAACAGTATTGATGTTATAAAGATCAGTAATAAAACATCTTATTGAATGGGTGTCATTGCTCCCCAGGTGGGGCACCTGGATCAGATTCAACAAGATCCGAATCACAATGAAAATATTTTGATTACGCTATTTGTTGTGAGGCAATGTGTCATAATATTGTTCCTGGCTTCATGTATTCTATACAAGAATGTTAAATATTTTATCAATTTAACTATTTATTAGAATTTTCCGCCGTATATACTGAGGACACTGAGGTGTCAATGACTTTATTATTTGTGTTTCTTCAAAAACATCCGTTCAATGCGAGAAAACGAACGAAGACTATTTTATTAAAGATTGCATGTTGTTACAATCAGTGAAAATGTTTTCATAGTCGTAGAAATTAAAGAAATAAATAACACTTTCTTAAACCACAACAAAGGTTTTATGCAGAAAAATTACATAGAGGTAGACATGGGTGCCCGCAGGTAGGGGCCAGGGGGGGCAGTTGCCCCCCCCCTGGACTGATTGATTAAAAAAAAATTGACAATAATAGAGAAAAAAAAACATTAAAGTAAAGAGAAAGAAAATAAACAGAAAGTATTTTCTGTAATAATTATTTTATGTATCACAAATGATTTGGCAATTCGTGAGAAAGATAGCACCAAAAGAAATGTCGAACAACTTTATGCGTATCGAATTGAGGGAGGAGACAGTATTTTAAAAAACCATTTTGATACAGCCGCTGGAAATGCACGTTACACGTCTCGTAGTAAATGATCTGAATAATGTTGCAGTGATACGAAATACTATTGGTACTATCAAAGCACTCAGGCTCTTCAAGCTGTTCAAGTTGATCTTCCAGAAGTCCAAATGCAAGTTCAAAACCTGCTCAGTGTAATAAAACTTCACCCAGATGATTCCGATAATTATTTCAGGAATATTTTTGAGAAAACAGTATAACTCGCACAGAAGGTGGATATTGAACTGACCATCGAAGTAATCCAGGAACAATAAGCGTTGAAGAGTACTTCAGACAAACCGTTTACATTCCATACTTAGATTCTCTAATTAGCTCAATGGAAAGTCGATTTTGTGAAGCCAACAGTGCACAATTTAACTAAGCGTTGCTTCTTCTTTCGGATTTCAATCCAAAGATTGGTCTGTCCCAAGCATTTTGATTCCCTCTCTCCACTCATCTCTGTCACACGGCATCCTCTTCATATCCCGATAGCCGCTACATCGCATGTATATTAAGAACGTTCCAAATGATTTAGAATTAAGTTCACTCGAACTAAAATTCGTATTCGGAATTATGCCGTGTTCTAAAAACCAATATTAGTTCACCATAAATATTATTTTGAAATATAATAAATTGTCTATGGATCGTGCATGCGCCTTATTGGTTGATGCTGACAAGCGGACAGCCAATCGGAGAAGACAAATTCAAACGAGCTCCATGTTCCAAGCAAGTTCCAAGTAACATGGTCGCCGGAAACTGCCGAACCAACCCGAAGTGTAACGAAGACGACTGTATGATTGCATTGGTGTTCAATGATAATAATTTTTGATGCTATTATTTGTATTAAATATAATAAATTCGGGGGAAATGCTTAATATTTTTAATAAAAATAAACTTGTTTTATAATTATTTGGTTAAAAAAAAACGTTTATCATAAAAATATCATCAGATTTCTTTTTAGACGCATACAATTAGGTGTGAACTAAGATTAGGAACGTTTTGACAGATAAACGCACTAAAATTGACTTAAATACAAAATTCGAATACCAAAATGAACTAATTTCAAACTATAGTCTAATTAAGAACAAATTGGAACGTTCTAAAATTTCTCGAATACCAATCTGGCTAATTAAAATTGGAACGTTCTTATTTTAGTTTAGTGCGTACTTAATTTGAATTGGAATAGGGGGTAATGTCTACTATTAATCAAGTATACCACATTGATAATTTTGAAAGTGAAGCGTTGAGTTGGTTTGATTTTTGGAAAACGCGAGAATACGAAAGTAGCCAAGATTTCATCGAAATGTTACCTTTTACAAAGTTTTATCCGGCTGTTAGGTATGCCTTACTAGTTTTACTAACATTACAAGCAACAACATGTACGGTGGAGCGATCGTTCAGCACATTACGTCGTGTAAAAACATGGCTTAGATCTACAATGTCAGATGAACGTCTGTCTGGGTTGTGCATGTTAAGCGTACACAGAGACAAAGTGAACTGCAATAAAAAAAACTTTATGGACAATATTGTAGAAAAATGTTTGGTGGTAATATTTAAGTCTCCGAAACTTCTAATCATGAGAATTCTTGACATGTTCAACATGTCAAAAAATCTCATGTATACAAAAAGTATATATTTAATAATTAATGAGATATAGAGATAAAAGTTGGAAATTCTTGAGAACATGAGTGCAACCAAATGAAAACCAAAAAAAGACTGCGACTGCTGTCATTTATTCGGTGCCAGAAAAACACTCTTAACCGTGGGGTTTAAACCCTCGGGATGGAAGAGCTGTAACGTGTGGGGTGATGGTTAATAAATGAATGTGTATCGTAATTACGATAGGCATGCTTTGATCAAGATAATAATATGTCTAGATGTCTCAAAGGATATCAAAAATGTTTATTAACAGCTGCAAAGGGGCATACGTACACGTATTTTAGGTTTTTAGTACCTATTATTTTGAGTATTTTGACAGATAGAAATAAATATTATGTCTATGGTGGTGTGCAACCAAAGATATATTCAATAGATGAAAGTGTTTTGCAAACATGATATTTCGAATATGTTTCGAATAGTTTTTAAATAATTTAAATTATCCGAAATATCATAAAAAAATAGGTGTTGGTATATTTGCATTTCATTATACACACTTAATATAAAAATAGTATTTAAAAAACACCATCATTAGGTACGTTTTCGATTTTTTTTTTGCAACGGACAGAAGATGGCAATGATTTCACCTTAGCAGCAGAGCTGTTTGTCACTGTCAACGCGAAGCTTTTTATAAACGTCAAAATATTGTTCCTTATTCAAAATTTAATTAATGTTTGTGTTTCATTTTATTTTTATTAGGTAGGTAGGTACTTAACTTAATGCATGACTATTTTTGCTTAAATTCACTTATAATATAATATTCACCTATAATTCGTGTTTATGTTTATTAAAGACTTATTTTATAACAATATACTTATTGCAAACATTATACAGTATACCTCCAGGAAAAATGTTTAATATGAGGTTAAATACTTATAATAATAATTATTATAGTAATTTAAATGAATCATTCATTTCACTTACACATGTGTATATTATTATTAACTGTGGTCTTTAATGAAATGATAAATTTCCATTAAAGTAAATAATATTCCCCCCTTAAACATGCATACATAATCATTATAAAAATTGTATTCTGAAGTTATTTATTTATTTTAGGTTGAATTATGAAGACCACAAAATGCCACCTAAAAGAATATTCTCCAAGCCATTATCGTCCAAACTTTGACATTTTCATTCTGGTTTCAACGGAGCCCACAGAGATCATTCTACCATTAAAGCGTTGATCTTCTGAGAATTATTCTACTTATCAACAGAATGATAAAGCTATTCCTGCTTAGGAAGAATTGATTTATTACTTATATATTATCTTCTAATTATTATAAATATGAAACGTTGTTGTTATATTCATGCGTTGTCACATCACGCTGAAACTTCTCAATCATACTCTTTGTAGTTACCTTCTTCATTAATGCATTTCAATATTAATACCTACCTACATATTAATGCAGACCTCTTTTATCATATTCCACAAGTTTTTTTTACAACGGCAACTCTAAATCTCCCTAAATTTTCACAATATGGAGGAATATGATGACATTTCATAAGTAAAATAAGCTAAATTGTTTTACTTTGTTGCAATGTTTTTACTTCTATAGAGAAAATTTTTTTGAAATAAATAGAAATTTTATGCATTGTAGATTAATTCAAAACCATACATAATGACCAACGATACATCTGAAGGATATTAAAATACAATTTCAAGATACCCGATTCTGACAAAATGGCGGGATGAAAATCTTAATTTGTATGGGAGATTTATGAAAAAATCTAATATTTTTATCGATAAATAACATTTTCCAAATATTCATAGCCTTAAACGTCCACTGGTATTATGACTCGCTATAGAGGGTATTACTTTACTTCTGGTATCCCTAGTTTAGCCGTCTATAAAGGACGTTACATACGAACGGACTCCTTTATTTATATTGATATTTGCGAGAAATCGATAAAAAAAACCTAACGCAAACTACTGTAATGTTATGTACCTATTTCATTTCGTTTCTGGACCAAAGTCATGGAACAATCTTCCATTGAATATTATAGATATGCCGAAAATATTCGTGACTTCAAGCAGCAGTTAAAAACATATATTTTCCATAAGTCCTATCCAGATTTTCCTGATAGTGTGTAATGTTGTATTTGTATAGTATTTCTTCCAATTTCATAATAAGTGTAGGCATCATGTTGGTATATTATAAATTGTTACTTTTAGTCTGTATGTAAGTTTCAGCAAAATTTTAGCGCCCTTGAGGTGGCCTAATCTGTCATTAAACGGCGCTTAAAAAATATCTTATTATTATTAATATTCATACTCACACACACTTCGATGTATTTGACATTATTTGACACATATCTTTTTTTATCTGTGGTCAAATTGAGAATAGATTTATTTTATGTATGAATTAACCATTGAAAGAACTTTGAACATAATATCAACATTTCAAATTTGACGTATCCACTATCCATGTCATTATTTTTTAAAGAAAATTGTGAAATAGCGCTCGCTCAGTCTTTGACAAAGGACAAATCTTAATAATGTTCAAATTTCGAGCACTGGCCGACCACTAGTAATAATAAAAGTATGACTTATTTTAAGAACATGGTTAGATCAGTTAATAAAACTTAATTAAATCAAAACAATTATGTAAGTTGACAGCCTCGTCCATGATGAACTTAAGCGCAACATCTATATTCATCAGTCATGTATGTGCGTATGTTTGGCGGCCCTCTTTGAGATCTAGTTGGCGGGTCACTGATAGGTCATGCCCGCGGCCTTGGCTCTCTCATGTGTACGATGTTTGACAGAAACAGGACTAATCAATCATTCAGCAGATGGTGCGTGTTTGAAAGAGCACTGTTTCTTTCAGTCTGTTTAGCTCCGAAAAGTTATCGTAAACAATTCACAATAGCTGTGATTAAACTATCGGATATCGTCAACCTTTCTACTGAAACGTCTCTTAATTTGAAAACTGTTTGTTAAAAATACCTCTTTTAGTGTGATTAATTATTGAGTGGTTGCACTTATTAATTTCAAGGGAAAAATTAAGAGAAGAGACTGCTTTTTTCAGCAGTGTGGAGGGTTTTTGGTAGGTACAGAGTTTTTCGTAGATAATATTCTCAAGATTATAACAACAATGTGGTATGGAATTTGGTCTTGTGACAAAGATAAAAGTCACTAAGTTGAGATGGTTTGGGAATGTGGAAAGAATGGATGCTAACAGAATGACAAAGATAATTTATAAGGCTGAAAGGAAAGGTGTGAGAAAGCGTGGCCGACTGAGAATGACGTGGATCGAACACATTGATTCCACTCTGAAGGAATGCCAGGTCAGAAGTAAGAGAAATGGGAGAGGTTGTATGAAAAATGTTATATCGGTGGACGAAGCGAAAGAAGAAGAATGGAGGTCGTTTCTCTCTACCTACCCCTAAAGTGAAGTTACCTTATGGTGAATGAAACATCAATATTTATTAGAAAAAATGCATACATAATATTTTTCTGAACTCAAACAATCATACATGAGTTCAAATAGTATCCTGTGAATTACATATAAATTGATATATACAAAGAAACATCAAGACTATCAAATTTGATTCTACATACACCTGCATCTCGTTCTGTCACCTTTGTTCTCATTCCTACATTGGAAATATCGTTTTTTTTCCACTCAGTCCCCAAATAATCTTCCTCTCTCAATATTATTTTTTCTTTTAAAACAATAGAAAAAAGGTTGTACTGCCCTGATTCCGACTAGACGGTACAATGTTCTATTTAGTTTGATTGTGAACACAAGACCTGTTATATCGCATCTGTTTTCTCTGTTCTTTTTAATCAAATTACGTGTCGATTTATCGGGCAATTTATTAGATCGATCGCGCACCCATTAGTCTTCAATAAACGAAGGTTTGTTGTTTTAATGTCTGTTCTTATTGCGCCGTGTCGCGCAATATCTAATTCAAAATGCCCCAATTAATACGAAAAAAAAAATACACTTTAATTTTGTATATTAAAGGCGAACTTCAGAGACATTTTTGTGTGAGCCAATATTGCTGACAATATCATCTATTGTTTTCATATTAGCACATTTAAACGTAAAGAGGCAGTCAGTATGCATAACTTAGGTGATTATAACTATAGCAGTTCGTTAACATGTTACCTACATGTATCAGATGCTTAAGAAATCTTAGTTAGCCTTAAGCAATTTCAGATATTCCGATGATCCTTAGGAACTGTTATTACCTACATTGTGAAAATAATACTCAGGCCAACAACTGAAAATTTTGTCTAATTATTGAAGTGCACTCAATAAGCTTTGATTGATTAGCTGGTATTTTAATATTAACATTGCTAGATATTTTTAGTAGATACAGTAGGTAGATATTTTTCTAATAAAGTAGGTAGATATTTTAGTACAGTATAGTAGAGATAGAGAAGGTAGATATTTGAGTAAGTAGATATTTTTCTTAGATCGTAGGTACCCTAAGACTGTACAGATGTAGTTCAAAATATTTCAAAAGCTATATTGTCAGAAGTCGTAGTCAGGTACCTACTTTCATGTTATTTTTCGAGTGTGGCAATCCACTATGTCGAGAGTGATGTAAGCCAAAATCCAAATCTTTCACACCCCAAAATTATACATTACGTAACATAAACAAAAAGATATTCATCACTCCAGATAACTTATAGCGGAGAACGCTGTTCTTTCTCCCACAGGGTCTTGAAGACGAGGAATACCCTCCATACTTCCTATGCCCATAGGTGGGGTATAAATGGAAGATATAGAATAAAGACGCAATTATTAAAATACAAAATAAAATAGGTAATCTACTAAAATCTTTGGCTGTGGTTTGATAAAGTTTTGACTATAACCTGTTCTTATTTCATAAGTTTTTTCAAATCTTAAATTCAACTGTTAAAGCATTGAGACCAAAATAAATTATATATTATGCTATGATTAATCTCACATAAGACATTGTATGGAGATGAAACGAAAAATAAAAGAAACGTAGGTACATAGTACATACGTAATTTACGGCATATTTTTCCAGATTAAAAGATTTCGCTGCTACCAGTTTTGATATTAACGCTTCTCGATTCTTCATCGGAGTCCTACCACCTTTAGATCAATTTATTTTTAAACTCGTTTACATCTTATTATTTGTTGACGTTATATTATATGTTTGTTTTTTTTTATATGTTCCGTGGTTTTATACCTAGACAGCCTGACTCTGGTCCATGAGGGTAAATTCTTTGTACTCTTAACATCACATATTTTATTATATAGCAACCGTTGGGTTTTAAAAGATAGGTACGCAGATTTTTGATAGAATTTCGTTCAGGTTTTCACAAACAATTTTAATGAAAATATCAACTCGGAGGGAATGAATAAAACATTGCAAGTAGGTTCTGCGAATTCCACCAAATTGCTATTTATCTTGATTAAACAAATGTCGAAATCCAGCTATGTTACAATATTTTATTTATCAATAAATAAATTAACACTTTTCTATACAAATGTGTCAGTATAGCCGACGGAACTTTTTTCCAGTCAACCGGTCCCGTCCAATCTGTGACGGGCCAACCCCGGGTAGAAATTTCAAGTGAAAAAAAAAACACTTAGAAAAACTCTAACCCGACCGTGAATGGAACCCGGGACCTCATGATCTGAAGTCCACGCCATTACCACTGTGCTACCGAGGTCGGCGATTATTTTATTTACCAATTCTAAGGCGGGACGATGTACGACGGGTCAGCTAGTTGTTGAATATAATATGCCGTAGCAAAAAATAATAGATCTTTCTGAAAAATTAAATTGAAATGGGCAGGATATAGAAATATGTGATCTAGTCATCTTTGAGACAAGCCTCTTGTCTTCAGAAGCTTCTCAAACATGCGACAACCAACGATGCTCCTATCATAATTTTTTCTCTACACTTCTCTGAACACTTATCGAGAAATGGTCGTAAATTAATGACTATCATATGGCATATCGGTATTGGCTTGTAACAATACAAGCCCATTTATAGGGTAAAGGAAATGGAATAAAGAGTCATAAAAGTTGACATCTACTGTCAAGTTTAATAATTAATATAACTAAAAAAAAATACAGCAACATGGATCTGCTCTATGATTAAAATATAAAATAGCATGGATATATTCTTATATAATAATCTTATATATAAATTCATGTATATACTTTACATACTTACCACTAGCTGTGATATACCCAGTGGCTGCCAAGGCTGTCTTGATTCCAAAGTATAAATTAAATTTTAAAATAAAGCTCGCATTAACGTACATAACTTTAATTGCAAACTGATGACTCCGTCCTTATATTTTTTAAATTTACGTTTAGAAGTCAATTTGACTAATTTGTCATCCCTTGGACCCACTCAATATACTTTAACATTTTGTTATCCCTTTGACCCACTGTGTCAACATTCAATATACAGAAAAGATAACAAAATGATTTGTGATTACGCAGTGGCTATGATACTATTTAAACAAACGGATAACGGGCAAGAACTTCAAATTTTCGAATTAAGTCGTGAGTGAAAAGTTGTATCTTAAATGAAAGAAAAAAACGAATTGAAACCATTTATATGCGTCCAGTCTCTATTTTTCACACTTAGTAACCACAACCACAGTAAAAAATCTATGTTTTGGAATAAAACAGAAAAAACATTATTTATTGAAAAAATCTATATTTTTAAACGAGTGCAGTGCTGAAAAAAAATCGTATTCTTCTTGGTATTTAGTACTCAACTCCTGTACATAGACGAATATGTAACAACTAATGACTCTAACAATTCATTACTGATGATTTTTAAATGGAACAAACCACTACGGGCTTACGACCGTCCGTCCTGTACACAGGTCTCCTTCATGTCTCTCGATCCCTTGCAATGCACTGTTGATAGTTTCGGCCGAGGGTGCTTGGTAGTAGTTCATTTTCACTCACGAATTATTCGTAGTAGCACAAATTGAAGACTCCTTATTTATTATTACATAAGCCTTGCAATGCAACCTGCATCCGCTGTGAGCCGGACAAGAGGCCAGAGCACTCCATAATCGAAGGTATGTTGAAAAGTTTTTAAAGCAAGAAACATTTATTCGAATAATCTAGGCAGTTAATGCATCATGAAAATAAACTATACCCTTCTTCTATTATCACAGCACTTCACTATTATTACAGCACTACGCTTGGTGTTAAAGTCATTTGAGAATATACCTACTCGAAAAATTCTTTAGTAATTAGTAGGTACCTACTAGTATAACTTCATAATTTTTTTATACATAGATATTATGTACCTATATCAAAAGCGAAACTTTATAGATAACCGAATTAGCCCAATATCTAACACGGTACACATTTCGTGTATAAAGTTTCGGGGAGAAACCACCTGGAAAAATGATGATCCCTCTGGGAATCTTACTTCCAACCTCTTGTTTATAAGTTGCTGGCGTCTAGATATTTAGACAACAGAGATCGAGGACCACTATATTTGAGAATGTGGAGTAATATATGATTTCTTGTTCCTCTATTGTAAGATTAATGATGTTTAATTAGTATACTCATGTGACGATGAAGTCCAGCTTTCTCACCGTATTATAAGCGTCCTGATGGCCGGCTACCTTCTGGGATCCCCTGCATCACCACCTTTTTAATTATGTTGTTATCCATGCTTTCGACATGATCCTTACATAACCTTTTTCCTTGCCTACTTCACATTTTGAAGTCGTTGAATCTCTTCATTGGAGCCTATCTCTTAGGGATCTCCCTACTATGGGTCGCAACGTTTTCATTTGTGGAAGTTCTAAGCAGCTGTTTTGTACGTACATTTTTTGGTCGCATGTCTGTCTTTTATATTATTCTGAGCTTTCTTTTCACCAACATGTGTTTGTTTCCCCTAAAGTGTCACTCAGGCAACTGGAGATAACTGCCGCTTTATTAGTCTGATCTTTTAATTTATTATATAGAACGCCCAAGCTGAAAGTCTCCACAAATAACGTATTTGAAATTCAAGACCTGTTCAATGAGCTTGTGGTTTACATACTTTACATCGAAAAGGCTGTCTGAATGTTGCTAGATGTTTTGTTTTCCCGATAATTTGTTTTAATAAAAACGTAAAGAAATTTTATATATTTAGATTAGGTCTGTGGTGGGTAGGTACGGGCCTGGCGTTCAGTGGCGTAGCGTGAAGTATTATAGCCTCATAATATACTCACAAATGATTGGCTACTGGTATTGAATGCTGCTACTTATATCGCGATACAGATATATCGGGTGCTATCAACTTATCGGATTAAAAACTCGTAATTTTTCAAGATTGGGTGCGCAGATTGACTTTTTGGTGTGGAATTTTAATGCTTACTTAATAATATGAAACACGCATACTTATATATTACTAGAGGTCCGCCCCAGCTTCGCACGGGTAGATAGATACTTAAAAATAATTTAGTTTTCATACAGATCCCTAACTTTTTCAAAATATTTTATATCATAATATGTTAATCTGGAATAATTGCATTGCAATGTATCGTGTCACGTCACTTTACCACCGTGACTACTTTGCGCGGTATTTCAACTAAACTTGACATCACTCCCCTCAGTCCCCTCTCCCGTATGCACTCTGCATCGGATAAGTTGAGATGATAAGAGACTATGCTTTTTTTCCAATACTCACATTTTTAAACTCGTGATAGCTTTCGAATGGAATGTCCGAATTGAATAATTCAAAAAGTTATACAAACATATTGAAGCAGACTTGAATATGAACTAATTTATTTGGAGTAATACCAAGATACCAATAAAGAGCCTTTTCTAGAGGTGACATTTTATTGATTTTTTTAAAATAAAAATCACTTATTGTGGCATAACTATAATTGTTAGACATATGCTGTCCCGATACTTTTTGTAAATAATGATGTCTTCTACAAAATTGTTGTACATTGTTTTATTCTATCATCATTAGTTTTCACAGCGTTCGCGATAAAAATAATATTTTAGGTAAATTTTTTACACCTTGGGTTACATTATTGAAGTTTTCGTAGGTTACCCATTTTTTTTGGAATTTAAATATAGCCTATGTTCACCGCCGATATTGTAGCTTCCCAAAAGTGAAAGAATTTTTCAAATCGGTTCAGTAGTTTTGGAGCCTATTCGATCCAAACAAACAAACAAACAAACAAACAAAAAATCAAATCTTTCCTCTTTATATTAGTATAGATATACGTACATACTCAGAAACATGTTATATTGATTTAAATAAAAAAAACTACTAATAATATTTCGAAATGAAATAGACACATTAAATGACGTATTTTGTATTGTTTTCTGAATGCGGATGTTTTTACGTAGATAATTTTTACGCTTAAGAAATTGATATGAAAGACTTACCTTGTTTTCATTAATTACGTTTAGGTAGATGATACGGCTAATGTCACACACGTATATATACCTACATTCTAAGCATTGTTTTTTACAGTAATTTCAACAAAAAGAAATAACGATCATTTGTTGCACTACAGCTGACGGGCGGAAATATTACAGGAACACAGGGGAAAACGAATTTGTTATTAATTTTTCTATTCTCCTCGCAAGTTTTCCATATTTTATTGCCGAAATACTCCGAGCTAACAAGGAGTACGACATATTATCAATACATACATACATACATACATTCTCCCTTTAAGCCCCCCCGCACACCGGAGGCCAGCCCGGAGGAGACAAATCCGCAGCAAACCCAACCTGCACGAAACCAACCCTCTAGTTCGATCGAAGCAATCAAACCAAAAAGCCGGCCCCACACAAATCAAGCCAGCCGCAGATCCGCCCCAAACCAACCCGCAATGCAGGGGGCCTAAACCCCACTTAGGGGCATAGGGAGGCATCAAGAGCTCTCCATTGCGCTCGAAGGCGTCCGAGGCTTATGGTGCCTTTTCTGACCGGTTGAGGTTTAAGGACATGAGGTGGTCAAGCTCACGGTCCCGATCTAATTTTTCGATTTCCTGCCTCTTACAGGATGCTCGAAAAACCAGCAAAAAGAGCAGAGGTGCTATTCTTAGCCGGCAACCCCACGGCAATTATCAATACTGCGTTTATTATTTAGCTATTTATTTTTAGTAGTATAAAAATAAAGAACCTAAATGGCTTTATATAAGTACAAATTAAAACAATATTGCATTCAAAATAAAAGATGAATATTGAAAAATTCTCCCTCCGAGGCTTATGATCCCTTTTCTGACCGGTTGAGGTTTAAGGATCTGATTTTTCGATTTTCAGCCTCTTACAGGATGCTCTAAAAACCAGCTAAAAGAGCAGAGGTGCTATTCTTAGCCGGCAACCCCAAGGCATATAAGCCTCGGACGCCTTCGAGCGCAATGGAGAGCTCTTGATGCCTCCCTATGCTCCTAAGTGGGGTTTAGGCCCCTCGCATTGCGGGTTGGTTTGGAGGGGATCCGCGGCGAACTTGATATGTGTGGCTTTTTGGTTTGATTGCTTCGATCGAACTAGAGGGTCGGTTTCGTGCGGGACGGGTTTGCTTCGGATTTGTCTTCTCCGGGATAAGAAATGATATAAAATTAAAGTCAGTATGGAACGGATTTTCTTCAACGCCATCGCCATCTATGGAAAATTATATAACAACATAATTATTGTTTATCTGACAACCATTGAAATTAAAAAAATGATACGAACGAAGATTTTTGATGGTTCTTTTTCAAGCTTTCAGAAATGATTTCTCATTTAACATTCAAACATATTTTAAATCTATTTTTCTGTAAATCACAAATTCGAAATCAATGTTCATAGTAAAGACTACAGGACAACGTCTGTTGGGAAAGCTAGTTAATAATATAATCTACTCGTACAAAGAACTTAAACTTTGTATTTGCATTCGCATCAAAATAATGTTAATAACTATATTAATTTATTTATAATATACGAATGCACATTCGTCAAGATGTTGACCTAAAATTTATTAAGCATTCATTTTGTAGCGGTTCGAAATAATAATAATAAGTTGGTAATTTAATAAATCTTCATACAATGGAACGGGTCTCATTAATAAAATAAATTAAATAAAAAAGAAAAAAAGAATGTGCGCATGTCGCTAATTGAATGTTTAAAATGGATCCTTGACCCAGTGAACATAAATAGTTGCTGTCAAGGAACCGAAGGAGTACTAATGTTACACTACGCCAATATTAGGTGGATAAATCATTACTAAAGAAAACATACTGTGTCATTATTATTATTCATTTTTTTCGTACGCCGCGACCAGATATTTGATCCAAATTACAGTGGAATTCAATACCGAGTTGACCCAATAATAAAGATGTGTGAATTGCTTCTCATTTGGGGCAAACTACTTGACGGCTTCAATACAACACCACAGTCATTATTCGCATTGATTATTACTGAAGCTTTCCCGACAAACGTCGTCCTGTCTCTACGAATATTAATTTACAACTTTTATCTCTAAAACAATGCAAAAATAATTCGATTGAGTTAAGCTAATAAAATAATAACATTAAACTATTTCTGAAACATCCATATTTCATTCGTATTCAAAGCTCTGGCGGGAACAACTTGAGAATAATGCGCTCGCGCACACATCCTACCTCGCCTATTACCAACACGAATGTGCCCGACAATATTGTTGACTTTGTATGAAAATTTTCTAACGCTCGAATCGGTGCGGTGGAGTAAGTGGGATGGGCTACTGTAGGAGCATATGCGAGAATGAGAGGGAACTACCCGCGATGGCGTAGGCGCGTCATTGGTAACCGTTCCATACAAACTTAAATATTGTATTTTTCATCATTTCTTATCCAGTTTTTAAACATTTTATTAGTTATTCTGTTATCCGGAGCGGAGAAGAATCCAATAAATCAAACATCAGAAGAATCTGTTGAGACGATCCCGACTTTAATTTATATTAGAGATTAATCATTAAAAATCTACTTGTTGTATACGTGGGATTTTTCGACATGTCGAGAATTCTCATGATTAGGAGTTTCGGAGACTTTAACATTACCACCTAATAGCGAACGTTGTTAACGTAAAGTGATCACACTAAGCCAGCCTTCGAAATAACAGTAGAAGACGGTCGTAAGCCCGTAGTGGTTTGTTCCATTTAAAAATCGAACATCAGTAATGAATTGTAAGTCATTAATTATTTTTAGGTACATATTCGCTATGGATATTGAATTCGTTTTTTTATAATGGTAAATGAATTAAAAAATATAATTCCCACAGATGCATCTGTTTATCACTTAGAAGGTTACCTACGTTAACTTTTCATAAAATTTCTAATGTTTCACGCAATATTTTTAAATTTTTCTTTCTAAATAAGAAACTTCTGCTGACAATCGCAAATACCCATTACAAAAAAATAATTAGCGAAATTGGTCCAGAATGCTATGATGCTGGAATTAAATTTCAAAATCTTGAGAGTCTTGAGGATATCTGTACCATTCCTTTAAAGAAGAAAATTTAAAATATTAATGACATCGGTACCTACTTCCAATATTTTGCAATGCATTCTGAAATTCATGTTATCTGCATAATACCCATTCTGTCTTTGTTTCAGAACGGATTTGTGGAATGCGCGCAGGAGCAGTGTCCAGATGTGAAAAATTGCTTCGTACAAATGCCCAGAGAGGGATGCTGCGTCAAATGCAAAGGTATGTTCATAATTATTATGTTCATAAACGTGTGTAAGTAGTTCATCATGCACACAAAATATGACGCATGTGTAAATTTATAAGTGAACATAAAAAGGACCCAAGTGCAAACTGTAACAAACTTTAATGCGATATTTTATTTTATTCTTCATGCAATCAATAATTAACACATGCGTCATTTTTTTGTGTGCAACGACGTATGCTACTTTGCATGGCCAGCAGCCCTATTCACGAAAAAGTTTGAATCGAACTTCGAACTAAACTTAGACTTAAACTTTTCTGAAAACTTTTCTAAATATCTAGTCATATAAGTAGTCTGTGATCTGTCAGATTTACTCCGACTTTTCCAACTTATTGAGCTGTCAAAAATTCTGTCTGTTAGATATGTACATTTCGCCCATCTAAATTTCCTTTTCAGCCTTTATAATTGATTTATTCCGTATTTACAAGCCACATATGCGTGTTTATTTGTAATAATATTATTTTATTATGAATAAAGTTGGAAAAGTCGGAGTAAATCTGACAGGTAGTAAATCTGACAGATCACAGACTACTTATATGACTAGATATTTAGAAAAGTTTTCAGAAAAGTTTAAGTCTAAGTTTAGTTCGAAGTTCGATTCAAACTTTTTCGTGAATAGGGCTGCAGGTCGCTGACATGTCTTTGTGGAATTTACATTTACCCATGTCAGCAAAAAGACTACATAAAATACTCCCAAATCTCATCAACAAATTTCAAATGAGTTCTGTCGCAAGTTTAATTTTTGTGCATCAGTTACTTTTTTTTTTACCCATCACGCCGTGTCCCGTAAGGGGCAGGCAGAGAGAACGGACCTCCACTCTTTTCTATCCAAGCATACTGTACTTCTTTCGCTTCTTCCACCGACATAACGTTTCTCATACACCCTCTCCTATTTCTCTTACTTCTTACCTGGCCTTCCTTGAGGACGGAATCAGTTACTGGTAATGTGTAATTATTGTCTTTTTATAAAATTAAGCTCTCGAATTGAATTTTCGGTAAATTTATTACACATTATAAATTTTAGAATAATAATTATTTCGTTCCTACAATAATTTGTTAATAATTTCCTTTAAAAAATAAAAAAAATATAATAAGAGTTCCTATTAATAGATTAATATTTTCTTTAAGTTTCCATGAATATATTTTTAAATATATTTCAATTATTTTTATAGGAGTTCAAGATAAATAATTAAATGGGGGCTCAATTCTTCCGTTATTGAACGAACAGCCGCAAAATAAGAATAATAATAACATGACTTTTCCTATTGTTTGTATTGTTTGTTAATAAAGTTCAAATAAAAGATTGTACCTATAAATTTTCTACAAACTTTTATTATCCTGACTAGTTTTGTACGCATACGTCCTACATGGTCACAGGAGAACTTAGAAAAGTTTCTTAGTCTCCTGTGACCATGTAGGACGTGTGCGTACGAAACTAGTCAGGATAATAAAAGTTTGTGGAAAATTTATAGTTACAATCTTTTATTTGAACTTTATTAACAAATAAACTCCACCAAGAACAAGAGATGCATGTTCATCTAGTAAATTTTACTATTGTTTGTTTTCAGGTTGTTTTTACAAAGGAGTATACCACAGCAGTAACAGCGAATGGACCGAACCAGGAGACCCTTGCAGGGTGTTCAGATGCGAGGCGGGAGTGGTGACGGAGACCACAGTCCACTGCTACATTCCTTGCGACAACCCTAAGCCGCCTCCTCCCGGACAGTGCTGTCCTTCTTGTCTCGGTAAGTCCTAATAATACAATATAGGTACCTCCATGTATTCACAAAGACAATGCCTTGTTCTCTTCCACATCACGACTCACGAAGAATGGAATCCCTTTATTAAAAACAACATCCATTTGTTGACTTACCTGTATCAGTTTTTGGCCACCCTGGAATAAATCCCAAGCTGATTGATTTTACCTTAATATATTTTAGTTAAAAAACTTTAAGATCCAGTTTTATGTCGATTGATGATGTAATTTATTTATTATTATTTATGATGAGATTTTAAGGATTAATATTTCGACAGATTTTTACTGGAGTATTTGATTTAATGTTTATTTTTGTCTTTCCTAAATCATTGGAACTCGATACTAAAATTATTTTATTAATTTGCCAAAGTTTACCAAGCCTTTTCTGTATTTTCACTTAAATAAACTTTCGATTGAAAGTTTTAAATCATTTTAATATGAAACACGGTTTCTCTCACACTCCTACGAGTTATTTATGAATGATAAAAAAACACGTAAGGTCCGGTACTAGCTTGCGCCGAGAACTTGTAACATTGCATCATTTTAATCAAAAGTGTGTAGACTGTAGAGTGTAGATAAGTGGTTTGCAAATTGAAAGCGTGTATCCTTTTGATAAATTGATGCAATGTTACGACATGTTCGCGGCGCAAGCGAGTAACGGGCCTTAGACAGATTGCATGTATTGTTCATTTGGTGCACATAGTCACTGACAGTACAAGTGGTAGCCATTGACAGATTAGGATGTAGAAGATTATTAGAGGCAGCTGAGACCCACAACGGGTTGTAAAGCTGATGATAATGATGAACAAGCTGAAATCATCAGTTTTTAAACGTTTTTCAACCGTTTTAGCAAACTCAGTTTTCGCGTTCATTATGGGACACTAACAGATCCAGAAAATAATCGCTTATTATGAGTATATTGGTACTTTTTGACACAATATTCCTCATGCAACGTATCACCTTTCAAACGAGATAACCAATTTATTTTATGAACTCTTGGAACGCATACCGCGAGAAAATAACGTTGTTTCATTCAAAATAATTAGAGTCATGTGTACATTTACACATTCATTCAAAATTAGGGACTTGTGTGAAAAATTCAATAAGTTATTGCACAATATAAATGTGTAAATTTTGAATTCACAAAATAAGACTTGTGTGAAAAATTTAATAAAATTGAGTGTGATAAGTACATAATAATTACGTTTTCCACACAAAATAAGAGTCACGTGTTAAACATTACTTTAATATTTTTTTTAACACATAATTATTGTATATAAAATACCTAGAATCTTCCACTCAACTTCCTTAAATCTAAATTTGAGATGACTATTCAATGTTTACATTACTCATATTTTGTGTGAAACGAGTCTTATTATGAGAGCAGTCCGAGAATCCCAGTCCATCCCAACCCAGTCACGAAGGTCATTATATTATTTTTATTAATTTCATACAAGTCAGCTCAAAAACTTCACCGGGATTGTTTACTTAACAGTAAATTAAATTCGTTTGACTACAACTAGTGGTACAATCCTATATACAATTTTAATTTAATAATAATTAAGAAAAACGAATATTTATTTATAAAAATACAGTCATTATGTAGTATGAAGTGGTTGGTAGCCCAGCGGTTATGACGCCGATTTTCGTACTGGAGGTCATGGGTTCTATCTCGACCTGGTGCCGACATTCTTTCACGACACAAACTTTGAGTAGCTTACGGTGAAAGGGTCAGAGTGTATTTGTGTTCACTTCGAGTGAGCAGATTCATTTTACATTTTTATCTATGCAATTTGGTTGGGTTTTTTTTGCGATTTTTAGTATCAAATCGTGTTTATGATTACAATACTACTTATTATTTGTTGAATTTTTGTTTTACAATATCAATTAATTTTTTTTTTCATTTATAAAACTAAGGGTCTCGTTTCAAAGGTCGTTATTTTGATGGATAAGATCAAACTTATTCGTTCATTTCATCACTTCAAGTACCTATTTTCCCAAAATCACTCGATATCGGGTGGAAGGCCTCAAAAAAAAAAAAAAGTACCTATTCTAATTATTTACATACAATTTAAGGCGTATTTTTAAAATCATCGCATAATTATAAAAATCGTATTTTAAATCTGTTTTCTCTGTTCAAAATTATATTTTAACATTATTCGTTACCTAGATAATATGAAGATTAAGATAAAGGAGACGTGTGTAAATATGAGTTTTGACTGTGTTTATAAATCAAATAAATTTAATAGTTTTTTTTATATTGCATGTTGGACGAGTTGAGATACGCCTTCGCTCTTTCGTATACCAAGGTGGTCTAACGATTTTGTTAAGTTAATATTTTTATTTTTGATGATGCATAATGACATGTTAGGGGGCCTAGCGGACCCTTTGTGGTCGCGCAGGGAACCCTGGCGGGCGCGTTGAAGGTTCCCAGCCTGCCTACCCGCATAATTGAGGGGGCCGAGCGGTTTGTTTCTTGGTGTTTTTATGTTATTTTCTCAATTATCTCCTGACATCTTCATTATTGAATCCGTTCCTTCTTCCTTTAACATCCAACCAACACACCAATTACTCTAACAAGATAATATTATTTTATTTCTTAACAATCCGAATCTAGCAGAAAAAGGGATCTCGTTGAATACCCATCCAATTATGATTTATTTACTTAAAAAAACATTCCCATATTTTTTTGCTTGTTAACGAATAAAATGATTGAAAAAGTTGACTTTTTGGGTTTTTGTATTTAATCATAAAAAATGTGTTATACTATAATACCAGTGTTTTTTTTTTCAAATAATGTTGCAAATCGTCAAGAAATGATTCTTGATGATCATTTTAGCTATTTGATTTGTTATTATAAGTGAAATATTTTTCTAGTGAAATTAAAATATTGTATAATATAGACTCGTAGAGAAATAGAGCTGGGTCGGCTGGATTGACGTATTTCTATGAATCTTTTACCTGTTAAATCGCTTTTTGCTGTTTGAACCCCACTTTGCAAGTTCCTTATTGTATCAAATCCTATCCCATCCTAATCAAACTCTATCGATGGAAGCAATTTTTTTCCTAGAACGAATGTCTCGATCCCATAGAACAGCACCGGGAATCGGGAATACGCACGCCTCTAACGTTTTTTCTTCAGGTAACTCAAAGAGCAATGGAGAGGAGGATGTTGAATATTTTACTTAGGGACCGAAAACAAAATGTTTGTATAAGGGAAATGACCAAGGGAACAGATATGGCTCAAAAAATCGAGGAACAGAAGTGGAGCTGGGCATCAGGTCATATGGCATGTTTGTCTGATGGTATGTGGATGAAGATGGTGCTGGACTGGAGGCCTAGAACTGGACGCAGAAGCGTTAGTAGGCCCCAGACAAGATAGTTCGACGACAGTTAAAGCGGGCTTGCACTCTGAAAGGGAGTCGCATCCGGTAGAGAGTTATGGAAGTCCAAGAAGGCGGCCTTTGTCCAATATTGGAAGAAGGCTTAAGTAATTAAGTATGATAGGAACAATTAATTGCGAATTAACTATCGTCGAACTATTAAATAAATAGTAATACATTTTTTAATAAAATTTCAAGTTTTTATCCCTGATTTATTTTGCCACTATGATGGTTCTTTATCGAGTAGTAAAATGTTCAAAACAATAATTACTCTCTCCAAGGCATTTTTTTAATTGAATCTGTGCTCACTTAAAGTGCACACAAATACAATCTTCGACTCTTTCACAGTAAGCTACTTAAAGCTTGTGTCGTGAAAGAGTCGAAGATGGTCGACACCTGGGATCGAACTCATGACCTCCACACGAAACATTACAAAAGCCGGCGTTATAACCGCTAGTCTACCAACCACTTCTTTACTACTACTTTTTAATTAGAGCAATATTACAATTTTTATTCTGATTCCGTTCATACGTGTCTAAACAAAAGGATAATGTGTATATTTTACATTAACGACATCACCGAGATTGTCAAAACAAAATATCTCGTAAACTCGAAACATCAGATAATTGTTTGACTCGGGATATGTTATATGAATCCAAAACGATAAACGATTCCTGAGAATCTCGAGGGACCTTCCATCGCTAATAGATTATTATTATTATTTATAAATTATGGTGACATGGGTTTATTGTTTTAAAAGCATAACGTTGTCAGTGGTCACTTTAATATGAACAATAAAAAAAAAAGAATTGGGATATCAGCGCTAGTATGCGGCTGTGGGCTGTCATAAATCAATGTTAATGAAGGACCCGCGGCTCTGGGAGATTCAATGAACTCTGGACCAGGACCGGGACCAGGTACCCACCTGGGACCATCTCTCAATGGGAAAATATTATTAATAATGACTCTCTTAATGATAATCAATATCATTCCACGTTGCTCCTCTCTACTCCATCTTATCTCCATGTAACGCTTGCATCTATCTTGCGTTACTTGTAATGGTGGCTTTACACCAAAACGAGCAAATTCTCATTATTCCATCAGTTTTTTTTTAATAAAATGAATTTGTGTTCTCTGCACTCGTCTGCACAGTAAGCTAATGAAAGCTTGTGTCGTGAAAGAGGAAGATGATCGTCATCTGGGATCGAACCCATGACCTCCGCACGAAACAGTGCGAAACCGGCTTCGTAACCGCTAGTCTACCAACCACTTCTCTTATTGTTGCTATATAAACAGACATAGGTATTTCGTTGCTCTATCTTCGATCGTCATGATTCTGCAGAATGCTCGATCGTTTGGTATAAATGGCAAATGCGCGTTGCTTTCTGTCATATTTGAACAACTTCACTGCGCGAAACGTTTTTTTCAAGCGTACTAGAGCGACTTGCACATCATATTGATAACTATTTATTCGCAATCCGCTAATAGTTAAATACGGTTAGCAGAATAAATGAGTTTACTTGACGAATGTTTTTGGTATTGATTCTTGATCGTTAATGATTTATTTTCATAGCAGATTGAAATTTGTCTTGCTTTTTTTACGACTTCAAACAATGATTTATTTTCAAAAGATGGCTATCTGTTTTACTCAAATTTTACGGTAGCCGGTAAATTCATCGCGAACAATTCATCGTCAGTACAATTCTTCGCGAGTACATTTAGAATGCAATTTGATTCCGGGTTCTGGGTTTTTGTATATAAATCTGTTATTATTTTTGGTAAGACTTCAGTTTAGTCTAATGATTTCGAGGTTATTTTATATACGATTTCTATAGGTAAGGTTAAGGCTAGAACGTAGTTGAAAAGAAATGAAAAGTTAAGGTGGAACCCCCATACCTCTTTGGACACCTCCCCGAGTGATAACACGGTGAATACGGTAATTCTCCAGCGTATGTCAAAATCGCCGCCATGTTTAATTTATAGGAGTGAAGCTGCACTTTATTTTTAGGTCATAAACAATTTGACAGTTTACAATATAGATTGATGAATTGTTCGCGATGAATTGTACCCACGACGAATTGTACCTGCGATGAATTTTCCCAGACCCAAATTTTACTATGAAGATCCAATTATTTTAGAAATTTATTAACAGCTTTTTAAATATGTTCGAGAAAATTCAGTAGTTTGTCTAACATTATTACCTACAATTATAATTGCAACCTTCAGCGACGATAAAAATGTATAACCGTCTTGCTTTAAGTTGTTTAAGAACAACTAGGTAGGTACTTATTAGGTACCTAACTATGTCAGAAATTATTTATTACCTACCAGAGTTGGGCTAAAATAATTGGAAATTCACGAACTTTATACTCTAGTATTTTTAGGTTTAAAAAGTAACTACCTACTTACATCTTCATGTGTTTTTTAGCTTTTCGGGTTGCTCATTTTTCGTAAAATATACGTTACGTAGGTACCTACACATTTATATGCCTTTTTCCATGTTTTCTCAGTTGTGATAATTTCTATTCCTCTTGTAGGGTAGGTGTAATAATATATTCCATCTATTCTAACCGTCGCCGCAACGGGTTTGTAAATTTTTCAAAAATGTAGTACCTAATAAAATAATGTAAATATGTATAGTTATGACATAGGTACCTACCTAAATGGTCGTGTTGAAGTTAGATATGATTGTATAGGAATGGCTGTATGCGTGATGCGGTATGCCGACAGAATGTCTGGTTTCCACGACAGAACCTTTTTAGTAACACTGTATAATATCTTCATACTATAACTACTTTATCTACATACTACATTATGAATACTAAGTGGTGTACATATATCAGCTTTACATACATGCCTTCGTACATAATATTATGAAGTGGGTACACTTATTCGGATGTAAAATTTTCGCCAAATTGGTTTGGATATTGTCTCGTCTGGCCCAAATAAAATTATTTGAAAATTTTTGTATGCTTTCTTCTTTTTCTGAACCTCTATGAGGCTTTCTCGGTTTGAACCGTGATAATTTTCATATTTTTGGTAAAAGAGACTTTTGTTCTCTTATAGGATAAGGACAACGTCATCATGAAACTTCCACAGCTCCCTATCCCGCTTCAACCACATCCATCCACCTCGGACACTCTTCTCATGTCATCAAACCACCTTGCCTGAGGCCTGCCAACAAATCCTCCATTCTCACACGCTACTCAAAGAATTTTTCTGGTGCATCTGCTGTCGGTCACTCTGCCCGCATCACCAGCCAAACCATACTTTGTTTGGTAACCCCTTTGAGAAGAAATAATACTAGAGAAATAATGTGCTTCTGCGCATGGTCCCAACATGTACCACGTGACTGCTGTTAAACTCATAGAAACTGTGATGTTTGTCGGTTGCGGTGTGTGACGTCCTATTTTTTTTTGATATTTTAGGATTAACACAAGAGGAAATTTATGTTTTAAACATATAATCAGGTAAAGGAAGTAGCTATGGGCTTTGTGTTGTCTTGTGCTTGTTGATGAGAGTAAAAATAAATACACTCTTAATACATACACATACATACTCCCTTTAAGCCTCCCCGCATACCGCAAGCCAGCCCGGAGGAGACCAATCCGCAGCAAACTGGACCAGCACGAAACCGACCTTCTAGCACGATTGAAGCAATCAAACCGAAAAGCCGGCCCCACACAAATCAAGCCCGCCGCGGATCCCCCCCAAACCAAACCACAATGCGGGAGGCCTAAGCCCCACTCAGGAGCATAAGGAGGCACAAGAGCTCTCCATTGCGCTCGAAGGCGTCCGAGGCTCATTGTGCCTTTTCTGACCGATTAGGGTTTAACGACGCGAGGTGGTCAACCTCACGTTCCCTATCTGATTTTTCGATTTCCTGCCTCATACAGGATGCTCGAAAAACCAGCAAAAAGAGCAGAGGTGCTATTCTTAGCCGACAACAAGGTCGTCGACAGCCCGGGGCCTAGGGGGGGGGGGCAATTTGACCCATTCATAGGCTATTTTCTATATGGAGGATGAGGAAAATATGAATTGCCTACATTTTTAAATGTCTAGGGGGGGGGGCTGCCCCCCTACCCCCCCCCTTGGCGTCGCCCTTGGCCGACAATATTAAACAGTTCTATAATAATATTTGTACTAGTTGATAACCCATTGATTCATGGTTCGGTGTGTCACAGATAATTCATTTCATTTTTTTTTCAGTTAAAGTTAGTTTTCAAAGCCACATGCATCAAAGAGATTTCTCTTTGATTAGTTGAAGTAAAATTAAGAATTCAGGATAAACGACAATTCATCGATCGCTGGCCATGCCAGTTCTCCCCTTCTTTCAATTTTCACTTCTTGGTTATAGAACTATATAAAACCATAATACGGCCGGTCCTCGGAGACCTGGGTATTGAATAAGCAATACCAAGACAGATTGGACGGAAAATCATAGGGCCACTCAGAGACGGAAAACAAAAGCGAATCAAGAATACCACTGATCTACCTCACACCAACGTTTGAAGTCGCATCAGACTTTCTATCCAGTGGCTGCTCTTTTCACACCGATAATTACAGAGTTTAGAGTAAAGTTTTTGATCGTGATTTGGGAAGCTGATGTCTAACAATATTCAAGACCAAATGCAAGAACGTTGCAGAAAAAGTCCAAAATGAGTACCTAGAGGATTAGATTTCAGTTGTTTTGTATAACAATGTGATTTGATTTTCATAGTCGTCGATTTTTGATAGACATACATTATTCCTATAGGATCAATATTAAAAGATATAAGAAGCTATATTTTTAAAACAATTAATATTCTGAAGATGAAAATCAATACGGGTATCAGCTAGTAATAAATATAACTCATCTACATAAGGATAACATGATTCATAATCTGAGTCACAAATTGAAAGCCCCCATTGGTTTGTTTGTTTATTCGATTTTTTACATCGTTGATTTGACCGTGACGATATTGTTATGTTACCAAAACAATTTAATAAAACCGCTGTTGCTTCATTGTCTTCAGATTTAATAGAAAAGATAAGGGGATCACCTGTTTTCAAAGGCAACCACCTGGATAATCCGATCCATTCTTGGTTCTGCCTCGGGCCCAGTTACCTTAGGGGGGTCCCGAACCACAAAACGCTCTCCTCGCCCGCTGAGTGTAGGGATACCATTATTTTTAAATTAGTTTTTTAATTTTTCGTGTCATGTTTTTTTGGTGAAAACGTTGTAAGTACAATAATATGTAATTTTAGTTTTATTCAAAAATATTACCTCACTGAAATATGAAACAAGCATACAACGATTTCTTAAAAGCTATGAAATATTAATTAGTCTTTAATGAAATGGCTCATTTAGTAACATTTAACTTCATCATCTTCTCTCTTAAAAGTGCAAATGCATTCTCGAGAAAGTGATTTAGAACAATATGTAAAAAAAAAAACGTTTTTTTTTAATAATACATGAAAGCACTCCGAAGTTAATGTTTTTTAAAGTGAGAAAAAAGAAAGGATAGCATTTTTCTCATGGCTCATTTAGTAACATTTAACTTCATCATCTTCTCTCTTAAAAGTGCAAATGCATTCTCGAGAAAGTGATTTAGAACAATATGTAAAAAAAAAACGTTTTTTTTTAATAATACATGAAAGCACTCCGAAGTTAATGTTTTTTAAAGTGAGAAAAAAGAAAGGATAGCATTTTTGGTATTTTGAAATATTTAATGTCTTCTAACTAAATTCTAAATTTCACCCATCTGCTTTTTTATCTTATTTGCTCTGCTTTTTTTGCGATCTTCAATCGCTCCCTATTCTGCAGAAGAGATTACCTAATCTTTTCATGGCAAACAAAAAGGGTAGAATTCATTAGTTATCTAGGGTTGACATTCTAACTAGACTCCAAATACGAGTTCTGCTCAAAAGTAGATTTAACAAAACTAGGTATTCATATTAAAAATTAGTGCTCGAATAGTGAAATTATACTTGCAAATGTTTGTTAGTTCCACAGAATATGGTCACACGGCGAAAATCAAACAAAGCATTTTCTCAGGAGTGGTCCTCATTGATTCTCCTATAAATTTTGATCACTAAACAATGCTCCCGCCGGTTGAAAGGGGCCGACTCGTTGTAATTAAGATACACAGCAGTAAGAAGAAAAAATATCCTCAGACGTATTAGCTGGGCGCTCCTCAACCCATCAAATGCTTTACAAACTTTTATAGCCTTCTTTTTCAAACGTATTTTCTAACGTTTCAAAATGTCGCTTAAGACGAATAATTTTTAATTTTAACTAGTTTACCTGACAGGCGTTTTCTTTTAGTCCTTACTATGAATATTGATATCGAATTTATACAAAAAAATACGTTTAAAAAAATATGTTTAAATGTTAATTTTTTTTTCTGAAAACTTGAATGAAATTCTATCAAAAATCTGCATACCAATGTTTTGAAACTCAATGGTTGCCATGTAAATAAAAACTGTGTTGTTATGGAATTTTTCACAGTTGATGTTTTTGTCAGTAAATCCGTTCTATACTTACTTTAATATTATATTTTATATTATTTGCTATCCATTTTTTCGAATTTTTAATAATTATTCTCTTATCTGAAGCGGAGAAGAATCCAATAAACCAAGCACCATAAAAATCAGTTCAGACGATCTCGAGCTATAAGTGTTCGCACTAACCCAACTTAATTTTATATTATAGATATGCTTAATACAGTTAATAATTAGACAGGAAATATAATAACATGTAGACAGTCATAGCATGTGTGCTGTGTCATCAGTTATACGTGTTGATTAGTATCAATAGTGGTCAAATCCAAAAATTACTTTTTGTGGTTATATTTATATTTTCTTGTATATATAGTAAAGGTGAAATATGATAATTAACAAAATCTGCCAAATCCACAGAAAAAACGACTAAATAAAAACAAAAGTCATATTTTCAGATATTTGGTATCAATATCAGTCAAATACATTACAACCGAACTGATCGGTTTTGAAACTCATTACCGATCTCAATTTCAACCGTCAATACTTTCAATACTTGAATAATAAATCTTTCTTTATACGATTTTTTTCGTATGGCAATGCCAAATTTAAAATAGGCCTTCGTGGAACTATTTTTATGCATAGAAACAAAAAAACGTGTGATAATGCCATCGATATTAAAATTGAAATTGGATCGGTAAATTGTGATTGAAATGAAGAGTAACGGCTCAGAAGCTCCCGTAAGGGATTAGGCATTTTCCTATTTAAAATTATTTGTACAAATTTTCGTTGACATTTATTACCTATCACTACGGCCTTGATGTTTTTCATTTGTCAAAAATCAACTTTATTTAGTTTAAAAAAATCCCCACATCCATAATTAAACAGGGTCAAATCCAGACCAAAATAACAAAAATGGTTCAATCCAAATTTTTAATAATTGCAGTAGGTACCTACATATTTTTTCTGCACTATAAATATTTTAATTTCGAGTGTCGTTGAAAATAATTATTTTTACTATGTAATGTGTAATAGCACCTACACTGTTTATATCTCTTTAATGTTTATTTAACAATCGTGTTAAATGGAGTTGACCATTTTTGTTAGTAATCGACTCAATACGACTGTTTTGCGCCGAGATAAGTTATGAGACCATTGTCTTTTTATTTTAAAGATCAGATTATTAAATATTAAAATGTGTCATTATATTTATTGGCTCCTAGCCGTAATAAAACAGACAACGGCTGTGGTTCGCTTCCATTGATGAATTCGCCACGGTTCACTTTTTTAACGATCCCATAATTATTATTGAAATGTTGAAATAATAAATTCTAACAGTTGCTTTGTTTCTACTGAAACTTTAATTAGTAATAAATCAGGATATTATATTGTGTTGTTATTGTTGTCCGATATGGTAAAATTAATTATGAGCAAAGCGCGGCTAAACAAAGCAAAATGTATTAAAATATTCAAGACAATCGTAGTAATAAATACTGCAAATGACTGCTATAATATAGATTAGCAATTACTTTTTAGCACAAAATATCGAAATAATACATTGAATGTTGATTACCTACGTGTAATTTTGCTTATTTCATGAAATCGGCAATGAAAAATACACGTTTTAGGTATTTTGCCTATTTCATGAAATCGGCAATAAAAAATACGCGTATTATTAGGTATTTGTCCATATAGTGAAAATGGAGAGATGACCTGTTGAAGTTTGCGAATGGGAAATGGATGCAGAAGGTGCAGGATAGACGGGAGTGGAAGAACATGGAGGAGGCCCACGTTCAGGTGTGGATGGTTCAAGGCTGAGTGAAGAAGAAGAAGATCTAAATTACGAATTGGGTAGTTGAAAAGTAGTTGAACTACATACGAACTGAACACGAATATTAATTAAAAAAAAAACAAGAACACTAGACTGTATTTCAAGTAAGCATTGTGTTTTAAAAGTAATTACCTAATGAAAATATTAGGTTTCTACCTATAGAGTTGAAATTTTGGATGAATTACATCCAATAGGCAGTTACACAAATTCAATGTAGTACGAATCTAAAGGGTAACTATTTTACATGATAAATTATTATGTTGTCTAATCATAAAGCTCGCTCATTAACGTGAATTGCGCGCAATATTAATAATTATTGTTAAGAATCAGCGCACTGTGATTTTAATATTGTTTGCAATAATTACGTTTGAATAGGGACATATTTATTGATTTTCGGTCCATTTGCGCTGATTTTGTAATGATTATTATATTAATGATTCTGCGCCACACTTTGTATGCTTCGTTAATTATTACGTCTTGTCATAATTCACTAACTGATTACGCAAACTGAAACATTATCAGGCTATTGAAATGTTCACAACTGTTTTAGCGAACACGACAGTTTTATCTTTGTTCAAACGGTGAAACGGTACGTGTTGTGTTATTCAAATCGCTCACTTCTGAAATTGAGATGACTGAAAAATGTCGGATTTGTTACACAATTTACCTATATGTAACTTGAGAACGGCTGAACCGATTTTTATGGTGTTTAGTTTGTTGGATTCGTAAAAAATAAGTGCGAAGATTTTTGATAGAATTTGAATTTGATTGATTTTTGATAGAAGCTTTCAGGAATAATTTTTTGACATTCAAACATATTATTTTAAACGCTTTTTTTGTATAAATTACAAATTCGAAATAATATTCATAGTAAGGACTACAAGACAACGTCTGTCGGGAAAGCTAGATTAGGTAATATAATATAAGACCGCCTTAAAAACGGATATATGAATATCCTGGAGCCATCTGTGTCAGTGTGGACTAATCAAACATTTGTTTGCTAAAAAGGTTCTCATAAATTCCAACAGATTTCTCATTTCGCCGATTTTTCAACTTTTTGGTAGTTCAAACACCCAGCTGGTGATCGAAGGTTTAGGTAGATAGATTGAAAGTTTGAGAATATTTGATACGTTGTATATAATAAAGGAATGAGGAACACCAGCCTGGCTGGTCTCTCACAGGTGTGCATCTTCCTCTCCCCGGAGACTGCTTCCTTCCCTTCCCTTTCCTCCTGCAGGGTTTATTATTTCTTTGTTTTAATGATACGCCGGAGACCCAATGACGCTCATCCACAATTCGCTAATGGAACCTCGACTTTGGAATTTTATATACATAATATATCTGCTCTTATTGGTAGTCATGCCCAAAACTATACAGGGTGTTTGGTAGAACGTTAGACTGATACACACAGTGTATAGAAGATACCATCTGGAACATCTTGATATACATACATATCTATTATATAGAGTGCTCTGAATTTTTAAGGTATAAGTACTTCAAAACTTCAGTTGAATCAATCATCTAAATTAAAAATGGCGGTGTGTTCAGTTTGAAGAAGCAAATGAAAACTTTTTATGTTGTTGATATAGTTGGATATATTACGTAGGTACTCAATAGTATCTAATAAACATTTAAGTCTTTATCTGAGACAGTAAACTGAGTTCGGGAGATTCTTTACATAATTCATCAAATTCACGAGCTACGCGCGATTGAAAGATATTATCTAAAAGCAACAATATTTTTTATTATAATTAAACTGTAAAATCTGGAACTATTTGTCACTATAACCATAAAAAATATGTGTGTGTAAAATTAAAAAAAAAATCTACAAAAAATAATTATATTTTTCATATTTAAATTATTTGTTGTTTTTCTTGTAATTTACCAATCGCAACTTTTCCGCACTATAACGAATTGATATTTTCAATTTGACTTTTTTCGCACCACCCTAGTGTAAAGGGAGTTAAATTAGATACAAACATTTTCATCGTTATTTTTCTTCGTTTTTGTGTTCAAAAATTGTTAGATGTATTTTAGGGTCTTAAAAATAATTAGGTACCGTTAAGAGCAATGTAATTTGCATCGGCTGTGAGCTGTTTTCGTTTTCTATGATGATTTTTTATTTAAATTTAATAACAAACATTTTTTCGTTTTTTTTTTAGGTTGCTTCATCAATGGCCAAAAAGTATCGGAAGGCAGAGACGCGACTCTCTGGGAGGATCCCTGTCTGAAGTGTCACTGCTCCAAGGGGAAGCTGACTTGTGTGAAGAGGGCCTGCCCTGTCCTACCCTGTCCACTTGCTTTCCAAAAGACTCCTCTAGGACACTGCTGTCCAGTTTGCATGGAAGGAAAGTTGGCTAAACATCTTTTACCTGGTGAGTGACAAATATATCCTTATTACCTACGTTCATAAAAGGCAATTTTATTTAAAGCTAGTTCCAAAACCCGTCTGTGGTGAAAAAGGTCTGTGGTGAATTTATTATCTATGGTCCATTTATCTTTGTTTACCCCTGTTTACTTTCATTTCCGCTTTGTCTCTAATCAAACTCATGTGCAAAACTTCGAATGAATAAAGCCTTCATTTCGATATTACTAAATTGGTTTTATTACAATTTACCTGTTGTTTGTTTGTCCTATAAAAATTATACCTTTAAAGGTTGCCTTTTTTAATTTGAACAGCGGTCAATTTCAGATTTCTACCCGTAGCAACAGGATTTTTTAAAGTTAACTGAATCTGGGCTCACTCAATGCGAACACAAAGCTGGGAACTATTTAGTTCTATGTACGAACAATATTGGATGTCATCATAGTGACCGTCGACTTACTAAAGAATATTATGAAAAATATTTCATTTGTATTGGTTTTGACATTTGTATGAAAAAAATGTTTGAAAAAATGAATGGCGTAATAGTTACAGAGGAGTTTCCCAATTATTTATAGGGATACATACCAGATACATACATAGAAATACTAAAATCCTTATAATAATAATTATTATTATTTAAATAACGTGCGTATTGTGATGAAAGAAACTCATTGAGTTTTGCCATCTATCGATAAAAAATGTAAGCTCTTATTTTTATACCCCACATATTGTGTATTATGTATTTTTATTTGTTTCTTTTAAGTTTCAAATTCTTCCAATAGATGGCGGTAACAACATGTTAATTTTTCTTTACCTAATAATAAGATGGGAGGTTTTCTCATAATGAATTTCGTTTCATTGAAGTTTGAACCATATATGAAGTATAATGGAGTATTAGTAAAAGGTTTTTGATGAACCTGCATTAAGAAAAATTGGAGAAAGTCTTTATCAAATGACCATGCTGAATTAGTCATTTTTTAATGAGTTATTTTTTGTTTTTTTTTTCCAGATCACACTCCAAACAAACCTTGTATATTGGGTAAAGATTATCATTTCCATGGAAAGACCTTCATATTGGATCGCTGCACAACTTGTTCCTGTGTCAATGGAACAACAGTATGTAGCAGAGCATCCTGTCCAATACTAGAATGTGCCCCCGAGCACCAACACACCAAGCCAGGGGAATGCTGTCCTAGTTGCCCTCCAGTGGAAGAAGTCAGGTCTACATGTACAATTCAAGGAAAAGCATATATGGTAAGTTTCTATTTATTTTTTACCCATCACGCAATTTCCCTTAAAGTCCGGGCAAAACCTAAAATCTTCAAGGTGTAAGTTTATTTAATGACCTTTTTTTAGCGAACTTTCACCTTTCCGAATTCCAAATTTTCAAAATGACCTTTTTTTAAGTTTGTGTCCAGATCAAAAATTTTACAAAGATGATAAAACTGGACCAGGCCTTTTTTGACGACGTAATTGATGTGTTCGATCCATGTCATTCTCAGTTCACATATTTTGCGTAGTGCTCACATTTTCACTACATTCTTTTTTTTTGGCCATGTTCACTTTTCACCATCATTGATGGTACCTTGTTTCCTACCTTGTAGTGAGACATTGTTGTTTCTCATAATAGATCTTAGTGCACCGCCAACCTTGCTACCAACCACTCCCTCGTTCGATTTCTTTTTTACATTTTCCATCCCTACTAAACATACTTCTTCATTTGCTCAAGACATTTTCTATGGTTATTTTACAATGCATTCTTGCTTCATCCCTTTCAAAGACCAAAAACTTTTTGTGTACTACTTTGAAATAAATGAGTTTATCATTGTCTGATTGTTAATTGTATCAATGAAATATTTCAGGATGGTGAGTCATGGCAACTTGATGCTTGCAAGTCGTGCATGTGCCACAATGGTGAACCTCGCTGTGCCATGGAACAATGTCCTCCATTGAATTGTCCGACTGGATACAAAAAAGAGAAGCCTCCAAACCAGTGTTGTCCCAGATGTGTCGAGAGCGATGGTGTATGCACTGTATTCGGAGATCCACATTATAAGACTTTTGATGGAAAATTTTTTAGTTTCCAAGGATCTTGTAAATATCAGCTGGTGGCTGATTGCGTCAACCACACATTTTCTATCAGGGCAACAAACGATGGAAGGGATACAAAATACTCTTCATGGACAAAAACAATATCACTGAAGATTGGGGATACGAAAATTAATTTAGGCAGAAAACTTAGAGTGAAAGTTAATGGTGTGAAGGTTAACCTACCTTACAACGTGCCCTCACATATTGCTCACATTGAACGGAGGGAGGACACAATATTTGTCAAAACTGAATTAGGTATTAAGTTGACATGGGACGGAACAGGTTTCTTAGAAGTGGCTGCCCCCACATCTTTTAAAGAAAAACTTTGTGGCCTGTGTGGAAATTATAATTCAATTGTAAGAGATGATCTCACCATGAGGAATGGAAACATTCTGACGGAAGTCAACAAAGAGGAGATGTGGAAGTTTGGAAACTCTTGGAGGGTTGGAGGCAGAAAGGCGTGCTCACGCAAACAGGAAAATTTCTTCAAAGAAAAACCTTGTCACAGAACAACAAAGAAAAGCGCACATAGAATATGTAAATTTTTTAACAAGTCCGAATCCTTCTCTTCGTGCAGACATAAGTTGAATCCTCACAATTACTATGAATCTTGCATCATGGATATGTGTGAATGTCCAACTCACACTTGCTATTGCGAGGCTTACAGCGCATATGCCAGAGAGTGCAAAAGATTGGGAGGTGTTCCTGGAGAATGGCGTAAAGAGTTGAGATGCGGCCCTGGTGCTGAGGGCCACCGACAAAGGCATTGGCCAACTTTACGACCTCCTCCTCATCCACATTTGCAAACTCCACAACTTATAACACAATTAGTCACAATTCCCAGACCCTCAGGTGGAAGGATGCAGCCTCCTCCACCACTGCACTAGTCAAAATGGCCATATTAGGCTGAAAGGTATGTAATTACATAAACCAGTTTATATTTAGTTGTCTTATAATTATGAGTCTCTTAAACCGGCCATAATTTCATGAAATGTGTGGTTGTAAATTTGTTTATTCACATCTTTTTACTATTATTAAGTTTGACATTGCTTTCGTATTTTACATGGTTGAATATTTTTATGGACACATATTTCAAGAAAAGTACAGCCCATATAAGAACTCTATTAGATTGTTATCAATGTTGATTCAAAATATTCTTTATTTTTTTCAGTATTACGAAACAGGAGTGAATCTCACCCGTCATGTCAACAGTGATAATCTTTTTTTTTAAACATTCTTAGTTGATAATGACAATGGAGCAGTATTCTTTGTCTCTTGGGTTAGAAATGGAGTAATCTGCAAGAATGGAAAAGTTCATCTTTTTCCAAACTAACTGGTGATACTATCATTTTGTAATCACAACAAAATGTCTGTTTTTTTTTTGTATTATTTATTATTAAAACCTATTATTATATTGTTGAAAAGTGTAATATTGAGTTATATAGTTTAGCGAGTAAGTAAACAAAGACATGACAAAATTTGTACTGTTGGTATCTGGATTATTATTATTATATTATTTTAACATTTTTGTACTTATTTTTTTTTGTTATATTTATTTAATTTATTTTTTATTTAGTTTGAAAAATATGTCAGTTAAAATATTGTGATGATTGATTCCTGGTTTAATTTATGTTTTATTTATTAACCAACCAATTATTAAATTGTTTAACGTTAAAGTTGGATTATTTACATTCCTTAGAAGAGATTTTGAAGTAAAGATGTATAATATAGATGTATGAAATGTTGCGCTCTTTATTCTTGACATTTGAGCTTGTGCGGTGTGGTTTTTGGCGCAGAAAGTATAATTTAAAACTGCATAATATTTATGCGGGAGCCTAATAATATGTAATTTTTATCTACTTATTTCTTCGAGTCACATTTACGTAATTATTTACATAAGATTTTTCATGGATTTATGTACAAAATATTGTTATACATTATCACAGCAAAAATGCTTTATTTTTATATTGCATTCACGATTAGTAAAAACATTGACATATAAAATGAAATGTTTAGCTTTTAAGATAGAATTAAATTTCTTGAATCTTTAGATTAAAATAATTTATAATGTATGAAAACTTTTTAACTAAAATATAATATGAAGAATAAAATATTTTTATTATTGTTGCTTCACTTGATTATGTAAATTAATTTGAACTTTTTTTGTGAATATTTTTTTCCGTTGGTTTGTACATAAATATTTTGAGATTTTTTATTAATTGTAAACATTTTATAATATCGGGCAAATAAAAATCAATCAAAAATTATCGTAATGAATTTGTGTATGTATATAATTTTTTAATACGTTATACTTGCCTTAAATTTTGTATATTTAAATCTCAATGATAATAATTAATTATTTTAAATGCTGAAATACATTGCTGGAGTTGCCAGTGTGAGATCTCTTATTTTTAGAATAGAAGTATAATTTAATTATGGTAACATTTTAGCTGTTTATCAGAAATATTATTTATATCATATATTTCAAGAAATATTGAAAAATCTTGAACCTAATTTATTGGTAGTAGTTTAAATGTTCATTCTACGAATATACCCAATACAAGCAATTGACTCATCAAATTAATTACTGAATCGGTGTAAAGATAATGTTTAGAGACCTCTAGCACTGTGGTCCACGAAGCTATCTATGACATTTATTTTCAAATCCCATACAAATTTACTAGTGTTTGAAGTTTGATTGTTTTGTTTTATGTTTTTTAACCATTATTAACCACAAACAACGTTTCTAAGATGCGTTTTCCCCCTGGTTGTTTCTGTTACAATGATTAGCATACATCTTATTTTTTCGATTTCTCTAAGAATGGACCACGATTGTGTCAAATGACGTCATACTTTACACCCGTATTCTCTCTGTACGACCCCATTTAGAAGCGTGGAGATGCAAGAAGAGGCCTTCTTTGCACAATATTTATGATCTCCCACAGCATATCAAAATCCTCTTAATCATTTCATTGCAGTTGAAGTTTTACTCTACCTATAAAATATTTCCGAAACTAAGAAAAATCATTTTGTTTAAAATAATTATACTTCTTTCGCATTGATTTGTCTATAATTGGGCATTTTTAAACGAAATGGCAACGCAAGTTCATTCATATGACATATTGACTATTCATTGCTATTGCCACAGTATTAAGTATTATTTTGAAGCAAACTGATGTCATATAGATCTCATGTTCCTTGTAGTGTGGATGTAAAATCTCTTCAACAAAAAATATTTCTTCATATTGAAGGACTTTAGAAATGTATCCCTATATTTGATGGTCTGTTTCAAAACAGTCTTCAATTTCCTATGAAAATTGACATTGAAAATGTTTGAAATACAAGATATAAAAGAGAAATTCCATCATGGTGTAACTGATTTTATAAATTCAGACCCATGAGCTCAGATGATTTAGAGCATCAGCCAGAATAGGCTTAGAACCATGTATGCAGACTTATCGGGCCCCTGTATTAATCATGTCACACTAACCCACCAATTTCCAACTGACACTCCACTTCCCTGTGCAACAAAATCTTAAATATAAAATAAATATAACTTTATTGTTTAAAAGTACAGTGTGGCGGCAGTAATTTTGACAGGCGGACTTATCCCGAAGGATCTCTACCAGCCAACCTAGAATTTTATATTATAATGTTCATATTTTTATATGAAATTCACTTATATTTAAATAACTGATCTTGTATGATGAATAATATTGATCTGAAATTGATGATTCATATTAAATTACTACAATAATTTTTTTTTTTTTTTTTTATTATATATTTAAACTTTTTCAGGCTGCAATAGTAAATATTGTAGGTACTCATATATTGACTTGATTCATTGCAAGCTAAAAAAAGTTCTCAATTTCACTCGATCAAATTTCAGTAAATTTACATTTACTATGACTTCAGCTGTAGGTATAATTTTTCTCTTTGCTTATGGAAACAAAAATATTTATACATACCTACTCACACAATTTTTCCACTTTTTTTTATAATTGATTCACCATTCCACTCTCATATAGTGTTTTCCACTTTTAAATAACTAATATCCCTACTTATTATTTTTTGTTCAATAATGTACTTCGTCCAACTCTCGTTCAATTTACTTTTTCAAATTTTCCACACTTGGTGGCTCAGACTATCGATCAGGTCACAATAACAAAAGGTCTCTTTCACTTGAGAAGACTTACATTTATCATCCAGCACAGAATATTCCCAACCTTGCCTTGCACAAATTAGTTGATGGGTCACGCATTCTATGAAATAATATGATCTCACAAACTATTTTTTATGAGATTTATTGATGTTGACGAAGAATAAAAACTAAAGCATAATAATGTCTATGTAAATGTTGATAATTTTTGTTTAGAAAACAATTTTTTATTCATGTTTATTAATTTACAATGCCAATATTTTACTAATATGCCATAATTTATTTTTGTCTACTTAAGTGTTTTTATATCAATAAAATATTATAAAATTATATTTAGGTACATCCTAATTATTTTAAGGGAGTTCTACTGCCATAAAGAAGTATTTTTTAATATCAGTTGAATGCCATACAACATTACATAAATTATTTAACAAATACCAAAGAGATTTCCCTTTTTATTATTATTCCAAAAGCACTTTTAAAATGCCCTGCGTACCGGTATTGGTAAAACCGGACATTTTAAGAGTGCTATTGGATTATCATGTTGACAATCATAATTAAAACAGAATTTATCGTGTATTTTTTTTTGTATTAAAATCTATGTCATTTAAATATTTAAAAACAAAAAGGCTTACTTTTGAATAAGCAAATTTGTATAGCATTTTCTCGCATACCTGTATTAGCCATTTCATAATGTCTTTGAGAATTTTTAAGATTTATAATATAATAAAATTATACAGAATATTAGTAACTTTCAGTAATGCACTGAGATTTGGTTGTTACTAAATAATATGAAATACATAAATATGACCTCATGGAAATCATACATTTTGTATACAAATCATTTCTACTCAGTGTTGCTACCTGGACAGTCCGATTTTCTAATGTGTGTCCGTGTATCTGGCCGAAACGTAAAAATATCTGGGTGGTATCTGAATTTTTCACTCATTTTCATTGTGTCCGGTTGAAATTTTTTTCATAGGTGGCAACACTGTTTCTACATTTATTTTTTGTCCGTTAATTTCTCTACTCCATTTATCAAGAATTGGATTTTATTTTTATAAGTCAACATTTTTGATTGACAACCATCAGTGGTGAAGGTTATATGCCCTAATTACTTATACGATTTTGACACTACTTATCGATCCTGGTTGATAATGTTTTGTTTGGTTAGTCAACTGTACTTAATTTGTCTAAAGATTTACCTGGAGGTGAATAATCTGTTGTTTGATTTAAAAGTATTTATTGTTCCTTGCATAATATTAAATTAATTAATTATAAACCAATTACAAAGGTAGTAAAATAATAAAAAAAATGAATATATTTCATTTTAACCATACCTTATAAATGTACGTATAAAAAGCCATTGCACATGGTGATCACAATGTATTATGACTACTATATTATATTATAGTTATAGATAATGGAACTTTATGTTTAAGTGATGTTATAACTTAGTATTTTCCTTTATTAGTCTATAAAAAATATTATCAAATAATTAATCGAATGATTTCAAATGATCAAAGTGTTTTTATTTCAACTCCAGATAAATTTTCCTCAGCTAACTTTTTCTTTATTATTAATCACTCTCCCGAGAGTGGATTGCCGCTTTGCAAAGAAGAACTTTTTCTTTGATGGAGATATTATACAGGAAAGTTTTAAGATGGACAAAAAGAAACTGGTACCATTAACGACCACTCCAAATGGATATCATCCATTTTTGACAGTCGACTCGAGTTTCCCATTGATGCTGCGTTTGGAATGATGGATATATATATATATATATATGAAGAGGTGGTCACGGAGAGAAATGTATGAAGGATGAACGAAACGTTTTGGGTACTCCGTGTACTCAGGTTGGCTCTGAAAACGCCGCTGAGAAGCAGCTGCTTCCCATCATGATGATTGGTGGAATCCAATCGAAACGTCGGGCGACCAACGGCTCTTTTCAGAGCCAACCTGAGTACACGGAGTACCCAAAACGTTTCGTTCACGCTTCATATATGTATACACGGTGTTAGGTTGGTAGTGGATAATCCGAAGCAGGGAGGTAGAAGACCTCAATACCTATCGATTTGACCCCCATGTATGTTCAGCGATATTGGGTGGTTCAAAAGTTATTAACGTTTTTTTGAAATTTGAATAAAAACCGGATTTCTGACTAAACTACGTAACTGTGGCTAAACTATTTAGATTACGATCATGATTTTTTTTCTGGAAATAATCCGATAGTGACCCTTACGCAAGGTATTATTGCTATGAGTCAGCACCCGATAGCTTTTGTTCAAAAAAATTTTTTTCAAGAATTTTTTCCAAGCACAAATTTTATAAAATCTTTCAAAGGCTCTAGACAAAAAAAATCACAGAACATTTTTTTTAGAAACTATCTTAAAAACTTCTACTATTCATGGAGAATTATTCCTGCAAATTTCATTTGGCTGGTATAATGGGATCATGCTAAAACTAATTCTCTGCTTCGGGTTATCCACTACCAACTTAACACCGTGTATATACGGCTCAGCCTATCACTCCACATCGTCTATTTGGTTTTCCCTACTCACTGTCATTTTTGGGAGTGACAATACTCCATTTGGATGGACGGAGTGATCGTTAATGGGGATTGGGGGGTGGGGGGCTTAGGAGTGACTCCATGGGGGTAAAATCGATAGGTATTGAGGTCTACTACCTCTCTGCTTCGGGTTAACCACTACCAACTTAACACCGTGTATATACGGCTCAGCCTATCACTCCACATCGTCTATTTGGTTTTCCCTACTCACTGTCATTTTTGGGAGTGACAATACTCCATTTGGATGGACGGAGTGATCGTTAATGGGGATTGGGGGGTGGGGGGCTTAGGAGTGACTCCGGAAAGATTCTGAACACCGAAGTAACTCCGAAGATGAACTATTGTAAGGATTTATCCCAAATTTATAAGCTTTGCAAATGTCTAAGCTCTTAAAATAAGCAAAGCAATTATTTCCATTTCTTTATGTTTGAGTGTATGGACTCTCCGGAATGTGAAAGTTGGGTTGAAAAGTGGACTATGATGAATCATGTGTGATCTTAAGAGAATAATGAATGAAATGTGAATAGAAATTTCATTGCTTCCATTTACTCGGAGTCTAAAATAATTGAAATCTCTTGTAATATCACAAAATATTACATGTTCTAACTTCTAGATGTAACTTCAATTTAATTTAATGCATTTCAGTAGAAATCCTAATAAAAATTTATTTGTTCATTTTTTCCGAGTGACAGGTGTCAGAAATGTGGAGAGACTGTTTGAAATTACTTCACATGTAGCATGAAGGGTTTGTAATATGATTTTGAGCTAAAGGTTGCATGCAAGCAAAATACCTACATAGATGCTATGCATAATGGAATCTGTTCCCTATTTTAAAATTCACATGTCCAAAAGAAAAACTTTTATCATGTTTTGGAAAAAATCTATGATATGTGGATAATTTTGACAAATAGTGACAGCTTAAAATGGATATACGTAGATCTTGGCGCCATCTATTGAGTTGTTCCCAAAATTTTGTTATTCAATGTTCAAAGATCCGTCCTTTCTCAAAGAGCTTTTCTGTAAATAAGCGTGTTGTGTTTCAAATTTGCCTACCTCAGAAAATCGAACACTTATAAATTATTGATTGATTGAATGATTGTGTATCAAATACTTGGCTCCAAACTAGTCTAAAAAATGGTTATTTCAACACTTAATCAAACGACTTGTGACTTGTGCTAATACTTAATAGAAAACATATTTACGAAAATGCCAAATAAGTAGATTAAGATTAGTATGAATAAAATATAGACCGATTAATTGAAGAGGAAATAATAAACTAATACAAAGTTTGAATTTTCAATTTAAAAAATAATTCACTATAAAAGAAGAAAATTTCCCAAAAAAATATATTTCCATCGATAAATTTTCATATTTTATTCGAACATTTCGTTTGATCAATTGTCGCGAAAACACAATATGGAGGCAGGCATACTTAAAAACAAGATAATTTCATATTATTTTCTACAAGATTGGTTGTAAGTATGTGTGTAGGTTCTATTATTGTACCTACATGATTCATCTTATTGGTGGATGTTATACGGGAAGAATGTTCCCCGAGATGAGTGCAAGGGTTGGTGTCCCCTACGGAGGGGATTGTCCGCAGCTGATAGAGTCTTGACCGCATTTATTTTCCTCAATTCTCATTCATCACTATAAGCTGTAATGGCTTATTATTTGTCAACGAGCAGGGCTGTGCTAAAATATTATATTCATATTTTTATCTAAGTACAAATTCCGTAGTTCCACCAAATGCCATTAATCATAAAAATGATCTGCGAAATCAAGTTTAGAATAATATTGTGCATACAGACTAGTGGTTCACGTTGGACAACCCGAGATTTTTTACCGATAGGAGGTCGATTCCGTAAGAATTCCGCTAAAGCTTTAAAATTTTATTAAAAATTATGTTTTCTATACATTAGTATAGAAAACATAATTTATGATAGTTACACTTAAATTATCATTATTCCTCTAGCTAAAATTACATATTCGATTAAGTGGCACTTGAGAAGATCTCCTCAAAATTTTAGCGGAGCTGTTGTAGAATCACCCTAATACATACCTATCTATGAAAAAAAAATATTACAGTTCATAGGGGTGTCTCTGTGAACAACTAGTATCATTGTCTGACGGACGGCAGGCAGAAAAGAAGTAAAAAAAAAACACAATTTTCAATGACAGCTTGAATGTAACCCCCGCTAGAAAACTATCGAGGCTCTGGCGACCGAGCATCGGCGATAAAACCATATCACCTTTATGTGACACGATACATTCCCAGGAAGGAAAACTTGCAGCAAACTCATGCATACCCACCCGCCGTGACAGCGTAGTTTGATATCTGTCTAACCAACTACCCCCTTAAAATTAGATTAGGGGGTTTCAGCAATGGATGGAATGAGCTAGAAAATAGATGAAGAAATTATACTTTAGGTAAAATTTACTTTTAAAAGCGGGAACTGTTCAACCCTGATTCTTTGAAAAGGAATTTCACTGAATAGCGAGTAGGTACCTAGATATTTAGGTCTTATATACAGCAGTCGTCAAGATAAATGTTTCGCTTGAGAGAATTTGTAGCAAGTGACCTTTGTAACCTCTCGTGAAACATCCTTGTAACAAAAATGAATCCAACACTACTTCTATTTTGCACCTTCGAGTTGCATATTTTTTTCAACCATTATGACATTTTTCTAATACTTATGTTAAGTACTCAATTTACTTATCAAGTCTCACTGGTTTGAAAGTTTGAAACTCCTTGGTCGTTTTCTTGATGCCTGAAGGCCGTAATGCCAGTCTGATCTCTGCGTCCCTGGACTATACGGGGTGGAGACATGGATGTCTCTCCAAGCCTCCCGGCACTGCGCCAATAATTGTATGACCTCGCCTATCGTTGACCCTGATTCAGCCCCAATCTGGTCCAACCATCGCGTTGGAGCTCTTCATCGTTCTTTTTGTCCACGACTTATCAATCTCTCAAGGCTGGTGCAGTCCCGCTCAGCTTTTCTAATTCATAACTCCCGCGAAGAATCGGAGTTATGAATACAAAATAATACCTATCATATTTGTGTCCTACCTTTTTCAAATTTAAAAGCTGCATACTTTTATTTGCACTTGTTTATTTTACTGCTTGTATTCTGTAAAATTTTGCTAGATTCTATATTTGGCACATTGACCATTTTTGTCTTATTTGATTTTATATATTGTTGTTGTTGCATTAACTGATTTGTTTTTTTAACGATTTTTGACACATGTTGCATGCCATTTCTGTATTTTTACATTGTTGTATTTTTTTAAAGGCTATTGCCGTTTATACCTAATTGTAATAAATAAATAAATAAATAAATATTTATGCTCAAAACCATGATAGCTTGAAAGAATTGAAAGCGACAGATTTATGATGGGTTATTTCAACAACAATCGGCTAACGACTGGTTTGATGACTTTAAGTTCACAACATTTTGCTAAAGGATGGTCCATGATACGGGTATATCTAAATATAATCCCGCCGCCCTCAAGAGGATTTTCATACTGAAAAACATGTTAGACAATTTCCTTGCTTTAGGCAGGATTTTAGCTTGGGTCAACATCTCCACATAAGAGAACAAGACAGATCTCCCACGTTCAGCTTTTAATATCCATCATGTCATTACCGGTGGCTATTGTTTTGAGGCAAATCAACCGAAAAAGCCATTGAATACTACAAAGAAGCATCTACTGTTTGAATTTCAGAGATATGATCTAATTTCTAACAAGCTGACCCGTCAAACTTCGTTCAACATCAGCCGTACGATAATGATTTCCAAAATATCTACTTACTTTCTGAAACATCATGGGAAATAAAAATTCGCTAATCAAACAAACAAGCAAACAAATGAAATTTACGTTGACAATTATACGGCATAACCTTACAACATATTAATAAAACTTAACTAGCCTCTTTTTATTCACTTTTTGCGTTCCGATTTCTTCCATATCGTCCTATTCACTTTCTGCGCTTTAATTTATAAAAAAAATTGCTTAAAATATGTTTAAATGTAAAAAAAATCCATTTCTCAAAGATTGAATTAAATTCTATCAATAATCTTCGTACCGGTGTTTTGAAACTCAATGGTTCTCAGGTAAATAAAAAATGTATTGTTATGGAATTTTCACAGATGGCGTTGTTGTTAGGAAGTCCGTTCCATTACTAACTTTAATATTATATTTTATATTATTATATTTGTTATCCATTTTTCAATTTTTTATTAGCTATTCTGTTATATACAGGATTAATATTGATTAGGTAATATACAGGATACTAAGTACTTCCTATTACCAATCAGGATTATTTCAAGTACATCAGTTTTCTCCATTGCGATGAGTGATTACACAGCTGTAGTATATTTTGTGTTGATTACAGAAAAATAGTGAAAAAATTCCATCACCCTTAGTTTACCCACAAATCGCACATTGAGTTTTTACCTTTACAGCCTTTCTTTCCAACTGTCGATTTGTTGAAGAGAAATAATAATTTCTAGAATAATAATTTCAAGAAATATCTCGAGACAGATCGGCAGTATCAAGCCAAGATACGTGAGATTTGTATGGCCAGGTCTACATTTTAAACGGTTTTTCAAACTTTGACGACAAAAAACACCAACTTAGAGGCTTCGCAGCATATATGTTCCAATATGGATTTACTCAGAATTCGGAGGAGAACATTTAGTGTGTCTGTGTGTGAGGGTGTTTGTGTGTATGTCCCTTATAACTTTTGATTCGCTTGATGCACAGATCCTAAAATTTCAGAAAATATTTAATACTTTAAGCCTATAAAACTTGTATACTCAGAATTTTTAAATTTTCTTTCAGTCAGGGGTAATCAACCTTTGAATTTTTACTTAATTTTTGCATATATCTCGAAAACTATAAAAGCTAGAACCCTAAAAATGTGTATGTATATAGAAAAATACAATATCTCAAATTGAATTTAATGAAAAAGTTCAAGGGTTTCTCAAACTTTTTTTTATAAAGAAAAATATTTTTTTAAGGACAAATTTACGAGTTTCAATTCCTATATTTCAGAATTTTAAAAAAATATCGAAAAACGCCGAAACATATCAACTAGATAATTTAATTTTCTATAAAAAATATATACATTATATCAGTACATCTCAAACTTTTCTTAACAATTTTTGTAATAATTTAATTAACTGACGACATCGTTTCATACAATGAACATACCGACTCAGGCCATCGACAGTTGGATCTCATCTATAGATGCAACTTTTAATGTAAAACTGTACTATAAAACTGGAAAAATCCCAATTTCATCTACTAGGTATGCTGCCTGTGTCAGTAACCCTTACTTTCTTCCGCCTTCCCCATGCAAAAATAGAATTTGTGCTCTTTTTCTCTCCAGAGGGTGACCTCGTTTTTTGTATTACTGGTTCTGGGTTGACGGAGACATTCAATATCAAATATGAACCCGTTAGATTCAGACTTTTCATTGATTCATCCAAAAGAAGACTGGAAGATGTTTTCCTGCACAATGGCGACCAATATGCGTCTGTACCAGTATAGGACATTCAGTTCATTCAGGACAAAACATAAAGAAGGGGTATTGCATATATGGAAATTTATGAAGAATGAAAAATTTTAAAGGGAAAACAAGGAAAGTAAAGGATGGTAGTCTCTTAAACAAGTGTAAACCGGCTTTCAAGGAAATCAAAAAAATACCTAAGCTCGATTTGTTTAATAACTTCACAGTTGGACCCCAACATGAGTGCATTTTCTTCATTTTCATCTGGACTATTTTCCGGATAATTTTAGAGCAGTAAGAAAAACACAAAGGGGATTATCCTATCAATATATAAAACAAATAAAACGCATATATCAAGGGCACTGGAACGTTAACCCAATGGCTGACTACTGTTAGTTGTTGGATAGAGAAAATCCATAACTCCGCAGCACGAAAATGACGAACAGAATGGAAAAGTGACAAAAAAATTGGGTTAAAATAAAGCCTACTCACTCTTCTTTCACTATTTTTAAGATAAACTTATGTTTAAAGTGGTTTAATAACATTTATAACTAAATAATACTTCTGACATTCATGATTTTTCCTTAAAGTTTTACCTCGTTTTGTAAAAAAAACCTTACGTGATAGAAAAAAATCAATAACATTTCTGAAATCAGCACAAAAAAATACATCAAAATCAGTTTTTAATACTAAAACAATTTTCAAAAATGCTTTTTTTGCAGGCCTGTGTTATTGTACAAACATCGTTATCATTTCGTTTAAACAATTTGTACTTAGTACTTAGTACGTTTGTCAGCGTTATTGAAATAGGCACTACAAGAAATCAACCTTCAAACAAGTTCAGGGTAAAAAGGAATGTTCATTATAGTCGAGTGTTTTTGTTAATTTCCCCAATGGTCGAGGGGACAACGCGAGCCTATAAAAATGCGCACCTGAATTCTGAGATGCGGGCGTTATGGATACCCAATATTTCTCGACCGTAGATATATTTTTAATATAATCATATTATGTCTGAGTCTGAATCATGACAAAATGGAGAATGATAAAAACTTTAATGGTCTTGCTTGATCTTTCGCTTTACACAAGAATGATTCATTTCATACCTTATGAAGAAATCGTGACCCATGATTCGGTTCTGCGAATCATGAAAAAGACATGTTGGGCCGCCTTTAGAGAAAGAGACATGGGATGTGCATAATTCCGATTGCGTTGCGACACACGTCCTAGAAATAGTGACACTGCAAAAAAGAGTATTTAATAGATAAGAGTTACCTGGTAGGAACTGGTAGATGCCTGATGGTATGATCTGGAACACATCAACTCCATCCTCAATGATGGTCAGGTCCGAAAAGGAATAGGAGATGTTATATTCTAAGTGCCACTTCTATCGGATGTTGGCGACCATCTGCGAATAAGTCTCACGGTCTTGGACAAATCTCACTAACTCTGCAGCCTCTGGCACACCAAAGTAGATTCGTAGATTCTTTAGCCAAGAGGCTTTTTTACGGCCCATAGCTCACCTTCCCTCTATCTTCCCTTCCACAATCAGTTGTAGGAGAGCATATTTGTCATTGCGGAAGATATGGCCAAAGCGGCTTTTCCTATTTTGACAGTTGTCGGCAGCTCTTTCTCCTTCTTCATCCTTACAAGAGATGCGGAGCATTCTTCGGTAGACCCAGAGTTCGAAAGCCTCAATCTTATTCTTGGTTGAGACTTTGAGAATCCAACCCTGCACTCCATACAACATCACTGACAGAACATAAGCTTTAACAGTTTTCCACTTTGTGTATAAGATGTTATATGAGAAATGCTAAGTCGGTGGAAGACGCGAAAGAATTGAGTGTGCTGTATAAATAAGTGTGGAGGTCCGTTCTCTCTGCCTACCTCGTACGGGACACGGTGTGATGGGTAATGTAAATTTAATGTTATCTTGTCTCCTTTGAAAATAAGAAAATAGTGAAGAGTTTTTCTGCCGTTTGTAGAGTTTATATCAACACACCCTGCAAAAAGTAAAAAGGTCCGTACTCCAAAGATGGAAAGGTAATGTATTGCCCATTTCTCATTAATTCCTTTCTCATACGACATATTTTTTCAGTCGTTTCAGAAAGGTCAGACCGGCTCGTTGCGTGTCAATAGGACTTGGGTACATCTAAAGTGATGAAGTGTATCTTCGGGAGGCGACAGAAATAATTAAAAGCCTCGCGAAATTTCTTTGTTGATCTCCTGAGAGATATATTTCCGTATAAAATTGGAATTTAAGCACTATTCTTTTCTCCAATGCTTGAAATGTCCTTAATATTTATTTCAAAAGGAAAAAGAAGTGGTCTCTCAAGGTAGGTATACATTATCTTTCTTTTGAAGAATATTAAATTTTTGCCGAATTTTAGTACGAGTCGAATTCGCGTTATTATTAATTTAGGTAGGTACATTTAATGAATCGGGGTATACTATAGGTATCCCTTACTAAACACAGTATGAAAGTAAAATAAATTAAAAAAAATCTCTTTTTGTTACAAGCTTTTCAGCGCTTTTCAATAATAGTTTTGCAGCGTCCCCCTCGTTAAATATCCCTTTATCAGCGAATAAGCGCATAAGCTCTGCAGTTCTAAAACCAAGTCTGCAGCCTCGTTTCTCGGAATATTTTCCTCCTTTGGAACTTTTTTCGGTTGATTTCCAATTGATATTCCTTGTTCAGTTGGATTACTCCTCTCTCTGTTGTCATCGTCATTGTCATCGGCTTGAATAGTTGTAAGCCCCATATCATCGTTCCCCAAGGTAGATGTTGAGCCTTGTTCGTCAGGTGAAGGAGTTCTCCTCTCGCTACATTCATGTGTAAAGTCTTCGTCTGCCCACGGATTTTCGCCCACCATACTACAGGAATGAAATGCGCACAGGCAACCTTCCATATCCTTTGTGGTAAGAATATCGCCAAGTATCTGACGACCATTGCCAGAATAAATATATTTCCGCAGGCAAGATAAGCAGCTAATAAATACTCTTGCATCGGTATTCACATTGTCGAATAGCACTTCCCAGGTTACTGGAAGTTCCCCACTGTCGACAACTACTGACATAGATGATATGGTAGTGTGACCGCTGTACTTCTCTCTGGGTTGCCATGAGTTCCTCGTACCACTGCCTATCCACAATTGTCTTGTCCATAGTATATAGGGTAGCACTGAACTCCTTTCAAATTTAAGTTCCTCGCGTATGCAATGATGTGATAATAATTAATACATGTTTATAATCGCTGCTTCTCTTTTTATATATTATTATATACCACCTAAGAATTGGAATGCAGACTCCAACTGTTCAAATACGATCGTCATGATTTACTTTATCATATTAAATTTGTTAAACATTGATTTTATTACTCTATTGTCATTGTTTCATGTATTTGATATTTTTATTGTAAACTAGCTGACCCGTCGAACTTCGTATCGAAATAAATAATATGGGTAGGTACTCTAGGTTTTATGCAACAGAGCTCAAATTCGTTTTTTAGTTATTTAACACGAATGACTATTTAGTGGCATTAGCAAAACCTGCATACCACGCAGCATTCATTGGGTCTGAGTTTATTTTTACATCAAAAACTTATAACCTATGTTAATATGACGTGGGAAGAGGTCATCATTGCGCAAGATCGAGTGCAATGGAGAAAGCCTCACTTTGAGTTCAAAGGGAGTTTTAATTTTGATTGATTTGATGTTAATATGTAAAAAAAAGAATTTAGGTATGTCATAATATTCAATATTTTAATAGTTTTTTTGCTCAGTTAAAATAATATTGATTGATTAATCAAAGTACGATAAGGAACATCTCCGTACCGATTCAAAATACGCATTGAGGTGTCAATGCTTTTTTTGCCCATCACGCTGATTCGCGAAGGGAGTAGGCAGAGAGCATGGACTTCCATTCTTTCCAATCCAAACTCATTCGCTTCCTCCAAACGCATAACATTCCGCATACATGCTCTTATATTCCTCTTCCTCCTGACTTGGACCTCGCGTAAGACGGCACCGATATGGTCGGTCTATGTCATTGCAGGTCGGCCTCGTCTGCGTGCACCAATTCTTTCAGATTTATATATCCTTTTAGTCATTCTCACATGCCCAAACCTTCTTTCTTTATTCACTTTCATTCTAGTCACTACACTAACATCCACTCCACATTCCTTTCTAATATTAATCAATAAGTCTCTTTCCGCATATCTTACGCAGTGATCTCATTTCCACAGAATTTATTCCAACTTCCAAATTTATCTTCCATGTCCAAGTTTCACTCCCATAAATCATGGATAGTATCAGGATCGCATTGTACATCAACTGCCGATTTCAGAGATATCTTCTTAGAGGTCTTAATGCACCGCCAACCCTTCTCCCAGCCAATTTCCTTCTTTCAATCTCTTTTTCACACCTTGCATCTCTTCTAAATAAATTACCTAAATAGACATACATACTTATTTTAAAGAAAGTTCGAAGTATGTTCCACCAAGTAGCCACGGTCGAAAAGATAAATTAAAAAAAAAAAAAAAGACATACATACGTCCAAGTTCTCGACATTCACTTTCACACAAAATTGCGTTCTTAAATCTTTTCTTTCAAAACAGTGGAAATAAATAAAAAGCAAATTTAATGCAGTATCTGTTATTTTTGTTCTATCTTCTATTACAACATGGTGGAAGTTGGAAGTGTAGCAATTTTTATTTTCAATAAAGAAACAAATGCTAGGTCATTAGCAAATAATATCCAGCTTTTTAACATATTAACGATGCAGATTATATTTACGTTATATGTATGTATGTACTCATCCTCTGTAAAAATCAGCCCATAAACGAAGAATTGATTTACAAACAAACAAAAAAAATATTCTACTTGTTCTTCAATATAATCATGTACCTATTCCTTGTGCTAAAACTTATCAAAACTTCTTATAAAATGAACTTCAATTAAGTATAACTCCTTAGTAGCAATGTTATATTATACGATTCTGTTTGCTGGCGGTTTTAAAATGTCTGTAAATAAAGAATATTTTTTTTCTTCTAATACAACCTTCTTCTGATAAGAGCCTACACGCCAAAAAAAGAATTAGCGAAATCGGTCCAGCCATTTAGGCGCAATGCGATAACACCGGGAAATAGCTCTCCATTTTTAGTGTTCTTAAATTTTCTAATTTTTCATGCCTTTTTCTTAATTTTTTTCTTCAAAATATACCTTCGCCCGATAAAAGCCTGCACGACAAAAAAGAATTAGCGAAATCGGTCCAGCCGTTTAGGCGTGATGCGATGATATCGTGAAATAAATCTCCATTTTTATAGTTTTCTTAAATTTTCTAATTTCCTATGCATTTTTCTTAATTTTTTTGTTCTAAAAGGACACTCTCCTGATAAAAGCCTACACGAAAAAAAAAGTATTAGCGAAATCGGTCCAGCCGTTTAGGCGCCATCCGATGACAACGCGAAATAGCTCTCCATTTTTATATATAAGATTAATAGTATTTTTTGTTAAATTCTGATAAAGGCAAAGTGTTGCCGTGTATTCACTAATAAATAAATAAGTTCTCATTTTCGATTCATGCTGCTCGTTGCTGGAATAACAATTGAAAATTGAGGAATCACTTCATTATCTTCTTTAAGAGATTAGCTGTTAAAAAGTACTTCTTGTCCTCAAATGCAAAGCAAACCCTTGCTGTCCCATCCTCTCCCGTTTCATTTCCTCTTTCCCTGATATACATATGTGATTGTATAATATTGTATAAACTGTGGTTTTTTTAATAATATTTTTTTTTTATTAAATTTTATTTAGATGCGCAATGTAGACGCAAATCCCTCCTTTTCTAAGTTCCTACCTATTTCCTAGTTCCTACCTCTGTCCTACGGTGTGTGACCTACATACTATTTATTTGGAATTATTGTCTATTATAAAATTATTACATGGATTTTTGAAAATGGAACGTTTGTTGTTTTCATTGTGAAAATTGAGTTGTCATATTGTTGTTGGAAAAAGAGTACTGTTGAGTACTATGTGTTACGTGTTGTGAACAAAATTGTGTTGTTCGGTGTTCGGTGAAAAACTATTAATAGAGATTGTAACAGTTATTTTTCACGTTTAATATCGAGTAGCAGTGTATGCTAATTAAGGAACACATCTATGCGTCGTCAGGATGAGTAGCGCTCCGAGCGGCAATACTAAGTATTAAACATGTCGTATCTGGACACTATATATTAGAGGTGAACTTAGCAACGGCGAGAGAAAAAGATCAGACGCCCTGACGAGAATGTAATTCTTTTATTGTGTTAATTTTAAATCACCATTTAGTTTAAGTGAAACTAGTTATTGTGGGATAAATTGTTAAGGGTTTTCAAATGTGTCGCGAGCCCGTATTAATTGGCAGGTATGTAGTTGAGAAATTTATAAGTAATTGTGATTAAATTATTTTTTCATAGTGTTGATACGCAACATTACTAATTTTCGTTAAAGATTTTTTTTGGTAACTAGCTTGACACGATTTGTATTCTTATTTCAGAATACGGGTCGCTGGCTTGGGGTAGAAATACCTAGGCTTAAGTATCGCTGGCTTAGGATATAAATACCTAGGCTTGAGTATGGATATATAATTGCTAACTTGAGCTAGATGTCCCTGCGTTTGAAAATTTAAATCGATGGGTTGGGGTCGTAAGAATATCATGCCGTCTTGTATAGTCATGATGAGGCAAATTGTACAGGAGGGAATCTGGGGATGATCCAGGTATAACTCGAGCTGTCCACGGGTTTGAGGGTCAATAAACTTGGAAAGTGGTGGTTCCTTCTTGCGATGCGGGAATCGTAATTTCAAGTATTGAACGTCTACCATGGATGTGAATCTGGTGAGCGTAGCGGCAAATCAGGATTAATTTAGTTAAGTCGAAGTTTTCTTAATTTATGTAGTATTTGCTTTTGGTGACCACACGAATCGTTGTAGTATTTTGTTTGATGAAGCTGTGAATACGCTTGATAAATTTACCTTTTTTTTTATATATTCTTTTGTACCTATGGTTGTACGTTTGACTCGCAACGGTTGAAATACCGTATGTACTTAAAGGCGAGGAAAGAAATTGAAGTAATATTCAAATGTAGTCGAAGTAGTTTATTTTGATATTTGAGAAATTTCTACCAGTCTATAAGTTAGTATTTGGTGGAATTTACATTTACTTTCTACTGAAGAAAGTCCTTTGAGTTAATTATCGACTGGAATGTTTTTTTTGATTAGTTTTAAGAAAATGTTAATATTTGTAGAATCTGTAGAGAATTTTTTATGAAATTTGATCATATTTGTTTTATTTATGGAAATTTATATGATTTGGTCTTGAAATTAAACGATGTTCAATTTGTTAATAATTTACTTCTTTCATTTGAACATAATGTTGTGTTGTCTAATTGCCCTCTAAAGGAAATGATATTTGGTAGGCTTGCATCGTAACCCTATCTTGAGATAAGAGTTAAAATCAAACATGCTTGATAGTTGAGAATTTTATTTTAGTAGCCGGGCATCACATAATGAAGGTAATGTGATTAAGTAAATATTCTAGAATCTTTTAGAAGATTTATTGTGGATGAGACCACACTCTCTTAAGCCTCTCTCCTGATGGCAGACCACAACGAGCGGTTTGAAAGAGGACTTCAGTCCTAATTCAGGCAGCTTATTTGTGTGCATGACTTTTCTCGAGTACTGGAGATTATGAGGAGTCTCTGGTCCTCGAGGAAAAAGTGTTACATAAAGATGGCGACCAACGTGTTTGGCATCAGGAAAGACAGAATTTCGAGTTGAAACTTCGAATTCAATAAACCAAGCCATTTCCTTGAGGTCAAATATTCTTGAAATTTGTTTTATGTTATTTTTACTTTGCTGGATTTTGGATTCTCGTCTCGGGTGTCTGATCAGTTTCTTTCCAAATTAGTTAAGTTTAGTTAAGTAAGGGTAAAATTGGATTTAAATTGGGTTGTTTTTTTTAATTTTGTAAAATTTTTTGTAATTTAATCATGGTAGGTAGGAAATTTTTCTGCTGAAATTTAATAACCACGTGACATATTGTAAAAAAAATATTTTTGTAGGGTAGCAAAATTTTTTTTTCGCAGTAACAAAGAGTCTAAATTAAATTCGGGGTAATATTAAATTTTTGAACTGCAACAAAATTTAAAATTTATTTCTCTTGTTCATTATTATTTATCAAGTTTTCGTTTTGATTTTATTTTTTTTTAAATATTGTTTTAGACACTGATCAGATTAGGTAAATTCAAGGAAAAGATTTGTGTTTGCATGAAAATAACTTGTATTTTTTTTCTTCTAGATTTACAATTGATGTATATTTATGGAGAGTGAAGCTCCCATATGAAAGCAGCCACGGAGAGCGAAGTCGTCTGGACTATCTTTGCGCTGACAATTCAATATTTAATCGAGAACATAAAGTATACGGAAGGAAGATTTGATTTTATGAACGATTATTTTGCTAATTTTTTCCTTGGAAGAAGTTATGGGTAAAATCGGGTAATTATTATTATAAATTTTTTTTTGTGTTTTGATTTTTCTTGTTTGAAATTATTTTGTGTTAGGTATTCTGTCCTCACAATATTTTGATACTGTGGAACGGTATGCATGTGTATGGAAAAGGATTAATGCGTAAAGTGTAATGAACATTTATGTGAATAGTAGTTCACGATAGGATTAGGTGTGAAATAACTTTATTTTGTTTTTCAAGTAGGAAGAGGTATATGAGTTAGTATAAAGTTTGAAGTAAGTTTTAGATCAAAGACGCAGAGCAAATTTTAGTGCTGTATACGAATCTAGTGTTTAGGATTCGGTAGTGAGTAATTTATACTATTGCTATTAGGTATTGATATAGTTTCTAATTTTTTTAGCAGAGAAAAGCAAAGTTAGAATGGATTCCGAACTAGACAATAAATTAAAAATACCTTTGGTAGAGCAGGATAGTAGGTCTGCTGTGTCAGATGAGGGTACTAGTTATCAGAAGGAGGTAGACGATAAGGTAGATGTAATTTCAGTTAAGAGTTACACTAGAAGGAAACCAGGACAGAAGGAGAAGTCTCTTAATAGGTCAGAACAACCTTTTGAGGTTATGGATAGGTCAAAATTTATGAGAGCGAAAGCCAAGGAGGTAGATGTAAAGAAATGGGGCGTGAGTTTTGATGGTTCTACCGAGGCCAGAGAATTCCTTACTAGACTGATAGAACTCGCAGGAGTTTATGAAGTCAATTTGGACTCTTTGATAAGATTCATGCCAATTTTGTTGTCCGGTTTTGCATTGATTTGGTTCCGAGCTAACGAATTTGACTATAGTTGGGAGGATTTTAAACTCAAATTTCTAAGTCAATTTGAAGGGGCAGAGAGTCAGAGAAAATTAAAACTTGAGATATTGTCTGCTAGACAAGGAAGTACAGTTTCGGCGAACGAATTTATTTTGGGTTTAATAGCGAAAAATAGGTCGTTAGATTTACCTTTAGAAGAGGAAGATTTAATAGACTCCATTAAAAACGGGTTATCGGAAGAATATGCAGGTGTGCTATCGACGGCAAAATTAGATAGTACAAGAGACATTATGTATATATGTTCTAAATTTGAAGCACTGTCAGGGACGAGGCGACAGAAGAAATCTCAGGTGATAGGAAAGATGATGGAGTTTGCAAACGATTCTCCTCATCATGAAAATGCTACTCGTAACGAGAGGGAAACGTACCCTTTACATCAGTATAGGAGGAATCAAGCTCGAGGCGTAGAGTCTGATTCGAGAGATATAGATTTTCGGCGTAGTGATAGGGTAGGAACGAGTCAAGAAGTTTCGGGAAGTCGTAGAAATTGTGGTGTCGGAAATTCTAATAAAGAATACGGGAAGGCTGGAAAGGTTTGCTTCTATTGTCAAAGACAGGGGCATGTTCAGGCGAACTGTTTCACAAGGTTGAGGAGAGAGGGGAAAGCATTCAATTCGGATGACAATCGGAAAGGTGAGAAGACACCTTATAAGGTTAAGAACGAACAATCTAAGGCGTAATAGAATTGTTTTACGATGTAATCATGTAAATAGGTTAGGTTTTAGTAAAAAATTTCCATATTATTCAGGTTAAGTATAGTTTAAAAAAAAAAAGTATACGTAGTATTTACTGAGTGCGCGTTACGCAATTAGGTTTATTTATCGGTTCGGTATAGCACCACCAGTGGAAGGAAAAAATAATCTTCGTTTTGAAAGATTTTTATTTCAGTCCGTAAAAGTTGGGAAAAATAGAAATTCCCATAATAAATATTTATACTTGATTGCAGAAACGGTATAGCGCCGTGGTGTACGGCGAAATTTACTGTAAGCGCCGTGAGCGTGTTTGAATGTTAGCGGAGTAACAAACCATTCTAAAGATAATTATTCCATTTAATTATATTTTGATTGCGCCGAAGGGAATTAGTGGTTTGTTTCGTTTGAGGTTTTAGAAAGGAGTTATTTTTTTTTGTCATGTAATCTTCTCAAGTTTAAGATGCAATACAGCAACCTTTATCGGCGGGGCCGTTTTGAGGGTTATGTGAAATCAAATATGTATGTGAGAACACAGAGAGTTTGAGAACGGAATGTTTGAAGTTTTGAAAATCCATGGATAATAAATAGTGATGAATGAATGAGGAAATGTGATGAAGGTAGGTAGTGACATGTTAAGAAAATTTTGGTTCGCATTGACACATCAGATTTGGTTAGTCTGTCTTTAGGGTTGTTGTAGTAAGCAGTTGTCACAGGACAACGAAGATATTCTAGATAGAGAAGATAATAATGTTCTGTTGTAGTATGGATGAACTTATAAAAATGTTAGCCGTTTCGTGAAATACTTTGTTTATTCGAGTATGTAACAGAAGGTTTGAGTGGGAGAGTAAAGGTGTTGTTGAAATTGTTTAACGGTAAATGGATGAGGACAGACTACTCGACTTTTCAAAGTTTGAGGGGAAATCTCTGTAAGAGAGGTTTTGACTTTAAGGTCAATTGTGTCAGCGTACAGTGCGTCTGGGCGAGTTTGAATTCCGAGATGCTCATTTGTTTGTTAATTGTTCATTTATTTGATTTGATTAAGTGTAGTACATATCATATAATGATTTTTATATGTTAAATTTACAAGTTTTTTTTTTGTTTTTTTTGAGTCAGTTGAGACTAATGTTATTGATATTGTCTGATGTTATGCACAATGTACAAGTTAAGTAGACTCCATTAAATTTAAGACATAAAAATATAGTTTGATTTTTGAGACTATTGAAGATTAAAAGAATTGAAGGTTGGATAAATTGAATTTGAATTTGATTCATAATGTTTAAAATCAAAGTGAGAAAGAGTTTGTATTAATAATTTTTTTTGGTAAAATTTATCTTGTAATTGATAATATGAATTTGTAAAATGTAAAATGGAAGTTTGGAGAGTTCATTTTAGGTTAAACCCTTCATTATGAAAATTTTTGGTATTTTGTACTTTATTATTTTTTTTGTTTTTATAAATTTTGTCGGAACCACTAGATGAGGTGGGTAATGATTTTAACGATTTTGCTTGTTACCTCCGAAGTTATGATTTACCTAGTAGACATTAAATCTGAAGCAAATCGTTTGGCGCCCAAATAAATTTGTAAATATTAGTTTTAAGTAATCTGAGCTGGTTGGCAATGAACTCTCTGAATTCTCCAATTTTTGGAAACTTAGGTTTATAAGTGATTTTCCTGTAATTTTTTAATTAACTTTCAAATTCGGTACCTAGTTTAAGTTTTATGATGAAGTGTTGTGTGGTCACTTGGCGCGGTGTGAAATTTAGGAAAATGTTTGGAGATAGGTTATCCGAGAATAGGGTAGAATGGGGTAATGCGGGTGATGTGTTAGGAACACATTTAAAAAAAAAAAAAAATATTTTTTTTATGTGAGGAGGGGTGTATTTGTAACAGTTATTTTTCACGTTTAATATCGAGTAGCAGTGTATGCTAATTAAGGAACACATCTATGCGTCGTCAGGATGAGTAGCGCTCCGAGCGGCAATACTAAGTATTAAACATGTCGTATCTGGACACTATATATTAGAGGTGAACTTAGCAACGGCGAGAGAAAAAGATCAGACGCCCTGACGAGAATGTAATTCTTTTATTGTGTTAATTTTAAATCACCATTTAGTTTAAGTGAAACTAGTTATTGTGGGATAAATTGTTAAGGGTTTTCAAATGTGTCGCGAGCCCGTATTAATTGGCAGGTATGTAGTTGAGAAATTTATAAGTAATTGTGATTAAATTATTTTTTCATAGTGTTGATACGCAACATTACTAATTTTCGTTAAAGATTTTTTTTGGTAACTAGCTTGACACGATTTGTATTCTTATTTCAGAATACGGGTCGCTGGCTTGGGGTAGAAATACCTAGGCTTAAGTATCGCTGGCTTAGGATATAAATACCTAGGCTTGAGTATGGATATATAATTGCTAACTTGAGCTAGATGTCCCTGCGTTTGAAAATTTAAATCGATGGGTTGGGGTCGTAAGAATATCATGCCGTCTTGTATAGTCATGATGAGGCAAATTGTACAGGAGGGAATCTGGGGATGATCCAGGTATAACTCGAGCTGTCCACGGGTTTGAGGGTCAATAAACTTGGAAAGTGGTGGTTCCTTCTTGCGATGCGGGAATCGTAATTTCAAGTATTGAACGTCTACCATGGATGTGAATCTGGTGAGCGTAGCGGCAAATCAGGATTAATTTAGTTAAGTCGAAGTTTTCTTAATTTATGTAGTATTTGCTTTTGGTGACCACACGAATCGTTGTAGTATTTTGTTTGATGAAGCTGTGAATACGCTTGATAAATTTACCTTTTTTTTTATATATTCTTTTGTACCTATGGTTGTACGTTTGACTCGCAACGGTTGAAATACCGTATGTACTTAAAGGCGAGGAAAGAAATTGAAGTAATATTCAAATGTAGTCGAAGTAGTTTATTTTGATATTTGAGAAATTTCTACCAGTCTATAAGTTAGTATTTGGTGGAATTTACATTTACTTTCTACTGAAGAAAGTCCTTTGAGTTAATTATCGACTGGAATGTTTTTTTTGATTAGTTTTAAGAAAATGTTAATATTTGTAGAATCTGTAGAGAATTTTTTATGAAATTTGATCATATTTGTTTTATTTATGGAAATTTATATGATTTGGTCTTGAAATTAAACGATGTTCAATTTGTTAATAATTTACTTCTTTCATTTGAACATAATGTTGTGTTGTCTAATTGCCCTCTAAAGGAAATGATATTTGGTAGGCTTGCATCGTAACCCTATCTTGAGATAAGAGTTAAAATCAAACATGCTTGATAGTTGAGAATTTTATTTTAGTAGCCGGGCATCACATAATGAAGGTAATGTGATTAAGTAAATATTCTAGAATCTTTTAGAAGATTTATTGTGGATGAGACCACACTCTCTTAAGCCTCTCTCCTGATGGCAGACCACAACGAGCGGTTTGAAAGAGGACTTCAGTCCTAATTCAGGCAGCTTATTTGTGTGCATGACTTTTCTCGAGTACTGGAGATTATGAGGAGTCTCTGGTCCTCGAGGAAAAAGTGTTACAAGATTGCAGAAGACAAATTACAGAACCGGCCGGTCTGAAGACATCCGAATACCAGCATCCCAGGTAGGTCACACTCATATCCCTCTTCGAAATACAGTTCACACCCAACACCTTTTCTGAGGGCTACCTGCGTTTACACGCAATGTTTTAAGACTGCGACGAAACAGCACGCCTTGACCATCGAGCCAATGCCAGTAAGACGGAGCTCATGGCAAAAATGCTTGCCACGATAACCATCGATGGTCGCCAAGCAGTCTCCCGGGTGGATAAATTGAAATAATTGGGAGCAACCATTACCATTTTCTCCAGAAATTTGTTTATTTGCCACATAGGTACACAAGTTTTTAACTTCAAATGGGGCATATAAAATTTTCATTTTTATTTTTTATAATTTTTTTTATGTACCTAAATATTTGTAGGTATTTGTATATTTTTTTCATTAATAAAAAAAAAATTAATAGAGACACCAACAGACACTGAACAACACAAACAAAAAAAATCATGAATCAAACACATAATCTCCAGTGCTCCAATAACAGGTATCTTCCGCATAGCTATTGTTCATAGTTAGGTGCGTTCAATCAACGTCTTAGCATTCAAATTATTGAACTCATAAAAAGCCTTTCTTGTAGGTACTTAGTTGAAAAATAGAAATAGCGAATAGGTGCCGCTTTCAATATTGCCAACTCAGTCAATACTTAATTATTATCTGTCTCTTTTATTTTTATAAACGGCAATCCAACCTATAAGAGGGTGATCGGTGGATTCATTTTCAATACAACAATATTAAAATAAAACTAAAAAAAATAATTTAATAATTACATTTATTTAAATATTTTTAAAACAAAACATGATAGGTATTTTATTTCCTGTGAAGAGAATATTTCGAATTGTACATTAAAAGCAAGATTATTTGCCAACGTAATTTAAAAATAAGTTTTTTTTTTACAAGAGAAAGTTATGTAAGTATAATAATGTTATTTATTTATTGTTGGTAGATTTAAGAATAAGTAAGTAGGTAAATATACATATAGTAAAGATGTAGAGATTAATTACAATATTATGTAATATAACAATAATAGTTCAAAAACTTCAAGAAATATGAAAATGTAACATTTACAGTTGAAAGGGTATTTTACATTTAATTTTTGTTTTCTAAAAAATATAATCATTTTAAAAACTATATTTATATTCTGGTCTAATTATATTAGACTTTAATTTTATATAAAATAATTAAAATAGCGTTTAAAATTAATTTTGCAGTGCCGCGGTCTTTTTACATAAAACGAACTGTGATTTTTTTTCCAACGACTAATTATTTCGAATACGACTAATTTCCATTTTTACTTTTTTTTTTCAAGTCAAACAAATATAAATTTATAATTATCAATCTAGTTCTACAGAGTCACACCAATCCAAAGAAAAAAAAAAAACAATGAAAAACATTTTTTTTTTCATTTTTCACAAACTCTTTATTGCAAGGTTTCTTCGGGTCGGAAAAGAAGACATTAACAACTATAAGTTTAGCGTTAATTTTAACTTTTACCGACTTGAACCAACGTTCTTAAATTAATTTACGCGTTAATATCGTGGACGGACGTTCTTAATGTAATTAAAAATCGCTAACACGATGCGAAAATCTTCATAGAATCATTTACAATAATCCTAGAGAAAGCTTAATAAGCAACATATTGGATAATCATTAAATTACCGTCAATGTCAAATATTTGACATGTCATAGAGACAAAACATTTTATAAGAGAATAACTACTATTCATGTATCAATCACAGAATTCTATACACAATCTAGAACTCCGACTCGCATTCAAAAGTCAAGCCCAAATATTTTGTTTTCCAATTAGGATACACATTAATATATTATCGCTGATAATACCATTTTGGTATTCCTATTACGTATTGTGTAGTTTTGTGCAATAAACGAACATCCATATATAAAAAAAATACACTTTAGTTGACTTGCAATTTACAACTTATTTGACGAAATGCGTAAAAATATTGATACAACTGCATGATGGATCATATATGGTCCAAAAACTTTTTACACAATATCATGCATAATTTTGAATAAAAGTGATAATTTATTAATTACCTAATCAATTTAATAGTTAAGGAGTGTATTACAATTTTTTTACAATTGAAATTTAGAAAAAAACTAGAAAAAAAACACCTTTGAATATCACGCATCTACCGTTAATAAAAAAATTCCAGTTGGAAACAATTGAGAGTACACATAATGCAACCAGAGGCATCTAGTACACAGTTTAATAACTAATAATGCAGACGATAGACAAAGCTTTGGTATTATTGCTAGAACTGTGGAATATTTTAATAAAATCTTGTATTTTTTTGCAAAAAAATATTATGGATCATATATGGACCACCATGCGGTAAGGGGTTAATATATTATTTCTTTAGTTGTTTTATGTTTTTTTTTTCATAAGACAGCATTAAATTTTTTGTTTATGTTTTAAATATATGCCGAAAGTGTCGGACAATGAGGCATGAATTTTTCTATGAAAAAAATAAAAATAAAGAAGAATTCAATATCATAAATTTGATGCCTAGATGGAGCACTCTTAGGTATGTCCTTTTATAGCAAAAAAGTGGAGCCTTATCGACCGGCTATTTTGTATAGAGATTCGCCTTAGTAAATTAATTTATAAAGAAAAATACATACATTTTCTATATTTAAAAATACTTTAAAAGCAATAAAGAACATCTTTGGAGAAATAAACTCTACAATGAAACATAAACACTTTTTAAGAAATCACTATCAAATTATTTCGGCATCAATTTTGAATGCGAGTCAGGATCTAGTTCATTATATAAAAATCTGTGGTGTTAATAGCACGACCATAAATTGTTATCTTTTGCCTGTGGTTCTTATTACAATGTTTTAAAATAATGTATCGCTTTCGAAATAGAATTCTAATTTATTAATGATAACATAGATGTCCTTTAACATACCTACTTATACTTACAATATTTTAGTTAGCTTAAGTATAACGTTGTTGTACTAAAAAAAAGTCACGTGTAAATTTGAATGCACGAAAAATCCCCCAACTGCAAATGAGTCTGATACATCAAATAAATTAAATTGAAAATTTGGTGTACGAAAATCATTCATGATAAGTTTGATTTTTTGCATAAACCGAAATTCACACATACATACGTATTTTTAAGTATGCAGCAACGATTACTTAGTGATAAATCTAAGCACAACACATAAAGATAAAATAAAATGTAATAAAATATTATGTCTATGGTGAAATGAAATAAAATCTGAATTCACATTTAAGTATTTCTAAACTAAAAAATATTATTTAGCTACGCAATCTAGTAATCAAATAGGTATATAAAAAATACACATAAACATGTTTTCAAAGTAAGTTTATAATATGCGATCTTGGAGAGGTTGGTAACAATTTTCTGAAAAAAAAAACGTATTTGAAATAAACTAGATAGGTATCTCGAAAAATTAGCAAATCTTAATGTCATCTACATTCTAATGTAAATAAGGTTTTTTTTGTTAAAACTTAAAAACAAGTGAAAGATCTTTAATTGTCATGTTTACACCAAAGACAATGAACAAACAATATGTTATTTTCAGCATAATGATAAACCTAAGTACAATTAATTAATTACACAATGACGAAGAAAACCAAATTATTCAGCAGATCTACGAAGCCCTAAAATCACCATAAAAAGAGTGCTTCATTATCAACAGTGAATTTCAACTAAAAAAAATTCTTAAAATTAAATTTAGTAAGTAAATAAAATTACAAACCTACTGTATAAATAAGCTTGATCAAACTTTGTCTATTGTGATAACAACTAAATAATTTATTGACCTGCAAAACATTTGATTCCTGATATCATTTTCGTTTTTGCTATTAGAAAATATATTATTAAACTTTCACAATCCATCATTTTATAATTTAATTCATAAAAATAAAATTATAAATTAATTACATATGTATAAATTCTTATATACTTGTATAAATATATATAAATATATATATATTCTTATATACTTGTATATATATACTTGTATAAATTCGTTGATTATAATATGATAAAAATATTGGTGCTTTATTTGTTTATGTATATTTAATTTAAAAAACATCATTATTATAATAATACAAAATAATAATATTAAATATAATAATTTATTTGTACTAAAAACACAACATTTAAAATCCTATATTGTTCATAAAATAAACGTAAATTTCAATCTTAGCTATTTTGAACAATTTACGAATGAAATCTAAAAAAAAGCAAAACCAACATCATTATCATGAGAAACGTATTTTACAATCTAAGAAATTTTGAATTTAAAACAGTTTTTTTTTCTAAATCCGTCAAGTTGGTTGACCATTTTTATATTAACGTGTACCTATGGATTATTGTGGAATTATATTTTTCTATGAAGTATTTATTTTTTTATTATTTTTTATAATAAAGCAAGCCGGAAATGCAATTAATTCTGTTTAACATTTAAAGGGGTCTCAGTCAGATTTGACAAAATGGCTGCCACCGTCGACATCATGTCGAATTCCGAGTGCAAATGATGCGAGTTTTACAGTTTGTAACGTTGCACTATCAGCGTGGCGGCCATTTTATGAAATTTAATTTAAGCCCCAGATATTTTTTTACAGTGGCATTATAGTTTAATAATGTATGGATCATGTATTGAGGTAGTTTTTTGTACGAGTTGTTTCAAATTAAATTTAAAAACAAACTTGACGGATTTACATTTAATTTAATAATAATATAATGCATTTAAATATTGAATAAATTTTTAAAACAGATTCATTTTTGATATGTTTGATATTCTTGTTTAGGATAAAAAATTCCCAATTTTTGTTTTTCATTTCAATTCTTAATCACTAATGTTCGTTCAAACAATATGGCACATTGGGATGCATAAAAATATATTTATTTTACAAAACAGAAAATATATAATTATTTTAATGTACTATTTTCACAAAATTTAGTTAAGGACTAATATAATATTATAAGTTATCTAAATCTCACACACTAAACGTAGGATATGTTTTTGATTTAAAAATTATTTTATTTATTTACTCATTAAAAAAAAAAAATCACTCACAATTTTATACGTAACTAAAAACTAAATTCTACAAAAAGTCCTAGGATTTGAAAAAAAAATTAACCGAAGCCCTATTGGTGTTTTTGAAAACTGCTAGTTTCGTTCTTAGGAATATTATTTTGTTTTGTGACTGCCGAATGGGTGTAAGCTTTTTCAAGGAAATTTTGCAGTTTATCATTAAATGAGGTTTTTCTAATTAAACAAACTTTGCACTGCAATATTTTTATTCCGTGTTATTTTCTGATGCTAATACAAATTCAATGTAATATTCAAATTAAAATTTACAGTGTTAAAAACTAAAAAAATCATGTTGCTAAATTGCTTTCTTATCAACCTGCAACCTTATTCTTGCGAATTTTATTTTTTTATTTTGTTTCTATACTTACAAGTTTTCAAAAATAATTGAAGAAATTCTATTTTTCTATTCAAAACTATTATCTATTGATTCAACGGGAAGCTATTCATATAAATTTTTCAAAAGTAAGAAAGCTCTTAAAATAAATGAACATCAAAAATATGTTTTTTTTTTAATACGATTTATTATATTATAATGAGCAATTTAATAATTCGTTGCTTCTCGCCACCAATTTCATAATATGTACCTAAACATATTTACTTCCACCCAAACTTCACATTTATATGTACACGGGGATTTAAATATAGATAAGATAAATCTTTTTTGTTTGTTCTAGAACCAACATTTTTTTTTTCCGTCAATATTTTATTTATGGGTAAAGGTTGTGATCGATGCGTTTGTTTTACTTGCGGCTATGGCTAACTCAACTCTTTTGTTGTTTTGAGTCTTAAGACAGTTAATCTATGCGCTGGTCATTAATCATACCAGAGCAATTATACTAGACAACCTAAGAGGATGACATACTTGTCTCAATCTTAATCGGCGCAATTTTCGAAAACGAATGTTAACGGAGAGTTCTTCGATGCAGTTCATGCTCTGCTGATTTAGACAAGGCCATAGTTTCAGCCCACTTCTTTTCAATATGTAGTCAATGAATTATTGATAACAGAGGTAGCCAATATGAACCTGGACTATAGACTGGGAGGGAAAATAATCAGCATTGATTCCTACGCTGATTATGCAGTTATAATGGCAAAATCCGTAAACGACCTCTAGAGAATCTTTATAAAGTTTCACATACAATAAAAAATTGCGGCATGGAAATAAAACTTAATAAACGAAAAGTACAACAAACTAGTTCTGGACAACAAGCCCATTGAACAAGTGATGGAAGCAAAGGATATTAAAACAGATTAAAAATGCTGCTCGAAAATTCACTGTGCAGGAAAAAACACTAGAGAACAGCAGGGAAGATGAAGATCAATAAAATATGTCTTTGATTTGAGACAACGGTAAATACCACGAGCGCAAAATGTTGGCTACGAACTTTGTAAATAAAAACTCTCCAATATAATCGGAAACACGTTTCGTGACCACGTGCGAAATGTTGATATCCGAAGAACGTGCAAGACGGAAGACCTATGTGGGGATGACAACGAAAGCGATACTGGAACGAACATGTAAACAGAATGTCAGAGGACAGACTTCCACGTATCGCCCTTAAAGTAAACCCCAAAGGATGCAGACTTTTCAGAATCTATGGAAAGAAGAAGTTGAACACGACAGAACTCGCAAATCTATTCACAAAAAATGCATTCCTTAAAAAAGTGCTCAAATTCATGTTGTCTTCAAAAAGTAAAAACTTATTAAAATGGTGAGAGTAATTTATAATGGATAAGTCATGAAAAATAAATAGCAGTCGAGACTCATATTATAAAATTATTATTAGTCATGGTGACAGTTCCGTACAGATTGTCAGGGTGTTTAATGTAAAAAAAATCACCCCCTATTAACATGGAATATTGTCGCAAAGGCTGTTTGTATCTCGTAGGGTTGCGTGTCAGGTTTTCAACAACCTTGAACCGCTCCCTGAGGTCACTACTTTCCACACGAGCGCATGTATCGTTCAACTTATTATGTCAGTTGTCTCTGTACGGGTGTTGTACAATCATCTGTCACATGTCATATGCTGACTGAGTGTATGTGACGTATAATTATAAAATAAGGTTGGAAAATAAATGACTTTCCGAAAAACATCTACTTTTTGATAACATAATAATGAAGATTTAAGTTCCGTAACATAATAATGAAGATTTAAGTTCCGTAACATAATAAATAAGATTTAAGTTCCGTAACATAATAATGAAGATTTAAGTTCCGTAACATAATAATTATTATGATTTTAATTTGTTATTGACGACATAATATTTCTTAGCGAGTTTTGTGAATTAGGGTAAAACATTGACAATACCTTGATTAAAAATTAAAAAATAATAATGGAATGTATCGAATTCGTATATAAGAAAAGAAACAGATCATCGCAGTAAAGTTCATCGTCGTTATGAAAGAGAAAATACAGGGTCGCGGAGGGGTCGGAAGGAAGCGAAAACATGCATCCTTGACTGGACCGGATTGAGAAATTTAGAAAATTTGTTCAGGGTAGCAGAGGAGCGTCGGGGGGACCCGATAGGACACCAGAAGAAGAAGAAGAATGAAAGAAAAAAGTCTTGATATATAATAAAAAAATATAGCTAAAAAATATTTTACTAGTAATGGCGTCTTTTGACGTCACGCAAGATCGGGCGCGGTGGAGGGCTCTTGTTGCCTTCCTATGCACCTGAGTGGGATCAGACAGGGAGTACTGGTTGATTGATTGTATACTGATTATATTGTATCCAAAATTGTATACTGTGTGTGGTAAAATGAGATTTTGTTGTCATTGGTCACTGTTGCCACTGAATTTCAACGAATATTTAACAACTAAAAACTCTAAGAATTCATTAATGATGTTCGATTTTTAAATGGAACAAACCACTAAGCGCTTTCGACCGTCTTCGACCGACTATTATTTCGAAGGCTGGCTTAGTGTGATCACTTAACGTTAGCAACGTTCGCCATTAGATGGTAATGTTTAAGTCTCCGAAACTCCTAATCATGAGAATTCTCAACATGTTCAACATGTCGAAAAATCTCATGAATGAAACAAGTAGATATTAAATAATTAATGAAAAAAAAGAGATAAAAGTTGGAAATTATTGAGAACAAGAGAGCAACCAAATTTAAAGACTGCGACTGCTGTCATGCATTTTGCGCCAGGATATGACTATATCCATTTTTGTGATTCTTTATTGCCTATTGGCTTTGTTGGTACTGAATTTCAGCTTCAAAACTGTAACTATGTTGTTTCTTAGGAATATTTCAGTGGTATACTCGTAGATACAATACGTGAATAAAATAACATTTACAAAGTATGAATTGTAATAACCCGTTGTTTGGAATAGCGTGACAACAAGATTGCTTTACAGATCAGCTCAAGCAATATTATCATGTCGGAAATTCACCAGACAGAGACGTGCACGATCTATGAAAAAAAAAAGTAAACAAAAGCTCCAAATGTTTTGGAAAATGAAACTTCGATTATAGAACTGATACTGTGGGTCGTTGAACGAAATATTTGATTTCAGAATATCTGATTTTGAATATCGTATCCAGTCGAAAAATTATGACAGTCAAGACAGATAAGGTTTTACATAATGTTGTCATATTCAAAAATATTTTAAACCTATATAATCTGATCTCGTTTGTAAAAAAAACAACTACAATGCAGCTTGGAATTATTGTTTAATAATGAAATAAGCAGAAACAAAGTTACCTACTCTTCATTAAACACAATGAAAAATAAGTTTTTTTTTTATTTCAGGCTTTTGAAAGTTACACTTTAAAGGTCAATTCCGAGATATGGGGCCGTCCATTAATCACGTGAACTCACAAGGGGGGGGGGGAGGGTCCGGTAAAAAAAATCACGAAACATCACATAGGGTGAGAGGGGGGAGGGGTTAGTAAGAAAATAGCGCTCTTTTATTTTTTCTAATGACTAAAGAAACACAGTTGCATTTTACGAATTTTTGGAAGTTAACGAAAATAAAAAGCACAAAAGCTTTAGTCAAAAATCATCAGGGGGGGGGTCTTAAAAGTTGCGAAAAAACATCACGTGATTAATGGACGGCCCCTATTACCAAAAGAAAAATTCTGCATACTCATATGGACTATGAAAATATTGCTGAAACTATTGTTTGAATCACGTTATTCGTCAAATGAAGTTTGTTGTAATGTTTGTCTAGTTTAAACCTTAGACTAGTAGACTTTTACACTAGTTGTCGTGACAGACTGATCTCTTCCTCAAATGGAAAAAGACTTTCTGAGATTTATTTTTATACGAAACAAACAAATATATAAAAAACACCAAACACCCTCTACTGTTTAAGCAAAAGAGTAAACAAATATTTTTTTTGTACATTTTGTTTAAAAGTGTATGCCCGATACTTGATTAAGTTTATGAAATATAAAGAAAATGGGGACAGGAAAAAAAACAGTCAGAAGGTTATTGTATGAATTGATCTGCTAAAAATATCGTAAATAACGAAAAGATGAATCCAGTTCAACATGTAACTACGTATCCTCACATTTTTTTATTCATTCAATATGTGAAAAATAAGTTCACAAAAAATATTATTCGAAATAAAAGTTGCGCAATGTAATAATTTTTGTATGTAATAATCCCATTTGGATAAAAAGTCACGTGAATTCAAACATCGGAAACATAACTCAGTCTGAGCTTTAAAACATTTTATGTGAAATTACACACTAACTAGCCTCCCTTATAATAACATTATTGGCTTATCTTGATTCTGCAAAGAAAAGAGTGTTGATAGAAATTCAATACCAGTCTACTTAGATTTGGACAAGAAACGCAAGTGAATTGAAACGAAATAATGTAAGCTGGTTAATAATTTATTTTTATGAAAAAAGCTAAAAAAAAATTTCTTTCGTACAATGCGTTAAAAAAACAAAACGTGTATTTTTTTTGTTATCTATTAAGGGAAGATCATTATTTTTACAGAGTTGAATATAAATTTCACAGAGTTTATGAGATTTTTCGTTTAGTGAACGAATGTTGTCAAGAAATATGTAAGATCCAAGAAGATAATATTATATTCCACACACGACTAATAAATAAGGTCAGATCAAAAATAAAAGCAATAGGATAAACTGCCTTAGAAATGGTATTTTGTTGGATTGAGCAAAGAAAATATGACAGATAAAAACGGCTGGAGATCCAGTCGACATAAAAAAGGTTTTAAAAAATATGAAGAATAATTTTTAGTTAGAATATTGTATTAACTTCTCGTCACTAGATCGCGTGATCAGCGACACCCACACTAGACTGAGAAGTAGGCGTTAGTTATTAAATTATAATCAGCAAATATGTAAATAGAGTTATATTAACTTTTTTTTCAAAGTCAATGTACTAAAAAATAATATGTATATAGTCTATTTCAATAAAGCTTTGATTGAACGACGACCACGCAATTCTTGAAAAAGATATCAAATGAATAATTTAGTTTATTTTTATTTTTTATTAACTAATATTTTTTTTGATTTAGAAGTACTATTTTGTGTTTATTTGTTTTTAGAACGAACGAGTTTTTTAAAAATAAAACTGATAGCAGTAACTAATTTAGATAAATCAAGACAGCCAATGCACCAAAAATAGTAATAATATGTAATTGATTCTTCAAAGAGATGTGTGTTCACAAATATATTAATTCATAATCATTCTCGTTTAGGGTTTCTTACTACCTGTTTGATGCAAAAACGTACACAAAGCGTGTGAATAAAAAGCAGTCAGGATACTTGAATAAGAAATGGTTATACTTTCCAATAGTGTAGAATTACCAGTTTAATATAGGCTTCTAAGAATATGGGCATAAATTTATTTAAAGTCAGTTCGAAAGACAGTGCATATTCCAATAGTGTATTAAATGTAACTTGCTTTAATGTCCTTCAAAAACCATTTCATTTTGAAAGGTAAAATAGAGGGTCGAAGACAGACTGATATAACAGGATCATTTCTGGTAATCCCATAATGATCCCTGGATTGGACTGGAATAAGAGCAGTCGAAACGCTTTTCGCAGCTGCCCAGGACATGAAGTATACTATCGAGTTATAGTTGACGTTGGGGTGACCCAGCGTGACACATAAAGAAGAAGAAAAATATTCTGACAAAAGTAGTCATAGTTTGTCCGTTGTGTACTTAATCTCAAGAAATGCATATAATAAATTTTGATAAATAATAAGCTGTTGTTCAGAAAGGGTATTGATTTTTAGTAGTACAAATTCAATCATATATTAAGGTTTGCGCTCACAAATTTGCAAGTTAAAGAATCGACAGCTACTTCTGTCCAATCTAACCCAAATTGCAGTCGTTTGCAACTAAAAAAACAAAAAAATAACAGGAATTGAACAAGGAGCCTCTAAGTTAAGCTCAGCTAAGGCTAGTAGTAAACACACAACTCTGGTAGAACTTATAAATTACGTAATTTTCAGTAAAGTAATTGGTATTCTGTACATGAAAAAACACTCAACAAGAATTATTACATAATTCCATTTCAGAGTTCCGTGTAACGACACAGGTAAATAATAAAAACATAAAAAAAATAATAATATATAAATTGCAAACGGTAAAAAGAATCGCGAGACGACTGTTTATTTCTTTCTATAGAAGGCGACACGCCAAATCTACATATTAATTCAGTAATGTATGTATATTTATTTATTTATTTATTTGTTTCACTCCAACTGTATGTCACAGCATCACGCTAAAACCGTAGGTTCTGCGTTGAATATTTTTCTTCGCAGTTTTTCGCAAATACAATTGTGGTAATCTGAGATACAAATATTTACATTTCATTAAATATATTTTAAATTATTTACAAATTTCTAAAAATTTAAAATCTTCATACAAAAATGAGAAAGTCATGTTTTAAAAGTAAAATTATACGTCTAAATTTTGTGTAGAACTGTAGCATTACGGTATGAAAATGTACAAAATCGATCGAAGTTTGATTTGAAATACAAACAATTTAAGTAAAAGTCTTTTAATTCTTATTTTATAAAGATTTTCACCGAAACTTCTTATAAAATATGTACGCCATGACAGATGACTAAGGCCGGTAAAGCAGAGTTCGCTTGCACCCTCTCTCTCCCAAGGTAGGTACCTCATTAAATTTATCACTACAGTCATAAGTAGGTCAAACTAACTATACATAATATAATACTAGGTAGGTAGGTACCTATATCTACACACAGTATGAAGGACTTGCATTAGGAACAACTACACGTATTATAATACTAGGTAGGTAGGTACCTATATCTACACACAGTATGAAGGACTTGCATTAGGAACAACTACACGTATTATAATGCTAGGTAGGTTTTACCTATGTATAACTACATTCTTCTTTTAATTTTTTCGCGTATTCAACAGTGAGTATTAATTTTTCCTCATCTTCTATTTTTTTTATAAATATTGAAAGTGACATTAGTTTTTCAAATTTTTCGCATATTTAGCAGTGAATCTTATTTTTTCCTTTTTTGAAACATTAGCTGGGTACACATTCTAAATCTTAGCGTGAAAAATTTTGAAAATGATAGATCATCTATAACATTTGACCGATAATCGCTCATTTTTAAAATCTTAGCGAATTTTTTTTTGAAAATGAGCGATTGTCGGTCAAATCTTAAAGATAAATCGTTACGTGTGTACCCAGTTATTAAGATAATACATATACTCCTGCCGCCGTAGACAAATTCAAATTGGCGTTCGACTACTATTAACAAAGATTTCGATAATGTATAGTGCGAAAAAATTAACTGTCCTCTGGAACATATAAACATTTATTCAAACCAAACAATGATCCTTATAGTATAAAATATAAAAAGTGGACAGTTAATTTTCTTCCTACTCTACATTGTCGAAGAATTCGTTTGTAGTCGATTGCCAAATGCATTTTGTATAGGCCTACTGGTCCTGAGAAGGGGAAAGCTGCATACAAAACCTGTTCAATAACCTACGGCTCAAGTCTGACTAGCCAAATCAACAACGTAAAGCAAGACGGGTATCAGCTAGTAATTTATATTTTTCAACGCTTTCTAATAATAATTGAAAATGAGAAAATGTATTTTTGTCACACAGTTTGGTTGTTAAATTCAAAAGAGAAATAAAACTCTGCCTGTAGAAAAATTATTTATTATTGTAGAAAAACGATTAAAAAATGAAGATATTATTTGGAACGACACAGGGCTTGTTCGTGAGCGCCGAGGCCAAAATACTCCTTTTTGCTTTAAAGTTTCTTGATCATGCAACACATGTTATTGTTATATTTTTCATGTCTCGAGATCCGTTTTTTTAAGACATTAATTTATAAATAATTATCTTTCTTAAAGAAAATAAGTTTCAGATTTTAGAATACAGCGCTTGACTAGATGAAAAAACAGTCCAACCAACCAAGGATAGCTTGAATGGATATTGAATCGAATTTTTAATGTGCAAAATGTAAATCCAATAAATAACAAAATTGAATATAAATGGTCTAACACTTTATTATTTGTGTGTAGAATAAGTGTATATGTTATAGGCTTTTGTTTACTACATTTTTGACAGAAACTACTATATAAATTCATAATGGTTCTTTTAAAAAACAAATATTTAAAGGGCAATTTATCTATTTCGAACCAATTACTTTCATGATTGCCGATATTCTCGCCTCGCCAAGAAAACTGCTCAATCATATATTAAAAAAGAACCGTTAATATGATTTCTTTTTGTAACAGTTAGAATCGGATACATATTGACCTGACTGATTGGCGATGACTGAGGACTAATTATTAATTATTGTAGAGAAGTGAACTTTGGAAAGCAGGTAGGTTTTAATATAAAACCTTCCACTAAGAGAAGATTTTTGGAGTCTCTAACCTTAAGGGGGTGAAAAATAGGGTTAAATGTTTTTAAAAGTATACGAATATCTCGGAAACTAGACACGGTACGAACTTGAGATTTGGAATATAAATTCTCATATAGAAATGAATAATAATAATAATATAACACTTTTCTATACAAAGGTGTCAGTATAGCCGGCGGAACTTATTGCCTAAGGCAATTTTTTCCAGTCAACCGGTCCCGTCCAATCTGAGACAGGCCAACCCCGGGTAGAAATTTCAAGTGAAAAAACACTTAGAAAAACTCTGACCCGACCGGGACCTCGGATCTGAAGTCCACGCTAGTACAACTAGGCTACCGAGGTCGGTAGTAGGGTGTTTGACTGCTTTTTTTAAATTTTACTAAAAGGGATGAAAATGTGCACGTAGAAAAGGGTCAATTTTTAAAGGCTCCTAATAAGTTTAAAACTGTTGACAAGTCATTCAATAACATAACGGGTTCAGCTCATTTGTTTTTTGTATAGGTATATTTGTATTTAAATCTGTTTAATGTATTTTTGTTGTTTTATATTTTATTATGTTTATATTATTGAATGAAAGTTATATAATTATATAATATATTTCCTCTAATTGATGATAAAAGGCTGTGAATCTTCCCGCGAGCTTCTAAGTGTATGTCACCTTCCAAACTTTTTGAAATACTACCACATGAGACGTAAAGATTGGAATGAAAAAAAAAGAGAGTTTGGAAAAGGATCACGTTGATAATCAGTTAGAAAACGAAATGAAAGATCTTGATAAGGCGGTGGGCAAAGTAATTTACGTATTCGGGAGTCACGTACTGTGGAAGTTTTATAGCTAATATTCTAATTTCTTTAATTTTATTCAGTTCTCCCATGGGCTGAATAGCGCTAAATGAAATATTTTCTTTCAAAGAATAATCTCGCAACACTTTCCATTTGGCTGTTGAAGTGGTGTTGAGAGTTAAAAAAAAAAGTAAATATAATATTTCCGTACAGCGAGATTCGTTTACAGAATGAGATGGAACACGAAACTCAAGATAATACAAAATATAAATATTTATACAAAACAGTAACTAAAGCAATTTGCAAGGACAATTTTATATAATTTTTTCGTTACCTTTATGTATTTCAATTCAAAATTTGTGGTGAATTTTAAGAACTGAGAATTAAACGAAGTGTATTATTATTGCTGATTTGAACTTTAATTAAATTTTGAATCAAAAAGTTAAATTGCTGCGATGCTATTGATATTCTTTATGTGTAATTTGCTGCTAATAAATAAAACAAAAATATTTAAGGAAAGTTGAAGCGATCTTCTGTTGTTTTAAGAGGAGTCATGTTTAAACAATAATAATGATGGGATGAAAGATTCTCATTTCGATTAACGATGTTTTATTATTATTAATGTAAAAGGGAAATTAATTAGAAAATATTGTCGTACAAAGGCATTGTTTGGAGACAAAGCGGGTGTAATTGAATGAAAGCCTTCACTGTGTATCACTTGCAGTACCTACCAGCCCTTCGTACCTACATTATATGAGAAAATGTAAACTAATTTTGCGTCAAGCGAGATATTGTCAAGAGACACAACGCGTAAAGTCATTTTCTTGGTTTGTTTTTCTAGAAAACAACATTAGACCAAACTTAAACAACAAGGCAATTATTTGAAATGAAAATAGTCCGATATATGTATGGTATGCCTAATTTTTCTTTTATACTCCGTTTTTGCCATTTTGAAGTTTTTTAATAGATTGCGTTATATTCAAACTTAAACCATTTTTATAGGCGCGAGTTTTATACGAGGGAAAGTAACGAAGTTATTTTTTATTTCTTTTATTTAACACGCCCATGCGTATTTTTTCCCTTTTCCTGTTAGAGAATTTTTTTATAACCACTTGGGCGGGAAGCTCTGGTTCACTCTTCAATCGTAAATGTCGTTACCTACATCGAAACTGACTGATTACATTACTTTGATAACGGCAGTTTATGACTGGAATACTGTTACGAATAATAAACATAATTTCTAAGCCCACTAAATATTTTATAGGTTTGTTAAGATTCGATCATCCAATGTTACCAGTTATAAAAAAAAGGCTTAGGGAAAACTGTGGCTGATTCAAAAGAAGTATGTATTTCACAATGCATGGATATTTTCATGAAATTGGTGGGCGAAGCAACGGTATACTGTAATTTTTTTCATTGTTCATACAATTAATAACTTACAATTTAAAATGAAGCCGAAAATGAAATAATAATATTTCAAAATGAAATGAAACGCTTTTATTTACATGAGATGATTTTCTTAGATGATGTTTTATAATTAATAATTCGCATGATAAATTATAAAAATATCTTTTCCATACTGACATACGTTTACTTCATAATATTATAATAATTATCGTTTTCTATAAAATGCACAATAATTATAAATAGTATAGTTTAAAAACATTTAAAGTTTTTAATTAAACAACGTTACTATCATGACGCCAAAAAGACGGTTGAAGTATTTTTAATTATTGTAAATATTCAAACAGTATATTATTTATTATTATTTTTAATTTATTGGCTACAAAGTAACTAAGTATAACATTTTAATGATAAAGTTGATTTTTTAAATTAATTTAAAATTAATCACGCTAAATATCACGGATCAACGTGATCCATCACGCCACAAATACATTTAACCAAAATTACCGCTAGTTTCATAATATTAATTTTAAAATAGTGTCTATGTAATATATTTAACCTAAAGTCATTCCGATATGTTTGGATTTCATAAACTTTTGATATGTTTGGATTCCCCTAAAACTAACGCTTATGAACTAATCTTCCGGCCAGCCGAGATCTTCGCCTATCAGCTCGTAAAACCTTTGGTTGTGTTCCACGAAGAATTTCCTTAATTTTGATATAGTGGCGGGGTCCACGCGAGGATGTCGCCTACCTTTGGTTTCTCTCAAGCACTTGTCCGCGGTGTCGTTCCTGAGACAATAGAACCCCTTCGTTTCATTGAAATAAAAATTATGCCTTCCTATTCTACTGTCTAACCCTAAGAACGCTTCAATTTTCTGAAGTTGAGGAACTGGATCTTCTATGAGCCGGTCACCATTGACTACGAGTATTTGCTCCCTAGGGAACACCTCCAACCATCTGTGAAGATAGGTGTGGTATAGCGATATGGCTATAGGTCTGTAGGAGGTGTTGATCGTCCCCCCTGCGTGTATCGCCAGTTGTTCGAAAGGTCTGGGCGGTGGAGTGACGGGAACAGGACCCAAGACAGGGGCTGGTGCTCCGGAAGCTGTACCATGGCTCCTGAGTTGAGTGTAGTCCGATATTGCTCTGGTGACAGGTTCGCGAACAATAAGCAGCAATCTTACACTGCTGTTCATCGCTCGGATTCTCTCAGGGACCTGCAGAAAAAAAACAGAATATTGCATTAAACGTAATGTACGACGATAGTCATAGACCAACATAAATAAAACTTGAACGACGGGAAAAAAACAGTTCAAGAATTTTTAATATACCTACAGGAAGTCCCAGAAAGTATGACTAAGCGGAAGTCAGGAGATAGAACACCGTTAGGGCTATCCATAATACTTTATACCTTAATATAATATGTGAAGCGATTTTTTATGGTTTTAGAGCTATAATTATTTTAGTATTTTTTTAGTCAAACCGCTTAAGTCAGTTACAGGAAATAAATGGTTTCAGAAACACCAACTTTCGAGGTACATTCAAATTCAAATATTTTTATTAAGGAAATAAAAAACATTAAAAAAATACATTCACAATAATAAATTTATACATTTTTTTTTAATATATTTTTTTTACCCCATAATTGAGCAGAGCTTGTGCTTTGGGGGATGAACATACAAACATATTATTATGTAATTACTGTTAAAAAGACGTTTACGCCGTTTATGTTTAAATATTTATTTTCTGAATAGCTGAATAATATACCTAGTAGATACAAAAAAAATTAGGGTCTATTTGATATTTCTTTGCTTTTATATATTATTATATTGACTGCTACTCATTGCTGTTTTTGCTTTTTCATTTATTCCGTTGCTAAAGTGAATTGATTGCTAATAGTTATTGTTTTTACTATTTGCTCTTAAGTTTACTGACTGCTAACCATTACAGTTTCACTGTTTTATTTATTCCGTTGCTCCTAAGTATACTGACTGCTGACCATTACTGTTTTTGCTATTTTGTTTGTTCTGTTGCTTTCATGTTAATTCATTGCTAATAATTATTGTTGTTTTTACTATTTTATTTATTCCGTTGCTCTTAAGTGTAACTATGCTGACTGCTAATCATTGTTGTTTGTTACTATTTTATTTGTTCCGTTGCTCTTAAGTATACTGACTGCTGACAATTACTGTTTTTGCTATTTTGTTTGTTCTGTTGCTTTCATGTTAATTCATTGCTAATAATTGTTGTTTTTACTATTTTATTTATTCTGTTGCTCTTAAGTGTAACTATACTGACTGCTAATCATTGTTGTTTGTTACTATTTTATTTGTTCCGTTGCTCTTTAGTATACTGACTGCTGACCATTACTGTTTTTACTATTTTATTTATTCCGTTGCTTTTAAGTTTGTTGATTTCGAATCGTTATTGTTTTTAATATTATTTTCATCATTGTATCTATAAATAGTTATTTTAACGAGGTTCCTATTTTTTTTTCTTTTCTTTGCTATTTTACATGGCTTTGTTTTGCTTTTTTATTGTGATTTGATTTTATTATTATTCTTTTGTTTTATTCATCAGGTTGTATATGTATATTAGACTGTTTTTAACGTTTATAATATTTTTATAAATTATTATTGTCATTGGAATTGTTCTTTTTGCTTATGCTGTTATTTGTATGTTGCTATATATTATGATTTATCTTGTTTAAAGGCACATTTGTGCCGTGAACTTGGATGACTATTTAAATAAAATAATCAGAAAATTTTTTTCTTCAAACAATTTTCAAAAACTTTCCAATTTTTTAAAATATGTATCATGTAAATTTTCATAAACATATCTTTACGGCATCATACAAAAACAATTTAATTGTTTTAAAGCAAAAAGGGCGGTGGAAATTTTGGTGATTCTCCACACAAATAATTCGGGGAGAATATTTCTAACACATGATTTGTGAAATTTTCTCCTTATACATTTTCTATGAATTTTTTTCGTAAGCTTAAAAAACTCATAAGGGTTTTCATGTGCGACCACAGAATCAAAGTTCTACTGTGTATTGTTGGCTTTATAGTAATTGTGACAGAAGAAGAAATAATGATATCCGAAGAATCGGTGACGCAGAAGATAAATAGGTGACAGAAGAAGAAATAATGATATCCGAAGAATCGGTGAGGCAGAAGATAAATAGACATCGCCTAAGGAGAAGAAACTGCAATGAATATTAGCTACATGCCTGAAGATAGGATATCGAAGATGAGCACCAAAAAGATGGAGGAACAGCTGTCAGATAAAAATGCACTCTAAAATAGAAGAAAAAATCATTTTCTAAATCTCATGGAAAAAAATGATGGCAACATTCATATTAACATGAGAGATTTTATGCTCCAATGAATGCACTGAACGAATATATATAAAAAATCTGTTATTTGTAATGTCGCCCAAAGAGAAATAATTGAGATTAAAACATGAACAACATAATGATTTGTCAACGTGTTGATTGTGTTAGTTTAAATTATGTAACTTCTTAATGACATCATTAAAACGTCACGTGTGTCGACTACTTTATAAAACTTTATTGAATAGACATTTTTTGTAAAAGGATATTACTTTACTAGCTGATACCCGTCTTGTTTTACATTTATGACTCAGATAGTCAGGGTTGATAAGCAGTTATTGAACAGGTTCTAGTCTAGATACCTACCCGTATTTAAAGAGAAAAAGCGGGAATAATAATTATTAAACTATGTAACAAACAGTCATCCATACGGATTAAGTAGAATTCTAATTTCAATATTTATAAAAAAGAAAGAAGAGCATTAATATAGTCTCATTCACACGGATGAAAAATGTCTGCTCAATAATAAGTATAAGTAACTACCCAATAAATTGTAAGTTTGGTTAAACTATTTATTTCCATTCATTTATACTTATTTTCATGGTTTGAGTCTTAGCCACATCATTTATTTTTTACGGGTACTGTTTTGCCGACTTACTTTGTCAAGATATTTTATTTATCATGGACAAGTTTATTTCATAAGGAATATAAGATTTTAATTCAGTTTATTTGTATTTGAAATCAATCCAACCCTTCAAATCAAAACATTTTCATAGGTACCGCAATATTACGATTCTATGCAACATTTACATGAGTCATTTTGTTTTCAAAAGATGTTTTGTGTTTTTACTAAAATATTACACCGATGAATCAAAAAAAAATATCGTTTATAAACTTTCGATAAGTTTGAGTGGTAAATAAATAAATAAATTTAGTAAACTTTTTTTTTAAGAACGCTTCTATAAGTTTTCCACAACTCTACGACGTATTTTTTGTTTGAAGCTACGAAAATAAGTACGTACATAGGAGTATAATATGGCTAAACTGAACTGTCAGGCAACAAAGCGAATGAAAATCACAATAATATTATTATGAATGATGGTCTTTAGAGATTGCACTATTAAAAACAAATTAACGGAACATAAATGAAGGAAATCATCGTTAACGTAAATTTTATGGAGCCTCAATGATAATAGGCACCACTCAGACTGGTTGTGTGTGTATTGAAAGGCTTCACGTGAACATTGTATTAGGCTAGATTAGGTCGGGTGCTGTTTATTCAACAACATTATTTCATTCGTGATCGATGTAGGTATTTCATTGTGTTTTTAATGATACACTGAAATAGTAGTGAATACCAACAACGAAGGCAAATATGTAGTATAATTAATCACTTTCTCTTTAAATATTTATTTAAGGGCGAAAAGGATAAAAATAACATTTAAATACAGTAAAAGCTTCTATTGTTATGACTTTAAGAACTGAAGCGATCTAATGAATTATGTTATTTACCCACTTCAAAATAAATAGTAGGTATGTAATTGTTTCGCAATCATTGCGTTATTTGAACCCGATATTTAAAAGTTTCAGTGCGTGCGTCTTTAGTTTTTTGCCACTACTTAAGACTCTTCTTCTTTTTAATTTAGACCTTGTGGCCTGTAATTCAAGATGTGGGGTTGGCCTCCTGCGAGGTCGATTCCCAGCTATCCTTCCACCTTTTTGGTGGTCTGCCCGGGAGGCGGGCAACTTAAGACTCGTGTCTATAAATATAATTACCTATAAACAAAAACATTATACGAAATAGCTTTTTTTTACCCATCACGCCGTTTCCCGAAGAGGGTAGGCAGAAAGAACGAACTTCCATTCTTTCCTATCCAAACAAACCTCTTTCGCTTCCTCCAACAAAACACCAATAATTTCATTAATTTTTCCATCCATCCATACATACATCCTCTCACATTCCATAAACCTATCTTGCATTCATCTGTACTCCTCTTTGAGCCATCCTGCTCCGACACAGCATGATGGGTGGCTAGCCCAATCATGCTGTGTAACCATAAGAACTACATATTTATTGCTTTTATTTATCTTATATTTATTATTTTAGTTATTTTAGTTACCATGAAAAATTAATATATTATTATCTTAGTATATTTTGTTAAATTCTGTTAAAGGCAAAGTGTTGCCGTGTACTCACTAATAAATAAAAATAATAAATAAATATCCATCACCATGTACGGACGACTTTTCCCAAAGATTAATGTCATTATTAGGACCTAGAATTTACAATAAAATTATGCCGGATATCTCAGAGTCTCTGAACGGCGGGGGAACGAATTTGAAGAGGCTAGTTAACCAATGGCTGATGCGGGTTGGAATTGACGAATCGGAGAGTGCGCTAATGCAAATTTTAAGATAGGGACTTCTGAGTTGGACGACGTGTTGAGGAGTTGTTATTATTTTTGTTTTTTTTGCAGTTACGAATGGTTAAATTGGTGATGGATGATGATTGTGAAATGTGCTGAAAAGACTTTATGAATGTATGTGTGTTCTATTTTGTGTGCGTGCTTATTCTGTATTTGCGAAGATTTTGCGATTTTCTAATGCAAGTTGAAAGCTTCATTTATGGTTGATGGATGCATGGTTTCTTTTTCTTTTTAAATTAAATAGTATTGCCTCAGCACAGACTCTCGTCTAGTGAGGTAATAAACCCTTTATAGAAATTAATTGTAAAATGCTTATGTTTTTTTTTGTATTCTTTGGGAATAAAATAAATAAATGTTAGTATCTAAACAACTGCTTGAGTGAGAAAACTAGTAGGTATAACGGAATCCTGTTCTCATCAATGATATATAGATGCGAAACGTTGGATGTGGACGAAACAGTAGTACACATGCAGTAGATATTATGACAGTTTATTAGGAAGAAATGCGTTATGGATGTTAGTGTTGCAACAAAGATGGAAGTTATAAACCTTTTCTAACCTATATATATTTATTTTCAAAAGTTGCTAGATGATTCTTAGACTGAACATAGTAGCATAACTCGAATTGAATTAGTAAAAGAAATGGCAATCGGTGTTGTTGAGACCCTATACAGAGAAAGCAAACAATTAATACGACAGTATTGGTTTCTCTCTCAATATAGGTAGTGTATCTACTCAATTTTTACAATAAAATAAAGCTTCATTAAAACACTTCTAAATGTTCTAAAAATCTTATAATATTAAAGAAAGTCGGGTTAGTGCGAACACTTATAACTCGAGAACGGCTGAACAGATTCTTATCGCGTTTGATTTATTAAATTTTCATTTGCTCCAGATAACATAATAACTATTAAAAAGTTGAAAAATGCATAAGAAATAATATAATATTTAAGTTAGTTTGGAACGCATTTCCTGCGACGCCAACGCCATCTATGAAAAAATAAAAAACAGCACAATTTTCATTTAACCATTGAGTTTCAAAACATGGGTACTCAGATTTTTTATAGAATTTCTTTCAACCTTTCAGAAATAATTTTTTAGCATTCAAACATATTTTAAACGTATTTTTGTATAAATTACAAATTTGAAATCAATATTCATAGTAAGGAATACAGGACAACGTCTGTCGTGATAGCTAGTAATAAATAAATAAGATATTATCCTGTCTCATATTTGATGGAATCGGTTGACTGGTAGAGAATGCTTTAAGTAAGCATTAAGTTCCGCCAACATATACATAGAAGAACATATGTGACGTAATCGGGAATTGAACCCGAATCAGTATTATACAATAAAACGTGACATGAAATGAACCAGAAATTCTCACCTCGGGTGTTACGAAGTAACTGGGACTCTTCTCGATGGTGATCTGACCTCTGAAGGAGTGGGGCATTTTCTTCCTGTACCACTCCAATCCTTTAGCATAATTTTCATCTCTATCAAAAAAATGTACTTCTCCGGCTGCCTTCTGCACCATGGGATGAAGGTAGAGCATCTCTAGAAGCGCCCGTGTGCCACATTTCCGGACGCCAACGATAATGGCTTGAGGTAATCTTCGTGCGGTCTTCGGTAGTCTGGGACGTGTCCTGCTTGCCAGAGGGTGGCTGATCAACAACGCCGGCCTCGGCCCACTTCCTCCTCCTTGGATTCTTGAATCGCCGCTTTGACTTTTGGAGTCACTATTTGATGAGGCGACCTGTTACCAACAACCAAAAGCATTATTTTATGTTTAATCAAATCAAATCTCCCTTTTGAACTCCACTCAGGAGCATACAGAGGCAACAAGAGCTCTCCATTGCGCAATGAATAAGCATTTCATAAGAACTCCTCCCACACCATGTCCAACTCCCTCAGCTCTGCCTCGAAGGAACGAAATACGGTAAATATTAGGTTTAGAAATTGTCGTTTTTAAGTACTGGTCATTTCAAACCAAAAATGTTTAGTAAAAATTTTAGCGGGAAGAAAATCCCGAGAGACAGTACAAAATGCCTTTGGAAAGTTTGCTGCCTCACGTGCAGCTGATTTTTATAAGAAGGGCATCAATAAACTACCACTGCATTGGCAAAGATGCATCTATTGCATGGGTGATTACTTTGAATAACAGGAATAAAAAAAATAGTTGAAAGAAATCTACTTTAAGTTTTTCATACAAAACGGCAATTTCATAAGTAAAGACCTAATAAAACAAGATCATTTAAAACAACCAAAGGGAGGATTTATCCCGAATGATTTTTTTAAGGCAATCCATATTTGCCTATGTTACGATATTTCAGATTTTTTTTTCAGAGTAAAGAGATACACGTTTATATATGGTCGGTGGTTTTTGTTAATAAGTAGTTACATGTTGTTATGTGCGTAAATACCATATTAGGGCTTATTTGTATAATTATGTTATTAAAAAACCCAAAAGGCATAGGTATTTTGCTAATATGCTGAGTCCGATTCTTTGTATCAAAAGAAAAAAATAATATCTAAATAAGTAGGTACATCATTTACTTAGTTATACCCAATTTTTTTTTGATTAAATGAACCTGGAGAGGAATTCACGAAATGGTCTAAATACGACCTATAGTTACGATATAATTCAAGATTCTCTAAAAATATTTTGTTAAAACTTAATGGTGTCTAAATGGGCTGAGACTCATATGAATAAGATTGCAGCTAGGTTTAAGTACCAGGGAGCAACCATTACCACCTCTGGTGACCTCGGGGCTGAGCTCCCGATACGTCGTATCGGTATGGCAAGTGGCGCCTTTAACAACATGACCAAGATATGGAAGGCGTCGGCGTTTAGTGTCGAGACGAAGTGTAAACAGTTTTGTTGCTCATTCTCCTGTATGGGTGTGAGTCCTGGCACCTGACTAAAGCCCAGGCACAAAAAGTATCTGCATTCGAAACGAAGTGCCTTAGGATAATTTTGGGTATAAGATGGTACCATCGCATCACGAACGACGCAATACGCCGACGCACCCAGCGCAGGCCCATCACTTCTACCATTAAGGAGAGGAGATGCGCATGGTTGGGACATGTGTTGAGGATGCCGAATGACAGTTGGCCGAGACGTGGAAGACCCTCTCATACCGTGTTCCGTTCCAGGCAGAGCTGATGGAGTTTGACATGGTGTGGGAGGAGGTCATAAGCATTGCCCAAGATTGAGCGCAGTGGAGAGCTCTTGTTGCCTCCCTATGCTCCTGAGTGGAGTTCAAAGGGAGTTATGATTTTTATTTTTTGATAATATCAATTTTACTTGTTGATAAAATATGTCTGGGAATGTAAATTTGACTCACCTGTAAACTATAAACGGCGCTGTCGTAGATGACATGAAAAGTGAGGAAGAGCGAAATGAGAGTTACTGAAAGCAAGGCGGCGGCCATCTTCGGTCTGGAGACCCCGACTACAAGGACGCAGTCCGACAGGTCCCCCTCCGGAGGTCGAATCGCTGACCTCGGAAGCCATCTGAAACAACAAGGAGAACACACGGCGTTAGAATATTAAAAGCATCGGGTGTTTTCTTCTAAAGGTTACTCAAACATAATAACTATGAGTTAGAACATTCAATATTGTGCTGGAAAGGTTAATCTGTGATTAAAATCGGGAGATAACCTTTGACATTTTCTAGGATTCAATTATGAAGTGAGTATTATAATTGCGAAAAAACTGTAATAAAATAGAAAGTCCACAATGCAAGAAAAATGCCGAGTATCTTTTACGGAATATTTTTTTTTAATCTATCACGCCGTATCCCTAAGGGGGTAGGCACAGGCAGAGAGTATGGATTTCCGTTCGACAAACATTTTTCGCTTCATTTGAGAGGATAACTTCCTTCGAAATGTGGTAAAACGCCATCAGTGAAACGCATTGGAGAGATTATGTTGGCTTTTTATGCTTATTTTAAGTAGAACAGTAAATACTGGTACCGTGATCAATCCCACGAATTTCACTTCACGGATTCAAAGTCGACGAGAGAACCACAGTGGTTTTATTTCAAGCAATCATAACATGAAAGTGTGATAACAGAGAACATAGATTCCGACAAGGAGATGAAGTGCAGCATAGAAATAGCGAGAGCCGCGTTTAATAACATGAGATCACTCTTCTACGATGATAATTTTAATATAAAAATTGATGTGAGGGATTTATTTATAGTATGCTATTATTCAAAATATTGTTAAGTCATTATTTGAAAGTTTGGAAACGCGATGGTAAAGAGTTTGAAAAACAGTTGCTTATTTGTTTATGGCGGATTAGATAGTTGGGTATTTTTACGCACTGTATGTATGTCCAGGAAACCATTAAAATTTTTATTGTTTACAACGATTAGTATAGAAGGCAAATTCTCCAGTTTTGAGATGAATGCTTTGATTTTTTTTGGACTTCAGTTCAATATCAGTTCTCGTTCAGAAAACATCTCTCTATAGTTTATCGCAATTTTGTTTCCTTGTTAATCAATTTATAATTATTTCCGTCGCGTTTTATAGTTTCTGTAGTAATTTGGAAGTGTCTGACGATTGAGCTATGGTGTGTCACATATTTAGAGTTTTTCTGTTTAGAGTCCCGCGTTTGTCAATAATTAAACCTTCCGTTTAATTATGGTTTATTATTTATTGAAGATGTCCCGATCCGGGGTGGCGTGGCGTGGTTGGAAAGGGACAAGTGACAGACCATACCTCATATGTGTGAATGTGACGTGTTTATTTTCTTTTGTGCTGTGTGCTTTTATTTTGAAGGTATGCTGAATTTCGGGTGAGTGGCCATATTTTTATTAGAGTGTTTTTGTTTCGTCGCTGGCAGCTACCCCCAGGACGATGATAGGGCACAGAGATATATTTTTATGTTGTATTTTGTTTGTTGCTTGGTTGCCCCCCGCCAAGCATGCTTATGAGCAAATTGCTCGATGTGGTTTTAGATGAGAGATATATGGCCGACGCGATACGGCATATTTATGAATATTTGTGATCTCTGTGTGCCAATGGATTTATTGTATTGCAGCATGTACCTCCCTGTATTGTTTTCACACGTCACATGTCAAGCACACGTCGCGAATTGTTATCTGTCATTCGCGGGTTACCCCATTTTCCGATACCAGTGGTGTGACCTATCTTTAATGTTTATTTTTTAATCCGGTTAAGAATTTCATATTTAGAACCTTCTAGTAAGCTTAGTGTAGAATTTTCATTTGTAAAAGTAGGTACATTGGTGTGTTTGTTACCCGTGAGAGTAATTTTATCCAGTCGAGCTATGAATGAGTTTACTAAAAGTTCGCGTCTGTCCGCGCACATGTAGAGTTTGTATTTTAGTTTCGCCGCCGTGATAAACGTAATGTTATAAAACCGGTATGTGTAGGAGGGCTGTTGGCGCAAGCTGAAGACCTTCCCCACATGACTGTCTATGAGAATGGGCTGTTGCTGATTTGGACGCTTTTCAGCTCAGTTCATGAGGTTCACTGGCGAAAAGGTCGCGCGCTAAGACCGAAGCAGTTGAGCGATTTGGAATTCCAATGAGGAAGAACTTGCGGTTTAAATGACAGCCCGTACGTAATGTGACTAGAAGGTTGATTGATTTGTTCGTTTATAAAGTAATTGAACGTTTATTTTGATATTGAGATCGATAATAATTAAATGCACGCGAGATAGACATTAAAATTGTTAATAGGCAGGATCGTTTTGACTGCAGCTAGTCGTGGCATAATTTTCGCGTAGTAAAATCCTGTCCTATTTTGAGTCTCTGCCGGAAGTACGTTTAGGTCTTTAGAGTCAAGAGTTACATAGTCAAAAGATAGCTTTCATCCCCTGTAGTCTGTACACCATCAGGAACCTTTTTCAGTTGTATATATACACTATATCTGATAGCCGAATTTCGGCCCCCTTTTTGGTACCTGTTCGAGGCGTGAGGTCGCATCGAATTGGGCCAGTCTCGGACCTTCGGAGTTTTTTTTTTGCCCGAATTTTGGCAAGAAGGTTCGTTTGACATGGAAGGCCCTCTTTCGGTGGCTAATTCCTCCCGTAGACCTCGATCATGCTTATCAAACTATGGTATGGAATGGTCAAATACTATATTTGGTCCATATTCGTATACGGTGTGGAGATTTGGACGCTTGAAGTTAATATGATGAACCGTATAGAGGCATTTAAAATGTGGTTTCACCGCAGAATGCTCCGTATTCCGTGGACTGATATGGTCACTAACATGGAGGTGTTGCGAAGGGCGGAATTTGACAGACAATTGTTAGCCAGCATAAAGAGAAGGATTCAGCAATCGTGCGTGAGTAGGCAATAGGCATCTGCAATATCTGGAAATAAGGAACTGACATCGCGAGGTGATCGACAGGGCGGAATGGCGACGATTGCTTGAGGAGGCCAAAACGCAAAACGGGTTATAGGCGCCATGGATGGATGGATCAAGAGAAGGAAAATGTCCTGCCTGGGACACATACTTCGCAACAAATCATGAGTGATCTTTAAGCTACGAAGAAAGTAACCTCCTCAATATTTAACTTCAATACAACAAGACTGGCTTTTAAATAAAGTAATATATTTTATGTCTAAAAAAAACATACAATTAGAATGCATCCCTTAAAATCTGTTGTAATTCAATCCATTGAATCATCCCTCCTATATTATTATCTGGATTGTTTTTAAGAGAGCGTTTTATTGGTTCACTCCGGATGTGAAGGTACATTTATTCATTTCCTATGCGCTGTAATATTTCCAGCATTACTTCCAGGTATCAGCTCACATACACACGGATACAGGGAGCCGCTGTATAATAATCCCTAGCTGCAAATTTATTACGCTATACAGGGCGATTTCTGACTCGCTCTCACCTACCCAATCGCTTGTTTATTCAGATTTAAATTATTGATGAGGATATTCTGTTCCGTCCGACCTAAAAATGTAACATTATTCGAAAAATAACAATTCTGGTAAAAGGGGCGTCTGATGAAAATCTTTAGCACCCAGGTTTAAGTTTTGTTTTTCAAATTGAATCTGGGTTCTCCGAGATTGGAAGCAAAGCTTATGCTGTAAAATAGGAAGGATTGAAGGTTGAATGGAAGAAGAATTGTGCAATGTGCATATTATGACTAGAAATACAAAAGTAATTTTTATTTTAAACTAGCTTTCCCGACAGACGTTGTCCTGTGTTCCTATATATGAATATTGAATTCGAATTTGTAATTTATACAAAAATACCTTTACAACAATATGTTTGAATGATAAAAAAATTATTTCTGAAAGCCTTAAAGAAATTTTATCAAAAATCTGCATACCAATGTTTTGAAACTGGTGGTTCATAACGAACCACCGCGAACCGCGTACTATGGAATTATGTATATTATATCTTATTTCTCTTTCGTTAAGCTATGGAAAGCCAGAACTTAACGAATGAGAAATAATTGAATGAAAGTATTTTGAAAGAATTATTTATTATAAAGTTTTTTTCTTTTACATTTAAGTATATCACCTTGTATCTACTTGTTAAATTACATACCGACATTAATGGCGAATGTAGGTACTTAGCTATTATCTCGCAAATTATTTCCAGCCTCATTTGTTGCTATTTTTATAATATGAGGCTTGAATAAAAACAAAACAAACAACTTGATTATAATTTCCCGTGTCGCTGAAGGGTGTATAGTAGGTACCTAACTACATACATACGTGCTAGCTTGAGCTAACTAATCTGTATTCATTATTTCCTGAAACTTTCTGAGTTTTTAAATAACCGCTTACGTTTATTGAATGTATTAGGTTAAGTTTAAATAAAATTCAATGTTTCTCAGAAAACTGAATACTTACTGTTGTAACAAAACAAATAAAACGTGTTGAATGAACGAAAGATTTTTTAATGAATCTGTGCTGACTCGAAGTGAAAAAAATAATACTCCTTTGACATCTTTAATACTATGTAAGTAATTTATGTCGTAAAAGAAGAAATAGTAGACTTCCCGAATTCCTCACAACGGCAAACAAAGAATGACCGGTGCGATAACCGCAATGCTACCAAACGCCTTTCTTTCTGATAAGAAATAGATTTTACTCCTGTAAAAATATGAAAGATCATATTTCTGCAGTAAAAGTGCTAGCTAAAGTTGAAGCATTTTTGTTTATAATTTATTAAATTGTCTCAAACGCACACTAAAATTTTTGATAACCACACCTAAAGATCGTACAAAGGAAGTGCATAGTTAATCTGATAATAATAATAAGGATCTAGAATAAACCGAAACGTTAAATATTTGAACATCGGAACTCGGTTGGATAGTTCTTTTGGTAACAGATAGGACATTCATAGATTCATTTCAGAGAACATGGCACAATGGTCGCACGGCGTAAGAAGGATAGCGATTGGTAAGTAAAGAACTAATTTCAGTAGGGGACAAGGCAAAACTTAGCCATGGACGCAAATTCTTCACTAAATAAAGGAGAAGGAAGTATGATGGAAGCCATCTTCATAAATAGAAAACATCTGAAAAAATATTCAAAAGTAACAGTTTTGACCAATCCATAAGTTCAGCATACATAATATCAAATTAGAAAGAACGGCTTGATACAAAATACTATGCATTCATTCTATTATTAAAATAATACCTTGCGATATAAAATTGCAGAGGAAGTACCACATACACCGTAGAAATACCAAAGCTACGATGACGTATACATTGCACGGAGCGAGTATACTGTTATTACAGGTACGAAAATGCAGTATAAATGGTTTAGACACGCGGATATATTTATTAAATTTCAGAAGTAAACAACTCCTTTGTTTGTGAAAGAGGTAAAATTATGGAAATGTAATATTAAAGCATATTTTAAGTTATATGATATTTTGATTGGGAATCCAGTGGTAAATAAATTATTTAGCTTCAAAAAAGTGTAAAATTAGCAAATGATGAGACATCAAGTTGAACTTTATTAGAACCTTCTTATTAGAAAATTTCCTATTCATTCATTTTATATTCAGCAACACTTGAAATGTGGACTCCAGCAACGAACAGGAATATAATTCGCTTAGCAACACAGAAGTTATCAATAGAGCCATAACACACCGGGATCTGTACCATAAACCCTATTATTGACTGTTATTCTGAAATGAAAAACAGATGATCGAGTTGCGTTGTATCCAATTTTTATTGAGACTTTTGACATTTCTCTATTCTGAAAATGTTTTATCCAATACATTAGATGCGTAACTACTGGCAACCGATTAAGTTCTAAGCAAGAGCTTCTTGCGTTGAGTTGGAACGTGAATTTGAGAATACCAGTCATACAACGAAATGTTTCATATGAGTACCTAAGGATAACATTTCAAAATTTTTACTCAAAGAGTAAACATTTTTTCTAATAGTCCCCGACGCTACATACGTACGTTCTCCTTTAAACCCCACTGCGGGGCAAAGGGAGGCAACAAAAGCCTTAAATCAGAGACATGTAACGGCACAGTAAGAAGACAAATAACTAGAAAGCTTATTTTTGGAGTGACATCAGGTTACCTGAAGTTAGGCGATCATCGCAGCAAAGGCCATATTTCAAGTTATAGGGTAATCATAGTTGCTTGTTTCAAACGATATTTTTAATCTGTTCGAGCAGACAGATGCTTACCCTTTATAGTTGAGTTATTGTTTGGGTATTCTAAATTCAAATGACCATAAATTTGAAATGGAGGGTAATTTTGAATTGTCAAAAGACGCACCTAACTAAAATTTATCAAAATCCTAATACCTTTCATAGAAATATAATATAACTTTGTAGTTAGGTTCCCAGGCATACAAACTAAGGTAGGTACTTGATAATATTGTCGCAGAAATGAGAAGTTTCAATCCTGTGGCTTCATTCAAAGTTCTCCGATAACTCAATGTAGGTAGGTACATAGGTATTGTCAACGATTACATGCCGAACTGCCGGTGTTCAGCCTTTATCAGAAACCTACTCTAGTGGGCCTCTTGGTTCCCAATTAAATAATTATAATCCTTAAACTAAAAGGTGGCTTTTATCTTTACCATGATAAAATAATGAAATTGACACTTATTTGTGTCAAAAATATTTCGTTACAATTTTGAAAACGAGTCAAAATCTTACACGGAGACAAAATCAAAGCCAGTTTCTTTTTTTTCTTATATTAAAAAGTTCATGTACCTACTCGATTTTCGAAAATTATTCAGTAATAATTGCCATCGTTAACTCTTTATAGAATCTTGAAAAAATTATGTGATTGATTGTATTGCTGTGAGATCAAATTTTGTTAATTTTCAACGTCGTTTACAGAATAATAATAAGTTTAAGGCTCCGAATTGTGAGTCCCGCGTCCCGCATCGATGGGACAAGTTTAACAAAGAGGATGAGCTCAATGTCAAGGGAGGCACATTCACAATAAACAGCTGAGAGTTTGTCTAAAATTTTCGATTTCATACAGGTAATATAGAAGGCAGTGCATACAGTACAAACTTTGTTTGTATATTTATTTAGCCGTCCACCATCAGCCAATTGTAAATTTATCTGCTAGCTGAGAAAAATCTGTAATAAATAAATAAATAAAAGAAAGTCGGGTTAGTGCGAACACTAATAACTCGAGATCAGCTAAACAGATTTTTATGATGCTTAGTTTATTGGATTCATCTCCGTCCCGGATAACAGAATAACTATTAAATAGTTGAAAAAAATGCATAAGAAATAATATAAAATATAATATTTAAGATAGAACGGAACGGATTTACTGACAACAATGCCATCTATGAAAAATTCTATAACAACAAAACTATTGTTTACCTAACAACCATTGACATTAAAAATATTATATATAAACAACTTTGTACATAACAACACTTCTGATTTGACGTACCTATCCATGTCATTGTTTTTGAAAGAGAATTGTGAAATAGCGCTCGCACAATATATCTCAATGTAATGGTCGAAATTTGACCTATGGGCGACCACTAGTACTTTTAAATTGTATGTCTTTTAGGGAGCCTAAATCACAATAATTATGTTCGGGAACCTTCAGTCTTATTGTGGAACTCAGAAACCACAGAATAAATTATTGAATGGTACTCTATATCCATCTTCACTAAAATATGATGAAGATGAAGCAATAGTTTGTCTACGGGTTCTAGCAACCAACGCCAAGGCGTACTCCTAACAAGGTTAGCGGAGATATATTTATTGTAAATCTCCATAGTTTAACAAAGATTGTATTTGTGGAAGTTTGTACGATATAGATTTCTTCGAATATTTTTCTTATGTCAATACAATTATTATAATGGCACCAGAAAACGATTTTGAATAAATGTATTGATATTTAAAATACATTCCGACGGTTCATACTTTATTTTTGAGAAACGATCATTTACATTTTACACAAATGGAATTTCATTAATGTTTTATTTTGCTCAAAAAATTCCAATCCAAATCCAAACTCTCTTAAGGCCCCACTTAGGGGCATAGGGAGGCAACAACAGCTCTCCATTGCGCTCGATCTTGCGCAACGTTTATGACCTCCTCCCACACCATGTCCAGATTCCTGAGCTCTGCTTCGAAGGAGCGGAACACAGTATGAGAGGGTCTTCCTCGTCTCCGGGACCCTGATGGGAGGAAGAACAGCGCTCTCCATGGCCAACTGTCATTCAGCATCCTTAACACATGTCGCAGCCAAGTGCATCTCCTCCACATAATGGTAGAAGTGATGGGCTCACGCTGGGTGCGCCGACGTATAGCGTCGTTCGTGATGCGGTGCATGGTACCATCTTGTACACAAAATTCTCCTGAGGCACTTCATTTCGAATGCAGATACTTTTTGTGCCTGGGCTTTGGTCAGGTGGCAGGACTCACACCCATACAGGAGACTGAGCAACAAAACTGTTTACATTTCGTCTCGACACTAAACGCCGACGCCTTCCATATCTTGGTCATATTGTTAAAGGCGCCACTTGCCATACCGATAGGTATCGGGAGCTCAGCCTCGAGGTCACCAGTGGTAGTAATGTTTGCTCACGAAAATATTCCGATGTCTAAAATTTAATATGCACTACATTTTTTTGCTAGTATGGGAAATATAAGAATTAATAATTATCATTAAACAAAAAGCATGTTCAAACAAATAGGCGCGAATAAGATGTGAGAAAAGACTGGGATCAAAGAAAATGAGTTAGATCGATCGCATCAATTTTGTCAAAGCCTAGGAAGAAGTAACAATAGAGAAGAGGTTGTGTAAGAAATTTTTGCCATTGAAAGAAATGGAATGTAATGAATGTAAGAATGCAGAATGTAAAAAATGTGCCTATATCGAGAAAAGTGGAGGTCTGTTCTTATTTCCTACTTCTTTTGGGACATTAAATGATGGGATAAAAAACTGTTTGCCTTAAAATCCAATTATCTTATGAACCAAACAACACATTATGGTACATTTCGACATCGTCCGAAAACTCTAAGGACCTTTCGCCGATCATAAAGGGGCTATTTACTGAAATTCGGAGATGGACGATATGTTTTCTCTAGTTTGTATATGCATATAAAAACATACCATGCTTTGAATTAATTATTCCAGTAAATTTTTGTGCTGTTTCTTGGGCAAACGGATACTTATTGAAACAATAAATTGTTGAATTCTTTTTTTGACAAGATACCATGTATGTAATAATGGAAATTTTTTAGAGGACCAGGTAAAAATATATTTTAAAACTAGGTATTTGAAGGGAAAATATTACATTATCTCCCTCCATTCGTTCAGTACCTAATCGATTTTTCGTAAGAGTAGGTATTTTTAAAATAAAAAAAAGTAAGAAGTTGATTCTTGGTTCCAAAAATAATCGAGAAAATATAAAGCGGAGACTTTGTTTTGTTTTATTTTTACATAATTTGGCTTTAAAGCGAAGAACTTTTAGCAAACTCAAATAGATTCAAATTTGTATAAATCTGTATACATAAAACCGGAAAACTTGTCGGGAAAATTCAAATTTACATAATATTATAATACCGTAGAAACCAATTTTTTAACCAAGTATTATTTGTAAAATATTATTTATTTGTATTTTAAGGTTTATCAAAAAGTTTAAAACGTTTAATTATGAATTACTGACTAAATCCTTTGCGCGATACGTGGGCGAATTTCGGCGAAAGAAACTTTATAATCCGCGTATGGCATGACGTGTTCCGCGTACCTACTTTAATGTGCGGGGGATGCGTGGCTGCATGGTTGGAAGAAGGGTGGGGGCGCGCGCTACCTTTTTTTGATTAATGTTTTAATGTTATTATCAATCTGGGCGCTGTAATAAATCACAAGTTTTCCCAGAAAGGGTTCAAAGAACGCGAAACCGCTATTTACATTTTGCGACAGGTAAATACATTTCCTTCCTTCACTTACTTACATAAACATATACACGAGATGCGTAATTGTCGATAAATAGTTATAAAGCTTTCGAAACCTTTCAAAGATGGTTTGAACTGTCTCCCAAATCCACAAACTCTTGTTTGTAGATCAACAATAACTGTGACTAGTTGGCTAGGCCACCAACGAAAATACAAATATGTGTTAAACTGTCAATTTACCGGGTTGAAAATTTCTACTCGGGTTCGAATATTCTAGATGAAAAACCTACCGATTTTCTGGGCGAAAACCAAGGCCAAGGGGAACAAGAAGTATAGAAGGAGACAGAGAAAAAGGATATTGCCCTAGTCAGTTGTATGTAGAAAAAATGTTTTCAGATAATATAGCAAAATTATTGCAACGATATCAATATTTTAATAGGATTGCATCAGACATGGTTCGGATATTAGAACTGTGGGACATCATATAAGATCGTCCGTTTAACAGCTGTGATGTACGAGTTATTGAACGATGCTAATGTAGTAAACTGAGGTGATTGATTAGATTCCCTATATCCTCTAATATCCATACTCCCAATCACTTACTCCCACATATCTCCTTCATTTCCTCTACGCTAGAGTGTCGTTCATAGTGTTACGTCACATTCGTACGCGACACCTCCTACATGCTTGCAAATTGATGTTTCTCAAATGTCATTTCAGAACTTCTACAGAAATAGTTTCATGAGAATGTGAACTGTCGTTAATTGAATGAACATAACATATTTCATAGCGTGAGGTAAAAGCTGCGCAAAAGCTTTAATTAAGGTCACTAAATTTAAGTAATTGAAAGTCGTATTTTGGGTGTATACTGCTATGGAATTGAGTTAAATATGATTTTTTTTAACGCGTCTCTAAAGTTGTTGAATTATATCGTTTGTAAAGGATGTAAATACAAAATCGGTACCCGCCTCAGTTCTGTTGTTAATTTTGAGAAGACAAGAACTTATGCCGCAGATTATTTTCAAAACCTTAATTAAATTACCAAACCGTAAAAATGTTCGCATTCAATAAATCAATAAAGTCAATTACCCACTGCCGAATCATTGTTTATTAGTACTAAATAATTGTGCAATCTTAAAGGCGAACCCAAAACACGTCAGGCATTACCCCTACGCACTTTTTATGCTTCTTCATTACAATTTTTCATAAACGATATCTTATTTCTCGCCGTGGATATTTATTTTATGCTGGAACGTTGCATACCCCATCAACATTGTCTATCCCCTTGGCTGAACTCTCGTCGAGTCAATGAACTGCTATTCAAATGTATTCGGAAGAATAATATGATTCTAATATGGCTACGAGGCGTTTGAATAAGAATCATATTCGTGCGAGGAGTACTTTAAAGTACTTTTAGTAATATTTGTTATTTGATTAAATATGATTTTGTGATTTATAATGATGCCATACTGCTATAACATCCTTATGGATAAGCTGCCAAAAAAATCTTTTCTTTTACTTCTGAGCTGCCCTAAGTAGATATTTTTTATTAAAAATAATTGAATAATTTAAATAAATATAATAAGAATGCGCGTTCAATTCTTTGGTTCCACCATTTTCGGGATTGACTGCTTCCTTCCTCAGATGGAAAAAGACAATAGAAATGAACTAGCTCAGCACAGTGATTGTTTCAGATGAATTTATTAAAAACAAACATTATGTTGTGCCAGTTAAATAGTAAGTTGTTCGTGACTAGCAATTTATTATAATTCCAAGAATAATCCTAGAATTAACTCAGCTTCCTGCTATACCTATATTAATACATAAATCATTCAATCAAATTGTTTAGCCTGCTATCCAGTTTTTATCTTTTTCCCCGTATCTTTTTGAACAGCCGAACAATTAACCAATACAATACCAATAATATATTTGGTAACGAGAAATAATGAAAAGAAGTAGGAACCTCATCCCATACAAACAACACCAAAGACTTCCTAATTAATGCCACCCTCTAATAATGATCCAGATGCCCCCCGGGGGGCGATTGAGAAGCTCTGCTCCACATAATAATTCTTCTCACCCTCTCTCCTCTTCGTGCTGAAACATTCTTTCATCCCACAAGCCCACGCTTGTTTAGCCAAAATGAAAACGTTAGCTGGAATGAAGCAATCTTGCAAATGAAACCGGTTTTGTTGTATCATAAATAATTATGAATGTCATGTGTGGGAGTAAAGAAGATCCCTTTGTGTTTGACTCCTCAACTGTTGTTTAAATTTTAAGTCGATTTGATATTTTAATACATAATTTACCAGCTGTACAAATATGAATGTGTGGTACCTAATATATTTAATACGAGCATCTACCTACTTAATGATATTCTCAAATTAACAGTCTTCTTGTTTTCACCCGCAACAATCAGTTGAGTTGTGTTATAGAAAGATAGGTACAGTAAACTATTACGCGCAATCATTAAGGAAATAAAGTAGTCGATTTTCAAGTTAAATTTTAAAATTTGAACCAATAAAAGCTACGAACGTCTATTTTCAACTGCTATATGAAAGGTGGGATGAATTTGCCGAAACCTCTGGTATTCGAATATAAAATTTTCTACTAGAATACGAATGATCAACCTGATGAAAAACCACATGACCTGCCGGGACTCGAACAGCATGCTATAGTCAACTATTCTTTCTTTCTTTCTTCAGCCCTCTCGCGTCCATTGTTGGACATAGGCCTCCCCCTGTGACTTCCACCGCCCTCTGTCTTGCGCCAGCCGCATCCACCCATTCACGGCAATCCGTCTAATGTCGTCAGACCACCTCGCCTGAGGCCTGCCAACACTTCTCCTCCCAGTTCTCGGACGCCTCTCAAGAACCTTCTTGGTCCATTTGGTGTCGGTTACTCTGGCCACATGACCAGCCCAACTCCACTTTTGTTTAGCGACCTTCTGAACCACATCGGTGACTCCCGTCTTCTGTCTTATCCGTGTGTTGGTATTCCTATCGCTCAATGAGATACCTAGCATTCTTTATATTATATAGTCAACTATAGTGTAAGGAATATAAAAGTATCTTACTTCTGAACATACTTCTAAGCCACGCGTATAAAAATAAGGTTTTTATTTTTTTTTTCGAAGACGTTTATATACAAACTATTTATTTATATGACGTCATAAACATTGTTTTTATAATAATATCAAATAAATTTAATACCTAATCAATCGTTCGGTTGATGTTTACTTTTGTTTACACAGTTTTATTAAAGCGTAGTAGAAAATTCAATTTTCCTAAAAACAGATCTTTCCACATTCTGAACAGGTGCGCTTCAAACCAGAGTGGGCTTCAGACTATGTCCTTTTACATTCAGCCGCGCACTTGAATAGCCGTGACCAGACAGACCGAGCGCTGCTCGCGAGCCGTGCTCAGACTTTCGTTTGATACAACTTTGTGGAAGTTTCAAAATGATATGGGATTCTAAAGATGCAGATTATTTGAATAAAAATTAACGAGAAGATTGCTGGAGAAAGATCGCGGGAGGGAAAGGCAGGGAAAGATCGTATACGTAAGGAAACTAAAATGCTCAAACTGGCTCGCGAGCCGTGCTCGGTCTGTCTGGACACGGCTATTGACTCTCTGCTTAGGCAGCAGTGCCTAACTTGTCCAATCAGATTGATATTTATTTATTTATTTTCAATAATACACGGCTATAAGCCTTTTACATGATCATAATAATTCAAAAGTCACAAAAACAATAAAAAGATAAGTGGATTTACATATTATTATTTAACCATATGAGCAAATAAAATCATTTGAAATACATAATAGTAAGTTCGAGCCTGTAACGAATGTAGATTATTAGATGAGCGGGTTTTCTTCTGGCCACGAAAGCCACCAAAACATATCGATGGATGCTTTCTTACTGCTATGACTTCATAAAACCTCTGGGATTCCTGGGGAAGATCTACATAATTTGGAAACACCGCGAGCAAGTTTAGTAGGAAAAGCAGAATATGTATACCAATAAGAGTCCATGAGAAAAAAAACCTTTTACGCATGCATGACGTAATCTTTTTACTTTTTTGGAACAAAAAATTGTGCAATTAAGATAAAATGTGAATTGTTCTGATGTATTTATGTAAAAACTCGCAAAGATGGGTTTTAATGAGCGGACTCAGAGCAGGGATGATCCCACCCTTACCTACTACAGGTCGTCAAACAAAGAATTTGAAATATTTGCGGTTACTTTAAACAGGGGATTACTGTAATATATTATGGGAATTAGGGAGGATAAGGATTAAGTGGAAAAAAGTGTAATAACACTTGAGTTATTTGAAGTGTGACGACAATATTTTTAAATGGTCGACGCGACGTCTCAGTCAACATTACAAACCTACCAACTAGGTAGGGTTAAGGTTTTAATTGTTTTAATATTTTTCTAGGTATTAAATACACAATGTGTTTTTTCGTCACTTCATCAAACGAAGTGTTCATATATTAATGGATAAATTCTTCTTCTTTTGTAGACTCATTTCATTCAAACTAGTGTTCGACTACTGCTCGATATATATCGCTCATAACTTATTAAAATTATGAGTTTGAACATTATTAAGGATCCATTGTCAAAGACTGAGCGAGCGCTATTTCTAAATTTTCTTTCAAAAACAACGACATGGACACGTCAAATTTGAAATGTCGATATGTACAAAGTTTTTTCCATTATTATCAAAGAAAAACAATATTAATCTCTTTTCACACACCACATTTTGACGACATATAAACAAAAGAATATATTCGTCTATGTCAATGTCAAATACATAGAAATGTGTGTGAGTATCAAATACATAACATTATAATCAGTGGCGTACCAAAGTGGGGAGGGGGGGGGGGTTTGGCGGAGGGGCGGACCTCTATTTGGAGGGCGGCAAAATTTGCTTGCGCTGTAATCCCAGATTGACAAAATCAGAAATTTTAGTTTTGTATTGTGAAATTGGAAATGGTCTTTACCGGGATTGGAACCCACAACCTTCAGATTTAAGAATTATTTTCTTAAAAAATAATCTTTGGCTTTTTTGTTGTGCTTATCTTTTTCATATTTCAATTTGAAATAAATATTTTTTACTATTTTTTTTTAATTTTTATACATATGGGGAGGAAACTGGAACGTTCTTATTTAATAGCGCACACTAAAATTAAAATAGATTGGGCGTTGTGTTTTTTTATCGATAGTCTTTATGCCTTTATGCATAGTTTAAAAAAAAATTAGAATTCGCCACTCTTGTATACCTATAAACTATAAGGGCGCGAAATTTGATACTCCTCCGTCCGCGCATATTTCGTAAAAGTGGTTATTAAATTTTTCCTTCCCGTATCAATAATATATAGATTCATGGTAAGGGACACAGGTCTGTTGGGAAAGCTACCTAATAAATAAATAAATACAACCTTTCCTATTTCTTTTGCTTTTAACCTAGCCTTCTTTGAAGAAGAAATCGATGTGTTTGATCCACGGAGCTTTCTTGTCGACAACGCTTTTTACACCTTTTCTTTCAGTCTCATAAATTACTAGCTAATAAGAATTATCTAACAACTAATGACTCCAAAAATTCATTACTGATGTTCGATTTTTGAATGGAACAAACCACCACGGGCGTACGACCGTCTTCTACTGTTGTTTCGAAGGCTGGCTTAGTGTGATCACGTTACGTTAAAAACGTTCGCCATTAGGTGGTAATGTTTGAGTCTCCGAAACTCCTAATCATGAGAATTCTCGATATGTTCAACATGTCGAAAAATCTCATGCATGCAACAAATAGATATTTAATAATAATTAATGAAATACAGAGATAAAAGTTGGAAATTATTAAGAACAAGAGAGCAACCAAATTTAAGGACTGCGACTGCTGTCGTACTAGCTAATACCCGTCTTGCTTTACGTTTTTAATTCCGATTGTCACGCTTGATCGGCAGGTAATTAAACAGGGTCTAGTCTAGCTTCTCATTGGTTAACAGACCTCTTTAACTGACGTAAGCACAGAAAAAGAAGAATGACACTTTAACAGTTCATAAAAATAGAGAAGAATGACACTTTTAATATTAATAAAAAAGAAAAAAAAAATTACAGTCTGCCACTCACATGGAAAAAAGCTGCTAACCTAGGGTAGCCCAGAACTCATAGTATATAGAAACTCATAACAGACTTTTCATGTAAAACATCAAAGCAAAGTAGGTATTATTTTTGAAGAAATTAATATTCCAAGTTAGAACCTAAATTTTAGCGGTAGGTACCATAAAATTTACTGGAATTGTTTTCAGATGAAAAAGAGCTGCTAACCTAAGGTAGCCCAGAACTCATAGTATATTATAACAGCCCTTTCGTGTAAAACATATCTTTGCATAAAAATTCATAATTTTACGATTAAAATGAATTTATCCTTGGAATTATTATAGAAACTTTAAAATGATATCGACTATTGGAGCTTTTTATTATCTGCTTTAAAACTACATATTAAATATTAATCGTTACTTTAAGGGGGACCCACTGAAGTTACGGACCTCAAATTTTACGTGCTTGTGTAGGAGCATAAGACCAACCCGTATACCAAATTTTATGAAAATCGAAGATTTTTTTCCAGTTTAGCTCTTTTTCTAGAACATGTGAAATTTTCATTGTATACTTTAAGAGGGTTCCCCTGAAGGTACAGATCTCAACATTTTACTGACTCATCTACATCGAGGGGCTAACCGTTCTACCAAATTTCAATCAAATCGGATAAGAATTACTACGAGTCATATGGGTGCGCACACATTTTTGGCGTACGCGTACGGGTACGGGTACGCGGAAATTAAATTTTTTTTTTTGCTTTTTTGGAATCTACACCCTCGAAAACGTCGAGAAAATTTATTTCAGCGAAAATTTTTTTTTTTTTTGAAATCCGATCACAAGACTCATGTATAGTATATTATACTATGAGTAAAACTGCATGTGTATCGTAATATGTTACATCTCACACTTGATTCAATTTCACTGTTCAATGGTAGGGTAAAAAAATACTTTAATAATAATATAATAAGAACTTACCTACATAATATGCAAGTTTTACTCTCACTATGGTTTGAGTCTTAACTACATTCCCTACACCCTCTATGTGTGCTACAAATTTTATACAATTGACTAATGATAACATCAGCTGTTTTACCGACCTCAAATATCAATCGAAACGTAATCCAAAAATGTACCTACTTTCATTTCAATGTTTATAAAATGTGTTTTGTATGGTTTGAATTACATTTATTTTTATTTCAAATCAATCTTGAATCTTTTAAATACGTTTTTATTCAGTCAAACTTTGGTTCCATGCAACATTTACATGAGTAATTTTGTTTTCAAAAGATGGCCATCTGTGTTTACGGAGATTTTACTTTGAAGATTTTATAGTTTTAGAAATTTATTAATAACTTAAAATATAGGTATTTGATGAAATAGAAATATTTGTATTTAAGATTACCACAATTATATTTTCGAAAAACTGCGAAGAATAAAATCCAACGCAGAGTCTGCGGCTTATGTGTGATGTGCCAACATACGAAAATAGAAACAAACAAAAATATACATATATGAATTATTACTGAATTATTTTGTAGATTAGTCAAATATTAAACGCAAAATGGACGCAGGTTAGGAACTTCAAAATTTCGCGTAATATATACATGATACTGAATAAAATAAGTGTTTAAAGTAATAAAAAAAGATATATTTAAAAAATCAAGCCCATTTGAAATAATATTTTAGAATAAAAAAAAAACTCCTTCGAACCGGATTTGAACCAGTGACCTATGGATTACAGTGTATGAAACATTCCTCTACAGTCCACCGCTCTACCAACTGAGCTATCGAAGGTGTGTCAGCACTGCGATAAAATTATAATATAAATAATCTCATAGGTAGCAATAAGAGAAAGGTGATACAAATAGATAACCTACTGTGATTACACGTACCTAAGTAGATGTATATGTAGGTAGGTTTAAAAATAACAAGAATCTAAAGATTTATCTGTTTTATATATACTTGGTTAAACATACCTGTATATCAAGTTATTTTAACATTATAATATGAAGGTAAATATCCAAGTTGATACAGTGGTATAATATGTTTACCAATTATATACATACAAATGTGTAATAAGGTAATTGTTTGAACTGACGATTGTAAAAAAAATAACTGCGTGGTATTATGAATCATTATTATTTTACGGATATTTTCGAGTGTCCTTTACATAACATAACATTCTCCCTTTTAAGGCTCCCCGCACACCGCATGCCAGCCTGGAGGAGACATAGACCAACCATCTACATACTAATATAATATATTAAGCTGCTGTTTACCTACACTTCTAGACTCAAAATATATCGCTCGAGTTTGATTTACTCTAAAAATAATAAATAAATCAATCAAATCAATACTCCCTGTCTGTCCTTACCTAAGGGCATAGGGAGGCAATAAGAACCCTCCAACGCGCTTGATTTTGCGCGGCTTCAATGACCGACCTCCTCCCACGTCATGTCCAAATCGTTCAGCCCTGCTTCGCAGGAACGGAACACGGTGTGAACACGGTCTTTCTCGTCTACGGGACCCTGATGCAAGGAAGAATAATGCCCTCCTCTGCCAACTCTCATTTGGCATCCTTAACACAAGTCCCAACCAAGGCCATATTTTTAAATATTACGTTGATTCATTGATGTTTGATTTTATTATTTCTTTTTTATAAAAAAATGCAATTATGTAATAAGTAGGGATAAAAATGAAGAATACATTCGTTTGGAAAGCATTCATTCGTTTTATCACAGTATCTCTTCCAAAACATAGTAAGATTTTTCATTATTGTTCACATATTTTGTTTAAGGGTTTAAGTTTAAAGTTTGGTTTTTAAGTTTAAAATTAATTTAATTTTAATGGAATAGTAGATTAAGGGTGGATCTTTTGAACAAGGATTAAAAGTTTTAATGGAGGATTAACTCACTAATGCCCCGTTAGAGAAAAAAACGGATCTTTCAACTGTCAAATAGCGGCGATTGGGGCATTAAACCCCTTATGCGTTGGGTTCCTAGAGAGCGGCCGTCATCTGACAAGACGGCGTCTTTCAAAATTATATATGACAATGTTTTTCGTTACTATGGAAACCATATTGGCAATGTTCTCAACTGACATATCCACCGCCGTTTATTGTAGCGGCGTATCCGTAGGAACCCAGACCATTAATGAAAGATTAAATTTAGTGGGCCGCTCCAACAGCCAATAGCACACTAATAGACAATTAAGAACTGTCAAAATGGTTGCCAATTTTGTCTGTTTTGATACCGTTTTTCGAAATTGTTGATGATTCTTATTATGAGAGAGCCCATTTTTTTTTCGACCAATTTATAAATCGGATTACAATGCTTTCTATGAAGCATCAAAATAGGAACTATGCGGTACTAAAATATCGTCTATTTTATAAAAATATCTCACTTTGGTAGTAATGCTAAGTGAAATGTCAAAATCACAAGATGACGCACGTAGTACATAATAAATATTATTATAAACCAATGGGAATAACCTCGAAATACTTATTTTTAATACAGAAAATAATATATATGAATTATTTTATTTATTTGTTTGGGTTCCCTTTTAAGAATATTTAAATAACAGAAATAAAATAAAACTTAACTTGACAGTTGCAGTAAAACAAACACATAAGACCTTGTCTGTCATCTCTTTCTGACGAATGGTGTTTACCGCGCGTCTCGCTCTCACACATGTATAGAGTGAAGATAGCAACAAGTTCAATATTGCCAGTCGCAAAAAAAAACAAGATAATTGTCAATTAACCAATGGTCCATTAAATTTCTCATGAAAGACCCGTTTTGAGTTAGTGGAGCTTTTGAAGTTATTGTCCATTTACTATTGGGCTGTTTGATGCTCCTTCGAAAGATCGGCCCTAAGTAAATTTTTCTTTATATCATGTACAATTAAAGAGAACACGCCAACAAATCTTTTAGATTTGGCGTGACTCAATATGATATTTGTTTTGTAAATAATTATAATATAACATATTATGTTCTATATTTATATCAATAAAAAAAAATATCGCGAACAAATGAACCGTTATAAATGTATTATTAAAGTCCACCGTTATTTTTACTACAACTACTCGTATTCATTCAATTGTTTACTCTTGAACGTTTGACATTATCTACCAACCACCAATTCTGAATGATTTGTTTGTTAAGGACACATCTTAATTGAGACTTTCGAGAATTAGCTAATTTGCTTTCTGCGTCATATTGATACGAAATAACTGAGCTTAATATTAAGAAAATAAATCATAGACAGAACAGAATTTACTGACAGTAAAATCGTCACCTTCACACTATACACACTAATAAAATGATTAAAAAAAAACTTTCTTCAAAATCATACCTAATATTTTTCCTAACGACGGGAAATTTGTATGTCTGACTAATGATATCATCATTGGGGACTAGGTATGAAGCCTAGTTCACACTGATCGAGTATTTCAGTCGAGTTAAAAAGTTTTTGGGCGAGTAGCGCCCGTCACAAGTGCATGGTAGTGAGGGGACGGGGGCGCTAACGTGACTATGAACCTATAGTTTTATTCGAGTTCATAAGTTGCAAAAAATGGCATGCTTTACTGTAGATACGTTAGCTTTTACATCAACACAATAAATTATCTATATTATAGGTATGTTATAGCTCGATGTCTTTGACCACCTATATTACATATACTAGCTAATAGCCGTCTTGCTTTACGTTTTTAATTCCGATTGTCGGGCTTGATCGGTAGGTAATTAAACAGGTTCTAGTCTAGCTTCTCATTGCTTAACAGACCTCTGTAACTGACATCATGACATCAGACAGAAAAAGAAGAATGACACTTTCACAATTCATAAAAAAGAGAGAAGAATGACACTTTTAATGTTTATAAAAAAAGAAAGAAGGCAAATTATAGTCTGCCACTCACATGAAAAAAAAAACTGCATGTTAATATATTGTTACATCTCACACTTGATTCAATTTCACTGTTCAATCGAAGGGTAATAAAATACTTTAATAATAATATTATTATCACACTGTTTGGCGCAAAAGTTTTTACCGTCATGCTAGTCAACAGTGGCATTTTTTATCAAGCATCAATATATTTCTTGTAAATATATTTGAGAATTTCTAAAAATTTGTATCTATGATTACCATATATAAATAAATAAATAAATAAATTATTATGTAGATTGTGTTGAGGACTTTTCGTTTTCAAAATTTCCTATTACCCACTGACTAGGGGGTTACTCTGCATTAAATCACAAAACCAATCCTATTTCAATCGTAAAAACGATATCATTTTCACACTTAGATTTTGGTTGCTATGCATAAAAATAGTATCTCCCACGTAGGTCAGTTTTCAATCCGATATTGATTTACAAAAAAAATATATGAATACGGATTTATAAATAGTTATGTCGACATTGAGATCGGGATTGAGTTTCAAGAGTAACCCTCTTGTACTCGAATATAGTGTGAACGATTTTTGGACAAAAATAGCGTGTAATTTAGCTACTAAATTACTCGCTACTCGACCTAGTGTGAATTAAGCTTATGGGTGGTTTGTTTAGAAGGTTCAACCTAAGTCATTATTTACTCATTACTTCACACAACCATAGTAATTGCTGATACTCATATTATTCTAACCAAAACACAGACTTAGCACCCTTGGCAATAAAAACACGTATTAAAAATTAACGATCGTAGACTTAAGTGCGGCTTTTGAGGCTGGTACATCACAGGGTGCTATTAAAACGATTCAAAGTGTTGATTTGATGACCAAGTACCTACTGAAAAGATAACCTGTCAACACAATGTCTAAAAGAAATCGTACCCCTATTCCGAAATTTATTTATTTATTTATTTATGATATACACGGCCTAGGCCTTTTACATGTTATACATTACATAATATCGTACAAATCAGAAAAAAAATACAATATATTACACCTATAACGGTTTTGTTAAAAGATATAAATCATAGAGAATCAAATGAAATTGTAGTTTCAAAATAGTCAAGACAAACACAGTAGAATATCGAAGATAACAATGTTTTAGTTGTATAATAGAAATTTTGGAAAAATAATGGGTTTGAAATTTTCACATAGAACTTACATTCACAGAAGAAATATCGAATTGAAACAATATCACTGAGCCAGTCAATGGCAGAAAGACAATAGGGACGTCAAACATAAAGATAACAAAAAAAAACAATGTCAACATACAAAAACCACAGAGTCAAGATACATTCAGTAAAGGTTCAAAACAGTCGACAAGCTACACATGTCTGAAACAACATTAAAGGAGACCAGGACTGAAATCATATTGCAGTCCTTTAGAGAAACGTACAGAAAGATAATTAATCCTAAATATGACTCTACACATAGCGGTACTTAAAAGGTATTCAACACAAATGATCCGACAACCAACCAACCGCCCGAAATCAGTTCAATGAAAATAAAAAGTTGATAATTTTATGTTTATACTTGAGGAAACTGTCGGCAAAAACATCAGCTTGGTCACCCAACAGGTTTCCCAGTCTGTGGATTCTATTGATCGGAGAGTGGTATGTGTAATTATTACTAGTGTTTGATTCGCGGAAAACAACACACTGTCTGGTGTTCCTGGCCGGAATTTTGAAGCAGACCAGTTCCACCAATTCGGTGGAATCGATTGCGCCATTTATTAGTTTATGAAGGAAACACAAATCAAACATCCTTCTACGATCCGCCAAGCTAAGGAGTCTGAGCTCGCCCATCAGAAAGGCGTAATCAATCCTCTCGACCGGTATTCCCATTTTGTAATTTATAATCCTCAAGAACCTTCTCTGCACTCTCTCCAATGCATTGATATAGACATTGTAATGTGGTGACCATATTGAGGTGTTATATTCCAATATTGGTCTTACGAGAGATACAAAGAGAAGCCTGTAGGAATCGATGGACTGAAAGTCCGTCGCCAGTCTGAAGACGAAGCCCAGAGTCCTCAAAGATCTACCGACAATCTCCTCTATGTGCAATTTATAGGTCAGATCCTCAGAGAAGGTGATGCCCAAGTCTCTCAAGCTTGTAACGCAATCGAGTACTGTGTTGTCGATCGAATAATTATAGGCAATCTTGGATCGAGTTTTGTGAAATCTGATGATCTGGCATTTTGCGATATTAAGAACAAGTTTGTTTTGTCTGCACCAATCACCAAGTCTATCCAGATTTTTCTGCAGCACTACGCAATCAGACAAACCTTTCACAGTCTTATACAGTTTGAGGTCGTCAGCAAACAACAACACACCCACATCTCTGAAGATCTGAGCCATGTCATTTATAAAAACATTGAAAAGTATTGGCCCCAAGTGCGATCCTTGAGGCACGCCGCTGTGAGCAAACACGGTGTCAGACACGAAGTCACCCAATCTGACCTTAAGTGTTCTCTGCTTGAGGTAGCTTTCAATCCATTGATAGAAAACGCCATCAACCCCGTATACACGTAACTTATATAGCAAAATGTCGTGAGATACTTTATCAAAAGCCTTAGAGAAGTCAGTGTACACGGAGTCGACCTGGCCTCTCGCTGTGAGTGAGTTGACAATACTGTTCTGGTATAGGAGTAAGTTCGTAAGGGTTGATCTCCCCGGTACAAAACCGTGCTGCCTTTCAGTGATTATGCTGTTGATTGAATTTCTTATTTTAATTACAACCAAAGATTCGAAGAGTTTGGGGATAGCGGACAACACACAAATAGGTCTGTAGTTAACTACTTGACCGTTGTCACCTTTCTTGAATATGGGATTGATAAATCCTGTTTTCCATATATTAGGAAATATACCAGTACTTAGGGACTTGTTGAATAGGAGGTGAAGATGTTTTGCCAATATTGTAACACAGTTTTTTATAAAAACATTCGGTATGCCGTCCGGCCCTGCTGCCTTTGAAGTATCCAAAGCAAGGATCGCACTTGTGACTTCGTCAATAGTAAATGAAACCTCGGGCAAATTGATCGTTTTATCGGGGGAAAAATCAAAGCCGACATTCACGGACGGAGTGTCATAGACATAATTATACACTAACGTAAGGGAAAAACTCAATATAATTTTGTATGGGCTGCGGAGCTTTTCGAAGTATTTTGTAGGAGCGCTATATATATGTTTCCATACAAAATTTTGTTACTTCACGCCAGCGTAAATGTCACGGTAACTTAGAATAAGGGTACTGAAATCACGTGAGTTTCAATCAATATTGTTCATATTATTGATGAGGTAAATTTGTATAAATGCTACATTTTGCCTTGACTAAATGACATAAGTGTTCCCTGCTGTGATAATAATTGTTTTTATTTCTATTGATTTGAATGTTTTATAATATGTAAAACACGTCCCTCGTTACCGAGATTTGGTCTATTGTGGGAAGAAATCTTAAAATAGAACGAAATATATAAAATCATTGAACAAAGAGGTGCTGATTTATTTATGATTTCATATTTAAAAATTGCTAGAAATAAAGAGCACTCGAATAAAATTCAATACATTTTTTACACCTTAGTCATAAATGAGAAAGTTAATAAAGCAATTTAAAAAAAAATCTACTAGAATTCAATTTTTTTATATGATTTCTTTACAGATTTGAGACGACCGAGATTAGGTTCCAGGATTTATGAAAAAATCAATCAATCATTCAATTCTCCCTTTTACACCCCACTCAGGGGCATACGGAGGCAACAAGAGCTCTCCATTGCGCTCGATTTTGCGCAATGTTTATGACCTCCTCCCACACCATGTCCATGTCCCTCAGCTCTGTTTCGAAGGAGCGGAATACAGTGTGAGAGGGTCTTCCTCGTCTTCTGGACCCTGATGGAAGGAAGAACAGCGCTCTTCTCGGCCAACTGTCATTCGGCATCCTTAACACGTGTCCCAGCCAAGTCCATCTCCTCCCCACAATGGTAGAGGTGATGGGCTCACGCTGGGTGCGCCGGCGTATAGCGTATTATATCATCACTTATAAATCTCATTATTTTATTTGTACAAGCACGATGATTTTTTTTATATTCTACGAACAAGCTAAACAAAATTCATCGCTGACAAACGCTTCGGATAGATTAAAAATATCTGAAAAATGTGCGAAGTCAAAGGCGAACAGTGGTGAGAGTAGATATGCGAATAATGAGTCTCGGCTCGTCCGATATATACTCGAGAACAGAGCTAAAGTACCTGTTGATAGAACAGTGACTATTATGATCCTATTAACGCGACTAATAGAATGACCCACCCACTAAGTAATCCCTCATAGCCGCTAACACACATACATAGCTACTATAATGCTTTGTGAAATCGATATTAACCATGTTAACCAACGTGTTGCTTCAATTGTTCTGTTCTTAAAATCTATCAGTATATCGGTTGGTAAACAATCCTATCAAAGTGATAAATAAGTTCGTACACGGAGTAGAATAACAAACCTTTAAAGGGACCAATATGGACCTATTGAAAGCCTTCGACAGGTGTGTGTACTGTGCCTTGAATAAGTGTACCCTCTAGTCAGGGTGCTTCTAATGTCTAAACCAATATGGTCAGCAACACATACGTTTTTTCAAAGGGCAAGCGTTGGTAGAAAAATAATATTGATTTTTGGTTTCCTACAAAATGATCGAAAATATTACTATAGGACGCATGAAAGATTCTGACAAGTATTTAATTGTAATAAGTTGACTTAAGGCTGGCTGAAGAACTAGAGGATTACAATTTTCAAAAAGCGTTTTGGCGAAAAAAAAAACAACTTTATCAGCTCATCGTCCAAGGCTGTATCTCTTTGATCAAATAAATTGCCAATATTATCAGAGAGTATTAAACGAATCAGTCATTTATTAAACGATCCAGTAGAAATGAACTAATAACCGTTTTTTTCTTTGATTATAATAATAATTCTTCCATCCAAGATTTATTAGTTTCATTTAGGATGTAAAAATATACTAATGAATCTTCTTTTTGTTGGGAGTGGTGTGAGTCGCATGGAGGGATGTTACTCGTGTACCTGGCATTACTGGTTAATATTGGCCCCCAAGTATGAGTCAAAACGAAACTCCTGTCAGTCGAAACGATATTCGATGTCGAAAATACGACCATTGAATAAGCGCTCGATAGTTTCTAACAATATGCGAGGCTTTGATAAAATTTCATAGTTAATTAACAAATGGTTTAGTTTTGTATATTTTTAGCTTATGCAATCACGCTGAAACAACGGATATGATATTAAATTTTTCTCTGGGTGCATTTGTGAAATAATCCGTTTTGAAAAGGATCTTCTTCTCCACTATCAATCTCTCAGCTCGTCACAAGTAGCGCAATTCATGTCTTTGTATGCCTGGCTTAGGAGCTCGGTTTCGAGTTTTGAGCCTAAACTTCTTCGACTATGTTGAAAACATTGACATTTATGTGGTTCATTCAGTCGATTCGAAAGTGATAAACGTATATATGTATGTATGCGTATGGTGCATTTTTGCGCCATTGCTGTGTAGCAGCACCTATTTGTTGTCTATCTGCGTTACCCGGGGTGGATCACTAGGAGGTTGACAACTTCCAACCCCAGTGATAAAGGTAGTTTTATTAGTTTACCTTATGAATATCGTACTTGGGGCACTGTTAGGATGTACATGTACAAGGTACGGTGTATACGTGTGGTTTATGACGTCGGTATATCGGCATTGTATTCCATCGTTAAGATACTTAATTATAACCGGATGAAAGTTATCAAGGAACAATACGAGATGTGGGCGAGATCATGCCGGAATCACGTGTGCTGTGCGCGGCAGACAGACTACTGGGTGAGAAGGAAAAGGAAATGAATATAAATGAGCTCGGCAGAAATTAAAGAGAATTAAATATTTTTCAAAAAGTAAAAATTATGAGCCATCATAAACATGTTACATCATAAGACTTACTCATGCCATATTATATAGTTAAGTCGCTTGTTGACTTCTATAGACATTTACAGTAGATTATTAAATGCTGATTTTAATGTTGAATTTAATATCTTCAGGGAAAAATGTTTGAATAAAATGTTAGGTGAGATTGTGTTGCCTGGTTGAGAAACATCTTAGACGTGTTCATTGTCTGAGGGTCAGGACCACTACGTATTCTCCACTCTAAAGTGTTCTCGATCGTCTCTCTCCCTGCATTGTACCTTCCAGAATGCTTCAGCAACAGCTACCCCCACTTTCTCCTTGTCCTGATCGGCTCATCGCCCGGTGACCCCCTTTTGCGCAGTTTCTTCCAACACCACATATTATGCCAGTCTTTCCAGGAAGTTGTCTTTTTTTCGATATAGCCGAAAAGTGGAAGAATTCTTTCAGCGCGTGAGCCTGAAAGTCTGTGATTCACACCGATCAGACAAAAGGTTGGGTTTCTAATATCATAGTTAACTTGAATCAAAGAGTTATGAAACCAAAAAATAAAACCGCTCTCACAGGAAACTTTCTTGTAAAACAAGATTAATATAAAAAAGAAATTATCTTCATGAAAACAATAATAATTAATCGGTAGCTAATCATTATTATCTTGAAAGAAAAGTGGTTAAGAGAAAACCTTTTGAATAGAAAAAAGCGCTTAGAATCGAGAGAGATGAAAAAAGAAAATAACAATGGAATAAAAAATAGAGGAAGTATGGAGAAGGGCAATTATCGAGAAGAAAACAGGTTCAGAATTAATATTACGACTAGAAAATATTTTCATAAGAAGAAGAAATTAAAGTATGATTTATAGACGGGGAATTCGCTTTTTTGAGATAAGTAAGGGCTGTTTTTTACGCTTTTTAAAACCATTAAGATGTTTTCATAATGAAATCGTAACGAAAAATTTAGATAATATATTTTTAAGGTTCACATTGTGGGAATTATACCAGAAATTTATAATTCGAATTACGATTGTAATATAATACGTAATTTGTGGGTGAATGCGAACTTAATATTGTTGTGGGGACACGTTGACCGGGCTCAAAGGAAGCCAACAAAAATCTCCAAGTATTAACAATAATACATAATATGCTACCGATATGAAGGCTGTTTTTGATCAGGTAGGAGATTTATTATAACTTGTATACAAATGACAACACTCCTACACTTTTTCCATATTTCATTTTAAGCAAAGGCTGCATTGTTACTACCCTTTCTTAGTCTCTTGTGTTAGATCTGACTTGTATTCGGTTATTCTCGGCTCTGTTCCCAGTTTGGGAATAATTATTTTGGAACGATAATATACTAAATTGTTTACTGATATAATTTGTGAACATTCCGATCTACTATCATTAAAATTTTGACAGACACCATAACACGCGGCCTTTTTGTGGTCTGAACAATCATTTAGTAAGAAAGTCAGCAATTCAATTATTAGGCTTCTAATTTCTTTGCATATTACATAAGATTTCACTATTAACTGTTATAATATTGTTAGAAGAATGTTTATGTTCCACCAAGTACTATAATGGGCGAAGATGGATCAACAAAACCCTGGAGTGGAGACTAAGAACAAGTCTAATGGTCACTTTCACCAACGGTTCCTAACTTTTAGGTAGCACTTAGCGTTCTCCACACCATATAAAACGCTACGCCAAGAGCTGCTTAAAAGTTAGGAACCGTTGGTGAAAGACACCAATAGAAACCCAGGTAGGCCACAGCTGTCAATCAATGGCACAGAATGTCAAGAGAAAGAGAATCGTGGATGTCGACAAGAGAAACCAATGTCCAATACTGGATGAGTGAAGAAGGCTAAATGATGATGAAGTACTAAAAATTTTCTCAAAAAATCGAATGAAAAAAAATGTATGAAATTTAATCTGTTCAGCAAACATGCAAACTATCACAATCGTGATGTTTCTTATCAAGTTTATCTAAACAGAGAATCAATTATTGTTCTATTTAACAGAGAAAATTTAACCATTTTAATTCTGCGGTTATGAAGATGTTTATTGTTTATACAGGACCAGGAAGTGAATACAATACGCGGCTAACTCAGCCAGTTTGCAGTACTTACCCAAGTATAAAACAGCAGCTGAAACATTATACCTGTCAGTTTGAATATTGTCGGGTTTAAGAGCGCTTCTAGGGTGTGACGCAACCGAAGCAAATAGTAGTTCATGTTGTTTAGTATGATGATTTAACACCACTAATGAAACAATTGTGATTTATTGAAGTTTTGTTATTGTTTGCAATGGATCGCTGGTGTGGTAAAGTTGCCGTAGTTACGGGATCAAGTGTCGGAATAGGTGCAGAGATTGCTAAGAGATTAGCAGATCACGGTGTCATAGTTGTGGGCTTAGCTAGGAGAAAAGAGTTAACAAAGGTAATAATAATATATTTTTATAACGCATAGACCCATGTAGATACTCCAGAGGTAACACAATAAATATTAAGAGATGAATGAGAAAAATGATAGTCTTGAATGTGAAGTGGTGAGGAAGCGTTGGTTTGCCAGGAATTAGAGGTGACGATATCGTTCGAGTCGCTGGAAGGGGGGTTACTTTTCAATCCCGATTTTAAAGTCGACGTGCCGTGGGGTTGCCGGCGAAGAATAGCACCTCTGCTCTTTTTGCTTTTTTTTTCGAGCATCCTGTTAGAGGCAGGAAATCGAAAAATCTGATCGGGACCGTGAGGTTGACCACTTCACGTCCTTAAATCTCAACTGGTCAGAAAAGGCACAATGAGCTTCGGACGCCTTCAAGCGCAATGGAGAGCTCTTGATGACTCCCTATGCTCCCGGGTGGGGTAGGGTCTCGCATTGCTGGTTGGTTTGGGGGTAATTCGCGGCGGGCTTAATTTGTCCGGGGCCGGCTTTTTGGTTTGATTGCTTCGATCGAGCTAGGAGGTCGGTTTCGTGCGGGTCGGGTTAGCTGCGGATTGGTCTCCTCCGGGCTGGCTTGCGCTGTGCGGGGGGCCTTAAAGGGAGAATGTATGTAAGTATGAATCACTATTTATACATTTTTTTTTTTGAAAAAATGAAAAAAACCGGATTTAAAATAGACTTACGTGGAGCTGTTATTAAGATTGAAATCGGATCGGTATTGCGATGGGAATGCAGTGTGGATGTGAACGGGCGAAGATGTGGAGAAAGGGTGTAAACATCAGGATGTCTATTGTCTATCTATATCCTGCAGTCAGTTGGTTTTTTAAGTTTATTTATACTAAGAACATGAATACGTAGTATGAGTGAAAACAAACATAGTAAAAACTTTGCAGTGATTTTTATAACGACCTTAATAGCCAGAAATTTCAAGGTGATGGACGCCTCTTATTTGAGCATTGAGATTTTTATGTTCTATCCCAAGTAGCGCATAGCAATGTGCAACTGGGATATTATATTTTCAATGTTCTGTTAACATCTACTGGTCTTCTTCTTTGCAATGTAGTAATTAAATTCTTTCTGTTAACAAAACAATATATTATATCAACATGCGTTAAAAATTGACCTTGATGCTACACATCGTTCAAGATTCCTGAACGCTTCAAAGCATTTCTCTATTCATCGTGCTTGTCATTATTTACGACATTAATTTTTTTGTAATTATAATTAATTATTGTTATAGTGAGTGCCTTTTTCGCTAATGGATAGTTTGTATATAAAACCATTAAATTTAAATGAATTTAAGTACATGCTAAATTTGTAAAATAAATGAAATTTCTTTATAAAATTGGAAGTAACAGATTGTGGCTAGGCTACTTTTTTCTGTTATAATACTTTTCTACCCAAAGGAATATGAAACCAGAACTGCTTTATTTAAAAAAATAAATAATATAAACGTCGGCATATAATATGTTCCAACTTAATGAAGCTAGCTTTTATAGGTACAAGAACAATGTTTTCACTCCAATGCAGTAAGAATTTAACCTGCTCGCAATAGTTTACCTCTAGAAAATATTATGTTTCATATCAAACGAACTCATTGTACGAGTTAATAGAAATGTTGGGTTATTTATACAGAATTCTAGTAAACAACAGAAATTTCATACTGATTACAAAAAGAAAATCAAATCATTGTTTTATTTAGTTGGTGTTGAAAATGCTAATTGAATTTAGAAACCAAATTGTCATTGGTTTTATTCGATTGATTAAGAAAATTGAAAAAAGTTGCAGAAATATTTCAGAGTGATGGGTAAGTAGTCTACAAGGTACCTACGGGGACCCCCAAAAAGACGTAAAGACTTTTCAAAGCTATACAACGACAAATAGAAAGAGTATTATTTGGAAAGCTATTAAGTAGGAAAACTCAAAAACTTACTTTTGCCGATGTACCTATTTCAGAGCTTGCCAACGAAAGGAACTATCCACGCAATCCAATGTGATCTCACAAAAGAAGAAGAAGTCGTAAAGGCATTCCAATGGGTGGTGGACAACCTCGGAGGGGTCGACATTCTAATCAACAATGCTGGCGTACTTAAATTTTCAAGTTTGATTGGTAAGTGGATTGAAAGTTGTCAATTTGAATAATATGTTTTTAACACTTTTCTTAAAAATGTTATATATTATAATTTAGATGGAAATGCACAGGACTGGAGAGATATAATGGAGTTGAATGTATTGAGCTTAGGAGTGTGTTCAAGAGAGGCCCTGAAATCTATGAAGGATAAACAGGAAGGACATATTGTGAATTTGAACAGGTGAGAAAGAACAAATTAAATCATGTTAATGAAGTAGGTTCCCTATGTAGTTTCAACAAGAGAAGAAAGTATCAGTTGCAGACAATGTATATTCAGAAAAGTCTTTTAGATCTACCCTATCATCGCATGTCCTAGGAGTAGTTGTAGCTGTCCTAGTTGTGCGTAGGAGGCTCTTCGTCCTTGCTGTATCGGCTCTTGACTCTGTACCATATGTCAGGATTGGATTTAGCTTTCCTTCAACATGAAAACAAATCAATTTTGAAAAAGGGTTGAAACCTTGCTGGCTTATGGAGCAAATAGTCTTAACGAGAACTTATTTAAGATTGATGTGTCCTTTTCTCATCTTTTTTTAATTGACAAACCTGTTTGTGTCGCTGTATTATACTTTGATTGATATTGATGTTCTTAAAACAGTGAATGGATATTTAGGGAAGGATGAACCTGCCGATCAATTTGATGATGGATCGTTCGAAAAATAATAGTTTAGAAAAAAATGGCGGGAAAATAATATTTATCGTTCAATTTATTACATCAAATACACCAAAGCCGTTTTTAAGATATTTAATTGTGTTTTTAACAATAAAATAACTAAAATATAAAATTAAGAAACTTTCAGTATCCTGATTTGAGCTTAAGAACACGGGCTTATAATGGCTTTCTTATAAGTTCTATGAAGTAAATAACTAATTTTCCCTTAAAGCGTACCAATTAAAAAAAATCAAGGAAAGAATACAGATAATGAATGCTTTTCATCTGTATAATGAATGAAATTGATTTACCTTCCTTGAACTTTTTCTTTCCCAGAATTGTTAATCTTTACACAGTGTTAGTTTTTCTAAAGCATATAAAACCCCTGTTATCCTATAATTTATTATTATAGTTCCATTTTGGTTATTTCAATCTGCTCTGATTTCTTTAACGAAAAAGATTTTTCTTATTTTTTTCATTTTTCGGGTTTCAATCTGTAGATAGGTCTGTACCTAGCAGTTTCCAACACCACGGCCCCAGTAAGTGGTCTTCCAGTATATTATACACATCTGTTTTCTTTGTAACTGTTTCTAGAGTGACCGCACTGCAAAGCCGCCTTCAATAATTCCATCGACGATGGTGGAAAGAATCCCAAATATTGTCGCTTTCCAGGTGCTCTCTGACGTACGATTCTTAGGAGGACAGACCTTATTTCTCTAACCTTGCTTACCACATCGTCATTGGTGTTGTTCTCTATCCAGTGAGTTCCAGCCATGCGTCTGTATCAGCACATTTCAAACACAGACAAACCGCCCACATCCTTTGTACTGATGATCACGTCCACCCATGAAGTATCATAATAACACCCATACATACAAGAGTTTATATCATTACTTTCCTTATTTTGAGATCTATAACAGACGATTGGATATAATATTTTTTGTTTTTCGATGAATGTTACCTTTGGTGGATTTCGCTTTTGATGTCTCGAGGTATTCAATGTCGCTTTTATTGTTCGCGACATTAAAATCATATGTTCCGTTTCCCATATAATAAAATGCGCACTATATAGTTTAGATCTAAGGGGTGTATCATATTTCACTGTACTTCTATTAACAGTAGAATTCCTACAAGGTTTGAATTTCGTAATGAATAGGAAGTTTTGTTACATTTGACATTTAACTGACGCGTAACATAACATATTATTCTTATTGTTAATGAATTTGTCTATTTTAAGTGATATTAAAAGACTTTGGCAGTTCGCTATTTAGGCTCTGTCTTATGCTATCCGAAAGGTTTCGTTCCTATAATGATTAAAATAACAGACTAAAATCCTGTTCTGCACCGACATCCTTTTTTAACTCTCCTAAATACTAAAAAAAATATATATAACACTTTTCTATTAAAAAGGTGTCAGTATAGCCGGTGAAATTCCGTCAACCAGTCAATCGGTCCCGTCCAATCTGAGACAGGCCAACCCCGGGTAGAAATTTCAAGTGAAAAAGCTTTTGTTATTAAATTATTTTGAGTATTAAAAATATGGGATCCTATTTCATTCTTGTTCATTTTCTTTTTAAATAATAAACAATGAATGTATCACGTAAAAGATTAACCTTGTTGAAAAGTTTTGATTAAAAGAAAACTATACTCTCTATATATTATGTAGGTACATTTTTGGTTTCATCTGTCTTGTATAAGATATTACAGTGCAATGCAGAGAGCCCATTTTCAATGGCATATATCTGAGACATCTGCAGATGTTAGCTAACCATATCTTTTAGACACTTGACACTTTGAAATGGGAAGATCCTATATCATGTATTATATTTCCTTATATATAGTTCATAGGTACACGTTTTTTTTACATTAAATAGTATTGCCTCAGCACAGAATCTCGTCTAGTGAGGTAATAAACCCTATACACAAATTATATATTATGTATGTATATACCTACATTGTAAAATGCTAATATTTATTTAGGAAATAAAAAAATAAAAATTATTGTGTTCTCTGTCACTGATGGTCACCTGTCAAAACGGGACCTGTCTACACCTGTACAGCATTCCTTGATTCTGCTTCTACGTAACTTAATACAGTCTTTGTATAGATATTTCATTTTTAATTTCCAGCATAACTGGTCATCACGTTCCCCATCTGCCAGAACTACTATGCGGCGCATACTCAGCTAGTAAGTTTGCAGTGACGGCAATGTCTGAAGCCTTGAGGGTTGAACTCCAGAAACAAAGTTTAAACATCAAATTAACGGTAAGAATCCTCGGAGATGGGATTTTCAGAAAGTAATTTCTAACTAACGTTAAAGTATTTCACATCAAAATTACATCTTTGCTAAAAGAATGTTAAAACCTTTTCAAAGTAAAAATAATGAAATGGTTGGATCCAATAAATGCTAATTAATGACTGAAGATCATGGGAAATGCTGTACCATAGCATAAAGCAGTCTTTATCTGGCCGAAGCGTTTTCATACAGTTTGGGTGCCGAAGAGTGATCAAGTTCAATTTCCCAGCCTTGTCATTTTAATTTTGAAATGGACTATCACCAAGCACCTTCTGCCCAAAACATCGAAGATCTTGTCATATTTCTACATGGGTCTTTCTTTTTCAATTTCTATCCGGTATCCAAAGTATCGACATCACAGTGAGGAAGAGTTTGATCTAGACTCTTGTGTGAAGTATATTGCTTTACGCCAGCTAAAAAAATCCCATAAGCCAAAGCGAGTCTAGGCGTTTAGCAGCTTTTGAAATGACGTGATGGTAACGACGAGATCCATTGGTCGGATCATAGTGCAGATTCATAAATAACGAGCAGAGTCCCGTAATCAAGACAACTGAATCCTTAAAAAAGTTTCCAAAGATGTGCTATATGCATAGTTATGATTTCAGCGCCCTTCAGGTGTAAATTTCTCCACAAAATGGCGCTATATAAGTTATCCAAATAATAATAAATTCAGGCATTAAGGCCTGCTTAAACCATAGTCAAAGGAATGATTGAGGGCACAAACCACAGAGGCCGCCTCAGAGATAACTTTATAGGCCAGGTGATGGGGATATACGTTATAGCAACTAGAAGGAACTAAAGAGGAGTTATTACGATTGGTGCAGACCAATCTTATAGGATTGAAACCAGCAAGAAAGAAAGAAAGTGTTGAGATCCGTCGGTCATATAGTAACTTCTCTGTATGGAGGAAGCATTGATATTTATTGATTTGTTGTCTTCATAAATGACTACAACTACACTGGTTTCTTGATGTCTTAGAAAATGCTGTGGTTATAAGACTTATAAGTTTGCTTCAACTGGTTAAATATTATGGTAAAAGGATGTTTATTTTATTATACTGACCCTTACTGTAGTGTAAAAAAGCAAGCAAATATAAATTAATTTATTCAGTAGGTACTTCGATACGAACGATTTGCCGGTGCAATCTTTTTAATACAACCTATCAAAATTCAACTTTCTATACACATAGTTTTTACATTATAATTTTCGCTTTTATTTCTTACAGTCAATCAGTCCAGGACCCGTGCTCACAGACATGCTGCAAGAAATTTCAAAACACCTCGTGACCGTAGAGACAATGAAGGAACAAGCTAGTGTTTTGGAGACTAGCGACGTGGCTGATGCTGTTATGTACGCCCTCGGGACCAGACCGGGAGTACAAGTAATTTTTTTTTTTTAAATTAAGTTAAAAACATTTTGAAAAAAAAAACTCCTTCGAACCGGATTTGAACCAGTGACCTATGGATTACAGTGTATGAAACATTCCTCTACAGTCCACCGCTCTACCAACTGAGCTATCGAAGGTGTGATGGCTACCGCCAATATATTGATATAATAATAATTAACATATAGGTATATTATTACCTAATAAATCAGTAAGACTGACATATACACACATAGGTACTCACCTGCCTTATACAGATAATTTTTTGTCATAATATGGACTAGGTGAAAGGTGTTCTAGATTACAATGTTCGCATATGATTGAATTATATGTAGGTAGGTACCTACTCTTTGTTCATACCGCAGGTGTATGCTATTTTTATACTACCAAATCAATTAAAATATAACTGTTGTCAACATAACAGACTTTTTTAAACAATTCGGCAAAGGTTGTTCTGCCATAGATATTATTTTTATTGCTCCCATATGACGTTTATCTGTAGACACTCTAATGCTGATGATATTTGATAATACCTATCTATATATATTTTTTTATTTATAAAAATGAATCTATACTGACTCAAAGTGAACAGAAATACACTCATTGACATTTTCACAGATATAAAAATAAAAGGCTAAGTATGTAAAATTTTGTCCTGTCAAAAGGTGTTAGAATCAATGATAAAAATCCAATTGATTAAATTTTAAGGCAATTTTTTTAAAGCACGTCGATTAATTAAACTGTATAAATGGGTGAGATTTGGTGCTTTTGAAATGTATAAATGGGTGAGATTTGGTTCTTTTGAAAAAAAAAATGATTCATATAATATTATAACCACATAACTTTTGATTTTTTCACAATGTGTAGTCATGTATGATAGCTATGTTATGTTATCCAGCAATATTTTATTGACTTTAAGGCGGGAAGAAGTTCGATGGGTCAGCTAGTAGGCAATAAAGATGAGACATCAACAAAAATGGGTATATTCATATCCTGGCGCCAAATACATGACAGCAGTCGCAATCTTTAAATTTGGTTGCTCTCTTGTTCTCAATAATTTCCAACTTTTATCTCTATATTTCATTAATTTTTATATCTACTTGTTGTATATACATGGGATTTTTCGACATGTTGAACATGTCGAGAATTCTCATGATTAGGAGTTTCTGAGACTTAAACATTACCACCTAATGGCGCACGTTGTTAACGTAAAGTGATCACACTAAGCCAGCCTTCGAAATAACAGTATAAGACGGTCGTAGGCCCGTAGTGGTTTGTTCCATTCAAAAATCGAACATCAGTAATGAATTGTTAGAGTCATTAGTTGTTACATATTCGTTGTTTTTTTTTTCAGGTGGATGAATTAATAATTCAGCCCTTGGGAATATTCAGAGGATGAAATCTAAATCAAGCAAAATGGTAGTTTTAAGATGAAAATAAACGTATGGGTAGGTACATAAAAAAATTAAATATTATACACTAATGTACCTTTTGCTTTTGTATTCATTTATTTATTTTATTTCAAACTGTTTCTTTTTTAGTTAAGTATGACGAAAAACAAAATTAAAAAAAAAAAAACATTTAAATTGTCATATTGTATTTTTATTTTAAAGACCTCCTATTTAAGAGGTTAGATAAATTTTAAAAGAAAAATGTTTATATTTTAATACATTTTATTTACAACAAAAATGAAGATTTTTACCGACCTCGGTAGCCTATGTAGAAGTATAGGCGTGGACTTCAGGTCATGAGGCCCCGGGTTCGATTCCCGGTCGGATCAAGTGTTTTTTCACATGAAAATTCTAACCGGGGTTGGCCTGTCTCAGATTGGACGGGACCGTTTGACTAAAAAAATTGCCTCAGGCAATAAGTTCCGCCGGCTATTAGCACTATATTTTTCAAAAATATAATATAATAAAGCTTATAACAAATGTTTTTTAGACAAACATATTATTTTTACGATACGTGTTTGAATTATTTTCAATGGTTGTAAAACCATCATCACTTAAGAGCTCAAAAATCTGAAAGCTGAAGTTATGTAAGCTTGATGAAAATTGAATAGGTACTTAGAAGACGTGATGTCTAAACCGCAAATTTTCTCCTATTATTATCGTTTGGCTTTTCGAGAAGACAAGAAAAACTTATATTTAACAGTCACGCCCAGGAGAAACACTAAAAAGCAAAAATTATCTGGCATCGAGCTATTGCAAGATACTTGAAGCAAAAAATTGTAAGCCGTTATTGTATGTGCCAGAACGCTTTCAGATTCAGACATACTACTCCACGATATATTGGATAGTCTATATTGGCTCTCCACAGTCGCAGACAGGGGGTTTCTGGAAATATTTTCTTATCTTCATCTCCAATATTTATTTATTTATAATTTCTTATTCTCTTGTCAAGTGTTTTTCAATCAATTTGCCTTCAATCAAAGTGTTTTTCTTGTTCTACTTAAGTTAGGGCTAGGACTTAGTCCTGTCTTTTCTCGGATCTTTATTTTCTTGGGAAGCGAATGTGCAGCTATCTTTTCATCATTCAGCTTTTATAATCCTTTCAGCATCTGCTCACTCTACGTGATCTCTCCAGAAACGCCTTCTAAATTTACCCCATCTCACAACACCCTAGACATCGCAGGTTCTCCTAACATTAGAGTTTCTTACTCTTTATTTATTTTATTTTTTATTTATTTATTCATACACAATATTACAGTGATATCATATAACAAATGGAAATGCTGCCCAAATAGGGCAAGCCTCTACTAGGGCAAACATCTTAACAGTTCATAAAAAAGAATATTCAAAGGAACCACAGCACAACCACCAACTCAACTACGTACAGTCCACAAACAAAGCATAACCCCACAGTCACAACACCCTTCGACCCAACAAACATCAATCAACAGTATAAAGAAGAAAGAAAAAAAAACCCAAACAAAACCCAAGATATCCTGCAAAACTTCCAACTGAATACCTACATGAGACCCAACCAGACTCTGTCCTGAGTGTTGTTTCTGCAATAGGGCGGAGAGTCTTCATCTCTGTTGTGTGTAGGAGGCTCTTCCTCCTTGTTGGACTAAAGCAGGTTAATACATTTTAAGTTTGCTTTCCATCAACATGACGACGTTAACAAGAACATGGAAATTAATGTTGACACATTTATCTACATTTTTTTACGCGGTTTTATGTCAACTGTTAAAAGAAGAAAAAGTGTTTTATTATTCCTGAAATAATAATAATAGTGCGGCTAAAACAAACTTAGTATTAATTAAGGAGAAAGGCGTATTTTAAAACCCTTTTAAGTGAACTTGTATTACTTAAACATGACAAAAAATAGAAAGAAAAATGACCAAGTGGATGTTTTTGGATCATAAAAAATATTACCAGGCCCATAACTCACCTGACATTTTTGACGTAATGAACAAACGTTTTAGGAATTAAAAACAATTATTCTGTACCACGCTGGGACTTAAATTATGAATAATTGTGTAAGAGCTAATGTGAAATATGACTGGATATTTTTTCGTCTAAACGGCTTTGTCAAAACTGCACACTTTAATTACATATATTCGATTCACAGCGAGATAGAGTTTTTTGTTGTTGTATATTAGGTAGGTATGTATCTTCTTTTAATAAAACAAAGTCGAACGTTACAACGCAATCAGAATATAAGTAAACAATGTCGAACATTACAACACGAATCCAATCCAAACTCCCTTTACGCCCCACTTAGGGGCATATGGAGGCAACAAGAGCTCTCCATTGCGCTCGAAATCAGAATTTAATCAAACAAAGTCGAACCTTACAACGCAATCAGAATTTGCAACTACCTACCTTAACTTTGAATTAACTTTAATCATCTCCAAGGAGGTGGAGATCTCTTGGAGATGATTTAAGAGATACTCTTCTTGTTGCCTACTGCGAGAGTGTATTCCTCGAGAAACTGGTTCATTCATTAGAGATGCCAATATCATTTTTACTTTCACTTGTCTTCTTCATCCATCAGCTATCATTGTTTCGCACTTTTAACTTAATATGGGTAAGTATTAAACGAACAATGAACCAGAGTGGGAATATCGCATTCGTTTCTGAACTGTTGGTTTAAACTAATGGTACTCAACCTTTTTTTTCGCCGGGCCACATACATATATTTTGAAAGTTACGGGGGCCGCACCCCCCCCCCCCCCCTCAGCGACCATTTAGCTGAGAAGCTAAGTGAAATACATCCAAATGGCTCTCATCTTTTTTATGTACTTTGCCAAATTTAAAAAATGAAAGCAGCAGGTTGAGTATCGATGGTTTAAACGAATGCTCGTTTTCAGCGTTAATACCAAGTATATATTGTCAACGAGCAAAGAGCAAACCATTTCGAGAGATGATTATTGATCCTTATTATATCCAATATTATAATTAAATCAGCTGATTCTGGAACTGCAAATGTAATTTCGTTCCTATCAAATGAACGAGCATTCTTAGAACATTACCATAGTATCTTGTGGGAGGTAAGAACAACGAAATAATGCTGTAGGTACCTCTATTAACCCAAGAAGGATTCGGCAGAATGAGTATTCGCTGATTTGGTCCGAGCCCACCTTTAAACCCTGAAAAACCATTATCCCAGATTACAATTCAATTTACAAATATATTTTGTTTTAATTCAACGGCATAAATTCAATTCGTTGTTTACATAAACAACATTTTGCCAAATTTATGTAAGTACCAGTGGATTTATGTCAAAACGATTCTAAAATTTCCCCAAGGTTTTTCTCCCTGAGCACTTACTCTGAATGAATTATGTGCGCGCTTGCCGTATACATCTGTTCGTGTCTGGAGAGAACGTGAGGGGATCCATTACTCGGAAGAGAATGAATTTTATACACTTTGATTAATTGGAGGTTGCAGGGTACAATGCAAGTCATTAGTCCGTCCTCCTGGAATCCAGATTGATGTTCAGGTGTACTCCCAGCTGAATTATCATTAATATTATTTGAGCATCAGCTACATACAATTATCTCAAATATGTTCAACCGATGTGGTTTGTTGCACCACAAATTTTAATGAATTGATAGCTTTTCACTTGTCAGATTTTCAAGTTATTTCGGAAGCGGGATCAAGATGCATGTCTAGTGGAGAGTTTGATTAAGGTAAACAACTTGTAGATAACAAAACAGAATATATAACTACCATAAGTTCTAATCTTTATAGTATAGGTATGGGCGATTTTAATGCCCTAATGAATTCTAAGGTGAAATTTTGCATACTTAGTTAGAATGCGTTTGTAAATGGTGCCATAGTTTAGTAACAATCTGGAACAACTTGCGTCATTTTGAAAAAAAAAAAACTGCCGCTGCCTCATAAATGATTGTAAACGCCTTAAAATTCGGACTTTCCGTAATTAGTTTTCAGCTGTTGTCACATTACTATAAGACGCTAGCATAGCAAAAAGCAACGCTGATGGATTCAAAGCAATACTCTTTAGGTATTTGGTGAGATATAAAAATAGAAAAAAAAAACACTTTTGAGCTGCATAAACCAAAGGACAAATTTAATATCACTAACTGGACATCAGTTTTACATAAAACCAGCAATTAAATCAACAGCAGCATACGTTTATGAGCCCATTATGGTTCTAGTTGGGTGAAAGACTTTGCTACATCAAGGCAAAAAAGTCAAATGGACTATTTATTGTCAATTTTAGTTTTTACACTAAATAAGGTAAATGTAGGTATGTGAGGAAATAGTTTTACAGAAAGTAACCATATAATATATCGTCTAATGTTATTTACGTTGAACGAAACGAGGGAAGACTTTTTGTTAAAAGTTTGTTAATGGGATGTACCTATTACGTACAGCGGCAACGAAATATTTCATTCAGTTAACTGAGTCTGAACGTGGCGTCCGTGTACTGTGCCCCTATTCTATTTATTCCGTGATATTTACGCTGGCGTGAAGTCACAAAAAATTGTATGGAAACATATTGTATAGTACCCCTATTCTATTTTCTCCGTGATATTTTTACGCTGGCGTGAAGTAACCAAAAATTGTATGGAAACATGTTAAGTACCCCTATTCTATTTTTTCCGTGATAACCGGCCGCCGGATATCCGGCGTATGTTTTTAATTGGTTGGTGCAAATATATGGGATCATTGGAACATTGTCGAAAAAACCATCAACCGCATTAGTAGAGCCCGGGAAGTGCGTGAATTACCGTGGGTACAACGCATGAATTACACTTACGTAGGCGGCATAATAATATACCAATTGGACTGATTCCGTTGCCGGAACGATATTGTTCCAAAAATCGCAGAATTTATCTGCATGTTTCAGCAGGATGATATATGACGAAACGTATTTTTATTAAACTTTCCTTATTTACGGAGACAAGCGAAGCCGCTTGCTACATCTTTATAAAAAAAGTGTTCATTCTCCATATTTACCCTTGTTGCAGTTTGGTAATCAATTTTCTGTGTTGTAGAATTTTTCATGTGATTACAAGGTGTATTTCTTAAGTGATACTTACTAAATAAATCAATTAGTTATCCAAACATAATAATATATTTTTTTTAACTATCCGGTATCCGGCCGGATAGATGCTAGTTATCCGGTATTCGGCCGGATAGAATTTACGCAGCCGGATAGGCCGGATTCCGGATAGTTGCCGGATATCTGTTTCATCTCTACTAAAAATTGTATGGAAAGCTTTGGAATGCTCCGCAGCCCATACGAAATTGCCGTGAGTTTCTCACTTATATAGAGGATAGAGGTACTGAGATAGGGAGATGGCTACCGCATTGTATAGGTACCTGCTTACATAGCTTGTAAGAAGATATGGAGATTAGTTTGGCCACATTTCTAACGTTGATAATCACATCTGACTACACACAAAGGAATGTGAAAATCTGCGTTCAAAGACCTAAGTGTAAAGATATTAGGTTACTTTTTGTATCAACAGGTGTTATTATTTTTGTTTTGTTTTATACGTAAAATCTATACTTGGTAAAAATGATAAATTCAGCTATAACATTCCAAAGAACAAGAATAAAAAGGCGTTCGTTTCTGGGCCCCGAGTCAAATCAAATGAAACGGCAGCGAACGCGAAGTGAATAAAATTCGTTTTGAACTATGAATTTGTCACAACATTTCGCAACTCAATATGAAGTATTAAAACTTTCACATTTGTTGAAAATGGCATATAATTTTGTTAATTGACTAATGCTCCTGTCGTTCGCGCTTATAAAACCTTAAATTTTATTATGTAGTTCCTAAATCCACATATTTATAATACTGTAGGTACTATTTAGTTTGAAACAAATTAACTCTCTATGCAATACGCAGGAATCGAGGTAATAATATTTATAAATAATTTTAAAAGTTGTCTTAAAGGCACCAATTTACTGATCAATACAGGCAGCAAAGTTTTGCAATGGTAGACTATTGTTTCGTGCGGAGGTCGTTGGTTCAGTCCCAGGTTCGACCAACTTTAAGTAGCTTACTGTGGAAGAGTCAATATGTATTTTTGTGTTCACTTTGTGCACGGGTTCATTAAAAAAAATAAGAGGTTTCATTGTGCCTTTTCTTGCTATATAGCTCTCGAAACGGTTACTAAATTCTGCTTAGTAGGAAAACACATGCAGCTCAGATTCTCCAGGTGGCTAAATAGAAGACGGTGGCGGAGAATAGAATGAAGGTTGGAGATAAACGTAACGGGAGCCTACGATTTGATATACCTACCAACTCTATTGGACTATTTGAGGAAGTGAAGTTGAAAGATCAAGTAAAACATCACATGATCGAACATTTAAAGGAAGGGTATTTAAGTACATATATTATTATATTCAGAGGCAAGAAACTCGTAGGTAAGTTTATAAGTGGGAATGAACTGTCTCCTTAAGTTGGGCATGTCCAAAGAATTATAAGTACCTATAGTTAATCCTCTTACCTCCTAACCCTGTATCTTTAGGAATGGATAATGAAGACGTGTAGCTGTAGATTTCAGTACAGCATGTAATAATATTAGAACCATGATTTTAAACAGGCTAGTTTTTAAGATTCTCAGAAGAAATAAACATATCAAAATAGGGTAGGCAAAGAGTCCGTTTATATTTGAAACGATGATAAGACATAACTAGTTTTTATTTTATCATCGTTTCTAACGTAAACTTTTGGTCTGAGATAATCTGCAAGTTAGAAAATATTGCTACGACATTGATCCCGCTGGTGTACTCGTTATTGTGTTGAATATTATGTAGGTATCATTACTTTTTATATGAATTTATATTATTGTAATAGCTGAAATGAATAAAAAAATTTCATATAACTAATGTAGAAAAGAAAACAAGCTTAACTTTTGAAAAAGGACTTGGGTTGATCACTGGTTTGCTTCAAATTTTTCTTGTTTTTTCATCCGATTTTTTATCTGTACTTGCTTAAAATAATTTTGTACCTAACATACGTAAAATTTTCAGCTCCTGATTATAAGAAAAACCTGCTTCTTAGAGCCGTATCAAAAAAACCAGCAAAAACGTAAGGGTCTGTACACACCCTTAAAAGAACTCAAAATAAAACACTTTTTTTTCCTCTTGGTCGGTTTTGAAATGAATTGATCTTATCAATGATCATATTATGATGCATCCAATTTGGAGAAGATCTCAGGCAGTACCCGATAATCCAACAAATTCGATCGTACGATATGTGCTTGCAAAAGGTTTGTCGGGCTTTTGTGTCGAAAAGAGAGTTTTTCGACAATTGTTTCAGTATAACAAAATTAGTTTTGCGGATTTTCGGAGACGAACATGGAGTAAGACTGATAAGCAAGATCGAGGTCTATGGGAGGAATTAGCCACCGAAAGAAAGCCTTCCACGTCAAACGAACCTTCTTGCCAAAATTCAGGCAAAAAAAACTCCGAAGGTCCGAGACTGGCCCAATTTTGATGCGACCTCACGCCTCGAGCAGGTACCAAAAAGGGGCCTAAATTCGGCTAACAGATATAGTGTATATATACAACTGGAAAAGGTTACTGATGGTGTACAGACTACAGGGGCTGAAAGCTTTCTTTTAACTATCTAACTCTTGACTCTAAATACCTGAACGTACTTCCGGCAGAGACTCAAAATAGGACAGGATTTTACTACGCGAAAAATATGCCACGACTAGCTACAGTCAAACCACGACCCTGCCTATTAACAATTTTACTGTCTACCTCGCGTAGGTATATTCAATGATTATTTATCTCAATATCAAAATAACCGTTCAATTACTTTACAGACGAACAAATCAACCTTCTAGTCAAATTACGTACGGGCTGTCATTAAACCGCAAGTCCTTCCTCATTGGAATTCCAAATCGCTCAACTGCTTCGGTCTTAGCGCGCGACCTTTTCGCCAGTGAACCTCATGAACTGAACTGAAAAGCGTCCAAATCAGCAACAGCCCATTCTCATAGACAGTCATGTGGGGAAGGTCTTCAGCTTGCGCCAACAGCCCTCCTACACATACCGGTTTTATAACTTTACGTTTATCACGGCGGCGAAAACTAAAATACAAACTCTATCTGTGCGCGGACAGACGCGAACTTTTAGTAAACTCATTCATAGCTCGGCTGAATAAAATTACTCTCACTGGAAACCAACACACCAATGTACCTACTTTTACAAATGAAAATTCTACACTAAGCTTACTAGAAGGTTCTAAATATGAAATTCCTAACCGGATTCAAAAATAAACATTAAAGATAGGTCACACCACTGGTATCGGAAAATGGGGTAACCCGCGAATGACATATAGCAATTCGCGACGTGTGTTTGACAGGTGACATGTGAAAACAATACAGGTAGGTACAGGCTGCAATACTCGTACAATAAATCCATTGGCACACAGAGATCACAAACATAAATAAATATGCCGTAGCGCGTCGGCCATACATCACTCATCTAAAACCACTTCGAGCAACTTGCTCATAAGCATACTTGGCGGGGCAACCAAGCAACGTACAAAATACTACGTCGATACCTAATATCTCTGTGGCCGATAATCGTCTTGGGTAGCTGCCAGCGACGGAACAAAATACACTCAAACAAAAATAATATGTTAACTCACCCGAAATTCAGCATATACCTTCAAATATTTAGCACAATGCACCAAAATAAAACAAACACGTCACATTCACACATATGAGGTATGGTGTATCACTTTTTTCCTCTCCAACCTCATGCCACGTCACCCCGGATCGGAAAATCTTCAATACATAATAAACCATAATTAAACGGAAGGTTTAATTAAAAAAAACGCGGGACTCTAAACAATAAAAACTCTAAATATGTGACACACCATAACTCAACATTCAGACACTTCCAAATGACTACAAAAACTATAAAACGCGACGGAAATAATTATAAATTGATTAACAAGGAAACAAAATTGCGATAAACTATAGGCGGAGAGATGTTTTCTGAACGAGAACTGATATTCAACTGAAGTCAAAAAAAAATCAAAGCATTCATCTCACAACAGGAGAATTATTTACCTTCTATACTAATCGCTGTGAACCATAAAAAAATTAATGGTTTCCTGGACATACATACAGTGCGTAAAAATACCCAACTATCTAATCCGCCATAAACAAATAAGCAACTGTTTTTCAAACTCTTTACCATCGCGTTTCCAAACTTTCAAATAATGACTTAACAATATTCTGAATAATAACATACTACAAATAAATCCCTCACATCAATACCACATTTTTTAATTCGAAGTACTTCATTTTTGGAAGAACCCATCCAGTAGTAGATAGATAGTGACCATTATTGATAAAGAATTTCGGTACAGTGTTCCTATAAAAAGATTTAGAATCTAGAGGAAATAAGATAACAAACCAATGGTTATCAATAAAAGAAATTAATGCGGTTTTCAGATAATGCCCCTGTATTATTGTAACGATCACTTAAAAATATCAGCACATTTATTTTATTTATTAAATATCATTTTAATTATTCTAGAAGTGTGGTCAGATAAATTTGTACCTACTCATTGGTTTGATATTAAAAGTTAAAATATTACTATTTAGTATAACAAGTGTTTAGTGACAAGGAGAAGAACAAACATATCAGACAACCAACGCCAACGTTGATTCGGGTAATTTCGAAGTTTCAACTGATTGATTTGTTCGCCTATTTTTTTTTAATATTGCTGAAGTGTTCTAAAAAGCCAAAGTTTATTAATTATTGTAAGTTTAACTTTTTTTTAATTATTTAACGTTTAAATATTTTTTTTCACATTTAACCTGTAATTTTGGTCATGTTTCGTGTTTATTTAAAATAAAATGAACTTAAAAAAATCATCGTGTACGAAGATTATTACTTGATGAAAAGATAAAATAACATTCAAATTGAATATTAAAAACAATCTTATACAATTTTGTTTTTTTTTCAAGTTTTCAATGGGCAACGTACATAATTTATGATTATAATAATAGTACAATTTCAATGTTTCATGTATGTATGTATTATCAATGATAATAATTTGATTCTTTTCTTTTTTTCCGATGGCTCAACAACCCATATCGGGTCTTGGCCTCCGGTAAACTTTGCCTCCAACCTCTTCTGTCTTCTGCTGCAATTTGATGCTATGATGAGAAAACTTTTTTAATTTTTTTAAATTTTGTTTTCAATGAAGTTTTGAAACATAACCCTCCAGCGTCTTTCTCAGCTTCTGTAGTTACAAATTTCAATAAATGCTTAATATCTGTTTTAATAATGATCTTTATCACTAAAAAAAATCCCTTTAAATGGCAATCAGTTGCACATTTCATTGATATACATCCATATCGCATAGAGACCAGCTCAAATTAAAACCCAAATCACTCAACGACGAGTGCACAAGACATAAAAAATTCAAAATTCAGAATATTGAACGGGATTTGATCTTTTTCTATATTGTTCAAGGTCTAAATCAAAATGTTTTCAAACAAAATAGTGGTGATTACTGGAGCTAGCAGTGGCATAGGGGAAGCAGCAGCAAAGTTACTGGCAAACAGCGGAGCCATAGTGGTTGGCTTGTCTAGAAGGATGGATAAGTTGGACGAGATTGCGGCCCTTTTACCCGAACATCACTTCCATCCCAGATACTGCGATCTGTCCAAGGAGGAGGAGATAGTGGATGCCATTGCCTGGGCAGTCACCAAATTCGGCACCATAGATATTCTGATCAATAACGCCGGCGTTTGCGAAAGTGTATCGCTTATTGGTAAGAATATTTTCGTATGTCTATCTGAGTTACGTTAATGAACCCTTTTTAAGGCGCATGTCATAGGGAGATAATGTGGGCCTTCACCAACCAGAATCTGGCGCAAAATCAATGAACTCCTACCATACCATATGCGAGGGTTTTTGTTCGTCCTGAACGCTTTGATGGAAGGATGAACACAACACGTTGTTGTATATATCATTTCATACACGTGGATATTATATAAAACAGTTTTGAATGGTAACTTTTGAGATACCAATAATTTCTCTTCCTATACAACCATAGGTACATATTTTACTGAAGGGGTGCCCATGGAATTAAATGCGCTCTAGATAGACTTTTTTCTAGACATAAATAAATGAATACGGAGTCTTATTGAAGCAATCTGTCAGATTGTCAGTTTTTTATTCCATCCATTTTTTGCCAAACCACAATAAATTGATGTATCGATAACACCAAGGAATTAAATGCGTTCTAGATAGACTTTTTTCTAGACATAAATAAATGAATACGGAGTCTTATTGAAGCAATCTGTCAGATTGTCAGTTTTTTATTCCATCCATTTTTTGCCAAACCAAAATAAATTGATGTATCGATAACACCAAGGAATTAAATGCGCTCTAGATAGACTTTTTTCTAGGCATAAATAAATGAATACGGAGTCTTATTGAAGCAATCTGTCAGATTGTCAGTTTTTTATTCTATCAATTTTTTTGCCAAACCACAATAAATGGATGTATCGATAATACGTGACAAAATTTTCTGAATTCGAATTACGCCATAAATTACAGAAAAATGGAAAAATGAAAAAAAAAACAAATATTAATAACTAATTTTGTAAAAATAAATATTTAAATTATCAGGAAAATACTTGAGTATTGAAGTAAAAATCATACTAGAATGTTTGGCATTCGACGTGTTGGTCACCTTTTCTCTATTTCTGACCCAAAAATTATACGAATTTTTTCCACTGTCGTCCAATAAAATAACACTACTTATCAATTAGATGTCAATGATGAATGTCTGTTAAACAGGTGGTAAATTTGATAATTATCTCCAGAAATAGAATAGGTACATTATATATTTCAGAACAACTGTGGGAACAATGTAAGTGTGCTGTATGCTGTAGGTATGTAGTAACTTGGTGTATACGACTGCGACACAAAACAGGAACGTGCAAAACTGTCAGTAGAATAATAATTGTAACTAGTTAGTTGTTACTTTAACGAGTGGTTTTATGAAGTTTGTAGTTACAAGCGGATGATAACAATGCAACTACCACTATATACACTGTTTCAATTAAGAAAGTTGTAACTACGTCTATTATGTATGTCCGTATATAGGTCGCTGTGGTCCTGCCTGAACACCATCACAAGTCCCAATAATAGAGACACTAATTGGTATTGTGAAAAGCAGACAGGGAAATGCTTCGGTCACTATGGCAAGGGAACAAGCTTCACTCTTGTTCAGCGTAGTAATTAATATTATTTGCAATACATCCGATCGCTTCGATAGCTATGTATCAAAACCGAAACGGCCGCTTACGCAAGATTGGTTCAAATTTATATTAGACTAGCTTTCCCGGCAGTCGCTGTACTGTCTTTACTATCAAAAATGCATTCGGATTTGAATAATGACAATTAAATTACCTATTTCATCAATATGATTCCGACCGATGGAACTGTTTCAAACGAGATTTACGGGACAAATTCTGACAATCGTACAATTAAAGTCGAAACTGTGCATTAAAACGTTTTATATGGGGGTATTTTTTTTTCGCCTAATTTTGTAATAAAGCGGGAATTTATATGAAAAATAGTTGAGTATTTTAACGCAACTTTTAAAGAATATGTAACAACTAATGACTCTAAAACTTCATTACTAATGTTCGATTTTTGAATGGAACAAACCACTACGGGCTTACGACCGTCTTCTACTGTTATTTCGAAGGCTGGCTTAGTGTGATCACTTTACGTTAAAAACGTTCGCCATTAGGTGGTAAAGTCTCCGAAACTCCTTATCATGAGAATTCTCTACATGTCGGAAAATCTCATGTATGCAAAAAGTAGATATTTATAATAATCAATGAAAAATGTCGAAAAATCTCATGTATGCAACAAGTAAATATTTATAATAATCAAGAAGTGGTTGGTAGACTAGCGGTTACGACGCCGGCTTTCGTATACTGTTTCGTTTGGAGGTCGTGGGTTCGATCCCAGGTGCCGACCATCTTCCTCTTTCACGACACAAGCTTTAAGTAGCTTACTGTGAAAGAGTCAAAGAGTGTATTTGTGTTCACTTTGAGTGAGCACAGATTCATTTTATAAAAAAAAAATAATGAAATATAGAGATAAAAGTTGGAAATTATTTAGAGCAAGAGATCAACCAAAATATTTAAAGACTGCGCCTGCTGTCTTTTAAACTTTGATAAAAATATACTAAACTAACAAAAACGACAGATTTTGAACAGAAGTTCTCATTATCTTGAATTCATACTTGTAAAATGATTAATAAATTACCTATTGAATTTCCTATATAAATCCGACTGATTAATCTGTTTTAAACATTTTTTGTAGGGCAAATTCTGACAATCTGTCAAACAACTGACAGTTGGTCAAACGTTAATTAAAATTCAAAAATAGAAGAGTTTATATTAAAAGTAATAGGTAGGATAATAATTAGGTTAAGTTTTCTGAAATTTTCTAATATTCCGCTATGAGAAGATAAGAACCATCTCCTTACAATAGAAAATACTAAAGATAAAAAAGAATTAGCGATATTGGTCTAGCTAGCTGTTCACGCGTGATAGGATAACCTAGGGAAATAGGGTCCCATTTTTATAATATTATACCTACATAGATTAGACTAACTTACGCCGCTCATTAAGCGATCCTTCGTGAGCCGCACGTATTCACATCAGCTATGTAGTGGTGCGTGAGTTCTGCTGTACACGGGTACCGTGTCAGTTAGCTCTCAATTATGTGTAGACAAAAATTCAAGCTACCTAAACCCATTAGTGACTGGCAAGTGGCAACCACCCTGGCAACAAGAAAATTTAATAAAAAGCTTTATAAAACTAATGCCCTGGTAGTAGTTAAGCCAAATTAACGAATTGAACGTGCATTCTTGGTGGAATTATTTAATTTACAGTTCTAAAGTCAACCAAGTAATATAGGAAATTTAACTTTTAAAATTTAAAGACTCTGACTGACGCGTTTCTAAAAAAATATTCCAGCTAAAATTTGAAATGTCAAAAAAATATTTGAAAGTTGGTAGCAGTTTGTAGTTTTACCATGGAAATCTATGGAAATCATAGGTTGTTTACTAATATTTTCGCGGAATTTCTGTTAATCTGTCAATTTCATTTCTCAATAGAGCATCACAGTGCCGTTATTTGTGTTAATTTATTACCTATTATGGTTCATAAAACGGTAAACGAAATCTGTAAACAATAATATTTTTCCCGTTTTGCCATGTTTTTTATCCTATTTTAGTCATTTTTGTCCAAAGTGTCACCGTATACAAATGTTATCATTTGTGACAGAGAGAGCGCCACGAAATTTTATATGAACTCGGGTGGTAAAAATTTGAACTACCTAAAGTCGACTTTAACTAAAAATAATAATCAATAACGGAACTTAGCTAAAAGTCGGTTTTAAATGTCGTTTTGTTGTTATGAAATCCGTTATTTTTTAAAGGGAATTTAAAGTCTTCTTTATTTTTTATGAAACCGGCTGTTAGTATATTTTGTGTAGATAAGAAGTTTACGTGAGTAGGTACTATACGTACAGCCACCATTTTCGAGTCGAATCGAAAACCAACATAACATAAATGACAGGCGATTAAAGTCCTTCATCCGGTGACGGGCAACCCCTACACTTGAAAATACAACGCCCATAATAATACTAGACAATAGGCGTACTATGTCGCTCACATCAATTGTTCAAATTGTAAACAAAGATAGCACTTGAGGGTGTTTTGTAAGGGTCACGTTCTATGTATTATGTCTAGGGGGCAACCTTGATATCAATATGACGAACCTTTTGTGTTTTCTTCTAACATGGATGTTGATATGTAGGTACCTACACTGATGGTCACCTTATGGTATCATAGGTTGATTTTTTAGCAGTGTATGAAGAGCCCAAGCACAAAAAATCTCCGTATTTGAAATAAAGTGTCTCGGGAGAATTTTGGGTGTAAGATGGTACCACCATATCACGAACGACGGTATACGCTGGCGCACTCGGTGTGGGCACATCACCTCTACCATTGTGTATGGCCTTGGCTAGGACATGTCGTGTTAAGGATGCCGAATTACAGTTGGCCGAGGATAGCGCTGTTCTTCCTCCCATCAGGGTCCCGAAGACGAGGAAGACCCTCTCACACCGTGTTCCTCTCCTTCTAAGCAAAGCTGAGGGATTTGGACGTGTTGTGGGAGGAGGTCATAAACCTTGCGCAGGATCGAGCGTAACGGAGAGGAGCAGGAGCATCTTTCAACGGTGTAAGGAGTTTAACTCTCCAGTCGCTTGTTGCTTCATAGATTTTGTAAAAGCCTTCGACAGACCACATGCTTAACTTAACTTAGCTCCTTTTTCTATGTTATTAAGACGATGACTTCCAAACATAGGTCGTATTAACAAACCCTTAATAATGCTTAAAAACAGAATTGCCAGCATTTTAATGCAAAAATGATTGCAAGGTTTTAAGTATACAACACAAAAATATTGATTCATACACACATTCATAAACTGAAAAAAACAAGATTTAAATTTTCAACCAAATGAAACCGTACAATAATCTAACGTGCCGTATGTTTTAAGAATCACGTATTATTTTTCAAATATAGATATAAAAAACACATCACAGACGCAATTCCAAGAACATCATTTGAAATATTTCTTTTAAGTTTTTTTTGCAATAAAAATATTTCTCTAGATAAATTCAAATACCTAATAACATTGAAGTATTTAAATAAGTAGCTACGGAAAGCCTTTTGAGCATGATATTTAAAAAAATATTTAGATATTTAGGGTTTTTATTTTGTCAATCGCATGAATATTAGAGTTTATTACAAAGAATCTGTTCGAATTTTAATCAATTAAATGAGTGGGATACACTTAGATGGCGACGTAAATATGTTATATTAAATTTTTTAAATTGATTTTAAAGGCTACCAAAAAATAAAAAAAAGTACAAATTTTGTATTGCAGGTACTTACATACCAAAAAATAGTTCAAAAATCAAATTGAACTAAGTAACTACCTATTTATTTTAATATAAAAATGCGAACTGTCAGATTTAAAAAAATCTACTAGGTAGTTATAATGTTTTGAGAATTGTTCGAAATTCAAAATTTTTTCTTCAACGAACAAAAAATGATTATTTAAAGGTTTCTCGACCGTGTATAAGCTGTGGTCATTCATGAGATAAGAATTAACAACGTGGCCTAGGAAATCTCACATACCTTTTATGCTCACTGTTGACCGCTGTGAAAAATGAAGAATTAGTAGGTACACTTATAACTAAAGCAAGTACCTAAAAGAAGAATGATTTTTTTCTTTTAGATGGAGCTACAAAAAAATGGAAGAGAATGATTGATATAAATCTGCTGGGGCTATCCATCGCAACAAGGGAGGTTTTGAAAATTATGCGATTGAATGATGCTGGCCACATTTTGAACATTAACAGGTATGTCGTGTCGTCATTTAAAGAGATTAGTGTGATTTAATATCTACTACATAAATACATGTAGAGATTAACGAAAACTAGTTTTAAAAATCATGAACAAAGGGTGTTTATTGTTTATATATTGAAACTAGCTTTCCCGACAGACGTTGTTCTGTAGTGCTTACTATGAATATTGATTTCGAATTGTAATTTATACAAAAATACGTTGCAAATATGTTTGAATGTTAAAACTGAAAGCTTGAAAGAAATTTTATCAAAAATCTGCGTACCAATATTTTGAAACTCAATGGTTATTCAATACAAATTGTGTTATAATGGAATTTTTCACAGATGGCGCTATTTTATATTCATCCAATTATTTCGTTATCCGGAGCGGAGAAGAATCCAATATACCAAGAATCATAAAAAATCTGTTCAGCCAATCTCGAGTTATGATTGTTCGCACTAACCCAAGTTTCTTTTATAGATTTACTCAACATTTTTAATAATACGGTTTCAGCATTGCCGGACATGTAGTTCCCCGTTTTAAGCGGTTTCCTGTAGGAATGTATTCGGCGACCAAGTTCGCCGTGACAGCTCTGACGGAAGCGCTCCGATTTGAACTTCAGGAATTAGGAAGCCAAATACGAGTTTCTGTGAGTACGATTTCATTTAGTCTTTATTTATGTCTTCTTGAATTAACAATTTAAAACCTAATACTCCATCCGTCCACAGTAGATACTGAGTTTTATCTCAAAACTACTTCAATGTTTGAAGTTGAACTGCTAATGAAGGAAATAAGGGGTGTAAAGTTCTTCTTTTTTATGGCTACCATGCTATAATTAATCTGCATCAAGCACGTTGACTCAGTTCCTTCTCCTTCTTCTCCGTATTGTCACTGACCAGTGACAAGCCTTTTCAATGACATCTTTGGGATAGTCTGTGTAGTTTTTGCCTAAAGCATTCCTTCCACGATGGTAAAGAGCAGGTCCGGGTGCCTGATGTTATACATTTAGCAGGTTATTGGACAACTGTTTTAAGGAGTTGCCTTGTTTCCCCGGCTCTACTCAGTACCTTGTCATTATTTTGTGGGATGATCGAGCAATGGATCCCTAGCACGCTTTTGTAGCACCACATTTCAAATTCTGCAAGAGAGTGACAAGGTCAGCAGTAAAAGGAATAGGGGAGGATGTTTGAGGAATATTATGTCGGTGGAAGAAGCTAAATAAATGTGAAATAGTGAAGGTTCGTATTTCTGCTACCCTTAGGCGCGATGGTTGAAAAAACCTCTTACCAAGTCGCATGATAAATAAATTTCTTTAACATTGAAATACTCTCCAATACCTTTTATCTTATTAATTATTGTGTTGGTGTTTCAGAGCATAAGTCCAGGAAATGTGTTCACAGAAATGCATCTCAAGATAAACGGAGCGGAAGATGTAAGCGAACATGTTTCGCCTGGCACAGAAGTGCCTGAGGATTTCCTAACTGCGGATGAAGTGGCAACGTCCATCGTCTCCATTCTAATGACTACTCCAAATGTCACGGTAATATTTTTTTCTTGATATTTTATGAAATGGCTATTATTTGGGGCATTTCTTATATTTAAATTGCCCTTAAAAATAAATAAATCAACACCGCAAAGGTGTCCGTATAGCCTACGGAACCCATTGCCTGAGGCAATATTTGCTAGCCAAACAATTATTTGAGATAAGCCAACTCCAGATAGAAATTTCAAAGTGAAAAACCATTAGAAAAATTCTAACTTGACAAGTTATCGAACTCGGGACCACGTCCATGCCTATAACCGCTATGTTATTGGTAAAATAATAGGTATAGTGTCGGCATTTCATTTTGAAAGGAACATTTATGAAAAATATAAACCTACACTTTTTTATTGACCTTCACCTTGTTGGTATTCCTGGCCAAAAACTACACTTCTACCAAAGAACATCGATGTTTTGGACAAAGGGTACCTACTTGGTGGTTGTCTATTTGAATAAAATGAAACACTGTCATAAGTAAATAGTTTGATTACATTACCATTTCGGTCATGAACTGGTAATTGGAGACGAGCGGTTCATGATTGACTAAATTTGTGATAGTACTATGGAAGACTTTGAGAAGAAGTTATGTATGAGCAAAAGATTGGAGTTGAAAAAGTACTGATTTTGTATGAAATAGGTAATTTACACGTTTAGTCTAAAATAAGTTTTCACTTTTCAGATACGGGATTTGAAAATACAATCAAGCCGCCAGCAAACTCCATAAGTATTATGATCACGCATTTTTTCGGATTATTATAGAAATTTAACAATAAAAAAACTTGTTGAAAAAATAAAACTTTTTTTTTTCTTCAGCTTACAACCTTGATCTTTCGTCTGAAAATTTTTCATACTTTTTATTACTCGATCAATACCTAACTGTTTCAGAAATTCTTGTGATTTTTGAAAATCTATCTTACTTCAGCATTATGTAATTAGGTAATTATGTAATTTATAAATAGTTCAACTACTTCAAGTTCAAAAACAACAACAAACTATAATTATGTAATTTATAAATAGTTCAACAACCCTTCAATTACCGACCGAAGTATAGAAGACTTAACAACCAGAACTATATTATAAAAAGTAAGTATAGCAGACTTAACAACGAGAGCTACATATAAAAGCGTGGATGGACTATTTTTATACTCTGGTTGTAAAAAGGATCTCACATTATTTGCGTTTTACTAGCAAAAAGAGACGAACGAGCGTCATAATTCTCGAGTTAAAAGAATACTGTATTACATCTCTAAGCACCTGCATACGAGAACAATGCACTGCAATAACACGATATTTCTATGGTGCGAGTACTAAGTTAGACGTTCTCTGATGTTGTAGGTATCATACCTAATTAGCAGTGTGCAGCTTACCTGCATGTTACATATAATTTCATTTGAGATCTCTTAGAAGACACTTACCATCATGTGACTTAAGTGCATGCGAAACAATAAGGGTAGAAACAGTATGCAGTTATATGTATATGATAATTATTGCAAGCATATTCAAAATGCTACAATGTTTAGTGCTTTAAGAGACTGAAACATGAACTCTTAAACAGAATACATGCAAACATACTCCCTCTGAGACCACACTTAGGGGCATAGGGAGGCAACAAGAGCCCTTCAGCGCGCTTGATCTTTCGCAGCTTTAATGACCTCCTCCCATAGTATGTCCAATTTATTGCACATATGACTACACTCGATCTTTCGTAGCTTCAATGACCTCCTCCCATAGTATGTCCAAATTATTGCACATACAGACTACACTCATCAAGTTGGTAGCACATTTTTTTTTATTTCAATAAGAGTTGTACTCAACATTACATGCTTTTTGTAAACAAGAATATTATTCAAATACGAAGGTGAATGCATAATTATTGGTAGGTAATCTTAATAATCGGCGCATTAATAATGCATATGAAAATATTAACATTAAATTAGACAAGATCGCGTAGTATGGACATGTCGTAAATAGAAGGAGGGACGATCTTGTGGTCAAGGTGGTTCTCAACATCCCACACAACCCAAGGGGAGAGGTCGTCCACAGGCCACATGGTGGAAAAATTTTGCGAGAGAGTCGAAGGAGTGTCAGCTGACCAGTGAAATGACGTAGGATAGAAAGGCGTGGAAATGACGTAGGATGAAAAGGCGTGGAAATACGGGTCAAACCCAGATGATCCGGGAATGGGCATGGATAAAGTAAAAAAAAAACATTGACGCGATGTAGACTGACTGCATTGAACCACACACTTGCATCGTACGCCATTTATTATTACTCCATTTGGATTGATTCGCAACTGACTTGATTGGTTTACATCTGCTCCTCCTGATTGCATGCAACATTTTATACACACTAGTAACATTAATTCGAACGTTTCCGATTTATTGCATAAAACTAGGACGAAAGTTATCTAATTTTAATAATGACTGTATAAGTGTATAGTGACCATTATCAACAAAAATCAACGAAAACTAAGATAATAATATATTTTTTAATAATGATCATCCAAAATTGTACAAAACTGTATTGTTATCCTGATTAAACTCACAATTCATGAGTTTCAAAGTTCTTTTTCTGATTCAAATCAATCAATCAAACATAGCGAGGCCACAAGAGTTCTCCATTGCGCAATGTTCATGACCAGCCCACACCATATCCAGATCCCTCGGATCTGCTTCGAAGGAACGGAACACGGTATGAGAGGGTCTTCCTCCTCTTCGAGATCCTGATGCGAGGAAGAACAGCGCTCTCCTCAGTCAACTGTCATTCGACATCATTAGAAAATGCCTCAGACACAGCTACCTCCTCTCTACAGTGGTGGATGGGCTTGCGCTGGGTGCGCCAGCGTATAACGTCGTTCGTGATGAAGTGGTATCATCTTATACCCATTTTTTTGGATAGATGGAAGTCAAACAGATACCAAGGTAAGAGTTTATTAAAATATTTTGCTTTTCTTAAGAAGTTGATAAATAATGCGCTAAAAAATCAAACAAAATACAAAACACGTTTCCATGGAAAATATAATGATGGTACCTAATATCAAAGAAAAAAAGTCTGATTAATTTATGTAAAAAAAAAGTTTTTACATTCACGTGATCGAAAAAAATTACAAATCTGTAACAGGGCGTATCTTTAATCACTTTCAATATCAACTATTTTGGCGTAGGCCGTTACTAAACTTTGAGAGAAATAACCAACCATTGACAAAATACATCACGTGTTTCGTCTTGCCACACAAAATATGACTCATGTGAAAAGTTAAACTGATTGATATGATGAAAATAAGACGGGTTGATTGTTAATTCAAATTTGAACCACTAAAATTAACGAACGAATGCTGATTTCAAACGCTGGCTTAGTAGAAAAATCAAAATCTAAGTAGAATAAAACAGAAAAAATGCACGTACAAGTATGTCTATTATATTATGTAAACATTTTGAGTTTTTTTGTTCTTAAATTAACCAAATTAAAATTATCTGTAACAAACAGTGTTAAAAATTATCTGTAAAATAAACGTGGCACAGATGGAATAAATTAAAGTGGTTGGTCATTGTTTCGATCCTCCATGCCGACCATCTTCCACTCAAACAACATAAGCTTTGCTTTCGGTGAATCAAAATTGTATTTGTTTAACATATTTGCTGAGCCTAGATTCACTATACAAATGCTGTAAAGAAAGCTGCATGATAGAAATGTGTTTAAGAAATTATATTGCAATGCTACTCTTTTAGATATTGTGTATTTTGTGGACCATGTTAAGTTATTATTTTATTAAAATTAGAGTCAAATGTGAAATATAAACATACAAATCATTTTCTTACTACCTGTGCGTGCTACAAAAATTAACACATGAATCGTATTTTGCGTGCAACATCGATTTGTTCGGCCCACGCTTAACCGAATAGCCTGTCACCATAATCTCTTCATGATTCCATATAAAAAAAAAACAATACAATTCCCTTCGGTATTTAAGATCCATCTCTCCCACACAGATCTCCTCCAGGAGCGTGGGCGTTGCGACGGAACTTGGATACAGTGATCCGATAATACATTTTAAGGTATGTACCTATCTTCCTATTTGTTCAGATGGCACTTATAAGTTATTATATACCTATACTAGCTTTCCCGACAGACGTTGTCCTGCGAACTAACTATGAATATTTTATTCGAATTTAAAATAATGATAAAAAATATTTTTAACCAATGTCATTCCGACCAATGCAGCTGTTTTAAACTACATATTTTCCATCGAAATTCTGTCAATCGCACCAACTATCAAACAACTGGCAGTTTATGTCAAAACGACAATTTGATTTCAAAATAAGATTTATTCACTATTTATTAATTATATAATTTTAGTAGATAAATAAAAATCGTGTTTCTATAGAATTTTGCCGAAACACTCGAAAACGAGTGCAGAGCTAATAAAAAAATAGAATTTTTCACAGATGGTGCTGTTGAATCGAAATTCGTTCCATACTAACTTTAATATTATATTATTTGCTATCCATTTTTCGATGTTTTATTAGATATTCTGTTATCCGGAGAGGAGAAGAATCCAATAAACCAAAATGATAAAAATCTGTTCAGCCGATCTCGAGTTATAAGTGTTGGAACTTGGAACTAACCCAATTTTCTTTTATATCTTTAGATTTTGGGCAGTTATGATGAGTAGAAGCTAACTTAGGACGTAGGTTTAAAGAGATCATTTCTTCTCCTTAATGGTAATGCCTAATGTTTTTTAGTCTGCCCTCTACCCACATCTCAACTTTCGTCAATTTTCCCCTAAATTATTGGTAAAGCAATTTGTATTTTGTTTCACGAAGTATAAGAAATTCCCCAGGTATGAAATTTTCCGGATTCATCATCTTTAATAAGGCTGCCTCAGGATGAGGTGTTTGGAATGATGGTCGCCAACTTTTGTTAGGAGAGACGTATGAAGAAGAAGAAGAATGCTGTTCGACACCTTAATGAATGTGTACAAAAAAAAAACCACTCAAATAGTGGGTGTAACAACCAACTGATAAAAAGCACAGACAAAATTTAAAGCATGTTTTACTAATTTTATAAAGAGCTTATAAAAAGTTTCTAATTTCGTAATATCATCAATGTAATAAGTTCCGCAATATGAAACAAAATTCTTTAGTATAAAAAAAATATATTGATTTTTATTCAAGAAAACATAATAAAGTACGATTTTTATGGGTTAGACATGCAATTTATATGGTTGGAAATATTATAAAAAAAGCGAAGAGAGAACACAAAATCTGCGGTTTAAAATGATCGTAGTTGGGGGATGGATATAATATGCCCTCAGGTCAGTCAGGAGTACTACCATTACACCAAGTGGATCAGCTCTGCAGGGGTGGAAGGTGGAACCTTATCTATGGAGGGAATGGATTACTTTTAGAAGTCAAAAGGGAATCATAACATCTTCCAAGAGTTGAGACAAAACTTTCGAACTGTATAAAATTATTTTTCGAAACGACAGCCCATCAGAGAGAGAGAGAGAAAGAAATGTAAACATATTTTTTTAAACGTGATCTTCTTTTAATATTGAATATTTTAATATGAATTACTTTAAAGTTATCTCATATACTCATCCAGATATGAAATTCATCTTTCCTTCTTACAGGGTTAAAAATCTTAGTATTTTTTTTAAAGAAACTGTGAACAAAGCAAAGATTGTGTTGTAATAGCGGAAATAGTTGGCACCGGGATTCGAAATTAAGACCTTCAGAACGCTGAACTTATGAAAACCGTCAACTGATACCGCTGGACTACCAACCACTTATTTGAAGTGAAAAATCGAACTTCTCATAGCTTTACCAAATAATCAGAATTTTTTTTTATCTAAAAATGCGTTATTCTAAGTATTAATTATCTTTTTTTCATCACATGGAAAATTTTCAGTCTTCGACACTGATGCAAACAAGTGCCTACACCTCTCCTACAGCCCTCCCTGCATCTCGCCCTCCTCATCCAACCTTGTCTGCCTACTATAATTCTCCCTTTTCTGGGCTGCAACTCCATCTTATGGCTCCAGCGATCATCATCTCTAGGAAATACGTATCCTACCCTCCTTCATTTTAAAGTAGCAACTGTTTTGACAATCAATCACTGCTGTTTGTCATCGTATTTCGACATAAGGGATATGGTTTAGCAAGGTGTTTCGCAGCATTGACCTTTCCATGGCTCTTTGTGCTATTTGTAATTGATGGATTGCTGTACTATAGCCCAAGTTACTAACCCGGTTGTCGTAGAAAAAAGTGGGTTAAATATTTCTCTTTTTTTTAAGGAAACAGGAATGATAACTCTTAGAGGTTGTGAAAGTTTTCTGAAGGTGGCCAAACCTAGCCGGAGTACCTACTTATAATTTTTTGACCGGTATCAAAGGTATGTATGTATTTCTTAAATCATTGAGAATCCACTTCAACCATTGAATAACGCCGCTAAATAAATCTCTAACATAATCTCTAGTATAATAATAATTACAGTATCTCACTGAACATGTGGGATTTGTTTATTTATTTTACATCATATGACGATGTACCTAATACGTTCAACGTAATGTGTTGCACATAAACTGAACGCGTACCTAAAGAAAATTTATATGTGTTAATATCTGTGGTTCTTAAACTTTGAGAGAAAATAAAACAACGTTTAATGTTTTTAAGTATCTATCAAACTAATCTTTAAGTACATACACGATTTTATTATTCACATTCTGAAAAAATCGACGAAATTTTCACTGAAATCTGAAGTAAGATAACATAGAAATTTTGATGCAGTATTTTTCAATTAATTTCATTATGAATGTATGAGTGGAAGAAGTTAAAATAAAATTATTAAAAATAACACGTAGAGTCGTAGATGCATGCTTGACGACGTATGAGAAAATAACATAAAATCAATGAGAAATAGTATGATACACTTTTTTTCATTTAAAAATTAATACCAACACCCAATATATTTTTTAATAAAAATATTTTAAAAATTCAATGGAAGACAATTAATAAGTACTCGTCTTCGTTGTGAATTCATAATCGTCAAGAAGGTTAGAAACTCAACGAAAAGATACCAACTAATTCATTGGAAAGGGTGAACACTGCTATTTTGAGATTTTTATGCCAGAGTTTTCTTTCAAACCCTTTTAGGTAAACAAAGTTTGCCACTCCATGTTTGTTCTCGCGGATGAAAAGTCCTCGTGTCAGGAGAAAATTTAAAATGAAGAATCGCTGGGAAAAATTCCGTACCCACAAAGGAGTTGAACTTGTGTATATTCAAGTACATACTAAAAAAGTTTGAGAACAGTGTATCTCCTCCGCAATAATTTTTCGTTGCATGACGTAATTTCCATGCATAATATGGTTTTATTTGGTACCTAGTGTATTCGTAAGCAAGCACTAGACTAGACAGACGGTTGTGTTCGAGGTAAAAGAGCGTTCGCCCAGAGGACAATCACATACACTACGCTATCTTCGTATTTTTAACCATTACGTCATCTCCGGCAAAACTGACTTTATTTAAAAAAAAAAAATTTAAGAGACGTGAAACATAAACAGCGGTGCAAATAGTTGTCCTTTAATAAAATCAAGATTATTTTAAAAAAAATCAAATAGGAAAGTTTTATTTTGAACATGGAAAAGTGGGTTGGGAAAGTGGCTCTAGTGACTGGTGCCAGTGCTGGTATAGGAGCATCCGTCGCCACGGATTTGGCCAACCATGGGATGCAAGTCGTTGGAATAGCTAGACGACAGCATAAAATACAGGTGAGGAGTCTTTTACTGATTTTTTTTAAAAGAATACTTGCGCAATCTTGCAATACGGAAAATTCTGAAAAATCTAAGTGTGAGAAAAAAATCTAATTTATATGAATTTTTATATGGACTGTTTTTGAATTTCAAAGCGCTGGGAAATAATAAGAAAAACAAGATCAATTTTTATATGGACTGTTTTTGAATTTTCATTTCTAATGTCTTCAAAACCTCCACGGCTTTCTATCTGCATTCAAAAGCCTTCAGGCTATATCGGCTCGTAATTATACTGTTATTCAATGCTACCTGCGTATTCCCCAGTTTTTTTTTGTAGTAGGTACATAGGTCCTATTTAAGCGGTTATTAGTCTACTAATACAGTCGTCCTCTTTCAGTGCAGATAATTTTTCTCTTTCACAACACATGCTTAGCTTTTTTAATGTCAAAAATTTATTTTTGTTCACTTTGGTTCAGCCTAGATTCGTCTATATTATACGTAAATTTTGCTGATTTTCGAGCTATATTATTTGAGAAAAGATGTGGTAGGTATGGAAAGATAATAAATAGGAACATCTTCTCCGAAATCGCAGATTAATTAGCGGAACCGAAAACTAATGAGAAAACAAACACGTATCAATTTCGGCTAAAAATAATTCAATATATAATCAATATAATATAAAGAAAATAATATTCCCGATTGAATTTTATTAAACTCAATTTCTATGGTGTTAATTTTGTAAATAATTAAAGAGAAACGAATTTGTTAATTTAAGCTAACATGAAACACTGTAAGTAAAATGTTTAATTAATAACGATCAACTATCAAAGATTTTATTCGAAACAAGGAAACCACAAAATAGATCCTTGATTGATTGGTAATTGGAAACGGTAAAGGAAGTACAAATTGGATACACACATTTATTGATGGATCCAGGATGTCAATTAATAAATAAACCAGTGTAAAAACCGGACTACTTGCTAATTTAATTTCTTTTCTTAGTACCTTTCAAAAGAGTTTAGAAATTTATTTTTATAAAAAATTCGTTCTTTAAGAGCGTAGACAACTCTCAGTGGTACATCGACCTTAGCATATGTCATCGCGTAGGCATTTCATCTAACGTATAATGCATAACATAATATATTAATGTGATTACGAACACGAACGACGCTATACGCCGGCGCACCCAGCGTGAGCCCATCACCTCTACCATTGTGGGGAGGAGATGGACTTGGCTGGGACATGTGTTAAGGATGCCGAATGACAGTTGGCCGAGGAGAGCGCTGTTCTTCCTCCCATCAGGGTCCCGAAGACGAGGAAGACCCTCTCACACTGTGTTCCGCTCCTTCGAAGCAGAGCTGAGGGACATGGACATGGTGTGGGAGGAGGTCATAAACATTGCGCAAGATCGAGCGCAATGGAGAGCTCTTGTTGCCTCCCTATGCCCCTGAGTGGGGTGTAAAAGGGAGAATTGATTGATTGATTGATTGATTATTAGGACAACGAAATTAATCAATATATTGAGTGTTGATCATTTTCTAGCTTATTTTTATTCGAATAATATTAATACATAATATATGTATATTTTAAGTACCTGGGAGCAACCATTACCACCACTGGTGACCTTGGGGCTGAGCTCTCGATACGTATCTGTATGGCAAATGGTGCCTTTAACATGACCAAAATATGGAAAACGTCGGCGTTTAGTGTCGAGACGAAATGTTCACTGTTTGATGCGTGTGTGTTGCCCATTCTCCTGTATGGGTGTGAGTCCTGGCACCTGACCAAAGCCCAGGCACAAAAAGTATCTGCATTCGAAACGAAGTGCCTCAGGAGATTTTTCGGGTATAAGATGGTACCACCGCATCACGAACGACGCTATACGTCGACGCACCCAGCGTGAGCCAATCACTTCTGCCATTATGTGGAGGAAATTGACATGGCTGGGACATGTATTAAGGATGCCCAATGACAGTTGGCCGAGGAGAGCGCTGTTCTTCCTCCCTTCAGGGTCCCGAAGACGAGAAAGACCCTCTCATACTGTGTTCCGCTTCTTCGAAGCAGAGCTGGGGAATCTGGACATGGTGTGGGAGGAGGTCATAAACATTGCGCAAGATCGAGCGCAATGGAGAGCTCTTGTTGCCTCCCTTTGTTTGAGTTTGGTTTTGGAGGTATATTTAAGATATGGTTGATGCTAAAAATCGATACCGTTATCGATATGGAAATATTGTCGATCTATAAGGCAAATTTCTCATATTTTAACGAAAGAGTCGGTATGAAAATAATTGTCAACGGCCTTGAATAATATTTGCATAATGCGTATAGACCCATATCCGTTGTGATAAAAAATTTCAGTCTTACAGATAAAAACATTGTTTGTCTTAAGATGCAATTTAACAAAACGACCTTCTTATTATTTGCACATTTAATCATACTCTGATAATTTTGCAGTTTTATCTCAGCAAGTTGCTTGATTTGTTAAACAATTATTGATGTGCAAATATTTGAACGGCGGAAAAAACCATTCGAAAATGCAATTTGAGACTCGAATATAAAAATTGTAGTAAAGACTTTTAAAAAATTGAAGAAAATAAAATCTAAAATATATCAAAATTTTAAGAAGAAAATGCGTTATCCGCAATTTTTTCGACTTAAGGCATCAATACAACCCATTGAAGTAGCCCAAGATCGGGCGCGGTGGAGGTCTTTGTTGCCTCCCCATGCCCCTGATTGAGGTCAGACAAGGAGTATTGTTTGATTGATTGATTTATTTATTATTTTTAGAGTAAATCAAACTCCAGCGATCTATTTTGAGTCTAGAAGTGTAGGTAAACAGCAGCTTGAATCTTATAAAAATCGGTCATCACTCGATAGAGAGGGCTAGGGCAAGCAATAGGGTTTTCACTCTGGCTGGAGCGCTCTGTTTGATACACTGTATGCTTGCTGTGTACAGTTTGTCTGTTTATTCGAAAGATGTTCCAAATAGTAAAAAAACCAGCTCTGCGGTGTATACAGAGTACAAGAGAAGTCTAGGAAGACAGTCCCTACTATAACTCTAGATAGATAACTCTCTATACCTACTTAAGTGTAACCTTTATTTGACAATTACCAGACTAACACGGAACTTTTATTGATTATATTTTCCTTAATTGATCAATTAATTTTATACGTTAAAGGAACTTTCGCCACATTGGACTACGCCTACACCTTAATCCTAAAACTTTTCTTATTTAAGATAATAATTATCTTTCATCGTGTGCCCTTTGAACAAATTTGAGAAAATTTAACCGCGTGGGCTCATGAGTATAGATTCTCCGCCATCGCAAGAGAGTAAAAACAAAAGTTATTTTTACATACTCCATTATTAATCGACAAAAAGTTTTTTATTATTATTTTCAAACACAATAATTATTAATAGATCTTCGATGTTTTGAGCAGAAGGTGCTTGGTGATAGCTCATTTCAAATAAAAATGCAAGCGTCTTGTAAACATAGTTCTATCACAAAATTTATTGTCCAAACATGAACTGGTTTTCGGAGACAATCGTCTTTATAATCAAAATTTTCAAGACCGTCATGAAAATTTAATTATCGAGATGGTAGTCTCCGAAAACCGGTTCATGTTTGAACAACAGATAATTTTCTGATGAAAAAACAAGACTTTTCCATATTTCATTTACAACAAGCTATCCCGACAGACGTTGTCCTGTAGTCCTTACTACGAATTTGTAATTTGTACAAAAGTACATATTAAATATGTTTGAATGTTAAAATATTTTTTCTGAAAGATCGAATGAAACTCTATCAAATATCTGCGTTTTGAAACTCAGTGGTCAAGTAAATAAAAATTGTGTTCTTATGGAATTTTTCATAGATGGCGATGTTGTCAGTGAATCTATTCCATACAAACTTTAATGTTATATTTTATATTACCTATTTGCTTTCCATTTTTCGAATTTTTAATAATTATTCAGTTATCCGAAGGATTCAATAAACCAAGAATCATAAAAATCTGTTCAGTTATAAGTGGATATATTGTGGTTGATAGACTACCCGTTACAACGCCGGCTTTCATACTGTTTCGTACGGAGGTCGTGGGTTCGATCCCAGGTGCCGACCAAGAGTCAAGGAGTGTTTTTGTGTTCACTTTGAATGAGCACAGATTCATTTCTGATAAAAAAAGTAGGTGCACTAACCCGACTTTCTTTAATATTATAGAAGATTATTTCTATGTGCATATTACACAAAAAATACATAACACAAATTAAAAAACAAAAAAGGAGAACATTAAACAAACACGAATATAAATGGCACACTGGTGATAATAATAATGACAAAAAACAGCAACATCTTTTGAATTTATTTAAAACAAAAATAAAGCGACACGTGTATATTTATATAAAACATTAGTTTGATATTAAATTATCATATAAATTACTGAAACACTCAATAGATGCCGTCTTTTTTTTACTGAAATTAACACTTGTAAATTGTCCAATTATTATTCAACAACACAAAAGTGGCAATTATTTAAAATGAAAAATGTATTTTTTTTTCAAATAATTTTTACGGTAAAAAAATAATAGGAAATCATAGTGATGTGCACTCCAAATAAGTACGGACAAAGGCAATCGATAAATTGAGCGAACACTGGGAACATTAATTATTCCGGACCTGTCGATGAAGAATATTGGATGGTATATTGTTCTACGTTCGAATGCCTATTTTTATTTTTATCTGAAGCGCTCGATTGACTGACATAAGTCACATTGAATTTCTATTGAGGGTCATGCTATGAAAATTTTAAAAAAGTATTTTTTTGACTGTTTGAAAAAAAAAATTGAATAAAAAACAAGGTCAAAATAAATTACTATCTTGACAAATTGCAGACCTACTTTGAAATTTTTTGATCGTTCATTGCTTCATTCCTTTTTTAATCAAAGAGTTTTGATATTTATAGAATATCCTGCTCATATTTTTGGTCTTTCTTTCTAATGGTAAATGGTGAAGTACTAGAAAATACGAAACCAAGGCTTGTTTTTTTTGGATTATTGTCTAGCTGAGATTTCATTGGTCGATTCTAAATTTTCTCTTCTCAGGAAGATTTTAGAATGCACAAAGTCTAACCTTAAAAAAAAAAGACTTTTTAGCTCAGAGATCCTTGTATAAGGCTAAAAGGGGGTAACAGCTTAAATAGAAAAGCATCTTTCGCATTGCAATTACTTTGAATTACGGAGCTCATAATTTTGGCGGTTTCGATTTAGCGAGGGTTTAACGCAAAATGTGAAACTATTGAATTATATCCTCCCTCCCACATCCATATAATTAGGTATATACTTGAAGCATTGTCTTCTTAGTGGTCACAACGTTTCAACTCAGTTTCATTACTGGTATATTACAGTATACCAAAAAAGGTATAGGCATCTACTATGTTGATAGTATTTTAGAACATGACGAATCTTTTTTAAAATATTGGCAAGTCTATTGGTGATTATTTTTGAGATTTGTGTGTGAAGTGCCCTAGAGGTTTAAACAGCGCCATAGAAATTGTCCAATATGTATTATAATTACGGTGAAAATAATAAATGCTAACTATGATGACAATTAGAAGTTGTCCAATATTGTAATTATGATAGAATTAATAAAAAATAACAGGATACCTGCCAAAAAATATATCCAAAGTATCTGGACTTTGGCACTTAATTTTCATCATCACGTTTCACTAATGCAAAAATGCTCACATCTTTTTTCATCATGTCTAAGTAGACATCAGTCTTTGAGTATGGCAATTATCTATATACAATTGAAATGTGAAGGGAAAACTTTGTGTCAATTTTTACGAAAATTTCGCGGACGGAGAAGTATGAAATTTTGCACATATATCCTAGTTTATACAGAGAAGGAGTGACGAATGCTCATATTTTTTTAAAATTATGTTTGAAAATATAATATTACCTAAATCAATAAAAAAAAAACATTACAAACACTACTGTAAGGTTATGAATTTGAAACTCACACACACTTCGATGTATTTGACATTGAGACAAGCGCATATATTCTTTTGTTTATCTGTGATCAAAATGAGAATAGATTGAAAAATATTGTTTGTCTTTAATAATAATAGAAAAACTTTGTAATAGAAAAAACTTGTCAACATTTCAATTTTGACGTAGGTATCCATGTCATTTGCGCTCAGTCAATGGAACCTTAATAATGTTCAAACTCATAATCTTAATTAGTTATGGCCGAATTTCGAGCACTGGCCGACCACTACTATTTCATATTATTATGCTAGCGATTAAAGAAAGTTAACAAGGTGACATATGCAAAATTCTTCTTTCGTTATGAATTTTATAAAAAATAAACACTAGAAGAATTTTTTAAATAATATTTTTAGTTAAAAGTAAGAAGGTTTACTTGCTGCTTTTGTTAGGGGAGGGCAAAAGTCAGGGTGGCTAGCGAGAGGGTAGGTACTTGTAGGGGTCATATTATTTATACGTATCCTGAATAGAAGCTGACAGAAAGGACCTAATACATTATGTAGGAGTATCCATTTGACATGGCCAACACACATCGCTTATGTAAATAACAATTATTATTGTGTTCCAGAATCTCAGTTGCCTGGTGAAAGGTCGAGGGTCCCTCCGTGGACTGAGATGTGATTTGACTAATGAACAGGACATATTAGAGGTATTTAGATGGATACAGAATCAGTTCGGAGGTATTGATGTTTTGGTCAATTGCGCAGGCTTTATCGGTTTGAGGGCAGTTCCGGCCTCCCTTTTGGGTGAGTTAAATAATATATAACATCATTACTTATTTCCGGACAATATTTTGTATGGATCTAGTACAAAATTGACAAAATATTGAAGGGTCAATGTGAAAAGGTGTGTAATAATGGGAATCAATAGATAACTTCTCATAATATGTTTTTGGTGTCAAAGAATATACAAACTTATTCATAACTTCAAGAGAAAGTTGTTAATATCATATTTTAATCAATTCAATTCAATTCTCCCCTTTACACCCCACTCAGGGGCATAGGGAGGCAACAAGAGCTCTCCATTGCGCTCGATCTTGCGCAATGTTTATGACCTCCTCCCACACCATGTCCATGTCCCTCAGCTCTGCTTCGAAGGAGCGGAACACAGTGTGAGAGGGTCTTCCTCGTCTTCGGGACCCTGATGGGAGGAAGAACAGCGGTCTCCTCGGCCAATTGTCATTCGGCATCCTTAACACATGTCCCAGCCAAGTCCATCTCCTCCCCACAATGGTGGAGGTGATGGGCTCACGCTGGGTGCACCGGCGTATAGCGTCTTTCGTGATGCGGTGGTACCATATTACGCCCAGAATTCTCCTTAGGCACTTCATCTCAAAGGCTGAGACTTTTTGTGCCTGGGCCTTGGTCAGGTGCCAGGACTCACACTCATACAGGAGAATGGGCAACACACACGCATCAAACAGTTTACATTTCGTCTCGGCACTAAACGCCGACGCTTTCCAAATCTTGGTCATGTTGTTAAGGGCGCCACTTGCCATACCGATACGTATCGGGAGCTCAGCCCCGAGGTCACCAGAGGTGGTAATGGTTGCTCCATATTTTAATACAAGCTTAAAAACCCATAGAGTATTGAATAAAAATCGTTTAGACCGTAAACTTTGACTACTGATGATTTTCATTAAACTCACATAATAATACTACTTCGTTAAGTACGAGTATAATTTATTTTATTGACTCAGATATAAGAAAATCTAGTAGCATAAGAGTTCACGTTTTTGATGAGGTAAATCTCAAAATATTTTTTTTTTTATTAAAATTAGAGATATAAATCTAAAAAAGTATATAAAATTAACATGAACATGACACAATACATAACATTTAAATACAATGACACTCCGTCGATAGAGCAAAGCTCGTGTTAGACAGAGGAGCACAACCAACAGACATCACAACTTACTTACACATTATTAATACATATAATACAATACAAACATTCTTTCTCTCCATTCACACCCTCTAACATAAACAAATCTTCACACTCTTCGCTCACAACAAGGAAATCTCACACAATCACACATCCACACCAATAATCCAAACCTGAATCGCGGCCTTGTAACTTTCATACCTCTCTATCACTCTAATTCCTGATGGTAGGCTATTAAAAAAAAATCTCTCCGAGGTATACATAATGGTGTTGGGTAGTTGATGTTCGAATTTTGTTGGAAGCTTCCCAAAAGGTTTGCTCTCATGCTTCTCACCGGTGTATACTCGTATTTGTATTTATGAAACATGAGCAAGCAATTCTTCCGGTATATTTTTTTCGATGGGAAGTACTTTGCACTTCTCAAACAACTCTTTTGTTGGGAAATCCCTTCTTTTTTTTAATATAATTTTTAGTATCAACCTTTGTAGGGTCATCAAAGGCTGGAGGGCATTTGCGTACGTCCCACCCCAGACAACAATGCCATACTGTAAAAACGTCAGTTTCCCTTTATGTATCATTTACTTGCTTTCTCTTAATTCCCCAGATGTCCATAAAGTCTTGTTTAATTTCATAAATAAAAAACATGCTTTGTTTTCTTTTTTTTTTCTTTTTATAAATTATTATTTGCTTTTGTTTTGACTTAATTTGACAAGAGTCTGGCTGTATCATCATTTTTTGGATCCAATGCAAAAAAAATTTAATTAACCGAAAATCCAATCCAATCCAAACTCCCTTTAGACCCCACTTAGGGGCATAGGGAGGCAACAAGAGCTCTCCATTGCGCTCGATCTTGCGCAACGGTGATGACCTCCTCCCACACCGAAAATAGTTCATATTATTATAAAATATATAGTTCATACTATTGAAAAAAGACGTTACACTACTGGGACTAGCCTGTGCATAGTGCCAACGAAAAAATTGTATACTGGAAATAAAATACGCACTAAGCGTCAAAAATGAGTTAATTATGAGGAAATGTTCTATGAACCATTGCCTAAATATTGCACTTAGTCCATATCGATTATCTAAAGGCGTAAAAAACACATACAAAAATTATCATAGTACTATGTCTATATGGAGGAAAAATCAGTTTTATTAGATTATCTCAAAATGAATTTTTTTGGCACTTAGTGCGTATTTTATATCCAGTATACATGAATCATAAAAAAGTACGAAATGTCAATCTAAATCGAGTGTATTCCATATTTTATCGTCGTTTAAGATTACCCTGAACTTATACGAATATTTTCTAAACCAAAATTAGCCAAAACGATCCAGCCATTTTTAAGTGTTAGCGAAACATACGCACACCTAACCTTATTTTTATAGGTTAGATTTATGTTCAAAAAATAAAAACATTACTCAGGTTTTCAGTTTGATCAAAGTATATAAGTAAACGAAAATAAAGATGTTAACGAATAAAAAATAAATAGAAGTCCATTATATTTCAGAGGGTTCCACAGACATATGGAGATCAGTATTGGATGTTAACGTCCTGGCTCTGAGTATATGTACGCGAGAGGCTGTGAGATCAATGAGAAGAAGGGGAGATAATGGACACATCATACATATCAACAGGTAAGGGATGATCCACCTTACCCTCGCACCTGTCAAGAGACATTTGTTATCTTATGCCTACACATAAAAATACTAAGACCCCGCATTCAATAAAAAAAACATATATGATATCTACTTTGAAAGTAATAGGTTTTCTTTCACTTACTCAATACGTTGATTCTTAACATCTCTCAAATGGTGTTTTTAAGAAATTATCTTGTTATCGACCAAGATTGAATTACAGGGAATATTTAAAAAATACTCGATAGGTTAGTCGGAGTCTAGTCCTTGTAGACAAAATTTTCTTCGATTGTCACTACTGGAATAAATTGGTGAGCATCAGTGATTATCTAATTGACTTAATCGTGAACCAAGTGTATAAGTATCCACATTAAAATTACGTTCAAACAGACATAATAAAACTAAAAATTTGACATAACAGTACTCAATATTATTCGTACACAAAACAAGTGATCTCTTATTCAGTATCTGACCCAACTATCCTTAATTCCACCTTTAAGATGGAAGTATAGGGCTGAGAAAGAATAATCTCAAGATCTCTCAAAAGAAAAGAGAAGAAGTATGTTCCGTCCTAAAAAAAATTTAGCCAAACCAAAGAACTCAACCAACGGTTAAAATTTTCAAACCCTTTTGATTAAGCAGCTAAAAACTAACTGGCGTTAGGTTTTATCGTATTTCATATTATTCAAGCCTTAATGTTTGTTTAGAGTTGCATAACTTTCTGAAATAGATGGGAATCTATAATCGTTCATTGACTGAAACGTATTTTAATAAATAATATGCTTAGAATCGATCGTTGTCGTTTCGGTAGTTCGATGGTCTCCGATGCAGGACTCGTCAACTTTTTGCTGTTGAATTTTATGTCTATTTCAGGATCAGCGGAAATTTCTGAAAGATCAATTAGGTAGCTTTGTCAACGCTAAAATATTACTAATTGGAATAATAATGGATGATTTCCAGATTTGCCCGGAATACCTTCTGCACTCGCCTTATTCCGGCCCAAACTCGCTTATTTTGCAATTATTTTTCCTCCTACCTGGACTGCGATGTCCGTCTATCTTGCCAATCAAAATAAGCTGAAGGATCCGATTTGAAAGTTAACGGATTTTGATATTTTTTAGCATCTTTGTTTCAATCTGATATCTTCAAATTTTCACCTCTGAATGTCTGGCTAAATCTTTCCACGGTATACGCAGTATTCTTTTGTGATACATTTCAAGAATCTCTGGGAAAATTACAATCTTTTTAATAGTTACCTCTGCTAAACTCCTCAATAAAGCCTAAAATACAAATAACCTCTTTTGTTTATTTCCTGGCCCATTTGTCTACCCTGTTATTTATAATTATTTGATGAAGACAAAGGCGAAACACCGAGTCAATAGAGAGAATGAAGAGATATGGAAATCCCCAGGAGTATTATCAATTTCACACCAACACGTCTATACCCCTGACGGTAATTAAATTAAATTTCTAAATTACCTCGGAGAGCAAAATGATAAGCATTAATGGAGAGCGCTGTACTGCCATGGGATCATGTCTTTATTAATCGGGAACTAGAGTATCATATCCATAAATTTATATTTGAAAATATTTTATTTTACTATTGGAACATCGGAGAATTATTTAACCTAAGCTTTTATTTAGGCCTTGAAATAAATTAGTACTTTCATAATCTGTTATTACAAGAACAAAACAACATCAACATTGATATTTAACTAATACAATGCTAACTTAATGGATGACATTATTTGTGAGAATATACGCCAACAGACTGCTGAGACTTGATAACGAACGATTGGAAAATATAGTGGTTCATTTAAGTAAGTGAGCAGAACGCTTTAGAGTTCGAACCTTCTTCTGCAATGATCATTTGTATTTAAAACTGCAGAGAATGGCAAAACCTTTCGAATGGTCGGTTCTGCTTTTTGGCTAAGCAGATCTCCAATTAATTAAATGTAGTCTCTCTTTTCATTCTTTTTTTTTTGTTGGATGGATTCGATGCATGGACGGACCGATTATCAAACCAAGGAATTCCCAATCCTGTACGATATATTTTCTAGTAGCGTACGAGAAAAAACCAATGACGTACTTGGTACAACCCGTTACTTCATTGATATATCTAAGTAAAGTCCTTTATATTTTCTAGTATAGTACGAGGAAATACCAATGCCGTGCTTGGTACAACCCATTACTTCATTGATATACCTAAGGAAGAGACTTTTTATTTTCTAGTACATTACGAGCAAAAAACAATGCTGTAATTGATTCAACCAGGTAGCAACCCCTTTCTTACCTATTATATCATTGCTATCTAAGCTCTCAATACCTACCTAGATCTAAAAATTCCACACATCCAGGTGATTTGATGATGTGAGTTTGTCTTCTTCGTACTTGATACGTTTTCTCCCAGTTGATCAAAGCAAGACACTATGGAGGTATTGATGACTTGATGAAATTTTCGCGTCTCCCTAGATTACATTCAGCTCGTTTTGTGAAGTTTCATCTAAATTATAAACTGATGAGTTGGTGACGCATAGTCTCCTTGAGGAAACTCGCCAAACAGCTGGGAGAATACACCGTCTTCTCAGGCTATCCCTCAGTTGTCTTCCGTAGGTATGGATCACACATGTTTACCTAACATCTACAATGTGGTTATTTCGAAACTTGATCAAACGAATTGTACGAATAAAAAATTAACGATGAAATTGCGGAAGTTTTTTTGGAATATTCTTCTTTATTAAGACTTCATTTATAAAAGAAAAAGAAGAAGAATTTCCCAAAAAAAAATCGCAATTTCATAGATATTTTATTTTGTATTTTATATTTATTTATTATCCTTATACGGCACTTAATTACAAAAAAAATATAGCAATAAATTGATAATATTATTTTTTTTTTAAGAAAAAACACTTGTCACGAAGGTCTTTAAAATAAAATAGAAAAAAAAATATTTCCCGAAAAATAATTTCCAAATTCATTGAAAAAAAAATCTGTTAAGTATACCTACTTATTTATAAGAAAATAGGTTGTTAACCTGAAGAGAAAATAAATATGAACACGAAGTTTGAATTAATCTATTTCAATTTAAAGTGCCAATTGCAATTTCAACGTAAAATGTTTGTCTTTTGTTCGTACAATTCGTTTGATCAATAATTATCCAGATAACACATTGTATAGAGAAATATAACTAGGTAGGTACATAATTTGTAAAATGATTTTAGTATAAACTTTTAAGTAATGAGTAAACAAGTCTTGCATCTACGAGCTCAAGCAAACTAATGGTAGATCTAAGAGGTAGGTCGATTGCGTCTGGTAAAAAAATATCCCTACTCCGTCTGGAAATCACCGACGTACTTGTGAAAACCCCGTACGAACTTGGTTTTAACATGTGCCGCACGGGAGAAAGTCAAGGGCCTGGATTTTTTCACGTTGTCCTTGCGAAATTCTCGTATTTACTTGTTTCTGTTGAAATTAATTATTGTCATTGGATTTTTCAAGTTTACTAGCTATTTTCCATTACCTACCAGCTCTTACCTAGTATCCTATTATTTGTACTGGCTTTACTCAAAACCAAAGAAATAATGGAATTTACAACAGAAATATATTTGACTTGCATAGGTTTTTGAAATTGTACGGATGTCCAGGAAAAAACTCCATGCTCCATCATTGAAAATACCAATGATGTTGCGTTTTCATATAAACCATCTCCGTAATAGAAAGAAACAATTCCTGTACGGGATATTTTAAATTATTATAAATTGAATCATTGTTTTATTCCAGTTGCATTAGTTTAATCAATGACATACAGCATTTACATTATTTCTATTCTTACTGAGAAAAACGTAAAACAAGTAAACTTGTTTCTTTCAATGAATTATTTGAATAATTCCCTGATCCGAGAATTTCGGAAATTCCATTCTTGGGAATGGAAATAAGCAGATAAGGTGAATTGATTATTTCAATGATAATGTTTTTTTTCATAAAAGTTTATGATTTTTTCTTGTATTCTGCGGTTTTTATAAAACCATTTACTGTACGTGCCTTCATCATGACAAAATTTCTCTCAGTGAGTGAAAGGAGAAATACTGACTGAATTTAAAGTTCGTAAGGTATGCTGACGATACTGTCATTTTGGCGTACAGTATTGAGGACTTGCAGACTCTTGTCAATAGGGTTAATGATGCTGGAATGAGACTGGGGCTAAACATGAATAACACCAAAACGAAGCTCATGGTGTTTGGACGTGAAGAACATGAAGGAGCATGTCTTACACTGAACGGCGCTGCTATGGAGAGAGTGAAGAAGTTAAAATACCTCGGGAGCATCCTGACAGAAAACATCGACCCAGAAGCAGAAATTAAGTGCAGAATAGAGGCAGCTCGTGCGGCATTTAACAAAATGAGACTAGTATTCTGTGATGACAATCATAATTTGAAACTCGACACATAAAGAAAAAGATCTCTAACTTAGGTCATGGACTGCGGAGGGAGATGTTTGAAGAATGGCTAGAAGGCAAGACTTTGCAGTATAAGACCGTGGACTGGAATCTTAACCGTAGAAGAACTGTTCTAGACCATGAAAAACAGACAACTACAGAGATCAGCAAAATCGTATGGACTTAACAGGGCACGTAAAGAAGGAGAAGAAAATACTTTAAGAAGTGAACGTTTACTAAAATTATTAAAATTCTTTAGAATCTCGAATGCCATCATTTGAGCTCATCATTGAAAAGTTCCTCTCCAATGGATCATTTTTCAAAAACCACGACCCTGGTGTATAACAAAATCATAAAACGTCACATTTTTACTCTCCAAAGTGGCTCAACAAAACTTCCCCGTTTAGATAGTTTTTTTTTTTTTATAATTTATCATTGTTTTAACGATTTGCTATAAAATTTCAGTTTGGCCGGTCATAACGTGCCATTCTTCCCGAGCACTCCGCTGGGAATGTATCCCGCCAGCAAACATGCTGTCACAGCGCTTACAGAATCATTAAGGGTTGAACTTCAAGCGCTCAAAAGCCGCATAAAAGTTACCGTAAGTATCAATCGATATAAATCACCCTTATGTGTTGTAACATTTTTATGAGGTCTGTCGGGACACGTAACCCTTTGTCAACTGTTATTAGGCGCAATCATTAAACAGCCAACCACCATTTATTACCATAACTATTATCTTCTTAAAAGCATCCCCTTAAACCAGTGGTTGAAAGCTGGAAAAAGGATCGTGAAGAAACAACAACTTTTGAATGAAGTGGCGGCGCATGCTAAGAATTCCATGGTCTGACTTGCGTATGCGTAGTCGATTGGTTTTATATATAACTTGAATTACTTTTGTTTTATGTTTCTTGTCTAACAATTCAATGAATTTGTTTGGTTAAATAACTTGTTTTTTTTTCAGCATGTTTGTTGAAATTTCGCTAAAAATACTGACATCTATAATTTTTCAAAAAAAAAAAAAAAAATATTTACTAAAATGTGAACGGTTTAAAAATTCAAAGCTTTTGAAGCTTTTTTTTACTGTAAAGTGATAGAATTATTGTTTTCATACTAAGTACCTGTAACAAATTTGAGAGATATTTTTTAAATTTTTTTATGCATCTCGAATGTTTGATTTCTATTTTCAACCCTACCGTGCTTACATTATACCTACTCTTAATTCAAAAAAAGATATATTAAAAATGAAACGAAAAGTTGCAAAAAGCAAAGGGAAAATTATTCATGGTACAAATTCATATAACGTTAAAATAAATATAAAACGGAATCTTTAAATGCTGATACTCACCTTGTGCATTTATAACATACATAAGTCATGCATTCAAAATACTTTGCTCAGGGAAACGACTCGAAATTTCCATAAATATCTTGGAAACCAAGTACATAGACACCCGCCGCTTTACAAGAAGAGGTTGAATACCTAACGATGTTTATATTTCCAGAGTATAAGTCCAGGAGCCGTTGACACCGAGATGACGAGAACGTTTGCCACAAACGTGCTCGGAATATCTGAGAAACTGAATGGGGAGAACTGTTATCTGAAACAGCTTCTGCCTGAAGACATATCTGATGCAGTTGTTTATGTACTGAGCTGTCGGCCGAATGCGCAGGTAACTTGACACTCACATCATATTTCATACGTAACATTAAACGGTAAATGGAATATGTAACATGTTATGATAGTATGGATTTTATTTCAAACATTATTATTAGATTATGATGGAAATAAAGTTGTTGATGATGCATTTTCTAGTAGTTCAAACGAAATATTTTAATCGCATTTACACGGTTTTATTTCTTTTTAAACTTTCATACAAGTTTTCATAACACTGTTTGGCGCAAAGGTTTTTACCGTCGTGCTAAACAGTGCCATTTTTTAACAATAAATAAATAAATAAATAGAGCATGTAGAAAAATAAAATTAATTAAAATACATTTTTTTTTTATCATTTTTTTAAATAAATGTGAATTTGCGCTTACTCAAAGTGGACACAAATACATTATTCGATTCTTTCACAGTAAGCTACTTAAAACTTGTCTCGTGAAAGAGGAAGATGGTCGGCATCTGGCATCGAACCCACGACCTCCAGGACGAAGCAGTACACAATCCGGCGTCGTAAACGCTCACATATACGATCACATATTTATGTTCATTCATTATCACGCACAAACATTTATATTTCGCGATTGATTCCGAGCTACTCGATCTTCGAAAGTTTTCCACCATTTCTAAAGTTTTCCATGCATGAATCGACGAGCGAATAAAGACAAAATAACAACACTAAAGTATGATATCTCGTTTCAGAAAAATCTGTTAAAATAAAATAAGAAATTACATTACTCTTCGTTTACAGGTGCACGAATTGACGATACAACCAATTGGACAAAGATTAACAGAATAAGCGCGAGTAAATTTAGACTTATTTAAAGACAATAAGAAAGTGGATAATAATGGTATTATAATGTTGACTCACAGTATTTCCAGCGGCAAGGACTGCGAGCAGTCGCGATAGGGCTCGGTTCTCTGCTTCACAGCCATCTAGCCGGCGTCCGGTGACCAGCAAAATCCATTTATTCACCTTCACATGGGGCCACCTGAAACAAAGTTCACAAATGATTTAATTAAACAAAGTACAGATTTTAAGCCACTTCTTATTACAGTGGGTTTAGATTAAACGAACAAAGAGCCAGGGCTAGAATAGAGCATTCATTCTTGAAAATTTAGTGTAATAAAATCTCTTCTTGAAAATTAACACCAGTATATTATGTTATCGAGCAAAAACTAGAATCAGGGGCAAATGCTCTGGAGATGTTGAATACGAGTTGAATTTCGTCTTGGTTTTTATGACTGGTAGTAAATACGAGCATTTTTTGTAGATTCTAATCGAACGAGCATTCTTTTGTCTAAACTAAACCCACCTTTGACTATAAACAGGAACAAAATGTTTGTGATAGAAATTATGTATTTATGAAAGATCCATTTATATTCTAAAAGACTAGTTTCAAAGTGATAGACATCAAGTGTAGAGTTTCCCTACCCTAGGTTTTCTTAAAATTTCTGGGCAAAAAAAGGGAACCACAATAATATACACCTTCATAGGTCAGAGCGAAACTTTTAAGACTCTTAATTTTGAGAAATATAAGAGATACCCCTTGTGAAAAATCTATTTGCAACAAAAAAAAAACACCCTATCGATTGTTTGCTATCGAAGTATTATTAATGTAAAATATTATAAATTCAATAAAGTAATATATTATTATTTCATTATGTTTTATTTTTTAAACTTCTATAAAGCTGACATTTGAACGCATCCTTGGCATGAGTTTCAGCATTTGAGACATTTTTTAGAAAAATGATCGAAAAGGAGGCGTCTAGTGAAAGAAGACATGTAATCGTAGGAGGAAATGAAATGGATGGAATAAAATGGAGTTTGGTGCTAGGAATAAACCAACTGATGGATTGAGAGTAGAACGGAGAATTAAGGTAAGGAAATGACAAGTATTTTTGAAGGTTAATGCTTTTCCAACCATCAACAGTATTTCAATGTTAAGGAAATTTTTCTAGTTACGTAATCATAAAATGCCCAAAATACTGCAATAGTTAATGAACGCTTGTTTCTCCTTATATTCCAAAAGAGAGCCTTTAACAAAATATTTAGGGTTTTGTCAGATTTCAACAATTTCAATACTCCGTTTATATAGATGCAATGTGCACAGTACCTTGGTGAGTTGGTATGTAATAATATCACACATAGATATCGCATGCATATGCGTTTTTGCTATCATCTCCAAACGAAAGTACGTGCACGTTATCAACGACGAAGAGACATCTGCATTTCAGTCATGTTCTTTCATTCAAGCCATATAATCCCCGAAGACGTTTTCTTCAAACGTGAATTGGAAAATGCTACGGAGTAATTGAAATTTTATGAAAGACTCAGTTTGCACGGAGAAAATCAAATAAAAAATACATAATATAAAAGTATGTAGAGTATATGAACGAAAGACACATCAGATTATCTTGTCCAACGAAGATTTCTCAAAAATACCAATGAAGTTTGTATTGAAATGTCAGAGCACTTCAGTATAAATGTTTCTATGAATCGTTGTGAGCATTTTGAAAATACCGTGAGATGCAAATAGTACAAATATAATGTCTCTAATAAAAGTTCTTTTTGCTTACTTTTTGATGACGGGGTTAGTCTCTAGCCATTTATTTGTTGGCTTGCCTGGGAGTCGTCTTCCATGCCTTGCAAAACTTTGTGGAAGATTCTGGATGAGTGCATTCCGACCCAAATGTTTAAAGTTACTAAAATATACTGAGTCAGAAAAGAAACTTTTTAGTTACTAAAACATATAGAAGAAAAAAGGCAATGTCATTGGCTAGAAATAGTGGGATATAATGGGGTTTCACGATATCCCAGAATAGGCAAATGGCGATAATGGATGAACAAAAAGAATATCAACACCTCCCGATTGACATTGGACTAAAGTTGAAACCATGCTATAGGTCGAGTTTCGTACTTGATGGATAAATATGCCCATGGGTTAAAGTGGGAAAACGTCTTCACCAAAAATAAATACTTGAGAAGCATATTATTGTAATCCCAACAACTTCTTGCATAATATGGCGAAATGTTTGCAAATAGGATCTATCGTACAGCAATATATTGCATTATGAAGCTGACAAAGAACTCAGTTCAAAGATTTTATCGCCAACCACAAAAAGTTAAAGAGTAAATAAATGTGTATTTCATCTATCAGTTTACATAAAAATTTATGTTTAAAGATTTTAGAAAGTTGTTATATAAGTTTATCCAGGAGATTAACAGTTCTTATATGAGTTTGATAAAAGCTTTATAAAATGCATGTTATAATTATTGTAAAACTTCACGGAGTTGCAATTTAAGTTTAGATAATCAATACAAAACCGAAGTGAGTTTCTTAATAATATTGTGACAGTTTAATGCATTTTCGAATATATCAGAATATGTGATGAGTCTGTTGCTTACTTCATACACTAAATTTATTGCAACATCTTGGAGAAAGATTGTTTATGAAAAAATTTCTCAATATTGTGACTTACACCAGAATACTGGTCCAAGAAAATATTAGACACAATAAAAAGGGCATTTAAGGTCTAGGTAAATTCATCGCGAACAATTCATCAATCTATATTGTAAACTGTCTAATTGTTTATGACCTAAAAATAAGGTAAAGCTTCAGTTATGTCACTCCTATAAATTAAAGATGGCGGCGATTTTGACAAACGCTGGAGTATTACCGTGTTATCACTAGGGGTGGTTTCCCAAAAAAGGAATTTTTAACTCCGTTCCAACCTTGACCTAACCTATTCAAATCGTATATAAAATAATCTCGAAATCATTAGGAGTGATTGAACTGAAGTTTTACCGAAAATAATTACTTACACAGCTATATACAAAAACACAGAACCCGGAATTGAATTGCATTCTAAAAGTACTCGAGATGAATTGTACCCACGATGAATTGTACCTGCAATGAATTGTACTGACGATGAATTGTGCGATGAATTTACCGGCTGCCAGGCATTTAATGCCTTTCAAAAGTCATTGCATTTCAAACGAGGTGGAACCTGTTAAAAAAAATCAATAAAATGAAGAAAAATGCATGGTTGCTGGAAGACGCGAGGTCTCTGGCTTCTCTATCAGCTAGGTGAAGGACGTTATTTGTTTGGGCAACAGAATGTCCCAAGATGGCCGCTTAAAGGCAGAGATAAAGAGACAAGAGTTGCATTTACTAAAAGATCAAAAATATTATAATCCTCCAACATCAAGGTGAGGAAGATTTGATAAAAAGTCTTGTTTGGAGTGAACTGCATTTTGGCAGCAAAATATTGACCATAAGCAAGCCCGGACGCCCAGCAGCTTTTGAAATGTGAAGCTACATTTTGGGGATCCATTGGTCTATTATACCACTGATGACGAGGTACTAAGTAGAGCCGAGGAAACAAGGAAACTCTTAAAAAAGCTGTCTAACTATATACTTAATGGACCGGACATAGCACCAGGCATTCGGGTCTGCTCTTTACCATCGTCGAACTCATGTCCCTGATATAGCTAACTAGATCAGGTGATCGGGGACATGCGTAGCATCACCTACCAGGTACATAAGAGGCTCTCGAGTGATAGAATATGCAGACCAATCCTAAGACCAGAAATAGAAGAGTGAATAACACCACAATTCACTTTTATAATATAAACACAGACTATTGTGATACAGCTAGCATTGAGTAAAAAAAGGCAATAGTTATAAAAATATTATGTGAAATACGGACCGATACAAAACGTCAATAAAAGAAGTCGTAATATCGCGATACATCAGGATTGTCCTCCGTCGATATTTCACATAAATTTAATTAAACCCCTCCATACGACGCGACATCATGTCCTTGCTCTTGTAACTAATAACATTGCCAATTTACAATATAATCTTAAAAAAAAAACAAAACATTTTATTGTTGGTTGAGTTTTTATAGCCCATCATTGTTACAACCGTGGGTACATTTTTATTGACTTTAAAAGCCTTGTTCTAAAACCAAAAAATCATTCAACGTTTACTGTTGAAACCATTTACTGGCTCTTTATTAGCAACTTTTTTCTAGATTTTTGCCCTTAGCTGTTCTAAATTTTAATATTAATATACAAAAAGATTGTGGTTTACACAATAACACTTCGTTCTAGGTCGTTTAAGAGCCCGATAACTATGGAACATCGATGAGTTTTTGACACGTTTACTGCGTAGTAACTGGTTCAATTCAGGATTAACAAATCTAAAAGCAGTAAAGTACATCGGCTCAGATTTTCCACCGATGAGGTCAGGCTGCCTCGAGAGGAGGATCATGGTGGAAATTGCCAAGGGTGGGAGTACGAGACGATTCAACAAAAAATGGGCAATGCTTCATGGATCCATTAATACAAATTTATGGAGTTGAGAAAATTCTTATCTAATCACTAAATTTTGTGGGCAGTAAATCCTAACAAAAAGCAAACAGATTAAATTTATCATTTTGACACTTTCTAAAACATGGTTATTTTAGATGTTTTGAAGTTGATACAAGGACCAAACGTATTTTCGAATAGAAACAAACAGAGGTCTGCTACTTTCGTATGTTTGGATTAATAAATATTTTTTAAGTATGTTATTTCATTGTTTTTTTTTAGTTCATTAGGTATACAAAAAGCTAAGAATTTTGAAGAAATACCCAAGAGTAGTTAAAACGTAATGGAATTCATTTTTTTTTTGTCATTTGTCAAATAACAAATTTTACTTGTAATATTTTTCTTTTTTTATACGAGTTGCTTTAATAAAATCAAAAACATCGGTTGAATGGATTTTTTTTATCACAAAGGAAAATCCCTAAGAACATTTCAACAATGATCTTGAAAATAAAAAATACGTAATTTCGTTATCATATTTTATTGTTTTTCAGTTATATGTTATACACAGTTCAAATGAGTTTAGTATGATAATGTTGGACGTGGGTCAATAACGATATGAAATAATTTAGTGCGCATGCATTTTCAAGTGACACTGGTACACAAATAAAATATACCTACAATAATAATTGTTGACGAGATCACAGAATTTTTCAATATGACAAAAACCATTGAAAACACTAAGCCAGCCTTCGAAATAACAGTAGAAGACGGTCGTAAGCCCGTAGTGGTTTGTTTCATTTAAAAATCGAACATTAGTAATGAATTGTTAGAGTCATTAGTTGTTATTTTTTCTTTAAGATCTAGTCCTAAAAAAAGGTCACACGAATCTAGACATAATAAGAACGTTGTGCACCGACAAAGCCAATAGGCAATAAATATGAGACAGTAACAAAAATGGATATAGTCATATTCTGGCGCCAAATACATGACAGCAGTCGCAGTCTTTAAATTTGGTAGCTCTCTTGTTCTCAATAATTTCCAACTTTCATCACTATTCTTCGTTCATTATTCAATATTTACTTGTTGTATACATGGGATTTTTTGACATGTCGAACATGTCAAGAATTCTCATGATTAGGAGTTTTAAGACTTAAACAATACCACCTAAGTGCGAACGTAGTTAAAGTAAAGTGATCACACTAAGCCAGTCTTCGAAATAACAGTAGAAGACGGTTGTAAGCCCTTAGTGGTTTGTTCCATTTAAAAATCGAACATCAGTAATTAATTATTGTTAGAGTCATTAGTTGTTACATATTCATTAAGGTCCAAAAATACTACTAAAAATTATCCTTAAGAAATTTTTTGTTAAGGATGTCTACAAGCCGACTTCTCCCGAATCCCGGATTCAAATTTCATAAAATTTCTGTATTTTTTGGCAACCTGTCTCAATTTGGGTGATACTGAATGATAACTCTCCCTCTATTTTATGTTAAAAATTGACCGTTTCGTGAGAGTTTCATTTTAATGACTCTGGGCTCACACTGGCCTAAAGTGAACACAAATAAACTCACCCTAAAGTGAACACAAATAAACTCACCCTAAAGTGAACACAAATAAACTCACCATAAAGTGAACACAAATAAACTCACCCTAAAGTGAACACAAATAAATTCACCATAAAGTGAACACAAATACACATTTCCCAAAATACAAACAATTTACAAAGAACAATATATTTATTTTGTGTAAGGGGTTTATTGCCTCACTAGACGAGAATCTGAGTGCTGAGGCAATACCATTTAATGCTTAAAAAATCGTTTACCTAGCTACTATAGATAAAACTTCCAATTTGTATTATCCATTCATTGGAAAATTTTCGTTTACACACATTTATGGAATATTTTATACTTATTAAAAGACCGATCTTTCTTCTTCAAGAAATATGACTCGAGAAGACGAATTACAATAAAAAAACAATTCAAATGATCGATTCGATATTACAAAAAAAAAACATAATACCGCGTAGCTACACTATTGATATTAATAATTGTCACTGAACACAAAACTTAGCAAATGAACACAGAAATAGTATGAAGCTTTTTTGTTTTTAAAAACCTAGAAATCTTGATTATTGAATTAAGAATATTTTAATTCATAATAGGTACTTATATTTTTAAATTTTCACGCATAATCAAACATATAAATTAGATAAAAATATTTAGCAAACATAACAACCGGATTGACGATGGAAAGTAAACAACACGATATTATGAAATATTTTTACTTTTAATGCTAAAAAACCCTGCTATGACAATTGAAATTCTCAGAAATCTATTATTACATACCTATCTATAATTATTTAGTATTTTTAAAGATAAGAAATTAATCAAGAACTGTTATCATTATAATGAGTGTTACAATTAATACGTAAATGAATAAATAATATAAAAAAAATATTTCTCGTCTTTTTATAATATTAGTATAATAAATTTTTTCGCCAATCAATCCAAGAAAAGTGAGCTCTTTTTCGGAAGGTTGGTTCAGAATAAAATGTTTAAGAATAAAATATAAGAATTAATTAACCCACTTAACTCTGAAAAAAGAAATATTTACGAAAATGAGACGAAATCCAATTATATCATCATTAAGATTCATATTTTTTCGCATCTCGCGTTTCTATAAATATTGAATATTTTGACTTATGGATAGAGAAATGAGAGAGAATCCAGAAATAAAAAATTACTGAAAAAAAAAACTAAATTTGCCAAACTATTAAATTCAAGTTTATCTACAATACATACATACATACATACTTCCTTGAGGTCCCCCGCACAGCGCAAGCCAGCCCGGAGGAGACCAATCCGCAGCATACTCGACCCGCGCAAAACCAACCCCCTAGTCTGATCGAAGCAACCGAACCAAAAAGTTAGACCCACACAGAACAAGCCCGCCGCGGACCTCCCCGACAAAACAACCCACAATACAGGTACCTAAGCCCCACTAAGGAGCATAGGGAGGCACAAGAGCTCTCCATTGCGCTGGATCATGCGCCTTTACAGGGGGATACCATTCTGTCTGAACTCCCGTGCATGGAACCCAGGCGTCCGAGGCTTATTACTTGTGCCTTTGCTGACCTGTTGGGGTTTAAGCACGTGAGATGGTCAATCTCACGGCCCCGATCTAATTTTTCGATTTCCTGTCTGATGCTCGAAAAACCAGCAAAAAGGGCAGAAGTGCTATTCTAAGCCGGCAACCCCCACGGCCAATAAAATATAAAATTTAGTTTCGTGTGGTAATTGCTAACGGAATCATTAAGTAAAATAAAGGTGCAAAAAAACACCGTCTTAGATATTTGGGTAGTTCTAAATTTAAGCACTTGCTAATTAATTATTGAGATAAGAAAAGAAGTGGGTTCGCTGATATGCTGAAAATCACCTTTATTTCGTACCACAAGCTATCTTTAAAGATGTGTCATTTTTATATACAATTCTACACCGAGTTAAGTGTTCAAAAGAATCAAAAGATAAGTCAAAGAACAGGCTTCACAGCTTTTTCATTTGAATTAATTAACGCTCAGACAAACCACGCTCGTTAACCACCACTTAAGCTCAAGCATTAGCTTCTTAGTCTTAAATATTTAAAGCGAGCTTTTCCAAGCATCACTTTTATGTTCTATCGAACCGGGGTGTTTTCGAAACGATGGTAAAAACCTCAACTGGGGTAAACTTACGAGAATGTATGTATATATAAATAACCCTGTCTACAAAAATGATTCGTTTACGAGGTATTATGACGTAAATTTTTTTTCTTTCTTTCTTTTGCTATAAGTTCTATAGAATGTAATGAAACCCCAGACTTCAGAAAAAAATCTTTATCAAATGCCAGCAAATTATTGCCTCCCGATGTCGATCATTGAGGTGTAAAAGAGAGAGTTAGTTAGTTGATTAGTGGTGACATCTTAAATTATGTATCTTTTTAATACTATGTCAATAAAGACGGAGAAACTTACTGCTTAAGGCAAATTCTTCCAGTCAATCTTTACAATACAATCTGAAAAGGTCACCCACGGTTATTTTAGGTGAACTTAAAACGAACCTGAGATTTCTGGACAAAGGCCTGTTTGTAGTACTAGCCGAGGTCTCTATATATACCTACTCACCATGTTCAATAATTCGTTGAGATCTAGTTCTGACAAAATAATCTATGAAATTGAGAACTATAGAACCTAAAGGTAAACAATGCATAACAAAAAAAGTCTCACCCTTGCGCCATATCGGCCAACAATTATGTAATTATTGCAAAGCATAAGATTGCTATTTTAAAAGGTAGGTACATATATGTTTATAGACGCAAATATAATACTCGTATAAATTAATGGGAAAATTTTTATCAATGGTAACTCCGAAAGGGAAAGAGAAATTACGAAAGAATAATAAACTATATTATTATATCAATCGTGGGGATTTCGGGGATCCCTCTGACCATTGAACAGAGAGATGTGATAACGGCCTATATAAACACCGCGAACACTGAGTAACGTATCAATCAATTCTCAACTGCAGTACAGTTGCTCAGTGTTAATTGTATACTTTTTATCATCAAACCTTCACATCATGAAGTTCCCTACAAAACTTTTCGTCACCCTTTTCTTGGTTGTATTCGCCAGTCTCCAAGTGTTAGCCAACCCAATGCCCGAACCAAGATGGAGACGATTGGTAAGCATTAAAACATTTTAATCATAGAAATTTCTGTTTATAATGTGGAAGAGGATATTAAAAATTTGGTTTGTTACAGGAAAACATGGGACGTAGAATCAGAGACGGAATCGCCAACGCCGGCCCAGCTGTACAAACGCTCAACGACCTTAAAACATTGGGATGATTGAATCAGGAACTTTACAATCCAGCGAAAGGGATGCACCAGTCGTAGTCTCATAGTTTTCAAGATATTAGATTAAGAATTTAAAATAACTATTACTTTATTGACTTGTGATATTTTTAATAAATAATAATGTACCTACTATTTATTACTTTTCAATTATCAAACCGTATGCATCCTTGCTGTATTCATATTCCTTTAAGTGATTTTAATTTCTTACCTTTAAACAGTTAATATCATAAAAATTACCCCTAAATTTTCTAAAATTGATATATTTTTTTTTTAATGAATCTGTGCTCACTCAAAGTGAACACAAATACACTCCTTGACTCTTTCACAGTAAGCTACTTAAAGCTTGTGTCGTGAAAGAGGAAGATGGTCGGCACCTGGGATCGAACCACGACGTCCGCAGTACGAAAGCCGACGTTGTAACCGCTGGGTCACCAACCGCTTCAAATATAAATGAAACCGATTATATTAAATATTTGTTACATATAATAAGAAAATCAAAGGATCGTCACTTCTACCATTATGGAGAGGAGATGAAATTGGCTGGGCCATGTGTTAAGGATGCCGAACGACAGTTGGCCGAGGGGAGAGCAGTTCTGCTTTCCACCAGGGTTCCGAAGACAAGGAAATTATTGTATTGCCGGGGTTGGCCTGTCTCAGATTAGACGGGACCGGTTGACTGAAAAAATTGCCTCAGGCAATAAGTTTCGCCGGTTATACTGACACCTTTGTATAGAGAAGTGTACATTTATTATTATTATAAATGCATATTTAGATGAAATGAGAGAGTGCTTATTTTAATAGATTCTAACGAATTCTTCTTTTCTTAAAACCCTTTCGTGGGCAAATTTATTAATAGGTTTACTCTTTATGCACAAATTACACTTTTGTGAAAAAATTTTGTTTAGATATTTTTATTTGAGAGTTTAACAAGGTGGGAAACCTGTTTCCCAGGGAACTTTTTCAGGCAGCAAATAATGTATGAGAAAAATATAAAAAAAAAAATTTAATACTGAAACTAGTTAGACATTTCTAAGATATAATTTTCTTTCCAATAAATTGTTTGAAACATTGATCTTCACAATGAGGAATCTCGCAGGTAGGGCGCGTATATACACGACTTCCGTACAAAAATGCTTAGTCATCTAAAATAAAGATATAAATAATAAAATTATATATAAATAAATAATTATTTATGTGAAAAATTGTATGAAAAAAAAAATAGACGAGAATTAGCTCCGTGGCATGCATACTTCCCACCTTACAAAAACTCTCATAAAAAGAAAACTTATAACAATTTTGTTATATAAAAGCATTTTAAATTAAATATAATACTTTCTTTAGTTCAGTAAGCCGTTTTAATAGCTTATAAAAAACGCATTCCAGAATTATTCACAAAATATTATAAATTCGAAATAAGAAGCAAAAAATTCAAATTACAATTTTGATGCTCAATAGTGAAATTTCTGAAAGGTCGATAATCTAGATGTCTATAAAAAATGTTGAACTATCTTACAAGACAGAGCAGGCCAATTCTACTACAGAAATATGGATTTTTTTATACTTTTTTCATGACCTTTGTACGCTGGGAAACCTTATTCCCACAGCCTACGAAAGGGTTAAAAGATAAATACATATTTTTCGATTTATCAATCTACCCCAAAAATCTACGGAACGTTCTGAGAGAGCACGCTCATTTGATATAAACAATTGCAGACTCAGAATCAGGTATAAATGTGCAAGCAGCGACACACATTTGAAGAATTATCAAAAATTGGCTCGTGATCTGGTGATCTCCAGGGTATTTTCACAAGAATACTAGTTTTTGACATTCGTACTTGCTCATTTACTTAGTGCCGAAACGCTGAAATTTTTAAAAAAGTTTGTACAGAATAGCGTCATTAATGTGGCAATGGACCGACCATATAGTAAAAATAACAGATAATAGACAACCAAAAAACTCTCGAGTGGTACCAAGAGCAGTACTCCTATTCTCTGTTTTATCGGAAGGTAGTCACGGTGTAAAGTGAGTATTACACGATACATTTTGTATGAATAACCTCTCTACGTATCGAATGCAAGAATCGCATTTGTTTCTAGAAATATTTCTGTGGCGGCGCTTTACACGTTTCCCATACAAAATGTATCGTGTAATACTCACTTTACTACCGTGACTACCTTTCGATAAAACAGAGAATTGGGGCTCAGGTCATAGTAATCCGGGTAGGTCATAACTGAGGTGGTCTGAAGATATTAGGAGAGTGGCAGCACCGGGATTCGAACCAACGACTTTGCATGGTCATTGAAGAAAGGTCTGCATCGCATTCAGCTTTTGAAAGAGTTAGGTACAAGAAGATGTATTTAAGAACTACTACTGTGATTTGTGCAATTTATCTTTCATCGACACCAGCGATCGATCTTTTCGTGTGTGTTGCACCGAAAAGATAAATTGGTCCAATTTGTTGGTCAACGACTTGACCCCACTAACTTGCAGATTTATCGCGAAGATTTGGCAAAGGAGCGATTTTTATCAGTCAAATCGTAAAGATAAATCGTTACGTGTGTATGCAGCTAATGGGACAGAATGCAAGAGCCAGAGAATCGTTGAAGCCGGGAAGGGAGGCCTATGTCCAATACTGGACGAGTAAAGGCTGGTGATGATGATGAAACGCTGAAAACGAGCAATTCTTTAAAGTAAAATCAAGAAAGAATTGTGTATTCTAGCTCGGGCTTATTGTTTAGTTACTCTCAATCCACTTTTAGATGACATACCTACTTATGTGTCGACTAAGAATTTTTTTTAAACACATTTCTCAAGATATGCTTTGATTTTAAGAAAATGGTCCATCATACTACAGATTTTAAAAATATAAGTATAAAGTAAATCAACAAATTTCATTAATAAAATTAAACAATGATTCAAATGTGAGTGGGAGATATCCATTAAGAGTTCGTGGGAGTATCTTATGTAACCCTTTAACAATGAATACGCAATTTCTCATAGTAAATATAGATTAAACTGTCTGTGTTTACTTGGAATCGAGCTGAGTTTTATTACTTACGACTAACGAGTACCTAGCATTCAATAAGGATTCTCTTTTGTCTGCATTTCAGACTCCTTCTGTTTATTGAATCTGGCCTCATTCAAAGTGAACACAAATACACTTTCGACGACTTTTACATAAAGCAAAGGGCTATGACGTGAAAGTGGAAATGGTCGGCAACTGGATTCGAACTCACGACCTTCATTACACTGGGCGTATGAAATCCCTATGTGGGATATAACGGGATATTTGATTTGATTCATTACCAAAGACATGAAAAAACATTGTGAACTCTGCTAATTATTCTTCTTTAAAAAAACAGCAAAGCAGTTGTTTTTCCATCAAATACCTATCGCAAATTTTGGTTGCTTTATCCCTTGTTGTCAATATTTTAAAATCTGCCTTAGGCGATTTAACAAAGGGAAGTTTTTTTTAATAAAGCAAGGGGCAATCTATAATCAAAAAAGTTTTTAGATTAGGCCAGAAACATTTAAGTGGAAGATAGAGTGATGAAGAAAGTGTTTTTGATGCAGGAATGATTGAAATACTTCAACCAGAATGACCTTCAACAAGTTTGGTATCATAGCAGGGAAAAAACCATTTTATGGAGTGGACAGACAACTGATACGCGCTGTTGCTTCCCTTTACTCTGATAGTTCTGCTTGTGTCAAGGTGAATACTCATCTGTCACGAGACTTCCGTCTTACGAGAGGGGTGAAGCAGGGTGCGTGATGTCACCTTGGCTGTTCAATCTATTTTTTGATTTTTGCGTGCGTGATATAAAAAAATAGTACCGTGGGTGTAGATCTGAATGGGATGATTGTATGCGCTCTGATGTATGCAGACGACCTAGTATTGATGGCTGAAAGCGAACGTGATTTGCAAGAACTTATGACGCGTGTGTATCAAAATTGTGAAATGAATAAGACAAAGGTGCTTGTTTTTTAAAGAGAAGATTTAAGAACGCAATGGTGTGTGAATGTGAATGATGAGAACTTGCAACAAGTGGATGAGTATGTTTATTTAGGTAGTCTATTTAGCAGAGATGGAAGGTGAGAAAAGGAGATTGAAAGAAGGAAACTAGCTGGCAGAAGGGTTGGCGGTGCACTAAGACCTCTAATGAGAAATAAGAACGTATCTCTTAAATCCAAACAGCTGATGCACAATGCAATCCTGATACCATCCATGATGTATGGGAGTGAAACATGGACATGGACGAAAAATCTGGAAGTTGGAATAAACATATGCTGTGGAAATGAGATCACTGCGTAGGATATGCGAAAAGAGACTGATTGATAAGGTGAGGAATGAAAATATTAGAAAGGAATGTGGAGTGGATGTTAGCGTAGTGACTAGAATGAAAGTTAATAAATTAAGATGGTTTGGGCATGTAGAGAGAATGAACAAGGAGAGAATGACAAAAAGGATATATAAATCTGAAAGAATGGGTGCACGCAGACGAGGCCGACCTCGAATGACATGGTCCGATCATAGCGGTTCAGTCTTAGAGGAGGGCCAAGTCAGGAGCAAAAGGAATAGAAGAGCATGTATGCGGAATGTTATGCGTTTGGAAGAAGCGAAAGAGGTTTGTTTGGATAGGAAAGAATGGAAATCCGTACTCTCTGCCTACCCCTTTCGGGAAACCGCGTGATGGGTAAAAAGCAGTTGAAAATGGATAAAATTAAAACAAAAAACATTGTGACAGTTTTACTTAACACATTCATAAGAACTAATAAACGATGAACTCATCCGCCTACAAACTTAACTAAACTTGTCGCTGTAAAACCAAAGTATAAAAAAATACATATAAATATTAAAAAAAAAAACCCACTTGGGAACCCCGTGAGAAATCATCGTTATGTATTTTAAGACTATAAAAATATAATAAAATAATAAAAAATCTCAAGAAAATGGGGAATACCGAATCGTATTAGATAAATTTGATAGCGGACTATATAAACATCGCTAACTCTGAATCTCGTATCAATCAAGTCGAATCTCAACTGCAGTACAGTTGCTCAGTGGTAATTGTATACTTTTTATCATCAAACCTTCACAGTATGAAGTTCCCAACAAAACTTTTCGTCACCTTTTTCTTGGTATTATTCGTCAGTCTCCAAGTGTTGGCTAACCCAATGCCCGAACCAAGATGGAGACGACTGGTAAGCATTACAACATTTTAATCATAGAAATTTCTGTTTATAATATGGAAGAGGATATTAAAAATTTGGTTTGTTACAGGAAAACATGGGACGTAGAATCAGAGACGGAATCGCCAATGCCGGCCCAGCTGTACAAACGCTCAACGACCTTAAAACATTGGGATGAAAGAACACAGAATCAAGCCGAAGTGATGCAGAATTTAGTATTTCAACTTTTAAGATTAAGAAAATCGTACTTTAAGTTGTTAGTTTTATGATTAATTTTGTTCGAACTCTTATTTATTTTTGTCAATAAAATTTTTTGTATATAGGTACTCTACACATTTTTGCAATCTTACATTTAAAACCTAGAAATCCATCTTTAATATAAAAAATAGCGACGAAAATAGTATCAAACCTGGAAGTGGTAGGAATTCTAGTTCCTAAAGGTTTAGTCGCCGACTTGATTCAGAAAGTCAAGGGTTCAGAAAAAAAAAATTGGTGTGGAATAAGTTTCCTTCCTATTAAACCTAGAAGTCACATTTTTCTGTTAAATACACTGGAAAACAATAATTAATTGCTCTTTGACCCCACTGTCGGTCATACGGAGGAAACAGAAGACCTCCACCACTCGATCTTGCGCAGTGTCAGTGACGTCTTACCCTAAATCCCTCAGCTCTGATGGGAAGAAATAATATAACTTAACACATGTCCCAGCCAAGTCCATATTCTTGTTTATCAGCCTTATTGCATCTACGTTCGATCCCTAGGTGGAGCATGTTGGCACCAAAATAGCCTCGTCAAGCATCTCCATCTTGGGTTAGATTCTTGGGGTCATTCCAATCTAAGCCGGTATCCCGAAGGTTTCATCGTAATCTCTCTTGATAGTGAATCTTGGTCTGCCACGACTTCTAGTACCACACGGTGTATAAAAAAGGCTTCCATAATCTATGGACTTGGAAATATGACATGGTCGAGCCAGCTCAGCCTACGATTGAGGATTACAGTTGCATTGGAGGTTGCATCGTTCGTAATCAGATGGTTTCGTTTGTTACAAAGTCGAACCCACCTTATCTCTAAAATTTGTCTAAGCAATTTTTTTTCAATACTTAGAAGTTTTTTTTGTGTTTTTGTTAAATGCCAAGACTCATAGCCACATAATAACACTAGCATTGCGCACTACACCCATTGAAAATACCGCATTTGGTGTTAACTGAGAAGTTAATCGATCTCCATATATTCCTCAGGTTGTTAAAAGTGGATCCCGCCAATACATACGCCATCAGATGTAACATAAACTCCGATGTACTTAAATGTATTGAAGTTCTCGTGATTGATGTTGCTGTTGCCTAGGATCAAACTACAAGCGCAAGTCTTTCATCTCTCCAAAGTGGTGGAAGTGGTGTATCCACGCCCGCGTATAATGACGTCGTTCTAGACACGATGGTACCAACTTGTCCCCCAATATTCTTCTTATATTCTTATGCCTGGGCTTTAGTCAGGTGCTGGGACTCACACCTATTTATAAAAATGTGTAACGCAACAATCACCAGTGGTTGTTGCTTGCAGGTAGGTATGTACATAATTAAACTTATCCACGAGCCCTGTCTTCGGTTTTACTTGAGTTGACTTGAAGGACAAGTCGCGCTGTTTCATAAAAGTCTTGACGTCGCTGTTATTTTTCCAATGCCGTTTTTGAACAACTTTCGGTTGTCCATTTCACCCTTGATTAGACCATCTGTGGGATCTCTCTATATGAATGGAGAACCTCTTTCTCTACGCATAGATTTTCTCAAATGGAGGTCCATGACAAAAATAGGTTGATAAGGCCAATACGAAGTCCTGATTAACCCTCGTGGTGCATGATATTATGAGCTCTAGTAGAACCACCTGGCATTTGACACTACACTCGTAGTCTTCAAATAGGTACTGCACCACTTTAACTACCTATCTTTGAAGGTATACTATACAGTAAACAGAGCACATATTTTACACATCGATGGTCTATGTGAGCTGTCGAAGGGGTTTACAAAATCTATGACACAATAAGCGACTGGAGAGTGGAACGCATGGATGTCATTTAAATTAATATAATCGAATGATCCTCGGAATAATAGTATATTATTATTTCAATATTTTTATTTTAACGAGAAACTAAGCTAAATTTAGAATCAAGAATTGAACTCAACTATGGATTTTGTGAAAAAAACGAATAATTTGGCAAGCTTAAAACAGTAACTTTAAGATAAATGGTACTTCTAGTAGAAAGCTTTTTTAGTACCAACATAGACATATTTTTCTCAGTCCATCTCATAAAAAAAGCTTAACAACATCATCATTTTTTTTCATACTAGGTAATATTGAAGTTAAGACAGTAGATTATAAACCTAAACCAAGAGAAATAATAACAATGAAATAAGTCAGTGAAAACACATTATTTATTCGATTAAATTAAAAATATCACAATAATTATTATATGTAGAGAAATTAAAATAACTTATGATAGGTACGAAATCCTTAAACTTTAAAAACTATGAATGCTGCGTGAATTCAGAATGATTGTGAAGATCATCATTTTTCATCCTAAAGTTTTAAGGTCGTTGAGCGTTTGTACAGCTGGGCCGGCGTTGGCGATTCCGTCTCTGATTCTACGTCCCATGTTTTCCTGTAACAAACCAAATTTTTAATATCCTCTTCCACATTATAAACAGAAATTTCTATGATTAAAATGTTTTAATGCTTACCAATCGTCTCCATCTTGGTTCGGGCATTGGGTTGGCTAACACTTGGAGACTGGCGAATACAACCAAGAAAAGGGTGACGAAAAGTTTTGTAGGGAACTTCATGATGTGAAGGTTTGATGATAAAAAGTATACAATTAACACTGAGCAACTGTACTGCAGTTGAGAATTGATTGATATGTTACTCAGTGTTCGCGGTGCTTATATAGTCCGCTATCACAATTTTGCGTAATTAACAGAGGGATTCCCAATTTCCCCGCGATTTATTTATTTTTTGAGTATGATTATTTTTTTCACATTTAAGATTGTGTCATTGGCAATAGCCTTTATGAATTCAAAATAATATGCTGAGTACCCAACGTTACTCGAAAATAAGGACTCCCTGATCTTTGTTTACTAGTTTCGTAATAAAAAGTCAGCTTAATCAATAATCAATAAAAAGTCCCTTATCACGAATTGTCGACAATGAAAAGGCATTCGACAGCCCTCACGGAGAAAGTGTGTGGATTATACTCCTGTGCGCACTAGAATTTGCTGACGACGTGATAATTCTTGAAAAGGATAGGTAAAGACTAAAGAGCCGGTGGCAGAAATCTTAAGGCAATTAAAGGACTACTCCGAAAGTATTGGCCTAAAAATAAATATCAACAAGACCATAAACATGCAAAATAATTTCTGCCTAAGCCAGGGACGTGGGTAGTAACGATGTCAAAGATGTCGACAGTTTCAAATACCTGGGAGTCTATTTGACACCAAACGGCGGGATAGATAAGGAGCTTTTTAACAACATATGGAAACTGAGGAAGTCCACCAACTTTTCCACCTAGATTAAGTGTCGCCTCTTTTGCGTGCATTCTGATAGAGTTTTTGTATGGTTGTGAATCCTGGCATCTGACAAAGGCTCAACAGAAAACCTCCTTAGAGTTGAGAATAGATTTTGGTGGTAATAATATGTCACCGTACGCGCCAGAACAGCACAACAGATAATCACCTCAGTAATCCAGAATCGCAGATTGAGTTGGCTTGGCCATGTTCTCCGCATGTCCCCCGAGAGTCTTGAATACGCATGCTTTTTCTACAATCCGGATGGGACAAAAAGGCGAGGCAGGTCAAAATTTTCACAATCAAGCGGGCATTTACTGCGGTTCTACAAGAGGCTGGGCTAAGCTAGGATGAAGCTGTGCAACTGGTGCAAGATAGAGAAGCTTGAGGAACTTCGTGGCGTCCACATCCTCCACACTGGGAGCGACGTGGATTAAGTAAGTAACCAATATTTCGTAGTAAAAATAGGTGGTATCAATCGACGGTTTTCGTACGTAGAGCATTCTGTAGTTTTGGGTTTCAAATCCCGGTGCCCACCATTTCCACATTCACGTTACAACCGTGAATGATGTCAAAGTGAAATTGTGTTCACTTTGAGTGAACCAGATTAATTTTCAAAAGTTGAGAGCTGTTTCGTACTTTTCGGTGGATCATATTAATTTAAGAACATATTATTTCAATTAAATTAAATATGATTTTGTCGTACCTAACTCAAATCGGTTTTTGAAAACTAAAGTTTTGGTCTTTAGGCCATTAGTAGGCCTGCTTAAGATTTTCATTACAATTCAATTCAATTTGATTTAATTAAAAGATGAGACAGCCGAACCCATCATTTATGAAAAAGGGTTCCAATACTGGTTAGCATGCAGATTCGTGGGAGAAAAGCGCTTACTAAATTGTCATATATAAATCAGCATTATCATCCTTTAAAGGGATCAAATTTTATTTTATCACGTTGGGGACTGCGGACAATTAGTCGATTATTCCCGTAGCAACAGTAAAATAGTAGGTACATTTGTATGAATCTTTGATCATGTGTTTTTTTATAGAAAAAAAAATAATCTGAACTCGTCTCGAAGTGAACACAAATACACCTTTAACACTTTTACGTAAAGTAAAGCTAGTGTTGTTGAAGTGCAAATGGTAGGGCCAGGGAATCGAACCCACGACCTGTATCGTCTATGAAAGCCGTCGACTGATACCACTGGGCTATCAAGCACTTCATAGTAAAATATTCAATGTCTGGAAGGGCACCCTTCAAAATTATACTATTAAAGGTTCATGGCGGATACACCGACACAATTTTTATATCGTCTTATGTGAAAAAAAAATAGGAGTTTTAAGTGCAATTATTTATAAAAATCCCAATTTGATAATATGGGAAAAATAAATAATCAAAATTGTCGGGGTATTGGGAATTCCTCCGTGCATCGTACGGAAAGTTGTGATAACGGCCTATAATATAAACACCGCGAACTCTGAATATCGTATCAATCAAGTCGATTCTCAACTGTAGTACAGTTGCTCACAGCTAATAATTGTATACTTTTTATCACCAAACCTTCACAATATGAAGTTCCCTACAAAACTTTTCGTCGCTTTGTTCTTGGTAGCATTTGCCAGTCTCCAAGTGTTAGCCAATCCAATGCCTAAACCAAGATGGAGAAGATTGGTAAGCATTTTAACATTGTGTTCATAGAAATTTCTGTTTATAATGAGGAGGAGGAAATTAATATTTTTGTTTGTTACAGGAAAACATGGGACGCAGAATCAGAGACGGAATCGCCAATGCCGGCCCAGCTGTACAAACGCTCAACGACCTTAAAACTTTAGGATGAATCAGGAACTTTAAAATCTGATAGAAAAGATGCAGCATTACTAGTATTATAAGATTTTAGTTATAAAAATATATGTATTATTCTCACTTTCATAAATTATTCACTCTTATTGTAAGTTATTTCATAAAATAAAAATAGATGATTATTAAAATTCAAACACCTTTTTTAAAAAAAAAAACACATATTATGAATAATTATTTGGTTTTCTAAACATTGTTAATATTGATACCTATTACCGTCTCCATTATCAAACGATTAAAACTTTTCAAATAATAATAATTAAAAAGTTTTATGTCGTTTAATCACAATATGTAGGTACCTACCTACCTATATTCAATAACAATTTTTGAATATTGAATAATACGTTTGTGGCAGGTATATTGACTCTTTGAAGTTTAAACCATATTATGTATATAAGAACATTTTTATTTGAAATAGACTACCATGAAGAACCTTCAGCTCAAAACATCAAAGATTTGTTAGAGATGTTTTTTTACTAAAGCTATAAAGCCACATTATCATGAAGCCATACCATTAAATTCATTAAATCATAGCTCTATGAAGCATAACCAAGATAAGGAGAGCATATTATAATCGAAAGGCACATCAGGGTTCATTTTAACCAAAGGAACACAGAGCCAGAGCTGGAAGTAGAGTATATTTTCTTGATCGTTGATATGGACACTAATCTGTCATCGTCCATTAATTAGTTCTTGCTTGTTATTACTTGCATGGTGTCTAATATTAACCACAAAATAAAGTATGCTGTTTCTATTTCGGATTACTGATTCGCCTCTATGTTCTCTTGGTGTAAACGCACACTAAAAAAATAAAGGCGGTACCTATGTTATCTGTATCCAGATGACATCTAATTTTTAATATATTATTATAATACTAGCTTATACCCGTCTTGCTTTACGTTTTTGATTCCGATTGTCAGGCTTGATCGGTAGGTAATTAAACAGGTTCTAGTCTAGCTTCCCATTGCTTAACAGACCTCTATAACTGACATAAGCACAGAAAAAGAAGAATGACACTTTTAATGTTTATTACAATTTTGTATGAAGATCCTAAAAAATAGGGTTTTTTAAATAGCTCTAAATATATTAAAGTTAATGCAGCAAATTGTTTTAAAGAACCTTCTCCGGCATTTTGCACGGCTCTGTGCAGATTCATATCTGACGTAGCATTTGTATTTTGAGCGTGATGCTATGACATACGGTAAAAAGCAAATAAAAAAACATTTCTGAATTATTATGTAGATAGAGAAGGAGGGGCTAATGCGAGTTTTATTTAATTTCCCAATTTACCACGCAACTTTCTTATTTTTTTCTTTCATAAGAACCTTCTACTGATAAAAGCCAACACGACAAAAAAAGAATTAGTGAAATCGGTTCAGCCGTTTAGGCGTGATGCGATGACATTAGGTAAAAAGCTAATAAAAAAACATTTCTGAATTATTATGTAGATTTACCACGCAACTTTCTTAATTTTTTCTTTCATAAGAACCTTCTACTGATAAAAGCCAACAAGACAAAAAAAGAATTAGTGAAATCGGTTCAGCCGTTTAGGCGTGATGCTCCGACATACCGTAAAGCAACGACAAAAGGTAAATAAAAAAACATTTCTAAAATATTATTATAATATTTTCTTCGCGAGTTTTAAAAAACGCAAATCGCTCCAACCTGTATAGTTTATATCGTCATTCCTCTGGTAAACTGTCGTAACTAACATTTTTGGAGAATTTGAGTATTTGATGAGAATTATATTTATTACGTCTGGCAAAGTATTGGATCTGTAACTCTCTCCTAAAAGCCAAAAATCGATATTATGTTTATTCACGTATCTGCTTCTCATGACTTTTCAGCGTCTTGCAAAATAGCGTATCTGAAAGTCGCGAGTTTGCTAAAGTCATCATCAAACATAATATCTAACCACCAGCTACCAAGGCAAAGTAGCGAAAGTGGTAGAGGGGTGAGTTGGCCGCTTGGATGAATCTATGGTTATGGATGGATTCATTGGCAAATCTTTTAAAGCCGCGGGGTCGTAGGGAGAAATCAATTACGTCGCCATCTTAATGGAACTTTGTTTTGGCGTCTGTGTTGCTGGATCTCTTTTTTAGGGTTTTGTTGTTAATAACTAGGTTTACGATTAGGTATATTATTGCTATTTTAAAGTTTAATAACAGTTTTTTTCATATTAAATTATGATGATTTTATGTTAAATTTTGGTTTTATTTGCTGAACTTTATTTCAAATCTTTTCTTAAATAAACTGAAGAGATGATTAATTTAAGTCAAATTCACAAAATATCTCAATCTACTCGAATTTCATACACATTGTTGAAATATGGTTCAACCAAGATGGCCGCCAATGTTTCCTCACACCCCCTCTAGTGGCATAACTTGCTCTCATACAAAACTCAGCTGTCAATCTCTCCATATTTAATAATTCCTCCAAGGTTTGCCGTAGTGACGAAGGGACACACTGTTAAGTCAGTGTGGCAAGTATTTCGCGTATTTCGCTACTTATAGAGACTGCAAAAGTTATTTTCAAAATGGTCATTCTTATTTACGAAATTAATACGCGTGTATATTATTGTAATTGAAACAGAGGTAATACCTGGATGAAGATATTTTTGAAAAATTTGTAAATTGATAAAAAAGATATGAATAGGTATAGGTAATAGGTATATTTTTTCGGGTCTTTCTTATTATATTTTTTGCGATTTGTTAAAATAAGTGTGCCAACATCATAAATTGTTGCCGCGATTGTTTTGATATTTACAAAAGGAACCCAGGGCCATTTTTATATGTCCGTAAATTGGCTGTGTAAAACCTTAAATATAAGTTCTAATGATGTCAGATAGCTGTGGAGGACAACAAAAGAATTAATTCCAAATTTATATCTATGTTCATGGATGTTAGTGAAAAACTTTCAAGCAAAAAAAAATGGTGAATAAGTATACTCTCAAATGAACTTAGAACAAAAACAATATTTTCATCATTTTACGAGATAATTTAAATTTACAAAAATCTAACTGTCTCAACCCACCGTGTTATTGTAACGGTTATAATTTTTTTATGTTTCGATTTCATTTCATCCTGATTATCGATTGTATGTGCTAATTATATATAAAAATATAATAATTTTATAATCTGCACATAATTTTTGATAAGTCACAATAATAATTAGTGGCTGCCCTGCCGCTAGACCGATGATTGCCAGACAGATAAGACCCTGCGAGACAGCGAAAGAGATCCCCAAAAACTGCGTGCTTTGGTGTCTGAATACAGGGAGCTGAGCCGTACGGCAAAGCACTCTGTACGAACAAATAAAAGAAGACAGCATAATGAAGATCCACCGCATACAGAATACTTGAGATGATAAAATAAATATCGGGAAGTTGGAAAACAGGAGACTGGCTTCTGGATTTTTTAAGATATTGAAAATGGGAAAAACCTTCAAATTGGAAATTCCATTGATCAAAATAAATGAAAAATAAAAGTATTTTAGAACTTATAGTGGGGATTTTGGGAATATCTCCGTTCATTGTACGGAAAGTCGTGATAGCGGCCTATATAAACACCGCGAACTCTGAGTAACATATCAATAAAGTCGACTCTCAACTGCAGTACAGTTGCTCACAGCTAATTGTATCATTTTTATCACCAAACCTTCACAACATAAAGTTCCCTACAAAACTTTTCGTCACCCTTTTTTTTGTAGTATTTGCCAGTCTCCAAGTGTTAGCCAACCCAATGCCTGAACCAAGATGGAGAAGATTGGTAAGCATTTTAACATTGTGTTCATAGAAATTTCTGTTTATAATGAGGAGGAGGAAATTAATATTTTTGTTTGTTACAGGAAAACATGGGACGCAGAATCAGAGATGGAATCGCCAATGCCGGCCCAGCTGTACAAACGCTCAACGACCTTAAAACTTTAGGATGAATCAGGAACTTTACAATCTGATAGAAAAGATGCAGCAATTACTAGTATTATAAGATTTTAGTTATAAAAATATACCTATGTGTTATTCTCACTTTCATAAATTATTCACTCTTATTGTAAATTATTTCATAAAAATAAATAGTTCATTTTTCTTAAAATCATAATATAAGACTCTTTAATTTTTATTTGAAATGGACTACCACGAAGCACTTTTTGACCAAAACATCAAAGATTTACAAAGATTATTTGGACCAAAACCATTAATCATGTAAGCATACCACTTATATAAGTTATTGCTCTATGAAGCGTAACTGAGATGAGGAAAGCATATCGAAAGGAGCAAAAGAAAAATGAACTACGGTACTTATCTACGAGAACATGCTATCAAGAGTTCGAATGAGCGCAAATCTCTTGAACCTTTACTACTTTATAAAAAACCTGATCAGTGGAAAATAAGAGCTCAGCGGTAGAAAATTTCTGATCAAGCCCTCGTCGAGGTAGTTTAACCCATATCGATTGATTGCGAGCTGATCTCTGTAGATTTTAGCCCGCCATGTTGGATTTTATGTCAACTGACAATGCTTTCGAGTGTACAACAACGCTTTATGTAATAAATATACTGTTTTTTAGTTTTTATCCCGTCCAATTAGGTGCTCCCTTCATATTTTGGTCCATATTTTAATAATATAAATTTAAACAAATAAAGCAAATATTGCATTCCCGTAATCATCGAGGTCTTACAACCATGATGCACCAACTAAATTTATGATAAATATAATGACGTTCTGAAGAAAATATTCAAAGAGTAGTTTTAAAGTAGGTACAAATATTAAAATTGAAGTGATCAAACATGAATTAGTTCGTTTTGGCTAAACGATGTTAACGTAAAGTGATCACACTAAGCCAGCCTTCGAAATAACAGTAGAAGACGGTCGTAAGCCCGTAGTGGTTTGTTGCATTTAAAAATCGAGTCATTAGTTGTTATTTTTTCTTCAAAACATTAAGGTTTCGTGTGATTTTATAAGAACTATTTTGATAAGATAAAATAAGGTCTGGCACCAATTCTGCACCTACTCGAAATCATTAAAATCTGACATAGCGCATCTCGGTTGTAAGCACTCGCGTTGCCGGGCTACTATTTTGTTTGTTTACAAAATTTTGTATGAAATGTCATCTTCATACATAACAAACTCGGAAAAAATATATTTTTATAAATTATGTAAAAACTGATCGGTGAGTTATACTTAATCTCACGATTAACGAATGAGGTTGGCTGTAAGACATTGCTTTGCAGCAATAAGTCCGCCTTTTGGTAGTTTTTTTTAAAATTGTATTTACACTATTTTTTGCGTCCAATAAAGATTTATTTATTTATTTATTTATTTATTTATTTATTAACGAATTTTTTATAAGTAAGACGGTAATAGTTGGCTTCGAGTTCGGAACATCGTTGAGTACTCTTCAAATATTATTATTTTAAAATGTTCCATCGACTGTCTTGTCTGGGCCATGTATTGAGGAAGCCTACAGAATAAATTCAGTGCCTAAGCCTCAACTTGAAAAAAAAGATTTTACAAGGTTGATCTATAACAAGACTGCATGGCAAAGACTTGTAGAAACATAATAATTTGCTCTGAAAATTAGGGAGCGGACATGGTTAAAAAAATACAGTAGGAAAAGAAGTTAAGACACCCTGTTTTTTTATATTTTCCAATCGTTTCGTCACTACTGAAGGCGTGTACTTCGCTGCAGTAACCAAACACATACAATTCCCCTTGTCCTCCGCCGCCCGCACCCCCTAGTGCTGGTGTCCACCAGTCATTTCCATTATTTTACGGCGACGATGATATTGAAAAATGTAAGTGATGATGACATTATATACTCGTAGATATGCCAATTATCATAAAGGCAGCTACTGCATGTATTTGCATGGACAAAACAAGCATAAAACATCATCAAATACGAGAAGACTACAAAAGAGATGGAGGGACAGCTGTAGCTCAGCCTCCCAGGAGTAGCTTCCTTGAAAAAAAATATCTATGATATAAAACGAGAAGAAGATTTATGTAATACAGATAAAATTGAATCGTAAAAACAATTTATTACAATTAAAGCATCGTTCACTTCCCCAGACGAATACAATATTATCATGATAATAAGAATGGTCATCCTCACTAGGTAAAGCATGGTTTGGGACGTGATCATTGGCGTATGTAGCATTTTTTTTTATTATTATAAGAAAAATAATCTCAGAAAAAACCACAATAATTGGTATGAGGAAAAAAAACATTAAACACAAAAAATCTGAGAGTAATTTTAAATTGAAGGTAGGTAGAAAATATTATGGGTTTCTGACGTCTAATGTAAGTACCTACCAAAAACTTGATCAGATACAGTACTGCACTGCACATGAGTGTTATTAAGAATCCATAAAAATTAAATTTTACCCCTCCATCCACCGGGCTACTACCCATTGTGAGTCTTCGTCTCCTGAATCAGTCATCGGCATTTCGCCTTGTCAGCCGCCCTGCGACGACAGTTCCTTATTTCCAGATATCGCAGAAATCTACTCACGCAATCGAACCACCACCTTCTTCCAGTCGGGCTGTCAAGGCGAAGTTTCTTTAGTACAGAGTGTTCATCCATTCTCATCATATGCCCCAGGCAGTCGAGACGGCATATTTTGTAAATTAAAAAAAACATCCTTGCATATTATGTCCGGATATTTCTTTTCCTATAGCTGAACAATCCTTCTTAATCCAATCGATCACAGTGTGGAGCATAATGGACGCCACTAAATTGCGCACGACTGTTGTGCAGCTTAATTTAAGCTTAAAACAAAGTTTTGTAGGTCCAGCGATTATTCCCTACCAGGAAATGACGAGGCTGGCTATTTATTTAAATATGCTAACTTCTCCCTAAAAATAAGTTAACATTCTTAAAATCGTGCCTTTTATAATTATTTATTCATTCAAAGTCACATTGTAGTTAATATTAGGAATTTACAAAAATATAAAAGAAATCTTTTCTCCTAAGCATTTTTTTACCTTTCTCAGAAATTCAAGAGAAATATAAGTCAATCTGGCTGCAGGTACTGGACTAGAAAATGAAAGGGTTTATTTAAAGTATGACTTGGAAAACAAGAGATTGGGGTCTGGATTTTTTAAGACATTGGAATAGGTAAAACCGTCAAATTGAAATTTTATTGAACTTATCAAAACAAATGAAAAAAAAACGTAACAGAATTAATGAACTTATCGTGGGGAGTTTGGGAATTCCTCCGTGCATCGAACGGAAAGTTGTGATAGCGGCCTATATAAACACCGCGAACTCCGAGTATCGTATCAATCAAGTCGAATCTCAACTGCAGTACAGTTGCTCAGTGTTAATTGTATACATTTTATCATCAAACCTTCACAACATGAAAATCCCTACAAAACTTTTCGTCACCCTTTTCTTGGTTGTATTCGCCAGTCTCCAAGTGTTAGCCAACCCAATGCCTGAACCAAGATGGAGACGACTGGTAAGAATTTTAACATCTTCTTCATGAAAATTGCTATTATATGTCTGTAGAAAATGTAAACTAAAAATTTGTTTTGTAACAGGAAAACATGGGACGTAGAATCAGAGATGGAATCGAGAAAGCCGGCCCAGCAGTAGAAACGCTCAACGGCCTTAAAACTTTAGGATGAATCCGGACTTTTACAAACCATAGGAAGTGATGTTACGTATTACAAGTCATTAGTTTTAAAAATTATGTTTTAATATATGTAAGCCCTATTTTACACGTTATTTATTGTATTGTAAATTATTAAAAAAAGATAACTAAAAACCATCTTTTTTTTCTTCATTTCTCTGCATTTGAATCACTCACATAATTTTCTTAATCAATGAATCTTGTATTGATATGGCCAACAAATTCAATTAATACTTCTCGAAATTTTTTAATCAAAAACAATACCGAGATACAAACCTGATTGATACAAATTCAAACACTTAGGATGTTTTCGAATAGAAAACTCAACCAAGATAGATAGTCCAGCGGCGTCATTATTTTACACGGAAAAAAGTCTTTCTCCAATGAGAATACCAGTTTAAAGACTGAGAAAGAATGCGATTTTACTACTGTTGTACATACCTATATACAGGGTGACTGGTAATTCGATACATTCCTTGAAAGGTGGGTGGAGTGGAGCGAATTTGCAACAATTTTGTTCCCATTAACCAGGGGTCAAATGCCAGTGTGTTTCAAGTTATTTAACTTTTTAGAGTTTTTTTCAATTTTCCACCATTCGACCTAAAACTGAAAATTGTGAAAAAAGTACTCCATATTGGAAACTAAACATACATTTGTCCAATAGCTGAAGAATAAAGGAATAGTTGAAGTAAAAAATCAAGAAGAATATTTCAAAAAACTTAGAAATAAAATGTTTTAAAATCACAAGTCAGTATTTTTCATTTTTAATTTCGATATTTGTAAGGGAGTTACTCCAAAAAAGTATAATGTACTTGGCGTATTAACCACAGGAAAAACTTCCCCAATCAATAAGCTTTCCGGAAAGGTATAAATGTTTTCCACTTTAAAACAGTTTTGGAAAAAAATCAATAATAAACGATCAGATGGTGCTATGAAAGCGTAGGCGTTTTCATACAAACGGCTCTACTTCAACAAGAATAAAATTCAAAGCTGCGCTTCGTTATGATCACAAGGCCCTGTACTCACTTGCGCCGCGTGACATTGCATCAATTTAATCGAAATGTTAAGTGTATAAGTGATTCAAAAAGTGAACGCGAGCGGAACACGTGCATCCTTTTTATAAAATTGATGTAAAGATACACGTTCGCGGCGCGAGTGAGTACCGTGTCTTAATTGGGGAAGTTTTTTCTGTAGTTTGTACGCCAAGTGTATTAGGTATACTTTTTTGGAGTAACTTCCTGAGAAAAATCGAAATAAAAAAATAAAAAAACTGACTTGTGATTTTAAAACGTTGTGTTTCTAAGATTTTTGAAATATTCTTCTTGATTTTTACTTCAACTATTCCTTTATTCTTAAACTATTGGAAAAATGTATTCTTAGTTACCAATTTTGAAGGTTGACTACAGGTATTCGTCCGATCTACTTTACCGGGAACTTCGATTCCTTAGCGTGAGACAGTTATATGTGATAAGGTTGATGGATCACATCTACAAAAATGTCTCGAACTATGGAGCCGTGAACCACGGCCAATCGACCAGACAGTTGGGTTGCCTTGTCCCGTTTGCAGCAAACAAAACGTTTTCGCAGAGGTTTCATAGATTTCTCGGGCCTCGTTTTTACAATGCTATAAATCGACAATTACTCCCATCTACCACTGCAGAGATACTTAGTAGGGCCCAAATCATTGCACCCCTAATGGCAATTGGTTTCCGTGAGTCGGAGCAATTGCTGATGCATCTTGTCGTTTGATATTTTTGTGTTTTATACTTTCTATAATTTTGGTATGGGTGTGCTGTTAAATGCTTTTAAAATTGATTTTGCGCCGGCATATAGCGTCGTTCGTGATGCGGTGGTACCATCTTATACCCAAGATTCGCCTGAAGCACTTCGTTTCAAATGCAGATTTTCCTAGATTGCAGATACTTTTTGTAGATCTGATTCTCCTGAGGAACTTCGTTTCAAATGCAGATACTTTTTATAAAAAGGTACTTATTAGGTAGGTACATAGTATAAAATCATACTTCGTTTCCATGCTTAACGTAGATATCCGGGTAAACCATATCCTGTTTTAGTCTACAACATAACAGCGCAAGAGATTGCGTTATTTTAAGGCAGGAGATCCACTTTCTTCAGAAAACAGGTTATGGGCGATTTGAGGTATTCGCAAATTAACATAGTGAGATTAGAATTACCATTTCAAAAATTATAAATTCCTGGAAAATACCTGACGTTTGACAAAAATTCGGACTTGCCTATAAGTTTCAATCGTGTAGTAACAACTAATGACGTTGTGTAGGCCCCAGGCATGATCCATGGCGTATAAATAGATGATTTAAAGCGATCACGTAAACCCAAAGAAGAGCCGAGAAATGCAGGGTGGTCCGAAGAGCAATTAGAAAAAAATAGAGACAAAATTAGAAACACCACAACCAGAGCTAAGATAGGAGTGTCGGATATTAGGGGCGTCCATTAATCACGTGAGCCCAAAAGGGGGAGGGGGGGTCTGGAAAAAAATCACGAAAAATCACGTAGGGGGAGGGAGGGGTCTAGTGAGAAAATCACGTGCGTTTATTTTTTCTAATGAATTTAAAGAAACACAGTTGTTGCACTTTCAGAAATTTAAAAAATTGATGATAATTAAAATCATAAGTTTCTTAATTCTTTGTGCTAAAAAAGTACACGTGATTTTCGGGGGGGGGGGGGGGTGTTGAAACATCACCAAAAGGGAGGGGGAGGTCTGAAAAGTTGGATAAAAACATCGCGTGATTATTGGACGTCCCCTTATCGAACGAATGGAAGGCTTAAAACGGCGATGGACCGGTGATGTCCCTTGATGACACTAATTGAAAGAAACGTCTCCTGTGGACTCCTTAGGACTGCAATCATTAGACATCCTGCCTTCCCCGAATACGCTGTAGGACCGCTATCGTATGAGCCGTTGGCTCGCAGTGGATGCAAGTTGCACAGAATCGGGAGACGTGGACGAATGTAGTGAAGTAGCCTTTTACGTGCTAAGAAAAAAGGATTATAATATAACAGATGACATTCTTATGGTATAGCATTATCGATCAATCAATCCCCTTTTTCAGCCCACTTGAGGCATAGGAAGGCAAAAAGGGCCCGCTATCGCGCCCGATATTGGGCGGCTTCAGTAAGTTCCACCCACACCATGTCCAAGTTCCTCAACTCTGATTCGAAGGAAACCAAATAAAAATATTGTCATATGGTAATACAAAATATGAGATAAAGATCGTAAACATTGAGTTGAAGTGAAAATATAATAATATATTCCTACCTACCTATGTAAGTTGTTTTAAGATACTCAAGAAAAAATCTGAAATATCCTGACGAAATAGATTCCCCGCATTCTGGATAAAGACCTGAAATTCCCAACGTATGTCAACCGTAAGTTAAGATACGGTGAAAAAGTGCTAATTTATTATGATTATTTTCACACTACATACTTAATGTGTTGATTAATTATTATTATCGCATGTCAATTATATTATAATATAGAATAGGTTTCTTAATATTAATTAGAAAACATCATAAAGTATAACAAGTTTATTATTATATAAATAATACAGATAACGGAAAAAGGGGATTTCTGCGTGGGAATTTTATTATGAATTATTTTTCTTTGATAAAAAAAATCTCAGTATAAATATCAACCCGACTAGGAGACATGCATCAATTCAATTTTCACTTCAACGCGAACATTACCTGCCTTTAAATTCAAAATCTTCAACATGAAGTTTTTCTCGAATTTCTTCTTTGGCCTGTTCTTGGTATTCTTGGTGGCCATGCAAGCATCAGCAAATCCGATGCCTCAGCCAAGATGGAGAAGATTGGTGAGTAAAATTTATGATATGTTATTACTTATCTCTCAAAGTTCCTAACATAAACTTTTTACCTTTTATTTAATACTTGTATAGAATTGTAACGTTGATAAAAAGCTCTGTGTCCTTTTATTAAATATTGACATAGATTTAATATTCAGTTTTTTAATTTACAGGAAAACATGGGACGTAGAATAAGAGATGGAGTCGCCAATGCCGGTCCAGCTGTCAAAGTTCTCACTGATGCAAAGGCTTTAGGATGAATCACTAATATTCTTGGAGTTTTCACAATGGATGCTCGAAACAATGTTTTGGGTACTATAAAAATAATACCTAATTTAATTTATCCATTAAATATGTTTTTTTTTTTTAATTATAATCTGTGATATTAATAGTTTTCTAAAATAAAATAAGTTAACCTTACAAATGTGTAATTTTATTTTTCAACCATAACTTTGGGAATCGCTTCTCAAGATACTCCGTTCAATACCCAAAACAAAAAAAAACAGTGATTGCTTTTTTTAGAACCAGGATTGTACCTACAGGTTTTGCTCTCCTAAGAGAAAACGTTATAATCTCTAAAAACGTGGGTTATTAGACACTAATGGTACTACTGTGACTGCAGGAAAATCGAGTGCGAGTAAATCCTTCTTAAAAAAACATCAATAGAAGGTAGAGAGTACCTTCTAAGGTAGATAATACTTTAAAGTCTTTGAAAAAGAGATGCTTTAAAGAAGTATTAGTGGTATAACTGCATCACTTACAACGCTATACATCGGCATAAGCCCATCAATTGTACCATTATGGAGAGGAGATCGATATGAATGGGACATGAAAATTTGAATATATTATAATGTAACAAACTCTACATTATGACGATATTTTTTAATGTCAATGGTTGTCAGGTAAATAAAAATGATGTACTTTTTAAAAGGTTTATGTATTCACATAGTGAAAGTTCATTTTGATGATTAAAATGATAACACAGTTGCACTTTCACAAAATGTTTATGAATCTCGAGCGCTTTCGTCCGACTCACGTCAATGTCTGCGTGACAATGTCTGCGTGAGTCAGAATTATTATATATAGAATTATTCACAGATGGCGTTGTTGTATGGAAATTCGTTCTATACTTACTTTAATATTATATTTTATATTTTTTGATATCCATTTTTCGATGTTTTATTAGTTATTCTGTTATCCGGATTATTTAAAAAAAATCGGTGGAAAGCTTGTGAAATCCCATCTTAACTTTATTATTTTTAAACGAATCTGGGCTGACCCAAATACATCTTTCACATAAAGCAAAACTTGTGTTGTGAAAGTGGAAACGGTCGGCACCGGGATTAGAACCCACGACCTGTCAGAGCGCTATACGAACGAAGGCCTTCGACTGATACAACTGGTCTAACAACCGCTTCAACGTTGGTTTATTATTGTTTTATTTTTAAACAAAATACTTTTTATTTCACAAATTATCTATAATTTGCTAACTTCATACCGACACTTTTTCGCATTTACTAAAAATTTTATAAAAAAAAACTGCATGACGATAAGTAGTATCTATATTTTGCATATTAAAACCGTAGACGTGAACTGCTTTGTGGTTTTCCCAAGTATTTAGTAAGTAATATAATAAAATAACGAAATGACTAATAGGATGTTATCAAGAACTTTGGTTGAGATTAAGACGTTTGTATAAATACAGAAACGTTATTCTGATTACTGGCAGTGAGTTTTAAAATATAGTAATTGATGATCATTAAATATGAAACTTCCAGTTAAATTGATTGTGGCGCTGTTTTTTGTATACTTCATTGTGCTGGAGCAAGTGTTGGCGAATCCGATGCCAGAGCCAAAGAAGGGAAAACTGGTAAATACATATTTATATCTTGTGTTTTTATTGATATTGTTATTCAAACAATTGGTTAACTTATTCATGCCTCGATGAACCTATGGACAAGGAGGCATGTGTATCTTTACCAACGATAGCCAACGTCGAAGCTTGACTGGGCACATTAATAAGAAGATTGTATACATGAAAGACTCTCAGAATATTATATCTTGTATGGTATTATTTCTTTATTACATGTTTATTGATGTAATAAACATAGGTGATACATGTATGAGTGATGAGGAGCGGCTAGATGGCGTTTCCGGTATAATGATGAACTGAACTAGTTATATGATGACATTTATATCAGCAAATTTATCAAATTATGCCGTCTCTACTGTGTCAGCGTAGAATATTACCTATGTTGTTACCGTAGCGATAAAAATATTGTCGCAATTTTCAAAGACAGCCGTTTTGTCAGAAGACGGACCGCTCCATAGGAGCCCATTGCATTACTAAAACAAACTTTGTAAAATGTCCTTAACCGGCAGCATGAGCACTTGGTGACTTCCTTAGTGGTAAGCTACGGCTAAACTATGGCCCATGCTGGTCCAGGCTGGCCAAATAGGGGCTCTAGCCAAAGATTTGGCAAATATACTTGTACACCTGGCTACACTATTGGCCCAACATTGACAGCTAGTACGTGGCACAAGACTAGACTGCCACACAATGTTTCTATCACTGATCCGTTAAATAATTCTTGCTTTTATTCATCATTTTACATTCCACTCTCCAATTATTCACTGTATACTCCTGTCTGAGTGGGGAATTTCAGTAGAGTTTATCCCCCATGGGCAAAAAGGAACATTTTAATATATAATTTCCAATTCACTAATATACACAATAAAAACATTCATAATTTTATTAAACCTAACCTTCAATTTTAATTGATGTGCAATGTATTGCAATAGGTATATATTTACCTAGCTCTTACAGGTTGATTTGGACTATAATATAAATGAAAATAAAAGATATTGATAAAAAAAACAAGAATCATGGGTACATTACATACATACTCGAGTGGTTTAAAGAAAGTATCAACCACCGTCTTTGCCGTTTGTGTTTTTCATTATTTTTAATAACAGAAAAGCAGATGCCGCATGTATCACTGTATAGGACGCTGCAATTAATGCCATAATATGATATTATCATTGTCAACTTCCATTATTTTATCAGGATTATAAAAAAAATGTACAAAACACTATGAAAATAACAACATGGAAGACATGATAGCTGTCAACATTGTTCCAATATTGGTGAATACTTGCGAACTCGATCGACAAGTAAATAAGTAACGGCCAATGTCAAATATTTGGCGATATTGGTCATTGGTGAAGCGGCCACACTATTTGCCCATGATGGGCCAGAGCCTCTATTTGGCCAGCATGGCCCATAGTCTAGCCGTGGCTGTAACCAAACATATGGTAACAAAGACAAGTGTAAATAGACGCTATGCAACCCCATCTCAGTGTGGATTTCGCCTAGTTAGGGTGCGTTCACACCATAGGTTCGATCTCGGTCGCGTCTCGCTCCGTTCTCGGTCTGGTATAATATTAGTTAAATGGAAACCAATGTAAGTGTTCACACTATCGGTTCCGATCAAGCTCCGGTCCATTCTCGCTCCATTCTCTCTTCGTTCTCGCTCCGTTCTCGTTCCATTCTCGCTCCCGTCACGAACCAGTCAGTGAACAGTGAACACTCTTTCGTTCCTGCTTTAGTCAGCTTTTAACCGTTGAAGTGACGATTGTGTCAAATATAATATTATTGTTAAATAATTCGTATTGAATATGTAATTAAAAAAATATTGATTATTTAAGTTATCTATGTAATAACGATGTCTGTTTGAACTTCTGAAAAAGGTTATTTATGCATAAACAATAATTGATTTTTTAAATGATATTAACAAATAACATAAGAATAACACACTCCCTTTGTAACCCCACTTAGGGGCATAGGGAGGCAACAAGGGCCTTCCACTGCACTCGATCAATGACCAATGACCTCCTGTAGGAACAAGCAATTAAATACCAAACACACCCAACTTCGTTGATTGACGGTTGAAGACTTAATGTTACCAGAGCGCGCTCGGAGCGAGATCAGATCGAGAACGGAGAGAGACGTGACCGAGATCGAACCTATGGTGTGAACGCTCCCTTACAGTTTGATTGAGCGCTGCTCTTTATGTCATCAGGATTTAAAAAAGGGTGAACTGTTTTATATATATATATATATATATATATATATATATATATATATATATATATATATATATATATATATATATAACAGTTCACCCTTTCATCTTGTTTCATTTCTATGCACAAAGGAAAGAATTAATTGAGTGATTGACCGTTTTATTGTGTTTGGTACTTACTGGTAAAAAATGTTTATATTGAAGTCCTAACCGCATGAATATTGTTACAGAGTGTGGGTCGACTGATATGGAAAGGCCTTGCTAAAGCTTACAAGACTCCACCAAATGCACCGCCAAGAAGATAGTTATGTAGCGCCACCATCATCTAGACACTGGAACAACCCAGAACACTATACGATCGACTAATATCGCCTACCCAATACCAAATACTCACGTCAACGCATTAAGCTACGGCTACACTATGGCCCATGCTCATCCAGGATGGCCAAATAGTGGCTCTGGCCAAGCATTGGCAAGTAGCAACATTTGGCAAATATACTTGTACACCTGGCTACACTATTGGCCCAACTCTGACAGCTGGCACGAGGCTAGACTGCTACACAAGGTTTCTATCACTGATTTATTGATTAATTCTTGCTTTTATTCATCATCATCATTTTACATTCTAATCTCCAATTATTCACTGTATACTATCTTAGTGGGGAATTTCAAGAGAGTTTATCTCCCTGGGCAAAAAGGATATTTTAATATAATTTCCAATTCACAAATATACACAATAAAAACATTCATAATTTTATTAAACCTAACCTTCAATTTTTATTGATGTTTATATTTTTGCAATATAAACATCAACGGCATTCTTGTACTATGTGATGCAGGGTCTGGGCATCAGCACCGCAGTCACATCGGGGGTCTGCAATATATCCCCATTTATGTCTTTCCGATGCGCTCCTGCTGCATCTCCTGACCAAAAGGGTCTTGAGTATGGTCACAGTCAATGAGTAGAAACAACTAAGCTACCTTATATTGTTTTACAAAGCAGGTCTTCTGGGACTTGCCTTCGTAGAAGACCAATCGAATGGAGTAAAAATCATTAAGACTTCTTGAAATGGTAAGAAAATCTCAATTGTGTGCATTGGTGAAAGTATTTTGAAATTTTTTAGGGGGAATCACAGGAGCAATGATTTACAAATCATGATCATTTAAAAAATAATATGAAAGAAGAAAAAGTCGAGACGTGATCTTTGTATTAATAATTAATTCCATATTGAAGAAAAGTCGGTCAAGAGATTCATTAAGAAAAATACTGTCCGTAAGCATTGTTTACAGAGAGAGTTAATGAGCACATTATAGATAAGATAAATAAATTGGTAATTCTTGCGTGGATTTTTATTTGTATAATTAAAACGATGATTAGGTTGTTCAGTACATATAAATATCCGGCCATCAATCTTTAAAAAATTTGCATCAACTCAAAAGGTGTTAAAGAAGATTTAAATTTTCAAAATATTAAAATGAAGTTTTTTCGAGGTTATTCTTTGGTTTGTTCTTGGTATTCTTATCGGCTTTGCAAGCTTCAGGGAATCCGAAGCCTCAGCCGAGATGGAGAAGATTGGTAAGTCTTAAAATATATTTATATGCTACGAAATTCCTTAAATTTAGTTTGGGTTCCAGTTGTGCATGCAGATTTTTTTGTTAAACGTGTTTGATATCCTATTTCATGTAAAAGGCTTGAGGCTACTTCAAATCACGTAACGATTCTTAGGCACATTATTTGTAGATCCAGTAGATGGAACTAAGTACGGAAAGATATCTGTGGGTAGTAAAAATGTAATATATGGAGAACTAGATCGAATTAGTAACATAGTTGCAATTCTGGTAACTGAAGGTTCTGGGATGGCGGGTGAGTTGAGATGTTTGAGAAAAATTAGTGATACATTTTTTTCGGAAATGAAGGCTGTGAAGGTATCGATGAAGAGAGAGGAAAGCATTTTAGAAAGCATAGTTGCGCAAAATTACCAGATTAGGGATTGTATTGTAAAGGAGAACAAGGAGAGTCCATTAAAAAAATATGAACCAGTAGTTATTATCCAGCCTAAAAATAAAACCCAGCTGTAAGTATGCTGATACTCTAAGGGATATAAAAACCAACATTGACCCTGTACACTGTATAGGCTGGAGCTACTGGTCTGCGAAAGGCAAGAGATGGTGCCGCAGTGGTGCAATGTGGAAGCAAAGAAAACACTAAGAATGTTCAAGAAGAGATATATGAAAAGTTAGGAAAAGAAAAATATGAGGTCAGTATTCCTAGGACATTAAAACCGTCGATTAAGATTGTCGGAATTTCTGATAAGATATCGAATGACGAAGTACTGCTTAATATGAGGATGCAAAATGAATTTATAAGCAAAGATGATATTGTAAATGTGTATGAAGTAAGGGAAATAAAACTTGGAAATGACATCTGCTTATGATTTGAAAAGAAAGATTCTCAGAGAACCGACACCACGAAAAGAAAGATTCTCAGAGAACCGACACCACGAAAAGAAAGATTCTCGAAAACTCTCCATCCCATTGTGGAATAAACCATTCGAGGCAGAGTTAGAAACTGCGGATTCGAACTTCTGCGATATCGAGAACGTCAAGCAATGGGGTAGCAATAGAAGGCATTACTGGAATGATCACGTCAACAGAACGGATCCGGTGATTCTGGTAATTATAAGATGATGAAATCACATCAACCAACAGATCCTTGGACGACCACTAAAGATATGGATGTGCAGTTGGACATCAGCGTCCTAAAAGTAATACCTATAACCGGGAATAATCTGAGACACGAGAATAAATGTTTGAAAATTATTTATTTTATCCTTGAATAACACACACATTATGACAGACTGCCAAACTAATCTAATGTATACAAGACAATAATCACAATAGTTTTGCTTTTAAATAGGTTAATATATTTTTTGTTAGGTAATTTTATTGCTTAATGCTCTCACCATTTTTCGAAGAGATGTATTTTCATTCGATAGTCAATACTATCAATACGATCAGTCAACACTACCTAACCTCACCTTGGTCACAGGAAGGCAAAACCAACAATACACTGCGCTCAGTGTGACGCATTTGCCTCCTCTTCTCTTCTTATCTTTATGGGTACCTACAATGACCCTGTGGAATCGATAGGGATACGGATTCGAGTCCGGTTCCTTCTTGAATATGTCGAAAAATTCCTAAATATGATTAACCGGATCCGTTAATTTGTGCCGGATCCGATATGAGCATTCTGATGCCAGATCCGCCGGATTACCGGATCCGGTTTGCAAATTGCAATCCCTAGTTGCGCCGGCGTATAGCGTCATTCGTGATGCAGTGGTACCATCTTATCTAGTAGGTATTTTGTTTGTTTTTTCGTTAGCAACAGTGATCTTATTAAAGTACATAACATGTAAGAACGATCAATAATAGGTTTGATTCAGGAACGACTTCAATTATTACTTGAACTAGAATCCGAAAGCATAATTCTATATATTTTAGTATGAGTTTTTTTTTGTCATATTGCGTTATACAATTTATCTAAAATATTTACTTACTGATTGTATCCTAAAACAAATTGAGCTTTCTCTATTGAACTACCCACGTTTATAAATAATTATCTAGAGCGTAGGTAAATCATAAACAGGAATTCTCCACTATACCTACAAATAATAAATAATAATCAATGTTTCATTATTATTATGCTAATAATATTGAACAAAAATGTGCTTATCAACTCAATTGTGTATGTGTATATAAATGGGCTATATAAAGTTGCGACGTGCAGAATATTTTCAGTTGTTTTCAAGTGATATTCTCGATTTATTGTTTCATCTGAAATTATATAAATATGAAATTCTCAATAAAATTTTTAGTGGCATTCTTTTTGTTATTTGCCACTTTAGGGCAAGTTTTTGGTAATCCCGCACCAGAACCAAGTAAATCGGGGTCGTACACGCACGTAAGTTTTTCCTTTCCATTTTCCGCCATTCTTTACAGTTTAATTTGGTAACCAAATATTCCAAGTCATGTGAGGCTGAAGTATATACTTCACAATTTTGGAACGAGTCAATCTCTGCCGACGTATACAATTTGAAATTGGCGTTCGACTACAAACGAAGATTTCGTCAATGTAGAGTGCGAAAAAAATGAACCGTCCACTGGAACGTATAAACAATTATTTTAACCAAACAAAGACATATAGACATATAATAAGAAAATAAAAAGTTGACAGTTAATTTTCGTACTACTCAACATTTTCGAAAAATTCGTGCAAATTGCCAAATGCAATTTGTCTAGGGCCTCTGGAACTGCACGTAATAAATTTTCCCACGGAAGAAAGAACTAACATAGGATTTAATCGAGTTTTCATGAAGATGAACATCGATTTATTTTCTAGTAGTACTAGCCGATTTTCTTTGGGATTTTATTTGGAGATTGCCTAACTGCATAATTTTTGTTAAGGGTTAAATAAGTAAAAAATGCTATGAATGTCTGCACAAATCCATAAACGTACCTATTTGTTTCTAGCCATCAAAATTAAACGTTTTGAGAAGATAATTTTTTTTTGATAACTCTTGATTTTTGTTACAGGTTAGAAAAACACATACAAAAACCACAACAGTAACCAAAACAAAGGCGAAATCTGGATGATAGTTTTATGGACAATGCTCACATGTTTTTTTTTATCATTATTACCTTTAAATATTTAGATATCTTCAATGATGAGCAGATCCGCTGTATAATATTAAATGTGTCAGATGTCCGTTTTCTTGAATATTTCAAATAGAAGACAGTAATATTTTGAAGCATTCACGATTGTAACATTTAGATATATGTTAAACATACCTAATAAATTAAGTTTGTAAATGAAACAGCTTTTTTTTATATAAAGAGATTTAATTCAAGATAAAGAATAGTGCAGCTGCACAAGATCAAGCGCAGTGGAGAGTTCTAGTTGGCCCCCTATGTATGTAGTCATTTTTTGTTATATCTTATAACATGGCGAGGGACGACAAAAAGAATCCAATGTAGTCAAAGCTCAAACCTTTACAGTTACCATTGAGGAATACGTCATTGCAGGTGAACCGATGTGGCACTTCGTATAAGGAGAACATAAGTTGAAGACTAAATTCCAAATTAAGACTTGTCCACTTGGATATTCTCTATAAAGCTTCAAGAACCCATATACTAGATATATTTCTGGAGAGAATGATAAAAAAGTAGGTATACGAATTTGATTTTTTTCCAGCAAAAAGGTAGGTCACACCCGGTAATCACATGCACACTCATCACTGATACCTGACTGACAAGGATTTTAATCAGATGAAAGATCAGCGACAAGTCTTTAACTGGTCAAAAAAGTTCAACTTCGTATATTTTTTAGGTTATTCTCTCCAGAAATAGAGAAAACATCCATATTTGAATATCTTTGTTCTGTTGCCGACAAGCGAACGTGCGAACGCTGAAATTTGTTCAGGATGTCTAAAATCGCCCAGATTTCGCTCGATAAACGTAGAAACTTTAAGAGGGCACAATATCAAAATTCAATAATGTAAAAATATTCCTAAAAAAATGGGTATTACCAAAAATAAACAATATGATTGAGAAACCTATCTCATTTAGAAAATCCTTCATGAATTGTGATGAAATAGCGTTAACTATATCAATAGTAGCGCAACGTTTAAGAGGAAACATTTATCTCACAACTGAACGATAAGCATAGTCATTAAATGATATGAAAAAAAATGGCAGAATGTTAATTTGATGAAAATGAAAGAGTCTTGTAGTTATAGTTTTATCACAAATCTATCATTCAATATGAACCGGAGACTACTGTCTCCATTCTCAAACAAGTGACTCTTTTAAACATTTGAGAATGGAGACGGTAGTCTCCGAAAACGGTTTCATGTTTGAATAATAAATTTGTGAGAGAACTATATAAAGACTCTTTCATTTTTATTTTGAAATGGACTATCACCAAGCACCTTCTGCCCAAAACATTGAAGATGTCAATTTGAGTTTCGTTTGCGTGATTCTGATTCCAGTACGCCCAAGAATTGACAACAGTTACTTGTTCTTCAAACCTAGCTGTTGAAATTTGTGATGGTACAAATCAAAGGCATCTGCGAAATATGCTGTAGTCTAGACGAATATGCGACAGGTTCCTAAAGGTATCTGTATTCGTCAAAGTTTATATTTGTATTATTTTTCTGGTAACTACTGTGCCCCATTAGATTCTTCTATATCTTGCAACACGGAATATTTTTTATCATCCATTTAACACATATATAATATACAGACATCTTCAAAGAATGTTTGGCGGAGTTCTTAAAGTATCTTGCTAAGACTGATGTCATTAGATAATTAGTCATTTATTAGTAGTTAATCTGTAACTTCATTTTTGTTTGAACAAACAGTCCCGATGTACTTTTTCTCGCATAAAAGTTATGTTACACTCAACAATATTCGGCAAACCCCGTAAATTGCTGCAAATCCTCGACGAAGTTTTAAATTTTTGTTATAAAAAAAAAAACACATATTAAGACGACACGTCAAAGTTCATCTCAAAGGCTTCTTATTGATTTATGTACCTATAATTAATATTTGTTTATCTGACTTTTGATTATAGGTATCTTATGTTTTTGTTACCACTTGATTGAATGTTTTCATTCTTTAGACTTTTGATTATATGTTATGTGTTTGTTACCACTTGATTGAATGTTTTTCATTCTTTATTCAATATTTTATGTTTTAATGTTTTTAATTAGTTTATTTAATTGCCAACCTCGATACAGGCTATGCCTAGTGAGGTGGCAAAACAAAACCACTTTTGTATATTCTTTGTATGCTTTTATTTTGTTTCATTGTAAATGTTATAAAAATGAATAAACTTATTATTATTATTATTATTATTATTATATATTATAAAATAGTATCTTCTAAAAGTTGCCACTATGCAGTCGACCAAATATTTCAGTTCTTTTTTGACGATTTTTTTATTTTTGGCAACGCTTATAATTATTATTGTTGACAATAACATTTCAGCAGCTAACCCAGTTCCTATACCAGAACCTAAAAATCTGAAAAGGATTAGATTGAATGACGTTATTAAATTTTATGACGAAATCTCAAGTTATAACGATTCTGTTTTTGTAAGTTATATTATATCTATTCATCACTTTATGTTGAAAACTAACTTATTCACAGTGTAAATTAAAGTCAATTCTATATTTAATATTTTTATTTTTTCAATTTAGGTAAATTAACTACATATTTTTGTATTAACACTATTCTAGTCAATATTATGTTTTTTTTTTATATTTTGAAATATATCCAAATTTAACCATGTAGCTAATATTTGGTGATTGATTTTAGAAAAAAATTGGAGAGAGGATAAAAAATGCAATAATTAAGGCAGCGCCTGCAATACAAGTTTTAAGAGAAGCACAAGAGTTAGGATGATTTCTTTGTGCAATGATCAGTGCCAGAGTACTTATATAAGATAAAGTCGATAAAAGAATCCACGAAAATTCTAAATATAGTGTAGGTACTTTTAATTTTGTGAAATGTTCAAAAATATCCCATGTATGAACTAAGTGATCTACAAATAAAATTAAAACAGACATTAAAAATAATCTTTTCAAAAACCTAAGACAGTGTTTTAGTTATCGGTGCAGTTACCTTTATAAAACTAGATCAGTTCAATAGTAGAGAAAATTAAGTAAAAAAAAACCAAATCAAGTTTGACAATCTAACTGTTACTGAATCTCTTTTCGGTTCAATCAAGATTCTCCGCCCCACTCGGGGGTATTCAACCAACCGCACTTAAAGAAGAAGTCCGTTCATCTGCCGTGCCCAGTACGGACTCTGTTCAAGGCTGTCCATAGTCTTCGAAGCTGGTCAAAGCCAGGTGGTCTGCCAGATATGCAGGGCAAGCAGCGAGCTACTGGGTCCCTAAACCTCTTCTCATCTGGATTTCCAGGTCTCGATGATGTTGAAACCTCCATCAAACAGGCTTTTCCCCATTACAAGTGAAGGCTGTTGGTCATATTATGTTCGAATATGCCCCTAGAGCGTATGAGGGTAGTCCTGATAAATTTTAAATTTTGATTAGTTTTTACAAACATTATTGTGCCAATTGCATTTTTATTGTGATGTACTATTGTGACCATAAGATAAATAAATAAATAAATAATAAAGGAATATGTTAGTATAGTTTCTATTCGTCATTGTGTCTTGTCATAGCCATTTGTATTAAGGATCTATCTATATACAAAACGCTACTCCCTTTTTGACCCCACTTAGGGTAATAGAGAGGCAACAAGAACCTTCAAATGCGCTCAACCTTGCGCGAAATCTATACACCGCTTTCAATATTATTTTAAATATTAAAAGAAGCTCCTTGTACGAATATAAATCACAATAACTATAAAAAATAAAACTCAAAATATAAATCCAGACCATAATACCATAGTAGTCAAATCTGAGAATCAGAATCATTTTGGTTTGAACTTTTTGATTGTATTTATATTGTATATGTAATAAGAAAGTATGTTTAGTAAGGGCGGGAAGTGTGAAAAAGATATTGAACGTAAGAATGTGGCTGGTAGTGCACTAAGAACTATTATAAGCTTAAAACTAGTGCATTATGAGAACTTGTACAATCAATGATGTACGGCTGTGAAACGTGGACATGGATAAAAAAAAGAAGAATGTTTAAATAATTTATTTATTTTTATTTATTAATCACATTAACGGCTAAAGCCTTTTACATAAATATTAATAACAATATCATATAAGATAATTTCATCATCAAGAGCAATAAACCAACAAAATTACACAAAAGATAGAAAACCATACAGATAAAATCAACCACAAAAAAAATAAACAAAACAAAATCAGAATTATCAATTCAATCTCAAACAAAATAATACAAATCTCAAAAACTTTCGTCCAAACAATAAATAAACGAATGGATTTAATAATAATAATAGGCAAATAAAACATAAGAAATTAAAAACAATACCACAACGAACAACAATTAAAAAAACCTACAAATAGGACAAAATCAGAGTAGAATCAACTCGTCCATAAAGGAAACATTTGGAAAAATATCATTATTTAGCAATAAAAATATACCCATACTTTGTATAGGTGCATAACAGTACATAATAATAAAAAAAAACAAAAAAAAAACTAGTAGGCAGATAAATAAAATTAAAAAAATTAAAAAAAAATTAAAAAATTAATAAAAAAACCGTATGGAAGCGTCCACAGAATCATACTTCATTCATTACAACATAATTATTCAGCATTATACCCAGAAACTTATTTATATGGAAGCAAATTACAGTAGATAGAGACATTATTCCATTAATTAAAATCATTAAAAATCATACCAACGCAGTCAGTTAAACGAAACAATAAAAAAAAAATTCGGTAATAAAAATAAATAAATAATATCAAACCAGAACAAGTACTATTAATCATTTCTCAAATATTAGACATTCAAATGAAAATTATTATAATAACAATTTAATAACATTGTATGAAAATAATAATAAAAACATACATTGTACATAAGTAGGTACCCAATTGGATGGCATTTATTACACTGGCATGATAAGAAATAATATTGGTGGCAACACACAATGCACAATTACTGAACTGGCTGAATGGAAAAATAATGACAGCAGTGACATTTGAAAACAACAAAACGTCCGCCATTGCTTGACCGCCGTACATTCAATAATGTTCCTTAACGATTTTTTCCCATGTGAGAGCCAAAACCAATCCGACAAAAGTGTATATTAGCGATTATAGTTAATCAATATGGGGATCCAAGTAGAGAATATCTGATCAAAGCATTTCAGTGCGACGGGCAAGTGTCAGTTTGAGTCCCTTATCGCTTTCATCGCCAGATCCCTAAACGTATGTATCGAGCAGTTAAAAATGTCAACCTCCTTCAAATAATGATTTGCAGCCTTAAGAATTCTCGGCACAAGTGAGTGGAGCGTGTAATTTGTGGGAAAGTTATCACACTTAAATGTTTCCATGTTTCGAGTCACTCTCGCAGGTACCTTTATTGCCAAAATCTGAACTAATTCAGGGCTGTCAAAACATGAATACAAAATCTTATACAAAAAAACTAAATCGAAAAAATCTCTCCTGTGTTTAAGGGTGTCTAAATTCAAAGTATTTATTATGTGCTCATAGTTTATTTCCTCTCTCGGAATGTTCATTTTGAAATTGATAAATCTCAAAAACTTCCGTTGGATGCGTTCCAAAGAGTTTACATGCACGGCATAAGAGGGAGACCAAATAGGTGAATTATATTCTAAGATTGAGCGCACCAAGGTGGCATATAAGAGGGTTATGGTATTTAGGTTATTAAAACAAGAGACAGTGCGCAATACAAATCCAAGAGTTCTCATCGCTTTGCTCTCAATCTCGGTTATGTGAGGTACAAATGACAACCTATCGTCAAATACAATCCCCAAATCGCGAACATGGTCCAGTATTGCTAGCTCTTTACCGTCTATGGAATAATTAAATCTGACTTTGTGTTTCTGCCTGCCAAACTGGACAACCTGACACTTATCAACATTCAGAAACAAGCAATTGTTCAAACACCAGTCATGCAGTTTTATCAAATTATCTTGAATGCATTGGCAATCGCTTATACTTTTAATTGTTTTATAAATTTTAAGATCATCCGCGAACAATAAAAAGTTTACATCTTGGAATATATTTACAATATCATTTATAAAAATTAAAAAAAATATAGGACCAAAATGACTACCCTGAGGCAGTCCACTAGTGGCACTGATAGTTGCAGACCTGTAACCATCTATCTTGACACACACGGTTCTGTCACTTAAATAACTTTTCAGCCAAACAAATAAAGATCCCCCTATTCCCAGTAATTCGAGCTTTTGCAATAACACATGATGAGACACCTTGTCGAACGCCTTACTAAAGTCAGTATACACGCTATCGACTTGGTACCCCTTCGCAAGACTGTCCGCTATATATGCCTCATATATTGCCAAATTGGTCAACGTTGACTTTTTAGGTACAAAACCATGTTGTTGGGGAACAATGACCCTTAAAATATCTGGAAAAATCCTATCCAATACCAATGATTCGAACAACTTGGCCATGGCTGCCTGCAGGCAGATGGGCCTGTAGTTGCTTATATCACTTTTGTCCCCCTTTTTAAAAATAGGAGTAATATTACCCGATTTCCACACCTCAGGGAAGCAACCAGATTCGAGAGATCTGTTGAAGACAATCGTCAAAGGAACCACCAGTGCATCCGCGCAGTTCTTGAGAAAGATTGGTGGTATGTCATCTGGACCAGCCGCCTTACCAGGGTCAAGTTTTCGCAGTCCCTTGTATACGTCCTCCGAACTCAGAGAACAGCTATGCAAGTCAACAGTTTCACTCGGATGGAAATTAGATACTTTCTTGGTCTTGTCCGGAGCATCATAAACACCTCCAAAAAACTCGGCAAACAGACTGACTGTACTCTCCGTTCCATTCGCCCTTCTACGGTCAAGGAACATTTCGCATGGAAGATCGTGTTTGGGTTGGGATAATGAATTTCTGAATCTCCATAAACCCTTCATATCAGTTGTAGTTTCCTCAGCCTTGGCGATGTGACTCTGATAACATAATGATTTGACTCTGTTGCATTTGGCTCTCAAAGTTTTAAACTGGTCGTAGCACTGACTCTGCCTGGTTTCTTTATATTTTTTATGAAGCGCCTTTTTCTCCAATACTAGGGCAATTAGTTCCCTTGAAAACCATTTTGGGTAAGAGGAGTTGTTTGACCTTTCACAGGGGACGAATTTATCTATGGTGTCGTTCAAAATCTGATAAAGAACACCCACATTGGAGTTAACATCCGTGCTCCGCAGAAAAGACCAGTCACACCCAAAAAGATGCTGTGTAGCTGCATTAAAATCACATTTATGATACTTATATATATAACGTGAATGCTTCGGACGATCGCTCCTCTCTGCAGAGAGGGCGATGCTGAGAGGCGGGTGGTAATCATCAGTCGGCAACAGGTGATCTATATCAGCCTCCACTTCAGTATTGGAACGATTAGATAATACTAGATCCAGGATTCTACCATGTGAGTTGGGTGTCAGGTTCAACTGATTCAAGTTCAAAAAATACATTGTTTCCAACAATACCGACCCAGTTTCACTGTTATCTCGATTAATCGCAAATTCTTGGTTGGGCTTCCATAAGATGCTTGGCAGATTGAAATCTCCTGCTATCAGAAATGCATGCTGTGCAAATTTCGACTGCAGCTGTTCCAGGTCCTCGCAGAATTTTTCATATGCAACCACTGGTGAGTCTGGTGGAAAGTATACACCCCCAACAATAAGTGTTTCCCCCCGAAGATTCACCTTAACGAAGATCTGCTCGACAGAGTCATGTTTCACCTTTAGTAATACGGACGATACAACATTTTCAACCGCTATTAAAACACCGCCACCTCTTGACTTAACACTTGTTTTTTTGCTTCTATCCTTTCTGTAAACCTTATGAGAACAAAAACCCAACTCTGTGTCGGAAATTTGTTTGTCCAACCAAGTCTCCGTAAGAACATATATTGAGTTTGACATCGATGAAACAGACTGTCGCAATGTTGGCAATTTGGTTCTTAGACCGCGCACATTTTGGTAGTATACATTTAGTTGCTTTGGTAGTTTTTTTTATTATCTGTGACAATTTTTGGTGAGCCATTTATATATCTAATAACAATGTTATTCTCACCATTCTTCCTTCTCTCTTCAAGCTCGCTCCAAAGTTTCTGCAAATGTTTCCTCTGCATAACTGTATGGTCTGGTTTAACGTTTACATCCCTGGGAAGCCTTCGTTTATTCACTATGACCTCTCTCGGGTCTTCACTATTATCAAAAATTACTTTAATAGGCCGTACCTTTCCCTCTTGCCTCTGCCCCAGTCTGTGCACTCTTACTAAATTATTACTGATGGTAATTTCTGCATTGTTTATGATATCAGTGACTTGTTTCTTGTCGAGAGAAGGTAGCTCTGCCCTCGGTACTGATTGATCTATTTCGGGTACATTAAACATTATTATATTTTTTGACCGTTCGTTGCGTTCAGCAAGCTCAGCTAAGGTGTCACACATGTTATCAGTCTTACTGGTGCTAATTTGGTTAGTGTCCAAAGATTCCACGCGTTTCGTCAACAAGGCAATTTCTTTCTCTTGGCTGGCTATTTTGGCCGTAGCAAGACTCATAGTAGACATAAATTCAATGATTATAGGTGTGAAAACAGCTATTTTTTCTTTAGTAAATTTATGTGCAGGGTCATTTACTACACTAGACAAGGAATCGGCGGCCTTTTTGACAAGAGAAATAATCTCCATGGAGTCGATCATTCTTTTTGAGATAATAACTTCAATACGACAAGAATAATGAGAGGTGACAACCCTGTTTCACCAGCGATGACAATTAAATGTAGCACACTGCTGAGCAGTTCCTCAGTAGGTTTGATTGGCCGGTTTGACGTTCACGACTGTCCAGCGAAAATGGTCCTTACTGCATATGAGGTTGAGATTGTAGTTTTAAAGAAAAACAAATATTTATGCACTCACCGCTTGAATTTTAATGCGAACAGTTTAACTATCAGAAGTTTGTATTATGTACACTTTGTGAACTTTTTCTTACAAAACTATGTATTTTTGAACTGATTTTTGTATCTTGCTGGTACCACTCTAAAAATATGTACGTCGTCTATGTATGTAGGTAGGTGTATATCAATACCTAAATGCAGTAGAGATGAGAACTCTAGAAAGAATATGTGGAAGACTTTACGGTACATGGAAAGGAATGGGAATATTTATTTGGAGGCAATGTAGTATGGAAGTTGTAACAAATATAAAAGTTGAGATGGTTTGGGCCCGATGAAAGAATGGATGCAAACAGAATGATGTGTATGAAAACTCGTGGTCGAATGACAATGACGTGGTTCGAACACGTCACTTCCGTCTACAAGAAAGGCCAGATCAGAAGCAAGAGAAATATGAGATGCTGTATAAAAAAGAAGTATTCTTTATGCTTGGAAAAGGGTTGAATTCTGTTCTCTCTGCCTCTCCTTTATGGACATAGCGTGATGGGTAAAAACACCTTTTTTTAATCTTCATATTATTTTTAAAATTTCACAACATGTTTAATAGTATTGCCTGCCATTATCAGACATGTAAACAAGTCCATTAATCCTATTTACCGTACGTAATACGTAAACAAATATTGTAGATTTCACAGTCACATTCTATGGAAAGAAAAACGATATGAAATAAAAGTGATTGCAATTCGTGGAAAGATTTTGTTTTATGAAATTTTCTATGCAAACATCAAAACCACTTATAAATAGCTAAGATTTCAAAGAGGATAATATCATACCAGATACAACAAACTTGACAATCAGTTCTAAGATTCATCGTCAGTACATAAACAAAAACTCGTCAAAATGCAGTTCCCAACTAAATATTTGATTGTATTTTTCATGGTTTTATTCGTCGCGTTACAAGGAATCGGCGGAAACCCAGCTCCGGAACCCAGATGGAAAAGATTGGTAAGACATTATATCTAATATAAAATATTTTGGCTTAAAACTCGAGACGAAAATTTTGACTTGCTGCCTCCCTCCTTAAAGTAGCCCTGTAGTATGCTCAAAGAGAAGTAGACAGAAATTTTCTTTCCTTCTTCCCAAAGATTGGAAGACGATTGGAAGCTCAGGCGATTTATTAGAGTGCATTTTACACCATCCAAACACAGAGCCGGAAATAGAAGTAGAGTATACTTTATTTTTATCGTTTGTATTGGACACCATGGCAACAACAAGAATCAAGAACTAACAAATGGACGAAGACATTTGCGTGCGCCAGAATTCTGGTATTTTCCCGTTACTGTTTCCTAGGTCACCAATCACCATATCAACTATCAAGAAAATATACTCTATTTCCACAGCTCTTGCGGTATTTTCGTTTCGTTTAAACGCGCCCTTATAAAAAGCAGCTCAATACAACTTTATATTTATTTATTAAATCATTCACGGCGTTAACGCCTTTTACATGTCATTAATTTATTAAGAAAGTAAACAAACAAAAATACCAACAATATCACACAAATCGAACACAATCATACAATATAGTTAAAACAATAATAAAAAATTAAAATTCATGATAAAAAAGCACGTATCAATTTTAATTTTATTTAATTTAAAACAAAAGCAAAAGGAAAACATTATCTACGTGCATAAAAATATTAAGGATAAAACAAAAAATAAAAATTAGAAAATATACAAAATTCAACAATCTCCATCAGACCAAAATAATAACGAACGTCAACAGACCCTGGATTAAAAACAACAAAGAAGGCAATGACACTGTACAAACAAACAAAAATCACATTAAAATTAAATTTATCTATTCATATTATGAAGAGGTATTTTAACCAATGAATTATTATGAATATTTTCAGGAAAGATTGGGACAGCGCCTCAGGGATGGTGTCGCAAAGGCAGGACCTGCTGTGCAAGTTCTGGGTAGCGCCAAGGCATTAGGATAAACATTAGACAAAATATACGAAGAAAGAAGACAATACACATGGAAAATTTTAAAAATGTATAACAAATTTCTTATTTAAATTTAAAAAAATCATTTTCTAAAATATGTTATTTTTATTTCTTATTAAACTAACCAAACTCGTTAAAATAATTGGAGCTATTATGTAGATGTATACATATGCATGTTATATGTAAAATTTGAGTTATTATACAATGGATATGCATGTTATATGTATAATTTGAGTTATTATACAATGGATATGCATGTTATATGTATAATTTGAGTTATTATACAATGGATATGCATGTTATATGTATAATAAGAATGACCAAGCAATATGACACTAGTGCCAAAAAGGAAGACAGATCTCTCGAATCATCTTTAATTTACGATAACGACGGACGGAGAATATGCTATTTGACTGAAGCGTCAAAAATCAAATTTTACAGACGAGACTTTTGGCTCTCTTGTTTAAAAAAAAAAAAAAAACTTTAAATTGTTAAATGGAATGAAAAATGTTTGAAGACTCACTAATTATAATTAATACTTCACCATCCCTGTGAATAATAACATGGTCGAGAGCTCTTCTCTGTACCCTCTCCAGCAGTTTGATATCCTTTCTGAAATATGGGCTCCATATTTGGAAAACATTTTCCAGCAGAGGTCGTATTCGACTTGTATACACTTGGAAAAATTATCCAGGTGTGATATGGGCGTTCTCGTCAGGAAACTCCTCGAACAATTTTGAGGATATTGACTACGAATCCTATTAACAATTAACCAAGCGATGCTCTTGATGAATCAGCTCTCTGATGATATTGACATTTTCAATACGGCATATGAACTTTTCGATTCGTATTCCACGGTTATTCCAAGATCCTTTAGGATTGCGCCTGTTTTTACAGCAGTTTTGTCCATGGTGTGCTGATAGTTTTAGTTATTTTTATCAACATGAAGAACTACACATTTTTCCTTGTTCAAAAATAGAAGCCATTGCTGTGATCAGGATGATATGGATAGAGTTCATGTTTATTTTGTAGATTGTCGTTGTTGGTTAAAGGATTTCTAAACAGCTTAGTGTCAACGGTATAAAAACTTGACATAGTCTATTGCTTCTTCGAGTTCAAGTATATACAAACAGATCAATTTCTACAGTAATGATAATAATTTTTCGTGTGTGCGAACAAAAATAAAAAAGCGCCATCTACCGATATTCCTGCGCATGAAATAATATGAAGTTTTGGATGCGTGTAAAAACCAACAACCAAGATTTAACTAAGATAAATACAGTCCAATGAATTTGTTCAAAATGTATAAGCATATAACTGCACAATTTTTTTCAATAGACCTAGAGTTTTGCTCTAAATTTCCATAATGGTCCCTGCGGACCACCAAAAATAAATTGATTTGAGGGTTGCTGAACAATTTCAGATGGTCCGTGTAAGGTTTTATATGATTTTTATTACCCTCGAGTTCGCGTGATTAATTGACTAGGGTCGATGAAAAAGGAGTCCATAAGTCGGAATCAGATCCCCCATATAAAGATTGTCATTTAGTCCATCCCGAATATTACGTTCGGTACAGCACTTACAGTTCATGATGGCATATATGTTTTATCAATTGACCATTGATATTTATTTGAATAACAAAGATCACGTCAGTAGAAACGGTCCTATTCATTTTTCTCAAATGAATTATTATCATAATCTATGATAAGTTAATTTATTTATACAAAGACCATACAATCAAGTTTGGAAGACAAAACCATGAAAAGGATATATAGATAGTGAGGACTGGTTTGGGCAGCGTTCGGTATACAATCGTATATTTTGTTCTTAAGTCTCCAAAATAAACCAAACAATTTCTCTTTTTCAGGTGTTCTCCATGATATGCTCACTTTGCTTGAAAACTTAAAGCTGACTAGAAGAATATTTAGTAAATAAGCTGTGACACAACGAGCCATGGAGAGTCACAGATGTGTTTCAAAAATGCGCCAAACAATGGAGAAGTTGGGCTGGTCATGCGGCTAACATCTAAAAAAAACTCAAGTGAATTCGGAGAAATGGGCGGAAATTTGTGGGCAGGTCACGTGTAAGGTAGTTTTATACCGTGAGAAGAGTTTCTAGAGCGTCTTATACCAAGAGCAGCTGGGTGCGGATAGCGCATGATATGGCTCAGTGGAAATCTCTGAGGGAGGTCTATGTCCAAAAACGGGCACGGGAAGAATGTTGAAAGAAAGAAAGAAAGAAGAAAAACGTAAACATTAAAAAATATACACATCACTGAATGTTTTTCAAGTTTCACAACATGTTTAGTTATATTGCCTGCCATTATCAGACATGTAAACAAGTCCATTAATCCTATTTACCAAATGCAACGCATAGTCAAATATTGGATGAAATGACATCACTTATGGGATCATTGCAAATAAGAAACACGACGCGGGATGCTAATGAGGAAATACTATTTTATGAAATTCTCGAAGTAAACACAGAGACCACCTACATATAAATACGTGAGGCTTTAAAGAAAATAACATCAAATAGAACTAATCAGCAAGACCATCGCTAACAGTTAAAATAATCCAATTCCATATACCATGTTGGTCCCAAATAAATTTATTTTTGTGTTTTTAATGGTTTTATTCGTCGCTTTAAAAGGAATCAATGCCAATCCAGCACCAGAACCAAGTTGGAGGAAATTGGTAAGAAATTTGAGATCATAATACAGTAAAACCTTGATATAATAGACTAATGACTAGAGGATTTAAAGGAAGGGGTATCCTTTAAATTCGAAAGTATAAAATATAATATAATATTTTGGATTAAAATAATCTTTGAAAATTGTTTTTAGGAAAATCTAGGAAAGCGCTTAAGAAACGGAGTAGCGAAGGCCGGATCTGCTGGGGGGTGCAGGCAGCCTGACTACTGACCAGTAGCCCTAGTATACGTTTTCCATGATCGAATATGGAAAAATTATCTAAAACAAATCTATACAAAATAATCGATTCGATCGTTTGATGAATGAACACTATTTGCACGCTAATAAGCGCCCATAAGCGTGCAATTACATAGCTTTCGAAAAAAATTGTACAAGCCTTACTATTCACTCGATTCAACGCGTCTTCCTTTCATTGCAGTTTTATATTATGTTAAAATTAACTGCATCAATAAAATTCGTTTCGTTTCGAATAGTGACATCTGTTGAATGTGTCATGAAACGATAACAGTGGTTATTATGTGATATTTATTTTGCTAAATGAGAATATGAAATAAGATAAGGTATATAGATGGCGTTGTTTTATAATGTTGTTTTCGACAAGATAAAATAACAAAATAAACATATAATATCATGTAAAAAAATGATTTTCATAATGAATAAAACAAATAGTCGTATCGCTCTCACAATATTTCAGCGTTTAATCTTGAATACTGATAAGCTAACGTGTCAGAATAAGTTCGGTCAATATTTTATTCGTTAGAATATTTTTCATAAGACTCACATCTCTTGGAAACAACATCCAAACGTAAACACCCCACTTATACGAGTATTATTTTTCAACGCCTTCTACGGCCCTGTCCTTGCTGGTCGCGTGATCGCACGATCGTGTGATTGCGATGATCGCATGAACGCATAAACTAATCTGTGATCGCACGATGAAAATTGTGTGTCCTAACTGCCATCGTATGATTGCGTGTCCGCTTTCCTTCACAATTTAAACATATAAATATGAATTAAGTAAGAACTTTTGGCAAGCAGGTGTCGTATTAATTATCGACACAACAAAGCAATACAAGCGACGCGCAATCCTTTCAAACAAGGCACCGATCGGACGATCGAATTTATGTCTGTCCGTCTGCCCAGTTAGGGCACGTTCAAACAATGTTATATGTTTGAACAGGGCGTCCACGTTCATGCGATCATCGCAATCGCACGATCGTGCGATCCTGCGACCATCTAGGACAAGGCCTAATGATAAATAAATATACCCAATGTTTCCACAATGCCTAAATACAACATTGAGTCAAAAAATAAAAAGCAATAACAAGCATCGATAACTTCTCTAGAGTCTAGCTTTACCTTACCTATCCACCTTCGCTCGGAATGTGGAAAAGTTTGCTTTGCTGAGCCTTTGTCAAATGCCAGGACTCGCAGCCGTACATAAATAACAGACTTGGCATACCTAATACACGCATTCAAAAGGTGATATTTGGTTTTAGTGGAGAAATTGTTGGACCTCCGAATTTTTTTCATACCACTGAATGAAGAGCTGGCTTGGGCTATTCTTATGAAGAACTCTTTATCGATACTGTCTACTATCCGGTGTTACATGCGCTAGTCTAGTAAAGTACAATATAATCGACTATGGAATAAGGTTCAACAACTGATTTTGATGGAAGAAATGGACGGAAATTGTGGACCAGGTGATGACATTGATTAGACCTACTGGTCGCGTAATATCCGCGATTGGACAGGAATAAGACGAATGCAAGAGCTATTTAGGACAGCAAAAGATAGAAATGCCTTTAGAGAAATGATGGCCAAAGTCGAGGAGACCTGAAGAGTTTGCTTACTCGACACGGTTTTGTTAAAATTTGATCAATTTCACTTAAACCATATTATGATAAACGAAAGTGTAGTCCTATGGTTGTCATTTTAGTTCTCAATATATTTTTATGATACGCATTATAGGCAATGCCCCACCTCTATAGTATGAAAAACGTTTCTTTACAATATTTATAAATAAGTACTTGAAATGTTGAAGTTGTTGGTAGCCGAGTGGTGGATCTCTTACCCCAATTTCAATAGCTCTCATGGGTTCATTTATTTGTTATTTCCATAACAAAAGCTTTGTTTATTGTGTAAATCTACTTTCTAGTTTTTTTTTATTTCAAATCTATTGAGGAAGGCTGTGCAGCCTCCCTAAGTGGGGTCAAAATGGAAGAATTGTTGAGTTTCAAATAAATTCAAATATTATAGAAAATAAATAGAAAATAAAAACATTACAAATACATATACACAATAATAAAACATTTTACATTTTTTTTAATAAAAAAATCTTGAAACCCGATATGAGTTTTGCGATGACAATAACAGCAAAAGAAGTCGAAGTAAATTTCATCACAGTTTTAATAAATAAATGAAGTTCATTCGTATAATATTTCAAAGAAATTGCAGGTAAGAGCACAACAGATAACATTCCTCTATGGAATACGCGGGAATAGAGTGGAATAAAAAACCAATACGATAGTAAAGTAAAAAATAAAATAAAGAGGAACTCAAGCAAAAGCGCGAGTTCATTACAATAGCTACGTACTAAATGTGAGTCAAAAATTACTTTTGTTTAGAGTTTTATCTTGAAACTGGGTGCGCGAAATCGTGAATTTCCGAGACCAACTCGTTACAAGGGGAATAAAACTAAACTCAGGAGACGTGTTCAGACTGAGAAGACCGGGATAATAATATAAGAACACCATGACCCGGTAATGTTTGTCTCTCCTATCTACAGGTTAAACTTGCAATAGGAAATTCCGGGAACATCTTTTACAAGCCACCCATATCAAGCGGATGTACCAGTTGTGACAAAGAACAAAAGAAAATTTACCCCGTGTATTTTTAATAAGTACGTGATTTATAAGCTGCTGCGAAGAACTAGAACAAACGACGTTTGCAAACCACGAAATGCAGTACAACACAAAAAAATATTGAAGAAATGGAATTCAAAATCGTTTTGTTTAGTTCAATATAATTTTGTTAACATTCACGTGAATTTTATTATTTATTTTATTTATTTAAAGCCAATGATACACTTCGGATAATACATATGAGTACATGCAATATATAAAAGTCAAAAATATAAGTAATGCATTACCCTATTTAAAAGTGTACACATATTTCACAAGTTGTAATATTTTAAGCCCATAAGGTTGTCATCTATAATATAAGATATAATTTAAAACAGAGTAGTTAAATCAAATAATCAAACAAAATTGAAAAATAAATGCGCAAAAGCATTACACATTCACAATCAATCAAATAAGTTGAATAATTAAAAATTTAAAAAGTTAAAAAGTTTAAAAAAGTTACAAAGTTTAAACACTAACAACCCTGAGAACAACAAACACACCCACCACCTCAACAAAACATGAAAATCTTCTAAATATAGCAGACAAGAAAAGGAAGAAGAATGGAAGGGGAAGGAGAGAGGGGAAGATCATTGGGATGAGTGGAACATCAACAATAAGCGGTCAATTATACACCATTCAAAATTTGCAAAACAGACACTTTAAAGCCACGAGGATTACTCGCAAACATGTCGACGTCAGAAAATCTATTGTTATAGTTGCTTAATATACGGTAGAGAGGGTTTCGCAAGCCAGCGTTGGTATGAGCTGTACTTAAGCTCAGGGGCCGGTTAGTTCTTCTTTCTGAAGGCGCACGAAAACCGATTTTGGCCAGTAGTTGAGGGACATCGACCTCTGATGTACATACCTTCCTCAGAATACACGCATCCATCAATTCACGGCGCCTCGAGAGCTCCAACAGGCTCCCACAGAATGCATCGCCGTACCTACGTCCGCACATTCGTAGAAATTTACGCTGTACTCGTTCAATTGCCAATACATATTTATCATATAGCGGGTTCCAAATTGTAGAACAGTAATCAAGCCGTGACCTGACAAGTGCAACATATAGAATTTTCATGGTTTTAGGATCTCTGAACTCTTTGGTTGTTCTTAAAATAAAACCCAATGTTCTGTTACATTGTTCTGTGATATCCTCAACGTGCGCCTCAAAATGAAGCTTGCTATCAAATATAATGCCCAGGTCCCTTATCTTATCTAGTTGGATCAAGAGTTTGCCATCAATTGTGTATTTATGCTTTATAATTTTTTTATTTTTAGTAAAGGTGATCGAATTACACTTTTTTAAATTCAACTCAAGCCTATTTGCGACACAATAATCGTGTATCCTTCCGAGGTCCTCATTCAGTTTCTCAGCATCCTCAATACAACGTATTTGCCGATATATCTTGAGATCATCGGCAAAAAGCAGAAATTGGGAGTGAAGTATGCAGTCACCGATATCATTAATAAATGCCGTAAACAGCAATGGCCCCAACACCGAACCCTGAGGCACTCCGGACGTAACCGGAACACTGTCAGAACTGAATCCGTTCATCGTTACGGACATCAATCTGTCAGTCAGATACGACTTCAACCATCTCAAAAGATCGCCGTGAATACCATATTTGGAGAGCTTACTGAGTAGAATGGAATGGTCTACCTTATCAAAGGCTTTTTTAAAGTCAGTGTAAATAGAATCAACTTGTATTCGCTTATCCATTGAGGAAAACAAATACTCCGTGTACACCAAGAGATTAGTTACCGTAGACCTTCCCCCCACAAACCCATGTTGCTCCTCCAGCAACCGCGGTCCTAGAAAATGCGTTAAATGATCCTTCACGATAGACTCGAACACCTTTGACACAGGAGAAAGAATGGATATGGGTCTGTAGTTACTCATATCGGACTTATCGCCCGTCTTGTGTATGGGGGTAATATTGGCAGTTTTCCAGATTTTTGGAAAACATCCCTCGCTAACGCTCCTATTGAAAATAATTTGTAAAGGTTTAGCTATATGTGGCGCACATCTCCTTAGCACCAGTGGGGACAATCCGTCCGGACCAATGCCCTTATTAATATCAAGGTTTATCAATTTGTTATAAACTTCAGAACACAGAATTGTCAGACCGGGTAGGCAGGCTGAGGGTTGAGTGTGTGTATCAGCAACGATATCGATTTCGTCAGAGACTATTTCATTAAAAACAGATTGAAAAAACGAACAGAAAAGACCCGCAATCACCCCTGGATCACTCGAGTGAACACCGTTGAAGTGCATACTTCTGGGGTAACCGTTAGAAGTTTTCATGTGGTTGATGTAAGAAAAAAAGGGCTTAATGTTATTCTTGATTGATATTTCCAAACTGTCCAGGTAAACTTTACGATCCTCCTTATGTGCCTGTTTAAGTTTAGCTCTGTATGTAGAGAAAATGGCGTAATCATATTGGTTATGAAACCTTTTCCACAGCCGCCAATATTTATTTCTCATCTTGGCCAACACAACCGTCGGCTTTCTGTACCAAATTGGAAAGCCCGAGGATCTAGTAATTTTTTTTGGAGTGTACGTATCAATAACCGAGTACAACGCATCATAGAAAGTGCTTACAGCATCGTTAGTATCCCTTCCACGAAGCAAATTGTTCCAGTCAATAGTGGCAAGCCTTGAATTGATTTGGTCAAAATTCGCCTTACGATAATTGTATTTAGCCGTACGATTTACACTTAGATTGGTTTCCTCCACCACAGTTGGAATATGAACCAGTAGAGAAGGATGATATCCGTCCTCAGGCACCAGCGGAAAGTCACATCTTTCAACAATGCAATCCAAATCCGACAGCACCAGATCCAAGATAGAATCATTTTTGTTCCCTATATAATTATATTGTTCAATGTTCATGAAGCGCATTGTTTCCATAAGAACACGCACATGGGGACCGCGCCGTGAGCCTCGCATATCCGTCAGACCATCATCATCCTTAACCCACCGAGCGTTTGGAATGTTATAATCCCCTATAATACACATGTGAATATTATTTCTGTTTTCTATGAATGTATCAGATATTTTGTTAAAGTGTCGTTCGTAATCACATATAGAAGACCCCGGAGGAAAGTAAACCACCCCCAATACGAGATTACATTTCCCGCGACCAGTGCCATTGTTTCTAGGCACCAATGTCAACGCAACAAAAAGGTCCTCGCCCGAGGTCTCCCACCTCGGCTCCCGTACACAATCGAAATTACGCGACACCGCCACAAGCACACCCCCCCCCCGTCACGCTTGTCCGTGGCCCTGAGATCCCTGTCCCTGCGGAATACGTTATAATTATCGTTAAACAGTTCACCGTTCTGAACGCTATCATTGAGCCATGTCTCCGTGAGAATCACAATTTCGTAACCCCCAACAATAATGTTTGAGCAGAAAATGCTGGTCTTGCTTCTAAGCCCTCTACAGTTTTGATAATATACCCTTATAGCGCCCATAGTTTATGTGACGCAAATCGTACAATAGTAGCAACACAACATGCCCGCATGAACCCACGTGTGGCTTACATATGCTTAAAGAGCTGTCCACATACCAATGAAATGAGGAAAAAGGGAAAAAAGGGGAAAAAAGGGAACAGACAAATAATATAATAGGATTAACAATGTAAGATGTAACAAAATTAAATCTTAAGAAATATTTTCCAGGTCCTTTAACGATGCAATGACCACAGCTGGTTGGTCCACGTCCCTGCGTACGTATATTCTTGCGTTTTTCACCCACGCAAATTTCCAACCTACGGACTTTGATTTTAAACGCGCTTCTCTGAATAGCAGTTTGTTTTTCAAAGTAAGATGCTCCGAGATATAGATTTTGCGGTCCCCGTCTCGTATTCCAATGTCCTCTGTTAGCAGACTTCGCTTGGCCTTTGCTCCAGCTAAAAAAGCGTCACGCATTTTTTGTTGAGAAAATTTAATGATTATATTTTTTGGACGGTTTTTAGAGGCGGTGCCATGCGAAACTCGATGAGCTGCCACGATATCATTTTGAGTAATAGAAATTCCTATTTTGTTTGCTATGTTAGTCACCACGTTCATGAGATTCTCACCCTTGTGTTCAGTAACATTTTGCACCTCAATATTGCAACGTCTTGCTCGCTGTTCAATATCATTGGCATTAATCTCCATCTCACGAGTATGCTTTTCTAATGTATCTAAGCGAGATAAAACGTTTTTATGTTCATTTTTTAGCAGTTCATAATCGACAATAATATCATTGAATTTTTTTGTAGTAATTTCGAGTTCTTCTGTCCTTTTAACGCAGAAGCTAATAGACTCAAAAAGTCCATTGTATTTTTCATCTAGTTTATTAAGCAATGTATCAAATTTAATTGTAATATTTGTGATAAATAATTCGATTTTTGAATTAATGTAATCGGTTAACTCTGCATTCAATTTATTTTCGCTAAGTGAGGTTGACGAAAACGGTCCCATAGTATTTTCGAGAATATTTTTGTCTATGATATTATTCGATGTCAACTTCGTATTATGTGTTGTTATAATCTTTGTCGATGGCGCGGTAGGCAGCGGAGAAGAGTGTGTACTCTCAATGTTTATATTTTTATTAGTGGTTGGAAGAGGCAAATCGTCGTGTTTTAACGATTTCTTCGTATTATGTTTTTGTCCCCTTTGACAGGGTGAGCAGCACCATGATGCTAAGCGCTGCCTTGTCATTTTTTCATGTGATATGTTCACACAAACACAGTGAAAGTGTCCTTGACAGGTGTTACATGACAGCGAATCATTTTGATGTGTTATCTTGTTACAATGTGCACAAAAACTGCTATTCATTTTTGAAACTTAATTAAAAAGTTGAGGAGTTGGTTAAATACTTTTTGACTTAATGATATAAAATTATTGTCCAGGTTATGCTTGCTGATTATATGTATGTAGTGTGTGTTTGCGTACTAGTGTACTCCCATATTAGTGCATCAACAACTGACTTTGACAGATCGTCGGCGGGTATATGATAAGATGTAAAAACAAATATCGACTCTCTCACCGATCATCCAGTTGGAATTTATATCACCAGTGCTAGTGCATGTGCAGATAACTAGATATCCTTATCTGAGTCTGTGTTCGGTTACAACAGTTAAATTACTTATAAATCGAAAATGAAATCGGAAAAAATACACAATACACCACTTCACAGATGGGCAGGGTTGCCAGACAATGTGGCTTTATGTTAGATACAAAGAAGATCAACAAATAAAATAAGTGCTGTATTTGTACATACCTACATACATATCAGTACCCCTAGTATACATCAGTTTTTCGATATTCGATCATCCAAAGAGTTTTGGAAAAAAAATTATACAAAATGATCGAACGGTTCGATTCATACTAGAATATTACATGCACGCTAATAGGCGCTTGTTTCAATTATTAGCTTTCGATAAAACTTGTTCTAGCCCCACAGGTGATCACCAATGGATGATCGAGCATTGGAATATACCATTATAAGCCCGGAGGAGACCAATCCGCAGCAAACCCGATCCGCACAAAACCGACCCCTAGCCCGATTGAAGCAATCGGACCAAAAAGCCGGCCACACACAAATCAAGACCGCCGCACAGTGGTCCCACAGAGAAATTTAGGGCGCCAAAATTTGAAAAAACGAAATGTACCAGAGAGACAAACTAGCTATGATCTGATGTACTGCGACCTTGAAGGCTTCTAGTACCACATATGACAATTCGCTCGAGGTACGTCTCGTTGCTATGGAGACGCTATAAGATGGTGGTTATCTACAGCAACTGGTATTGTCAATTTGTGTGTGTTTTTCAAGCGCGTTTTACAGTGACTTGTTCCGGTATTTTAAAATTAATAAACATGGTGTTTTATTTAATTTTTCTCGCTGAATACGAATCTGTGCTCGTTCATTACTGTAATTTTATCGGTAGTCTGCAAATTTGCATTTGAAGAAAGTACTTTTTAGTCACTTTTAACTGGCTATATGTAGTGTTACAAAATTTTCCCATCTTTCCCATAAAAACTTTTCAAATAATTTTTTTTCCTTAAAGCCAGTACTATCACCTACATCACGTACATTTCCCCCGTTTTCCCCCTAAATCCTTAAAATGTGATTTACATATACCACTAAGTTAGTGATTACTATTTTTAGTTCTTCAAGCAATCATGTTTTTTATTATTGAAATTTAATTTGAATGCTCAGGAGACGTTGGTTGTACCTACCTCACTATGCACAATAGCCATGCGGGAGATACCTGTTATTGGAGCACTGGAGATTATATGTTTTTGTTTCATGATTTCTTTTTTTTGTGTTGTTCAGTGCTCTGTTGTGTGTCTCTTATATAAATAAATAAATTCAGTTGCTAAAATAATAAAATGATCCTTTTTGTATTTTGATTTTACCTCTCAGGAAAACTGTCCATTATAAATAGGGGTGCTATTCTTTCAAATTTGTCACCTGATAACAGAATACAACAGTTTACTCTCCATCTCTTTTACTTGCATGTGTCTTATACTATTTGTCTCTTCCACTTAGGAATAACATGAACAATAGAATAGTCTAACTGTATCTTTCACCCCAAAAACAATAATACGTATGCATTTATTAGATAAATCAATACTACTCAAATATCTTATTTCTACACGGACGAAATTAAATAACCCTTTTTAGTAGTGGACTTCATTTAACAATTTTTGTCCCGTAAAGTCTTGATGTTATGGTAGGGCAAAACCGACAACAACGAAGGTTCGTCATAATATTTCGCCATAGACTACATAACGTAATACAGAGACCTACCCGCTAGTCCAAAAATGGACTCGGCAGCGATTCAAAAAATGGATACCCCACACGAAAAATTTTGAATTTGCCCCCCTCCCCCTGTCACCCCATTTGGTTTTTTCGCAAAAATAAGTCCAAAAACGGACTCAGCGACACAAAAAACATATATTTTGATACCCCACATGAAAAATTCCAAATATAAAGATTTGCCCCCCCTCCCCCTGGCACCCCATTTGGTTTTTTCGCAAAAATAAGTCCAAAAATTGACTCAGCGCCTCGAAAAACCCCCCATACACTAAAAATCAGAATTTTGGCGCCCTAAATTTCTTTGTGGGACCACTGTGCGCCGCGGATCTCCCCCAAACCAACCCACAATGCGGGAGGCCTAGGCCCTACTCAGGAGCATAGGGAGGCATCAAGAAGCTCTCCATTGCGCTCGAAGGCGTCCGACGCTCATTGTGCCTTTTCTGACCGGTTGAGGTTTAATCTACTATTATGATAGACGAAATTAAAAAAAAAACTATTACTTCTTTCTACCACATAACTACTCTATATTTACTTCTGTGAATCTAATTCTAAATACAATGTCGGGTTAAAAACAGATATTCAAAATCATAGTTTAAGGGTCGATTTGATGCTTAAATAGACTTTACTACGGTTTGTATGTCGTTATCAATTTCACAATTATGGGTAAGATTTCAACCTTTTTGATTGGTTATTTCGTCCGTAACTCGATATTTAAGTTCAAACTCTCTTTCCCCATGCGATATATTTTTCATATTATATCACAACCAATAGTTCAACTACAGGAAATATTTTTCATACTTATATTATTCGTCTGTATGTCAATGGCTGCTATGAAAATAATAACAGGTGTCCACGGAAAGTTTAACAAAAATAGATATATTCATATCCTGGCGCCAAATACATGACAGCAGTCGCAGTCTTTAAATTTGGTTGCTCTCTTGTTCTCAATAATTTCCTACTATTTTCTCTATATTTCATTAATTATTAAATTTCTACTTGTTTTTCGATTTCAGATTTTTTCTCATGATTAGGAGTTTCGGAGACTTAAACATACCCACCTAATGGCGAACGGTGTTAACGTAAAGTGATCACACTAAGCCAGTCTTCGAAATAACAGTAGAAGACGGTCGTAAGCCCGTAGAGGTTTGTTCCATTTAAAAATCGAACATCAGTAATGAATTTTTGTAGTCATTAGTTGTTACATATTCGGTAAATATTATATCGACGAAATAATATGTGATACTTGATCAGAGGTACTTACAAATTAATGATTGTTGCTACGAGAGGAGGTGTCAAATTGTCCGCCATCCTCAACGTGATAATGTAAAAATTGGCACCCTTTTAAGGATGATAAAATTTATTAAAATGACGAACAATAATAAATGACCCTTCCTTTAACTACTGTTGTCCGACATGTTTGTTGCTAGTACAGCAAAAAAGAAGTCTGAGAACTGTTACCGACAGACGGATGTGAGATTCGAAAATAAACAACTTCCGACTTTGAAGGGTTCCAACCCTTCAACAATCAATAATCGAACAGAAGGGGGCGCTGGACGAGTAACAATATCGAAATTACCAACAAATATTTGTTCTTTGATTAAACCGTAGATAATAAAATACCGAGCATTATTCATTTACCTGAATATTTCAGTTATATCGAAATAAAAATAAAATAAAAAATTCTATAAAAAGATCATCCAAAATACAATGGAGTGCCGAATACATTATTTGTGTTAAATCATCATTTTTTTCTAACCAACATTTTGTTTTCAGGCCCAAGGATGGCTCAATGTTCAGGAATAATGACGGTTGTCCCTTTAGGGGAAGGCAGAATGGTCATTCGTTCCTTTCTTTTCACAAAAATTACGATTTTAGCTTCTTGTTGCGACTAAACATGTTTTTTCTTCCGAATTTCTTTTTCGCCTCGGAATGAGATCGGGATCGTAATGTTTATTCAATATAATTTTAGTCTGAGAACGATATGAATTTCTTTCGTCTTTGATACTGTAAAAACAGTTTTTGACGGCAGGGTGTTTTCTTCCTAAGGTAAATAAGCCGGAGCAGGGCACATGTGAGGTAAAGTGGCTTGATTAAGAATGTAAGGCATTGAGACATGTACATATTAAGCTGAGTAGGCTTTGGAGGACATGAAGGATTGGAGGCGTTTACTCTGTGGGACATGATCGTCAAAGCCAGTCTAAGCTTATCTCAACTGCACAGGATTAAACGCACTGGAGAGCTCTCTTGTTTCCTTCCCATACCCCTGATGGGTTCTTAAAGGGAATCCTGATTGATAGATTGAATAAATAAACACAGCGATTATTGGTTATAATGAGGGACGAATTTCGAAGAATCAGCCAGTTTCAACATAAAAGTTTATTTTTAACAAAACGCTGAATGGTCGCTTTCAATGGAGGAGAATTTGTGGGCTAAGAAAGCAAAAAGAAAGATTGATACGGTTTGCACATCGTGGGATAATCCAAGCTATGTAGGTCGGCACAGCTCGATAGAAAACAGACCATAGCGGAAATAATATATCACAAATTGCACGGATAAAATTCATTCCCTTTTTTGGTTTTATATTTTTCTACCGCGGAGCTCCGCGATATAAAACGCAATTTTATTAGTGTAATAGTTTTCATCACGACGTGTTCCATTACTTTACCACGCCAATAGCAAAGCCAAATCTCACAAAATGAGGCAACCAACGCTAAATGGACAAGCCCAGTTACCATACTGAACCAGGTGAGTATTAACAACTCAATAAGTAATTGACCAAAAAGCTATGAAATTGATTAAAATCACTTACATAGCTTTTTGGAATTTTAAATGGAAACATCAAGTATGGAGACCCAAGAAATTGGATCTACTTGGTAACTTTACAATGCAACACAATGGGTTTGCCACGGGTTCTAATTCGCATTGTTATTTTCGTCTGTAATCACCTTTCATCACTTTGTATGTATAAGTACTTATTTATGCTACCTTGTTTTTTTTTCAACATATTTTTCTTTTAATGGCATATTATAGCCGTCAGTAATTAAATTCTTCTTCTTCTTTTGGTGTCTTATCGGGCGTCGACGACCACGACGAGAGAAAGTCTGCCTCTTCAGCTGCCCTGAATAAATCTCCCACAGTTCTGAATCTGGTCTATTGACGAATAATTCGGAGCCAGGAAAGTTGCATCCTTCAGACTTCTCTGTGGCTCTCTATTTTCCCCTTCGTGACGAGCTGTAGTACCTTAAACTTTTCACCTTGCATTATGTGACTTTTGTATATGACTTTTGACATAATCCTACGGATCTTAATTGAGGTGAATAATTGCCTGTTTTTTGTTCACTCTGCGTATGAGTTTTGTGGTGATCATATCGTTCCAGTGTATTTTAAGCGTTTTGCGATGGATCCACATTGTAAATACTTCGAGGCGATTTATCGTATTAACTTTAAGAATCCATGCTTCTATGCCGTACAGCAAGACTGATAAATAAATAAAGATTAACTTGATGTACGTATTCTTTACTCATGGTCATACGAATCTGTCTTGGATCTGTGTACAATAATGTCCATATGTATCGATAAAATAAAAGGATTAAAAAGTAAATCGTAAAACTTAAAACAAGCATAGTACATAAAATCTTCACGCTTTCTTACACTAGTGTTATTCACATCGTGAAAATGAAAATATACAAGTATGAAAGTAAGATAATGAAAATGAACCCGCTAAGATCTTTTTATGAGTTCGAAAACTTCAGATACAACAACATCACTCGCACACAATTTTTCTCTCTTTCCAGCACATAAACTGACTCCCCCGAACAAATAATATTGTATTTTGTATAATAATATCAAGTTTGGTATATCCTTACCTAGATCATGCGAAACGACTGGTAGCAAATTTATTCATGACTCTCTCGAGACCGCGATGTGGATCTATCTATAAACGTTGCCTCCTCTAAGATCGTTTATGGCATCAAGTGCTCGCTTCTTGATACGAACATATCATATTTTTGTAATAATATAATAATAATATTATGTTGAATAAAGATAGTTAAAATACAATCTGCAAAATATCGTAGGTTTATAACTAGAAATTCGCTGTGTGACAATGATCGGGTAAAAATAGTTAGGTTCATTTAAGAAATCTAGTACCAATACTTTATTAGTGACTGCTTACTTGTGTGGCAAAATATTTAGACCGGATAAGAAAAGAAGAAGAACTTTATTATTATAGACTTTTTGAAAATGCTGTTCTCACCAGAATAAAGAGTTCTAACATCCCAAAAAGTCTTTGCTGAGTGGGCGTGTTATTGTTTTCGTTTCGAATTGTTGTGATTTTTTTACTATGCGGTATTCGTTATTTTTGTGGCAATAAATTATTAAAAAAAATACAGATGAACTGTACCATATAGATTTTTTAGAAAAGACAAATCAATCAATATCGAATTTCTTCAACAAAACATTTTTTTTCAACGGAAATACCGAGCTCTTTAAATTTAATAAATTACCATCAAAAATTAAGTTCCCGCCAGTTTTCATCTTATTTTCAAGTAAGTATATTTTAAAGTTCCTACTTTTGTACTTTTTCTATACAAAATTGATTGATTAATAATGTTTCGTTACTACGAAAATAATAAAAAAAAAATTTGTAATAAGAACAAGGCACTACTTTAAGGTGTTATTCAAAGAATGATGTTTTCTTCTTCTTGGTCACTTTCTTCATTCCTGAAGGTCATGACCTAGTTTATGAAAAAAAAAATGTAACAAACAGCATAATAAAGAAATCGGATTGTAACTAAAAATGGCATTGTATTGAAATGTTAAATTTACAACTAGTACTTTTTCGGAATATTGTTGTCATCTCTAAGAAGGGTCATTCAATATTGGGTTCATGTTGTAACGTAAAGAGTACCGTAGTCCATTGACCGTCTTTTTGACCGAGATCGTTGTATTTACAAAGAAGTCCCCTCCTCTCAGGTTTCCTTTAACGTTTCACCGCACTTGTGCATGTGAAAGATTTTTATGATGGTATCAAATTATATGTGTATTTTTAAACAGTTTCGAATATTTCTGGTAGAAATAGGTACAAGGAATGAGAGAAAATAGATAAGCAATAATTGTTTTAAAAAAATTCCGACATTGTTAAAAGGTAAAAAAAAGTATTTGTTGTTCTGAGAATCAAATCATTAACATAATCACGGAGAGATTTTCACTTTTGTGTTGAAATTTTTTATTTTATTGCAGTCAAAAAGAATTTGACATTTATTTGAGTGCAAATTACAACACAGTAAGCCAATTGGTTGAAGACCACCAGGAAGACCAAGATAGTGTCTGATGAACAACGTCACTCAGGACAGGACCAGGACGTGCTGGGTGTGGAGGATCAATGAGAGCGCGTTGCGCTGGATAGGACGGCTTGGATAAACATTGATCAGGAGGCCAAGGCATTGTAGGAGTTGTATGGCCATCAGAAGTAAGCTAGTAATCCTCACATAAGGGTGAAGAAGGGTGTGTTGGTCAACCAAATAAGATGCACCGTTTAAAATCTACATAAATGGGGATTGATGGACTCACCAGCATCTGTATTTGAGATAAACGAGTGCCCCATAAGCAGAGGGAGACTGCAAGACCTGCTGACGGACGGCAACCATAAGGAGTTGAAGATAAGATAAAATATTTATGGGTTTCTTACTCATTGCCATTGAAATGTTCTTGCAAATATACCTACTATAATAAGAGTACAAACGTAAAAACAAACGAAATATTACATTTATTGTTCTGCCCGTTATATTGATAATTTAAGTTCACACGCAAAAAGCACATTTGGAATTTAAAAAAAAAAACATGATGATACTTTTTTTTAGTAAATTTTCAAGGTTGTTAATTATTAACAAAGAGATATTTTTGTGTCGCACGCATTTCGTTTCTTTTGTATTCACATTGGCCAAACACACCTTGTGTTTTGGCTTGACAAATTAAAAGTTGTAACAATGGTCATAAAATATTTCATGCATGTACATACAACGAACAAAAGATTTCAGGACATAGGTAATTACTCTAGACTACAAATACGATGAAATTGGTAACAGTATAATGGGAGAACTTGTACGAAATGTTCAAAGAATAAGATTCTAAGATATAAAGGATGATACCGCTGAAAAAGGTAAAAGAAAGGTAGGTTAACCCATAATATTTGGACGTCTAGGACTGGACGCTGCAGAATGTGGATGATCGAATCCACAATTCTGTAGCCCGTTTCTTCTTCTTTGCCCTCGCATTTGTTCCATTATTTGGGGTCGGCTCTCCTTGTCCTATTGCGCTAAGACTATCTATCGAACGCCTTCTCTGGCTCCACTTGGCATTCCTTGAGGTCCCTCTTGATGCTCGACAACCATACGGCGGGTGGTCTACCTGGTCTCCTGGATGGAGTTTCAATGTCCATGGCTCTCTAGATCATGTTGTCGTGTGGTCGTCTCATTATATGCCCATACTGTCTTAACCTGTTTACTGTTATCTTTTCGGTTATGGTAAACTTCCTCGAGCATTGTAATTTCTAACTCCATCAAGTCCGGTTACTCCTCCAGCCCATCTGAGAATCTTCATCTCTGCAGTGTCATTCACATTCTGCAGCCTGTTCATTTTGTTTAAAGGATAACTATACAAATGATGCTCCGAGTGATTTTTATCGAATACAATGTTAAGGAATGGTGTGAATGAAAAAGCACTTGTCTTATACTACACAAATTATTTATTGCGGAGACGCGTTTCGTTCTGTTAGAACATTTTCGGTCTCCTCGAAGTCTTTCTCTTCGAAAGATCTTCGAAAGATCGAAAATGTTCTAACAGAACGAAACGCGTCTCTGCAATAAATAGTTTGTGTAGTATAAGACAAGTGTTTTTAAATTCACATTATGAATTACTACACGGTAAACACCAATAATATTAATTAAGGAATGGTATCGTCTATTCTTTGGAAATGAATAAACACTTCCATCGTTCTCAACATCTTGAGTCTTGTGTTCCTTATACGGTTCGTCAAGTTTTACATTTAATCTTGAATACTGGGTTTGTTTTAGCTTGATATTGAATATAAGGATTCCATGTCATTTCCCACAAGAAATTACTTTACGTTTCATAGAACAGTATATTATTTTTCGTGTTTTTGGTTTTTTATGCTAGTCTCTAAAAGTACAAATAAAATAAATCTTGAATTTAATATCATTTTAAGCTCAATCCGATGTAATTATTTATTTTATTAAACAAAAAACATAAAAATTCCGTATATTTCTGATTCCTCGGTAAGCTTGCATAAATAAAGTTAAAATTCACTTGTTTTGATCCCGAAGAAAAGGTGACACCTTATCAAAATGTGTACCTTAAATGTTAATTTAATTAATGGCTGAAAAAAAATGTCCGTTATATCTTATAATGAATTACATTTAACAACATGATAAAAATTTTTGAAATTGAATTCGTGCTTACACCGCCAAAAGAAAATTATTAATTCCTTCATAATTTACGATTTCCGAATTGTGTAATTTTTTTTCAAAAGAAAACACTTAGTATAAAATGGTATGTTTATTGGTGTTCTTAAAAAATTGAGAAGCGGATAAAGCGAAGAAAGTATAGGAGGATATGAGCCCTAAATCTTCTTTAACAACTTAAAAAGGACCCGTAACGTAACCTGGATTTCCAATTCAACGATTTTCTCAGAAAGCGGGTCACCATCTCCGACTCGCTCACTTAATATTCCGCCAAGGTTCTCACCTATTTTCTTGAGGAGGTGGCGGGGAGATTAGCACGACCCCTATCTAAGGTCTACAGCTGATAACTTTATCCTTTCTCTGCGCAGAAAAATAAGTGACAAGTTTATCTTTCAGTATTGACAAATTTTATTTATCTCCTTACCTCTATAAATAGACACCTTATACAGGATAGTGTCAAATTATTATACCATTTTCTTGAGTTACGTAAGCTCATAAACCGGGATAAAGAATGGTGAATCAGGTTTATTTTAACAACTTTTCCAGGTGGAAGAAAACATCACAATATGTTCCAATGAATGTAGCATACATCAGAAAGGATAAAAACATGTCTTTCAATAAATAAATCTCCTTGTTAATGAAATGATCAATTAAGTCGTTATCTAGGACAGAGAGTTGAATGATAATATTGTTTAATATGGATTTAAGTGTTTAACTTTTCAGGGGTATTTCTTTTTTTATTTATTTATTTATTTATTTATTTCTCCATCCATAGGCCCTTGCAGGCACTTGGTGGCGTCATTATTACATATAACAAATATTAATTTTCAATAGTCAAGGAATTCAATATAGACAATAATAATATAACAGAAGACAAAATAAAATGTGAAATAAGTACCTATGCTTTGCAGTGCCGGTTGATGTAAAGAGTCAACCGGCACATTGTCCTTGACATGTTGTATTTTTATTATCAATTTAAAAATGTGTGAAATATAATAATAAGTAGATACCTAGTAACAAGTTGATAGTCTATGCTAAACGCTGCTGTTAGCCTCATTTAGCATATCGTCAGTGGAGTAAAATGATTTTTCGACAAGGTACGACTTCACTCCTCTCTCAAACTCGGAACCAGCAAGATTTCGGATGTCGGCCGGGAGCACATTGAACAGTCGGACGCTCTGACAGATATAGCTTTTAGATGTTTTTGTCAGTCTATGTTTGACGGGTCTGATGTCGTGTTTGCGTCTTGTCTCGTATCTGTGTGCATCGCCATTTTCGGGGGTTCTCGGCAGATTCCTTCGTGCGTACAATAAGCACTCCCTTATGTATGCACCCGCGAGAGTAAGTATGCCTAGGGATTTAAATTTATCTCGGCATGAATCCCTCGGGCGCATACCCAGGATCGCTCTGACTGCCCTTTTTTGTAAGATGAAGACTCGAGAGAAATCTGCCGCTTGCCCCCAGAATAACACGCCATATGTCATGACGCTATGGAAGTACGCAAAATATACATTTTTTGCTGTTTCCTGTCCACATATTTGTTTAGTTTTTTTAATGGCATAGATTGCTTTGCTGAGTTTATCGCACAACTGTTCAATATGCAAGCCCCATTGCAATTTTCCATCCAGGGTAACACCCAGAAACCTGCATGAAGCGTTGCTTTTAATTGCTTTTTCAGCAAGGAAGTTCCCCGTAAGGCTCCCGTCCGGCTCCTGTCCAAGAGAAAAGCGAATCGCACTCGTCTTCGTCGTGTTAAGGATAAGGTTATTGTCACCAAACCAACGCATTACGTTCTCCAACACATCCGCTTGATTGTTATACCTATATATTTTTTATACCCCAGCGATCACACTCGTTACGATTTGTGCTTTATAAAAGATGTTTCTTCGTTTTTTTAATTAATATTATTTGTAATGAATATTATTTTATTAGGATGCTGAATGACAGTTGGCCGAGCCCCTCGTACTAAGTTCCGCTCCTTCGAAGCAGAGCTGAGGAATCTGGACATGGTGTGGGAGGAGGTCATAAACGTTGCGCAAGATCGAGCGCAATGGAGAGCTCTTGTTGCCTCCCTATGCCCTTAAGTGGGACCTTAAGGGAGTTTGGATTGATTGGATTATTTGTTATATTATTCTAAAACAGGATAGGAACTTATTTCAACAAAATCGAAAGAGACAGGAAATCGTTCGAAACAAACTTGCCCCCGCCTTATTATATTCGCCATGAACACTTGCCTATCTGCTGCAGTAACAACTTCTTCCTCCCCTCGTCAACCATTTAACTCGACGTAAAATATGTTCCGAATGCCACATTTTCTATATAAATCCACGATTCCGGTACTTGGTGTTTTCAACTTTGCATAAGCTTATAGGTGCTATTGCCGATAGTAATACTAAAAATACATACCTATTTGGATAAAACCAACAGTAGGTATAAAAAATATTGTTTAGAGTACCTATAATTGACTTATATATTAATTTTTGTACGTTCGTGTTCCGTTTTTACGAGATGAGAAATAATTAAATATAGTACGGAGGTAACGAATAAAAAGTTTAACATTTTCGTGGCGTTTTGCAGCAAAATAAACGTCCCCATTAACAGGAGTTTGTTCAAAGTTTCTCAAACTTAACAGCATAGTAAGAAGCTGTTTTTATATTTTCAAAATGAGTGTTCTAACATTCCATATTTAAAAAAAGTGTAACAAAAATTCCAAGTTGGACTGTGGATATTCGATTTGAAATGAAGGGTACCCTTAGGTATTCATAGCTGTTACTTTTTTCAAATTCCAGGTGTCGAACAAATCCATTTCACAAAAAAAGCTTAGTTACTTGTATGTGTGAAAGATGTGCTTACTTGTTTTTAGATTGAGTTAAAACATATTTATTATAGTTCTCCGATCATACACCCTCTCATTCCATACATTCAACTATTCTTAGGACAGCACAATATGCTTCTATGTGACTGAAAAAATCTTATCAAAGATTGTCGTTGTTTTTTTTTTGCACACACTTTGAGAATCACAGAGGTATAATAACGTGAACAACCCTCAGCCCCAGCGCATTAGTTGGGCGGGGGTAAATTAGAGAGTGTTGTTTTGTGTCAGATTATAAAGGGTGGAAGATGTGTTATAAAAAATATAAAATAAAAGACGTATGGCCAACATAATACTAGCCTGACAACATGTACGATTGTACGGTGACAATGTTCTTTCAGGATTTTACCATTGTGTATGTAACGGCATTGGTAGGTTAGTACCTACCGAACATAATGGTCTAGGCGCCGATATCTGGACATGGGCAGAGCTATATTTATTAAATTGGAAATTCTATCCGGGGTTAGTAACAAATCTAAGATACGGTAAAACAAGTTACCTGTCTCAGCCAAAATATTTAAATGGCTTTACGAACAACTTTGTTTACTTAGACCAAGACATAATATCGTCTGACCAAGAATGTCCATTGATGGTTGACCACGTGTATGGCCCTGTTATTGTCATCATCAAGGTCCTCCCGTGTGGACCCCTATCCAATATTTGGGCAATCCTGTTATGTTCCTGTATTCCGCCACAACTTCGTATAGGATAGTATTCCATTGAATTCAGAACATTGTGTTGAATACAATGAAAATAGGTATATTGTATAAAACGAAATTCACAAACACTCGAAGCCATAATCTGACGTAAGATTATGTATGTAGAAGCCAAACACACGTGTCCATCAATAATGTTTAGCAAGTTTTACTAAAACAAATATCTCTAAAACAAACCTTTTCTGCAAGTTAATCGTGATTTTGGGCACCTAAAAGATGGGGCGACAGTAAGTAAGACCTTGGCATCGTACAACGTACTGCTAACGAAGCGCCCTTTCTGAGAAAAACTGGAATCTTACCTAGAACAAAAAGAGAGAAATATTAGCTGAAAAGGTCTTAGAGGTTTTCTTATGTCTTACTAAATTTCTCCTAAGCAACATGAAACAGCCTGCGAACTGCGAGCCTAAAAATAATTTGAATGTGAATAATTTAACTCGTCATAAGAATAGGTTTCTATCATTATAAAACTAGATGCTAATCGTAGACGCGTTTACCAACTCATCGCGAATTTTGTTAGCTTAAAAATGTCCACATTTTCGGAACCACTGTGATCCCAAATCGGATCAAATAAAAAAACAAAAAATATTCACCTGGCACGGTGTACAATGTACATACTGTTAATATCAAAGAGTTGTTTATTAATAGTATAAAAATATTAATTTTGCAATCGCGATCCCTGACTGAGGAAGCTAGTATTAAAATATTAAGTGGTTGAAATGAAAGAATCCTTAGAACAAAGAAACAAGCACCTGCATTCAAAACACTTTTCCACTTCGTTGTTGTAGGAAAATTTATCTATATTATAAAAATGGAGAGCTATATTCACGTTGTCATCGCATCACGCCTAAACGGCTGGACGGATTTCGTTTATTATTATTTTGTCGTGTCGACTTTTATCAGGAGAAGTTTCTTATGAAGGAAAAAAATAAGAAAGTTGCGTGGAAAATTCTAAAACCAAAGAAACATCAAATGGAAATTTCGATACAACAACGCCATCTGTAAAAAATTCTATAGAAACATAATTTTGATTATATGACAACCATTATTGACATTAAAAATATTTGCACGCAGATTTTTGAAGGATTTTTTTCAAGCATTTTTCTAACAATCTGTTAACATTGAAGCTATATTTTTTTTATTATTCAAAACGCGAAAAATGAATAAATCTAATATTGAAATCAAATTGTCGTTTGTCACAAACTGCCAGTTGTTTGATAGCTGGTGCGACTGACAGAATTCGGATGGAAAATATGTGGTTTAAAACACATGTACCACACGACTCGCGCGCGGCACAAGGGACTGCAGGCGCAGGCTCTAAGGGTCAGTCAGCCGCCGAGGGGTACGTGCACACGTCAATCGTCGTCCGCTGGCGTCTTCGAAGGAGCCCCCTAATAACGACGCAGACCGTACTAGCTTCGGGTCTGAGCGTCGCTTTCGTGAGGCACCGCAGTGAGGACACGCCCGGCCGCTTCCTTGGATGGCGGAGCTCTCCTAATAACTACGCGGGCCGTACTTGATTTCGGGCCGACGTGCTTTCGAGAGAGTTGCAGCTCCGACGTCTTCTTCCGCGCCCTGCGCCCTCGACGAGCAAATCCCCTAATAATCACGTGAGACCGTACTCAGTTCGGGTCTCAACGCGCGTTCGAGGGAAGTCTCGCTCCAGTGGTATCAGCCGTAGTCAGGGTCCAATTGCATGGGTCGAGTCCACGGTCCAATGTGCCAGCCAGAAAGGGTCCAAACAGTCCAGAGAGAAGTCCAAGGTAGTCAGCGAGATCCAGGTAGAGAAGTCCAGTAGAGAGCAGGCAGGGTAGTCAAGTCAAACACCAAGTGTAAACGAAGATAGAATGAAGATTTATTGGAATGTATGGGCTTATATACAAATTTGCGCCGGCGCTCCCCAGCTCGCAGGCTGCGGCGAACGGCGCGGACACATGATGCGCGCGCAAGCGCTCCCCACCATCTCACGCATCGCAGTGCTGAGTGGCAGGGGAAATAATTAATCATAATTTCGCCTCTCCGCGGATTATCATCGCGAATCTGGGGCACATCCCGGCTTGTCTGGTATCATCGGAATCGCCTCGCGATTTCCGACCAGGATGTGCTCACCAGAATCCGCTATCTTTAATAATAGCGGAGTTAGTATTTTCCCATACTAAATAATAAGAAATCCGCGAAGAGGCGAATACATTCACATATTCACATGCCCACCTCGGTGTATTTGGTATCGATGAATTCGTCTCATCATGATACACCGAGGTGTGCTTATCAAATTAACATACAAGTTAATCTTACACATATGCACTTATGCTGCACTGTCCGGCCGCTCAGAATATGATTCCGCGGCCGGCAGGCCTACATCTCATGCCGAGCCTCGCCAGACATCCCTGTGTCCGGAAAGCACCCGTTCTAACCCATCATCATGCCCCATACAATTCCCCATGCATAGGCCGCTCTGCCAGACGGCTAGTCAGCATGCGGACACTATGCTGGGCCCGCTAGATTCCCTAGCGAGACCCCAAGATTACATACGACAGGCTGCGCCTCTAGCGAGCCTGCCGTCATACCTCCACAAGGTATTGTCATGAGCCTCGCTACATGACTGGCCGCACCAGTGTCTCAGCACTGGGGTGCCTTCAATCACATACGCCTTTCATCTGCATGTGCCGTGTTGCCCGGCCTCTCATAGCCGAGCCACCGACGCAACATGCTGTGCCATGCCAGAGTGAGCATCTGGCATGCACTTACGATGTCCCCATATGCGTAGGCCGCTCTGCCAGACCTCGGGTCAGCACGCGGATCTATGCTGGGTCCGCTAGATTCATCTAGCAGGACCCCAGTTTTCCAAGCAACAGGCTGCGCCTCTAGCGAGCCTGCCGGCATACAAGTATTGGCCGCGCCAGTGTCTCCTCACTGGCGTGCCTTCTAGCGGCGTGATCACACACCCTTTCTATCGCATCTGCCGTGTTACTCGGCCTCTTGTGGCCGAGCCACCGACGCAGCATGCTGTGCCATGCCAGAGTAAGCATCTGGCATGCACTTATAATATCCCCAAAGTATACACATTCATATAATATTACACAAAGGGATTCTATACAAGTATGTTGGCCCCCGTCTCGGCTCTACAGGGACAAACCAGTCCTTTATTAGCTTGTCCGAGACGGGATGCACAACCAAATCACAAAATATTATATATTAAATAATGCTACTTATCCTAATATACAATAATCGATCATCGGGCTGGGGGCACGAGGTCGCATTCACGAGTAAACCATAATACTCGGCGGCCGCGGTAGTGAAAATGCGTCAGTCTCAGCGGACTGACATACACACTCCGCGGTCGTCATGAGCTAGAAGACCCCGTGCACCCACCCTTAATAGGTATAAATCAACGTCGCAGGCAATGTTCCTAATTCAGTAATATTTACAAATGTCCGCCACAAATTACATATTGTCCGTAACATCATGCCGTCCGGTACACTCCCCTCTAAAATTCCGGAGGGGTTTTAATTTCATCCACCGGACGACAGGTGATCCCATGGCTGCTACGCTGTGGATCTTGGGTCGGCACCTCCACGTCATCGTGATGTTCCGCGCCAGTCCTCCCTTCAGGGTGCTGTCGTCGCTCGTACCACTCGATGTCGCTGGAGCATGCTGTGTTCGTGGGCCAGGCCTTTTTGCGTGCCCGGCGCCACTGCATTGCCGTTGACTTGAGGGACTTCGCCCTCTCCTTAGTGGATGCGGCGGCCGGCACAGGTGGGTGAGACGTCCAGTCACTAGACTGGTACCCCCTGGCCGATACCCAGACCCGCATCCTATTGTAGTGACGCCTCGCGTCTGAACGACGGCCTAAACTTGGCGTCGTTTCATGGCAGGTGGCTGGCTCCTCCCCTCGTGAGATCACCGCCTCGCTGCTGTCTGATGAGCGGTGGGTGGCGATCACGCCCTCTGTTCTCACCGCCCATATGGTGATATGCCACACTAGTGACTGTGATATCTTCTTGGCCACCGATTGTTTCGCCGGTGGCCTGACCTCCCAGCTCTCACAGATAGCGGAGCAGGAGGGTTCTCCCCTCGTGTGTAGCACACGCCCACTGGCGTTTGACGGGGGGTGGTGGGTGGCGTCTACAGTTGCAGAAGTAGACGCCACTTCAAGGAGCCGCGGGTCCAGGTAGCTGCCCGGCACCTCCTCGGCTTCAGTCGTGGGTGTCTGCAGGTGGGTGGCATCATCAACCACCTCGTCGGCGTCACGCACGTTCGATGTACCGCTCTCGGCATTAACATCTGGTATTTGTAGCTTCAGCGCAGGCCTCTTCTTAGCTATCCAGCTTGGTAGGCCGCGTTTGCACAATGGCCATCTCTTCAACGATGACCTGTACTTCCGAGTTCTGACGTCGGAAGGTACTCCCCTCGTGTGGTTCACATGACGGGGGTGGTGGGTGGCGATCACGCCCAATATTTTCGCGCTGACTTCTGCCAGCCGGCGCTTTGCCCCGACCTCTGAGGGTCGAAAGGCTCTCACGCCATGAACGTAGCGTCTCCTCGCTCGTTCTGTTTCACTGGATGCCCGCGCAGGTTGTAATGCTGAAGCGGGCCGCCCAGCTTTCCATTTCGGCAACCAGCCGTTGATTCTCGGCCAACCTATTGGCCTGGTACCAGGAGTTTCTCCCCTCATTTCGTTCATACGCCTTCTGGCGTGAGAGGGGTGATGGGTGGCGATCACGCCCAAAGATTTCGTGCTGACTTCTGTCGGCTGACGCTTTGCCCCGACCTCTGAGGGTCGAGAGGCTCTCGCGCTGTGAACGAAGCGTCTCCTCGCTTGTCCTCTCTCACTGGCTGCCCGCGCAGGTTGTAAATCTGCAACGGACAACACAGCTTTCGTAGTCGGCAACCAGCCGTCGATTCTCGGCCAACCTACTGGCCTGGTCCTCCGTGCTCTGACTCTCGTCGTGTCGGGAGGTTCTCCCCTCATCTTCTTCTTACGCCTCCTGGCGTGTGAGGGGCGGTGGGTGGCGATCACGCCCAGATTTCCCACCTCAAATTGCCGTGGGCCCTTGTTCGGCACCCATTGGGCACGCTTGCGGATCTCGGGTGGCAGTTTGATGGATGCCCCTTTCCCTGCAAGTTTCCACCTGACTTTGACTCGCAGCCCGGTGAGTCCTGTCAGTCTGCACTTTGCCACGACCTCTGAGGGTCGAGTGGCTCTCGTGCATCGAGCAAGGTTTCTCCTTGCTCGGTTCAGCTCACTGTCGTCCCGCGCAGGTTGTAAGTCTGCAACGGGGCGCACAGCTTTCAGTTCCGGGAGGCAGTTTCTCTGCCCCCCTTGTGACATCTGGTCACGTTGTTGGGTCACCGGCTTCAGCCCAAAAGACCCATTGCGTCGCCCCATTGACTGAGTTTGTTCATCACTCAGCCAGATCATAGGAGTCACAACGCGTGCTATTGTGCGAACTTCAGCACTACGAGTTCGGTCTCGCCTTACTCGTTGTAATAATTGCCCAGCAGGGCCACTTTTCACATTATGGACATTATTATGGCACTTGTCCTTTATAATTGATACACTATTTTCAGCACACAAGCACTGGTTTCTCAATTGTTCATACGGCTGTCCCATTGCCGCAGACGTCGTCGTATTCAAGACGCGCCCGCTAGGCAATTCGCCACAGCCGTTCAGTACCTCACAGCAGTGAGGTTCGCTCCGTATCACGGGACATTCGGTCCCCACACACGGAAGACGCCGACAAACGGTAATGTCGGCGCCTACAACCTGTCGTACCGCCGCAAATGTCACCGGTTCACCGGCGCACTCGCTAGGCGGCCCCCCACAGGCGTTCATTGTTCGGGTACACGACAGCACCGGCTGTCCACTTCCCGATGTCACCCGTCCGTGGATGACGTCACGCGCACCATACGCATCGTGTTTGTAATGTTCAATGTCCACTTGCGAGGAGCCCGCGGGCTGTACTCGCTCAGTCACCGCGTTCGTCGCATCAGCGCTTTCGCTAGGTGACTGTTTCTCTTGGACACATGACAGCTTCGGCCGCCTACTGTCCATATCAACCCAACTGTGGGCGGTAGCTGTGGTACCAGCTACACAATGTTCATGCGAGGGGCTCGCGGGCCCACCTCGCTTTGCCACCGCAAGCGTCGCTCTGTCGGCGCGCTCGCTAGGTGGCAAACACAATTCACGAATTGACAGCACCGGCTGTCCACAATCCGCTTTCAGTTCAGGTTCCGGCAAGGAGCTCGCGGGCCTAACTTGCATAGCCGACCATCCGGTCACCGCAGACGTCATCGGATCACCGATGCGCCCGCTAGGTGGGTTCTGGATGGCCGTTACACGGGCATTTGATGCACTACCCGTGTTGTTCGCAGCACTGTACACGAATTTCAAATCGCGGTTCACTCCGGCAGTACTCGCGGGTACTGACTCGGTGAGTTCAGGTTCACTGCCAGTTGGCCACAAATGTTCACTATTGACACACAACTGTTCGAAATGTTCACTGTCAACACACGCGTGTGTTGACTCACGGGTCACTCGAGCACTCGCGGGTACGTTGTCTCGGCTTGCCGCTTTCAGAAACGCTAGCTCTGCCTGGCTGGCGGCTAGCGCTCCTCTCAGGTCATCCATGTGTCGCTGTAGGACCCGGATGACCGCTTCGTCCATCATGGTGCTCGATGTTCCAGCATCCGACCTCATGACATGTGCACCTCAGCAGCAACTGATCCGGCTCTGAAGGACCAATTTGTACCACACGACTCGCGCGCGGCACAAGGGACTGCAGGCGCAGGCTCTAAGGGTCAGTCAGCCGCCGAGGGGTACGTGCACACGTCAATCGTCGTCCGCTGGCGTCTTCGAAGGAGCCCCCTAATAACGACGCAGACCGTACTAGCTTCGGGTCTGAGCGTCGCTTTCGTGAGGCACCGCAGTGAGGACACGCCCGGCCGCTTCCTTGGATGGCGGAGCTCTCCTAATAACTACGCGGGCCGTACTTGATTTCGGGCCGACGTGCTTTCGAGAGAGTTGCAGCTCCGACGTCTTCTTCCGCGCCCTGCGCCCTCGACGAGCAAATCCCCTAATAATCACGTGAGACCGTACTCAGTTCGGGTCTCAACGCGCGTTCGAGGGAAGTCTCGCTCCAGTGGTATCAGCCGTAGTCAGGGTCCAATTGCATGGGTCGAGTCCACGGTCCAATGTGCCAGCCAGAAAGGGTCCAAACAGTCCAGAGAGAAGTCCAAGGTAGTCAGCGAGATCCAGGTAGAGAAGTCCAGTAGAGAGCAGGCAGGGTAGTCAAGTCAAACACCAAGTGTAAACGAAGATAGAATGAAGATTTATTGGAATGTATGGGCTTATATACAAATTTGCGCCGGCGCTCCCCAGCTCGCAGGCTGCGGCGAACGGCGCGGACACATGATGCGCGCGCAAGCGCTCCCCACCATCTCACGCATCGCAGTGCTGAGTGGCAGGGGAAATAATTAATCATAATTTCGCCTCTCCGCGGATTATCATCGCGAATCTGGGGCACATCCCGGCTTGTCTGGTATCATCGGAATCGCCTCGCGATTTCCGACCAGGATGTGCTCACCAGAATCCGCTATCTTTAATAATAGCGGAGTTAGTATTTTCCCATACTAAATAATAAGAAATCCGCGAAGAGGCGAATACATTCACATATTCACATGCCCACCTCGGTGTATTTGGTATCGATGAATTCGTCTCATCATGATACACCGAGGTGTGCTTATCAAATTAACATACAAGTTAATCTTACACATATGCACTTATGCTGCACTGTCCGGCCGCTCAGAATATGATTCCGCGGCCGGCAGGCCTACATCTCATGCCGAGCCTCGCCAGACATCCCTGTGTCCGGAAAGCACCCGTTCTAACCCATCATCATGCCCCATACAATTCCCCATGCATAGGCCGCTCTGCCAGACGGCTAGTCAGCATGCGGACACTATGCTGGGCCCGCTAGATTCCCTAGCGAGACCCCAAGATTACATACGACAGGCTGCGCCTCTAGCGAGCCTGCCGTCATACCTCCACAAGGTATTGTCATGAGCCTCGCTACATGACTGGCCGCACCAGTGTCTCAGCACTGGGGTGCCTTCAATCACATACGCCTTTCATCTGCATGTGCCGTGTTGCCCGGCCTCTCATAGCCGAGCCACCGACGCAACATGCTGTGCCATGCCAGAGTGAGCATCTGGCATGCACTTACGATGTCCCCATATGCGTAGGCCGCTCTGCCAGACCTCGGGTCAGCACGCGGATCTATGCTGGGTCCGCTAGATTCATCTAGCAGGACCCCAGTTTTCCAAGCAACAGGCTGCGCCTCTAGCGAGCCTGCCGGCATACAAGTATTGGCCGCGCCAGTGTCTCCTCACTGGCGTGCCTTCTAGCGGCGTGATCACACACCCTTTCTATCGCATCTGCCGTGTTACTCGGCCTCTTGTGGCCGAGCCACCGACGCAGCATGCTGTGCCATGCCAGAGTAAGCATCTGGCATGCACTTATAATATCCCCAAAGTATACACATTCATATAATATTACACAAAGGGATTCTATACAAGTATGTTGGCCCCCGTCTCGGCTCTACAGGGACAAACCAGTCCTTTATTAGCTTGTCCGAGACGGGATGCACAACCAAATCACAAAATATTATATATTAAATAATGCTACTTATCCTAATATACAATAATCGATCATCGGGCTGGGGGCACGAGGTCGCATTCACGAGTAAACCATAATACTCGGCGGCCGCGGTAGTGAAAATGCGTCAGTCTCAGCGGACTGACATACACACTCCGCGGTCGTCATGAGCTAGAAGACCCCGTGCACCCACCCTTAATAGGTATAAATCAACGTCGCAGGCAATGTTCCTAATTCAGTAATATTTACAAATGTCCGCCACAAATTACATATTGTCCGTAACATCATGCCGTCCGGTACAACACATAGAGGTATTTTTATTATTAGAGACATTGGTTAAAAGTAATTTTTATCATTCTTTTAAATTCGAATTCAATATTCATAGTTAGATTACAGGACAACGTCTGTCGGCAAAGCTTGTTTATAATAAAAATAGTGTAATATTATTTCAAAGTTTTCATAGAATCCGACCCTGGTAACAAAATAACGCCATAAATTTTAAGAGTAAAAGAAGAAAATTTACTGCGGCATTAATTATTTACGACACGCCTTTTTAAAAAAGGAAGTTAGCAACAATTCTTGGCAAGTTATTATTTTTTAAGTTCTCCGATACACAGCCACACATTAGGGGATGTATGCCCCAACCCTCCGACGTACGTTCCTAGAAAGGTAGGTACATACATAGAATATCATAGATAGAGTATTGGTATAGGGTGACCCATAATTTATGAAACAATAATACCTATCGATTTTATAAAAAAAAAGTATTTTAGGGAACCTACATCAAGGAGAGTTTGACCCTTCGCACACGTAAGGGTGGGTTTACACCAAACAAGCGAATTCTTTCATTGATCTATCAAATTCTCGCTTTGTAAAGAGACTAAGATCATAATTTCATTGCTCTACCTTTGTTCGTGAATGTTTTATACTCCATAGAATACTAGATTGTTTAGTTTAAACGGCGTATGTGCGTTGCCTTAATCCCCGTCACTGACTGTATGATTATTGAAAATATTATGAATGTGTTCGAAACTTGACAGTCTTAGGAGTACATAATTGTAAGGCAAAGAAAACTTAAATACAGAAAGCATTCTTGTATACTGTAAACAACTGTCAGTTGACGTAAAATCCAACATGGCGGGTCAAAATCTACAGAGATCAGCTCACAATCAAGCTATATGGGTTAATCTACCTCGACGACGCTTGATCGCATGATTTTCTATCGCTGAGTTATTTTTCCATTGATTGGAGTTTATAAATAAAGCATTGAATTTTCAAAATGATCGTGCAGTTAAGGTAAGTGGGTACTTCCTAGTTTTGACAATTAATGTTTTTGGATTTCAAGGAAAGCGTCCGGCGCAAATAATAATCATCAGGCGCGGCTAACTCAAATGAACTGGTGGTGAAAAAAAAAACACGTTATCATTAATTACGTACTTTTAAATACCGTATTATTCCAATGACATGTTCCTACAGTGTTTCTCTACCATGTAGGTAGGTATATTTAAAAACTTAAATAATAACAGTAGGTAATCAAATTCCGCGGCTTAAGTTTATTTTTTTTTTTTGTTTTTGAGGTAACAAACTTCCCAAATAGGTGGATACCTAAAAATTTAACAAACAGTGTAAATCACTTTTCCAATATTAAAACTACTAGGTCGGTAATCTTCAATTTCTTTCGTTTCTCTTTGTGGTCTAATTCCTTATATACGATTGAAGTTCATAGTTTGTCTATAAATATGTATTAAATAATAATAACATGAATCCATCTTTTATTGATATTTTTGAAGGAATTTAATAAAATTGTTTACTTTAACTTTGAAAATAAAAAAGATACAAATATTAAGGTGAACGTGTTTTTATCAAATACTATACATAGATAGGATACTCTATCAATCATGGTGCGATCAATTATGTATAGCTGTGGAACAAGGACATGGAAATAAAGGATGACGAAACTACAAACTGCGAAGAATATTTATTTATTATTTTATTTATTTTAAGGATGAACACTGCTAACCATACCTTTTCGGTGAGCAGTGGGAGAAAAAGATTACATAATGTTATGACATATTATGCAATACAAACAGTACCTTAAGTAGGTGTAGATAAAACAATTAAAAAAAACATACATAATTCTTATTCAACCGTACTACTACAGAACAAAAAAAATGCTAGTACGAACAAAAGAGCAAATAATAAATATCAATAAATTGAACATATTTAGTGTTTCCCAGAATAAATTCATACAACAAATAATAAATATACGCGCCAGGATATGTCCAAATACATGACAGCAGTCGCAGTCTTTAAATTTGGTTGCTCTCTTGTTCTCAAAAATTTCTAATTTTTATCTCTTTATTTCATTAATTATTTTGTAAGTATCTACTTGTTGCATACATGAGATTTTTACATGTTGAACATGTTGGGAATTATCATGATTAAGAGTTTCGGAGACTTAAACATTACCACCTAATGGCAAACGTTGTTAACGTAAAGTGATCACACTAAACCAGCTTTCGAAGTAACAGTAGAAGACGCTCGTAAGCCCGTATTGGTTTGTTCCATTTAAAAATCGAACATCAGTAATGAATTCTTAGAGTTTTTAGTTGTTACATATTCGTAAATAATAAATAGCTAACTTCTTGTTTAAAATTGTTGTAAGATGCATGAAAGATGTCAATATGCTGAGACAACTGATTAAAAATTCTGACCACTCTACATAAAGAGAGTTCTACTTCGAATCACCTGGACGTTTACTTCGTCCACGGGATTCGAAGTAAACGTCTCCATCACCACATCTCGAAGGCATCAATTCTCTGTCTTTGCCGGGCTTTTACTGTCCATGTCTCGCCTCTTTAAGAAAATATTGGGAAGACAATATGTGGAAATAACATGTAGGATATGGAAAGGGATGTTTATATTAGTAAGGAATGTGGTCCTCAAGTTAGTGTAACAAAGTAGAAAGTTAGTTGACATGGTTTGGGCATATTGAAAGGATGCCCCCGAATAGAACTACAAAAATAGTTTATAATGGTGAAAGAAAGGTGTTAGAACGCGTGGTCGACCGAGAACGACGTTGGATCGAACACATCGATGGTCAGATCAAAGGTTAAAGAAATACGAGAGGTGGTGTTAGAAATGGAATATCGAGGGAAGAAGTGAAAGAAGTGTTCCTGACACGACGTGAAAGGAAAAAAATTTCAGCTACACAAACTCAATCTTAATTATTTACAAACCATCAAATTCAATTATTTTTTAGCGTTAGTATAAAAGGAAGGTAAATAAAATGAGACCCACCATTTTGATTCGAGCTGAATAAAACTAGCGTTGACCCCTTTTACTTATTAAATTAGTGAAGGTTCTGGGGATGTGTTAAGAAAGGGACTGAATGGATTATCAGGTCAAGAAAGGGATAGAAAAGAAAGAATTGGTTTGGCAGCTGTTGTTAATTTTATCTACTTTTAGTAAAAATGTAGAATATACCCACAATACATGTAGAAACGTTGTTATGTGCTGTTATCTAAAACAATATGATATTTACGTTGTTCGCAAACCTTATACGAATTGCTCATACGAAGCAAATCAACTCTCTAACATTTCGATTATTGTTGGTATTCTAAATGTGGACTTAGACTAAGCGAACAAAGAATTCGAGCCTAAATAGAGCATTCGTTCCAGATCATAATCATATGCTTGAACGTTTACACAAAGTAAATGTCAAGAGAAAGAATGAAAACCAAGAATAAGGGTTCTGTTGATCATGATCATGAGTGCGAATTCATAATTCTTCAAATGTTTGTGGCCTATGATAAACTATAAAGTAGGCACATATATTTAGCGCTGTGTATTTCAGCACTATCGCCATTGATTAGATCGTTCTTTATGATACTATTAAGACAGTTAGAAGATAGACATAGTTAGACGAGGGTTGGAAAGAGATAGAAAGTTTCAAGCGAGCCTATGAATGTTTAAAAGAGCTGCCGCTGCAGATGCCCCGAATATTGCCTCGTTCCGTATTATTGTTATGTCAAAGGATAGTTTTATGTTTATTGTTTCGCCATTTTTCGTTCGTAGGAACGATATCTGTAACGTGTTGTTCAGAAAACACTAGTATTATCTGCTTCAGATCATCTTTGTACGGTTTAAGTGTGTCAATTAAATTTTTTTTACTAACTAAAAGTAAAAATATGAAACAACAATTATTGAAAAGGGTCAAAGTTTTCTAAGCAATTTTCATGTTTTTTTTTCAGTCCCTTTTCTTCGATAAGTAGAAAGGTTTTATTGGATAATGTGCGGTCCAACCATACTCTAGCAATTCATATTGATGTGTCTAGATAAATTCTCCTTCGTTAGTGGATAGCGACTATTACAAGTAAGATTCCTCGATTGAGGACAAAAGGAGACGACTATGGATCGAATCGTCAATAAGAATTTAGAACCTAGTATGTGATATGACTAAACTTCTTTGCTCAATACAGCCCAGAAGCATATGGTGAAAAATCTAATAGTAAGTTAATAAGAGTAGTTGTATTTATCGCAATGTCGAGCGCTACGTTAACACACGGAGAGGCAAAAGTCGACTTCGGGATCGAATCAGTAGTTAGCCCACTCAACCACTAGCAAACTTTGGTTTAAAAAAGTACCAAAAATTTTAAACCCATGATATCTTTTTAAACTGATTATTTTATACGTCCAACCATTAAGTGAAGAACGAATGAAAATGTTGCCACAGAATTGTTGCAAAAAATCTCAAGCATGTCAGAAAAACCTGCTGCATATTTTACCTCAAAGTGAGTTCTCGCGTTATTTATTAACGTAAAGGTGAGGGTGGTTTTTTTTTCGCTGTAAGCTTGGTTTATATACATACACACAAAACCATAGCACTGTATGTTGAAGTCGTGAAAACAGAATGAAACAGCCAAGTGAAACTGGTGCTGATTTCAAAGCTACGTGGGACAAAATTACTACCTGCCCGCAAACCCGATGTATTATTCATAAAAATCAAACATAAATTAGTTTGAGTAAGAAATTGAAGAGGGTTTTATTTAAGAACGTGAAAAAAAATCCCTAATAATATACTACATTCATTTATTTTTGCTTCTTACGTTGCCTTCTCGAAAAGAGTGAGAAAGGGACGGAGATTGCGAAGTATAACCTTGCCCCATCACTTTATAAAATCAAGTATATATCAAAAAGTAAAATTAAAAAACGAACGTTGAATAGTGAATATAGTTCAGCACCTAGGGCGAACAATAGAAGGTTGAATATAGAGAGTTCAGCACCTAGGGCGAACAATAGAACGTTGAATATACAGAGTTCAGCACCTAGGGCAAACAATAGAAGGTTGAATACAGAGAGTTCAGCACCTAGGGCGAACAAAAGAACGTTGAATATACAGAATTCAGCACCTAGGGCGAACAATAGAACGTTGAATATAGAGTTCAGCACCTAGAGCGAACATGTATCGTCCCAAATTATCTGGTTTGATAAATGAACAACCTCCTATTCAACTGTTGATTGGGCGCCATAGTTTACGTTCTTAATTCTATTATACTTTAAGCTTTAAGACTAATAACAAAGAAAGGAATCAAGCTATGTTCTACACAACGTATGAAGATGGGAATAAAAGGGAGTCGCTCCGGGGTAAATCACAATTTTCATCAATAGAGATGTGGCTCGTAATTATGTACGTAGATATATGTGAAGTGATACATTGGCTGAGTCAATTGTTGAAACTTGCTTGCCAAAAAAGCAGAAGCATTTCAGCAAATAAGGCATCGTCGATTTCATGGCTACAATAACTTAGAATTTATGTTATACAGGGTTACAGGAAATGTCGTACTGAATATTAAAGGACGTTATTATTTATGTCATTTCTGATGGATTTGATTTTATAATATAGTGTCCGAAACTTAACCATTATGGAGATATTGAACTTTAAAAGATTTAAAAAAAAAATATGTAGAACATGAATTATGAAAATAATTCTGTTTTTGTTTTGTTTTATTTTCGTATTTTAGCTACTTTCAATTCAAACTAAAAATGAACCCTCCGGGTTAAATATTAATAGATAATTGCTGTCAAAAATTAAGATCATATCTTGGCCAGGTTCTCAGAGGCGGTAAGTAGGTACTCGCTTCTACTGCTAATCGTCGAGCCTAAGATATCTCCAGTGAAGCAGAATAAAAAATGTATGTTTGCTACATGAACTAAAAGTTTATATATGAGCCGATTTTTCGATCAGAAATTGTTCAAATGGCTGTATGTTGAGTTGCTATAGTAACCAACTACCCAGAGTATTGTACGGCGTGGAGTGAGGGATATCATTTGGGTAGTAATATCTCCTCCAACCCTCAGGGCCAAGCGGATGACCTTGACTTAGAAGCGTCGAGCCGAACACCCGTCGAGACGCCGATAGCGTCTTACTACCTATGTATCTTCTTATTATCATTGGACGCTAGCCTCTTAAATACCTGCGCCTATTCTTCCATATTGCTCGGCGTATTTGCGAGACAATAATGACTCCAGTGTTTGTAAACAAAGATTTTCTAACAAAAGAAATCTTTTGAATATCTGTGAATGAAGAGTCAACATTTCTTTCTTTCGTAGTTTCTTTCTTTAGAAATTTTATTTAACATTCAAAACCTTGACCGAAACAAATGGTGGAAACGTTGATATAAAGTCCTTTTTATTATGTATAAACAAGGTTTTGTTTAAAGAAAATTGTATAAAGATGGTTGAAGTCTTTTTGTCCATGACCGAACTATGTATTTTGAGAGAAAATAAATAAAAAGGTATACAAGTAGAAAAAATCCACAAAACACCACGGCTCGGGTAGCATTGGTTATATTATGATTTCTAAATGTTGTGAAATCGCTATCACGATAGAAAACGGAAACAAAATGAGGGTTAACCGAACCGATGGCTGTTTTTGCTGCTATCACGTTTCTCAATAAGTCTCAAATTTTAGATTTGTTCTAAACTTAAGCTTTTTCGTGAATAACCCTGCCGATCCAAAAAGTCTGAGAAATTTCGTACATTAAACGAATGTGAAATATCGAATCATTTACAACTATCTAAAACTTTCCACACGGACACTAGAAAATCGAGGTCGGTTTTTTTCTAATCAAGTAGTTCCAAGAAGAATTACAATTTCGTGCAAAAAACCGTATTTGTTTCCACGACAAAATACTTGACGCCCGCACCACAACTTCACACTAGGGTAGAACGTATTGTTACGAATTCGATGTAAAAGTCATGGGTCATTTGGAAAGGAAAAAACAAATACGCGAAGCATAACCGTTTATTAAATGTAAATTCTTTACATACTAAGGGCATATTATTAATATTGTAAATCGTTTTCTTGTTAACTTAACCAAAGAGCAAACTAAAACAACTTTAGCTACACACAATGCGGATACTAAAGCCTAGTTCATACTATGTCGAGTAAATGCTAAATTACTCGCTACTCGACCAAAAATCTATATATTATGGCGCAACAACTCATTGTTGGTCTTGGCCTCCTCAAGTAGTATTCGTCGCCATTTCGCCCTGTCAGCCGCCCTGCGATGCCAGTTCCCAGAGATTGCAGATCTGTTCTCACGCAACCGAACAATCACAACCTGGGTCAGCTAACACTTTTTTTTCTAGTCGGTGCGGAGTTTCTTCAGTGAAGAGTGTTCATCCATTCTCTCCATATGCACAATACGACGTATTGTGATGAATTTGCTGATGTAAATGTCATCGTAAAATCGGTTGAGTTCATTAAACCAGTTTCACCATCTTCTTCCATAGTTAATGGGCCCAAATTTTTCGACGTTTGATCCGAACAATAATTGATCACACCATATTCGAGTACAGTTGATTAGTGAGGAAGATTTTTTTAAAACGGGCACATGCCACAAAATGAAGCGATTATTTAGAAACATATCCGTCGATAAGTTCGCTCTTTGTGTATTATTACCAATGTTCAGCGAAGTATAACATCTATAGGTAAGTTGGGTTAGTGCGAACACTTAAAACTCGAGATCGACTAAACAGATTCTTCCGATGTTTGATTTACTGGATTCTTCTCCGCTCTGAATAACATTGAATAAGACCATCCACCACCCGAGTATTACAGATTCCTTTTAACTCGCATTATATAAAGCCAAGACGGGACTCCGACATCGCCGTAAGGGTCCCACATCTGAGTGAATCCCGTCCGATATTTTAGATAGCCAAAACTTATTCAAGTCCCACAACTAGGATCTTTTTTTTTTAACAGAATAACTATTAAAAAGTTGAAAAAAGGATGAGGAATAATATAATATTAAAATTAGTATGGAGCGAATTTCCTGCGACGCCAACACCATCTATAAAAAAATCTGCAACAACACAATAATTACTGTTTTTACCTGAGAATCATTGACATTTAAAATATCGATTGTTAGGTACGCAGATTATTCTTAACATACAGCCGAATCACTCGAAAACGAGTGTCGACCTAAAAAAAAAATGGTACGCAGGTTTTAAGCTTATTTCTGTACAAATTTCATTGCAAAAAGTGAATAAAAAGAAATGATTTTGGTTTGAATAAAAATTGGAACGTGAAAAGTTAATAAAAAGAGGTGAGTTAAGTTTGATAAAAAATGTATCGTAAGGTTATGCCGTCTGTCATCGGAAATTTTATTTGTGTGTTTGTTTGATTAGCGAATTTTTATTTAGCATGATGTTTCAGAAAGTAAGCAGGTATTTTGGAAATAATTATCGTACGAAAATGTTGAAGGAAGTTTGACGGATCAGCTAGTAATAAATAATAATGATGATGACGATCCGTGGCGCTACAACCCTGTGTGGGTCTTGTCCAATTGTAATATATCGAAACGTTATTTTTGTTGCATAATTAACACTACTCGTCCAAAAATATTGAATAAAATCGATCGACTCAACTAAACTGTCGACTTATCTAATCGACAAAATTTTAGGTATTCAGACACGTCGATTAGTTAATGAATTACTCGCTACTTGACTAGTGTGAATGAAGCTTGATAATATAATAGCAATGTACTTCCAAACAAAACAAAAGCTGTACGCATTTGACATTCAAGGCGCGTTTGTTCTGAATTACACACATATTAGATAGACGTTGTTGCCAGAAAACTGTAGGTACCCATATGAAGTGTTGGAACACGAGTGGAACACGTAATATTGTTATGAAGATGATATCAAAATATTAGAATACTAGCAGAAAAGCCTTTCGGACGGCAAACATAGAAAACGGCTTTTATTAATTTTGGTTGTCCCATAACTCAGTTATAGTAAGTATCTTCCCGTAAAGGTTCCTCCTTAATTTACCTTACCACGTTTGGGACTGCGGACAATAATTTACAATTTGACATTTCTCTCAGTAGTAACAGTAGTAGGTGTGTACGAACTACTAATCAAATATCACACATTTCGTCAACATAATCATTTTAGACTGTTGAGAGTGTTTCAACGAAAATATCTAATTACAGACGAACTTAACAATTATAATGTAGGATTATTAAGTTTCTATGTTTGGTTTCACAAGTGGCCATAAACATAATACAGACGCGATAAACTATACATCCACGAGCTGGTAAAAAAACAACCAATCAGTCTAAGATTTCTACTTCTTATTCTTCTCCTCGGCAACTTACATTCCCATACAGTGTAAAATTTCTACATCTACCATTAATTCTTTTTGTGTTAAAAATATATAAGGTTCGCCCAAATAAGATAAGATATTCCCTCATAATGTGCTCGTTTGTAAAGTGATGTATCTTCTTTTTCTTTCTTGCCCATTTCTTTCAATGTTGAACAAGAGCCTCCTCAAATCTGATTCTAGGGGTGCAGTTGGAGAATCAACAAACACCACGCTTTCCAATAAGGTTGGTATGGGTTTGCTACAGGTTTTCTTTCATGTTATTTTTTCAGGGATTTAGTCCCATAAAGGTGATTCGGTTATACCGTCGATGCACGGTCACCATAGTCATTTAAAACAATTTATTCATCGATATGTTATGTTGATCTTTTTAAGCGCAACTTCTTGGTGAACCATATTAGATAGAAACAAAATTAATTAATATTATTGGTCTTTACCGTGTAATAATTCATAATGAGAATGAAAAAACACTTGTTTCATACTACACAAATCATTTTATTTTAGAGACGCGTTTCGTTCTGTTAGAACATTTTCGATCGAAATAAAATAATTTGTGTAGTATAAAACAAGTGTTTTTTTTTCATTCTCAACATGAAACAAAATATTTACTTTTTTTCACAGATTTTGAAGACAGGATGACTACTCATTCAAGCCAGTTGGGGGGTAATCACCATGAAATTAGTGCATTTTCAACTCAATATTATTTTAATTCAATCATTGTTCTTTAACAAAAATTTGCATTCAAAATTTTATTCACAATTTTCACACCAAATAAGCTGCTGTTTGATAAACATTAAATTTAGGTTATAAAGATGAAAAAGTTTTGTTCGTTATACAAGAATACGCTTCAGCCTAAGTTGATAAAAGTAAAAAAGAACGTTAAAAATCTGAATTGAAAAGGAGGCTTTAGTTTTTCTAAGCAATCTACGTATGTCAATATTTAGGTACTATTTTTAGGTAAGGAAGCTTTGTAGAAAAAATGGAAGTTTCGGGAGTATAAACCTACGAACTTCGTCAAACAGCCTACAAACTTAACCTTGGCCGCTTAAAATTCTACATAATAAAACTGGAAAAAAATGTGTAAGATTAATAATTGAAATAGGTATGTTTGTACACTTTTTATGTAAGGGGATGAAATTGAGAGCAACAGGGCAAATATACGAGTATGTATGTAAAAAACGTAATTTTAGTAAATAACTTCATATAGGTAAATAATTTCCTCCGATTATTACAATATATTTGTATTATACAAACCTTTTGAACTTTGTTTCTACGCAAAAATGATTAAATATAAGTCGAAGAACGAGAGAAAGAGAATGTGGAAAATTTAAAAAAAAAACATTGAAAACAATATTTTGAGGTATTAAACTTGGTCGGTCATCACAAGCACATGGGCATCAGGTACTTCCCCGCAATGAATTATACAAAATGTATGTGATGTGGAGTGAAATAGATTAAAATATTCATAAAAAGGGACAAGGGAATAGTCCCCTGTGAATGCTGTGGGTCTAACATCAAAATGGTGCGAGTCTCAATGTCGACAAAGGTTTCGCGATGTGCTATATTGTTTTTTTTAGGTAGGTGGGTAAGCTTATTCAGGAAGTGTTGATTATTTTCATACCTTTTCGGAAAATGAGTTATATACTTAACTAGCTTTCCCGACAGACGTTGCACAGACAGGTATTTAAAGAATCTACGCGGCCAAAATTATATTTATGATATATTACGTTTTTGATGATGAAAATAAAATAAATAAGACATTTCAGTACATGCACATTTATCTATATCTATAAAACTGAACGTTTGTGTGTGTATGTCTTATAGATTCAAAAACCAGTGAACGTATTTCAATGAAACTTTGGTGATCTATTCCACTAATGTCAGGGAAGGTTTAAGCGGAGTATGAGTTCAATACCACTCCTTGGAGGGTAGTTGGAGGGTAAAGTGTTAAAATGTAAAAAAAACGTTGATAGGAGTAAGTAATTGTTATTTTTGGTAACTAGCGAATATATAATGTTAACTTGAGAGTGGGTGAAATGGGTGTAGGAACTGGAGCCTAGGCTATAGGGGGAATTGAGAACGCATCTATATGTTCCGCTATCCAGGTGGGTCGAAGTTCCACGGGAGCCCATTAGCCCATTTATTATATTATGAGGTGGTTGATAGACCAGCGGTTACGACGCCGGCTTTCGCACTGTTTCGTGCGGAGGTCGTGGGTTCGAATCCCGGCCGTGTCGACCATTTTCCGCTTTCACGACACAAGCATTTGCTTACTGTGAAAGATGTCAAAAGTGTATTTGTGTTCACTTCGAGTGAGCACAGATTCATTTTATAAAAAAAAAAAAAAAAAAAAAAAAATTTCATAATGAAAAAATATTCATTTTAATTATTCATTCTCAATGTCTGAGAGATTTGGCTGTGCTAATTGAAGCATGTCTATTGTTTCAGGCAAAAAGGAATTATTTTTTCTTAAATCCTTGAGCAAGGGATCTGAACTTAAGAGAAGTCTATTTAGTATGTCTCTATTACAGGATTCTCTAGAAAATTTTCTCTAAAAATCCTGTCTGTATACCCTGAAATGCTTATTGCGTGCCTCTGCTGCTTCTTCAGACAGTTGTCCAATGGGACGACTGTCGCGACCTGGACGATTTGGTGATGTGATTGGTATTTCAAATGTACCTTCAGGCCAAAGACGATTGTTTTTTTAAAAAAAAACTTCGTCTTTTTTGTGGGCTTTAGCCAATCTTTGCTTCGTGTGCAAACTTAACATGTGCAAAATTTGCCTTCAGTTTATTTAATTTGTCCTCTGCAAGCTCTTCACGCGAGAATATTATATAGTTTTTCAAAAAACATAGTTATTCATTCAAACTAAGCAAATTTTCTTTATTATTAATGTCCAGTAAGGATTGACGAGTCACAATCCTCACTCCTGAGGTCCCTTCTGACCCTTAAACAAATAAATATTTTTTTAATTTCAAATAATACTTCTTTTAGAAATTTCGATTTTTTTACCCTATAACATTTAAAGTACCCCCATTTAGGCATCTGCGGTATTCCGCGGTAAATTTTTTCTTCATTCGTTTATATGAGTGTTAAAGTTTATATGAAAATAATCAAACTAATGGGATCTACTGTAATACCCAAACAAATCTCCCATTCAAGATACATTTAAAAAAAAATAATACCTTATTTTAATCGCTATGTCTCCAACGTTGTATGAACACTAAATGAACAATTATTTAAGGTAATATAATTTATTTTTATTGTTACATACCTTTAGTCTCCGAAGCCATCTCCATTTTTCACCAGTTAACCGCAGAATATTAATTTTTCTCTCACGAAACAAAATCTATTTGAAAGTAGCAAAGAATAAACACGTACGCAAATTTCAATGATCAAGTTCCGACTAATATTTTTTAGGGCAGGTGCAACATTGGATGTTCCGCAGGCCAGCATATTGTTCGTTGGGGTTTCCTCTACCTCAGGAAGTCGATGAAAAAGTATTTTTTTCAGATTTCATTTTCTGAATATTGGCCGCGTAGAATCTTTAAATACCTGTCTGTGCGTTGTCCTGTGGTCCTTACTATGAATATTGATTTACAATTTGTGGTTTATAGAAAAAATACGTTTAAAATATGTAAAAAAATTATTTCTAAAAGCTTGTAAGAAATTCTATAAAAATCTGCGTAACAATGTTTGTCAAGTAAATAAAATTGTGTTGTTATGGAATTATTCACGGATGGCGTTGTTGTCAGTAAATCCGTTCCATACATACTTTAATATTATATTTTATATTATTTGGTACCCATTTTCGAGTTTTTAATAATTATTCCCTTATCCGGGACGGGGAAGCATCCAATAAATCAAGCATCATAAAAATCTGTTCAACCGATCTCGAGTCATAAGTGTTCGCACTAACCCGACTATTTTTATATTATCTCTAATATAAACGAATGTCGGGTTAGTGCGAACACTTATAACTCGAGATCGGCTGAACAGATTCTTTCGATGTTTGATTTATTGGATTCTCCTCTACTCCGGATAACGGGATAACTAATAAAAAGTTGAAAAAATGGATAATAAATGATACAAAATACAACGTTAAAGTTAGTATGCCCATACTGTACGTCCCAGGACGAATTTCATACGACGCCATCTTTGAAAAAATCTAACAACAAAATTATTGCCTTCTGCACCTGCACCCTCTCATTCTCGCATACGTAACGTTGTCCATTCTTACAGTAGCCCATTTCACTTACTCCACCGTTTCGGGCGTTTTAAATTTTTTTCATACAAATTCAACCAAATTTCGCGCATATATTCTCGCGTTGATCCAGTCTGAGCTTTGAATTCGAATAAACTATGGACGTTTTAGAATTAATATTTTAAAGTTATTACATATTTAGTTACCTAGTTTATTTTTGTTTCTGGAGGCGCAGTGCACAATGAACGGGCCGCCTCTGGTTAGGACCAAAGGATCCACAGGACAACGTCTGTTGGGATAGCTAGTAGAAAGATAGATAACCGTAATATTCCAATGAACCTTAAACGCAGGGTACGTGAAAAGTGCATAGTACCGGTTGCAATGTATGACCAAACTGAGCATAGAAAATATAAGAGTTACCCGAAAATCCATAGAAAGAACCATGCTGGGTAGAAAGAAAAGAACATGAAGAAGAAGATTTATCGAAAGGTTAAAAAAAATCACATCATTAAATTGAACATAAAGAGGTTGCATATTATAGAGACACGACTAGTAGAGAAAAAAATAATGAAAAAAGTTATCAGTATAATCTAATAATATGAAACCGTTCCAAAACAAAACTTTCCTTTTTAACAAGATATTAATTACTCCAAATTATATGTAGGTACATTGGTACATAGTAACTATTTAAAGAAACATTTTTCTCTTTCCATTCTATCCTATCGTATCACATTACTTTTCTCGGTACTCTCTAACCCCAACGCTCCTAACTATCTGAGGTCTTTATTCACTCCATTAGCATCTCATGGCCTTCCTCTGCGGTCTGCTGCGCGTGGCATCCTACAAATCCCAACACATCGTTCTTCATTTTTCACTTCATCTTTCACTGCACAGGCGGCCAGGTTATGGAACCAATTACCTGATGACATCAGACTCTCTCCAACGTTATTCTCTTTCAAAAATAGATTGAAGCGTCATTTCCTTTCTTCTACTCCTGCTCCTGTCTCCTGATCCTCTCCTTCCTCGCTATACTTGATTATTGATTATGTGTCACATTTTATTTTTTATTATTTTTATATGCTTATATGTGTGTGTTTTTGTATACCTATGTATGTGTGTAACTGTATGTATTATGTATTTATTTGTTTATATATGTGTATGTATTTTTTATATAACATGCAACAGATTAAATGTTATATCTATAATAGGTTGGTTGGAAGAAATTGCCCTAGGCAATAAGCCCGCCAATTTTGGTTAATTATGTATATTTTTACCCAATAAAGTGTTATATTATTATTATTATTATTATTATCCTAACGATGGGAGGAAGTTGTAATAAGGAAGTAATTAAAAGAGCAGAAATAAAATGACTAAATAAGAATGAATGCACCCTTTTGGTTGTTCAATAGAGTGAGAAATAAATAAAAAAGGGTAGGATCATTACCAAGAAGGATTCTTCTGAAAAGTCAAAGCGAACGGAAACTTTCTGAGAAGGGTCCGACAAAAGTTTACAGCAAAATAAATGAAGATTGGATAGAATATTTTCTAGGGGCGCAAGTTTTTTTTTTCTTTTGAAAAAAAAAGAGTTCATAGATATATATTATTAAAAGATTTCTATGTATACACATGAATCTGATTTGTACGGCAAAATGTACGCGTATATAGGTTCACAAAAGGACAGGGTTCTTTAAAAAGACATTTTTATTACTATATACTTGTATGAATAGTTAATTCGATAGGTAAAGCCATTATCTCCCAAGGATCAATTCCAACTAACGGGCAGAACGGACAATTAATGTTCATACTTTGGTATCAGATGTTAGGGAAGGAGGAAGGTTTTGAAAGAACGAGGCTTTTTAAATATTTACGGTTAAGATTTTCAAGAAGCTCTAACTGAAAGGGATGGACATCATTATAATTTATTTCTATTATTAACTTTACTTATATTTAAGAGAACCATTAAGAATAAGATATTGCCACTTATATCAGAATCCTTTATCTATATTACTATATAAATTAAAGTCGGGTTAGTGCGAACACTTATAACTCGAGATTGGCTCAACAGATTTTTTTTTTTATAAAAATGAATCTGTGCTCACTCAAAGTGAACACAAATACACTCCCTGACTCTTTCACAGTAAGCTACTGAAAGCTTGTGTCGTGAAAGAGGAAGATGGTTGGCACCTGGGATCGAACCACGACGTCCGCAGTACGAAAGCCGGCGTTGTAACCGCTGGGTCACCAACCACTTCGTTTTCTTCTGATGTTTCATTTATTGATTCTTTTGATGTTTCATTTATTGGATTCTTCTCCGCTCCGGATAACAGAATAACTAATAAAAAGTTAAAAAAATGGATAACAAATAATGTAAAATACAATATTTAAGTTTGTATGGAAAGGTTACTGGGACGCGCCCACGACATCGCGGGTAGTTTCCTCTCATTCTCGCATACGCTATTACAGTAAGTAGCCCATCCCACTTACTCCACCGTTTCAATAGTTTTAGAAAATTTTCATACAAACTGAACAATATTTTCGGGCACATTTGTGTTGGTAATAGGCGAGGTAGGGTGTGTGCGCGAGCGCATTTTCCTAAAGTTGTTCCCGCCAGAGCTTTGAATACGAATGAAATAGGGATGTTTCAGATTTCAATGTTATTATTTTATTAAAATTGAAATCTGAATTAATTAAAATCAATCGAATTAATTTTGTATTGTTTAACGGGGGCGCAGTGCACATCATGTACATATTAACGGGCCACTTTGGGCTAGAACCACAGGACAACGTCTGTCGGGAAAGCTAGTTAATAATACTTATAACTGCTACTACCGCCCTCAAATTATCTATAAGAAACAAATAACCATTCTAAGCTGATGGAGATGAGCTGGTATCCTTCATGTCAAACGCTCCACCCTGGCTTGATGTTGTTAGTTCTCATACCACCTTTCTAAGGAAATTTTTAGACATCCTCTTAGCAGTTTTAATTGGAAACCCGATTTAGTCCAAACAGCGACAGCGATTAGCAGTGAATGCAGTGATGGTATACGACATGGTATATGGTATTCGCTCTAAGCGACATACTTTAAATGCCTCTTTTCACCTCGTCTTGTCCATAACTACGGGGCTTAACGAAAAATTACCTACATATCATTGTGTGTTTATTAGAGTAAGGAAAATTTTCTTCATACAATAACTTTCTTTTGACTTTTGACAAGACGTTAGACTCCGCGGATTTAATAATATGACCTCTGTATAGAAAGTGTTGAATCTTAATAAAGCTTTGAACTCATTCAACAATACAACTTTTTAATATAAAAAAGTAAGTGATAATTATATGTAAAAAGCACCCATAAACGTATTATACAATGAGATGCATAACGTAGGAAGGGAGGCTCTTGTAGTAACCTTGTCCTCATTTTGCTTTTGATAGCAGTATTGATCCTGCTCTACGCCACTGCACGCCACACATGCATCGGGAGCCCGTGATAACACCGGATTACTGTAAATTGAACCTACCTAGGAAATGCATTCATATTATCACCTACCTACAGGGACTTACAACGGAATGAAACACCCCTTTGCGCGTAAGCGTCTTTGCATAAAGGATGTGAGTCATGTGAAAACTGGATTGCACACATAACTTATATTTTGTATGTAGTGATGTTGTTTGAGTTTTTAAAATACGCGTGTCATTAATTTGATTTACTTACATTCATTGTAAAATTTTAATGATATGTTTTAAATTACGAGCTACGAAGCTTGCAAAGTGGCAGTGTGGCAGTCTTTTCATAAGTCACACCTTTTGTCTTCAAGGGCAACGCAGATCCCTTTATGTTCTGTCTTATTATAATTTATCCTGAAACTGGTATTTACAAGCAGCTTTTTACTATTCTATTCGTTTAGTCATGGAGGTTCGAAAAAAATAAAAAGTACTTCAGTCGACACCTATCAAACTATACTAAAGAGCGTGAATGTGAACTCAGAGCAGAAAATCTTAATGTTTCATTCTCGACGCATTTTTGGAAGCAATCTTAAAACAATATCTTACCTCAAAGTTTTGTCATTGTGTCGTCTTAAGGCAATAACGTAAAGTATTAAAAACTAGCTTACTCGACAGACGTTATCCTGTTGTTCTAGCCCGAGGCGGCCCGTTCATATGTACACAAAAAATACATAATTAATTCGTTTGAGTTAAGCTTATAAAATATTAAAATTAAAATATTTCCAAAATATCCATATTTCATTCGTATTCAAAACTCAGGCGGGAACAACGCGAGAATATAATATGCGCGCGCAGACATTATATCTCTACATAGGTATGTGTCCGATGTTGACTTTGTATGAAAATTGGAGTAAGAGGGATGGGCTACTTACTGAAAGAGCGGCAATTATGTACGTTTGCAAGAATGAGAGGGAACTACCATCATAATTTTGTTGTTATGGCGTCGCAGAAAATCGGTTCCATACTAACTTTAATATTATATTTTATACTATCCATTATCCATTTTTCAAATCCGGAGCGGAGAAATATCCAATAAATCAAACATCAGAAGAATCTGTTCAGCCGATCTCGAGTTATAAGTGTTCGCACTAACCCTCATTTATATTAGAGATAAGAAAATTCAGCACAAAAGAAATACTAAAAGATCTTCAATCAACAAAAAATTGCTCAAGAGCAACAACAAAATTTTCGCTTAAAGTGAAAGAATGAAATTTTGTATACATATAAGGGTTCATTTAAACCAAAGGAACACAGAGCCAGACCTGGAAGTAGAGTATATTTTAAGATCGTTGATATGGACACTAATCTGTCATCTCCCACAAATTAGTTCCCGCTCGTTATTGTTTCCATGGTGTCCAATATTAACCATGCAAGAAAGTTTGCTCTGTTTCTAGTTTCGGCTCTATGTTCGTACGTCGTAAGCGCACACTACGATGAGATCAGATACACTAAAGTTACAGGCTCAATAAGAATAATTGTATTTTGATGCCAGCAAACTAAATACTATAGGTACTTTTTAATCTGATCCAAAACCATATTATGGATTCGAAAAAAAAAACCAAGGTTTGTCATCATTACAATAACAAATATGCAGGTAGTTCTTTTTTTATATTTCTTCTATCGTTTGAAAATAATCGGATTAAGCTACATGACAAATTGTTAGGGACCTGAATTTTTTGCATTTGCGATAAACCCTACTTAATTCGCGAAATTTGCTATTTATTCGAGAATAACGTGAATTTTCATGTTTTGGCAAAATAAAGTCGAAATATGATAAAATTAAGAAATAAACATAACGGAATCCGCAGATGGTGACAAACTTAATAGCATTAACGTTTAAAAAAGGTACCTTATTTAAATTAGATGCCAATTTTCTGCGGCTGAAGGTGACATATAGCCGAGACATGAAATGTTGTGAATTTACCAGGGAAAGAATTTACCGAAGATTTTAGCATCAGAGTATGGATGTCTTCTACTAATATCCATTCAGAAAGATAATTATCTTCTTACATCACGCTATAATCTAAACTTTTTTAGAACTGTACTCGTTTTCGAGTGATTTGGCTATCTAAACTTAGTACACATTAAAAATAAAAACGTAACCCTAATTTTTTTTAAAACAATGGAACATTGGATTAATATGAATAATTATATTTTCCTAACATTGTAATATTTTTTGTTATTCTTAAATATCCACTGGAATCTTATTAATATCAAAGGTTTTGTTTGTTTTTAATACTACCATATCTTTTAAAATAAGATAGGTATACCGAAATTTGTAAAAGATTAAACCGAATATCCATAAATCACTCAATTGTGAGTGGAATTGCAGAAAAAAAAAACAATCCTCGATAAATAACACAGATATCACCATAAAAATAACACCGAAAAAGACCGTTTTACAGAATAATAACACCACTTTTATAAAAAATAACACCCGTTTTATGGAAAAAAATAACACCACTTTTCCAAAAAATAACGCGATAAATTCAGGTCCCTACAAATTGTGCATCGCCAGTTCTAACACTAGATTCAAAATGTCATTAACATTGCAATGACATTGTTAACAACTGCACGACTTTTTATGAATATTTAATGGGGGATTCTCAGAATTGAAAAGCGCTTGAATAAAAACCATCGATATCTGAAATTACAATCGACGTTTATAAATGAAAAGTTCAAGAACGCGGTGTTATTTGATGCTACCCTCGTTATTTATTTAAACTACAACTGTTTATTATCGGGAAATAGTGGAATATGTAGATTCGTTTTTCGAAGAAGAAAAAAACGATTACAATAATAATTATTACTCTTTTACTACACAATTGTTATAATGTGCAACATTTTATGTACCTACAAGGTGACGAAGTATGAACGGGGTGGTTTGACATTTCTTCGATATTATAACAACATTTTTTTTTAAATACACTATGTTGGAGAACAATGGAAATATCAATGGGTCACTTATGAAAACCGATGTCTCGAAAGTGTTGGCCATGCATTTTCTGCTTCGCATTCGCAAACACTTTCCAAAACATTTTTCATAACATAATATATTATTTTTTATATTTAAAATATATTATTTTTTAATTGGAGGATGGTTCTTAACACCGTCATAACCTATATTTGAGTCCTTTCTAACCACGGTAGAACTACTAGCAGGTGAACATGTACCTAATCAATACAATTTCAAAAACATGACAGCAGTAGCAGTCTTTAAATTTGGTTGCTCTCTTGTCCTCAATAATTATTTCCAACTTTTATATCTATATCTCATTAATTATTAAATATCTACTTGTTGCATACATGAGATTTTTCGACATGTTGAGAATTTCATGATTAGGAGTTTCGGAGACTTAAACATTACCACCTTATGGCGAACGTTGTTAACGTAAAGTGATCACACTAAGCAAGCCTTCGAAATAACAGTAGAAGACGGTCGTAAGCCCGTAGTGGTTTGTCCTATTTAAAAATCGAACATCAGTAATGAATTGTTAAGAGTCATTAATTGTTACATATTCAATAGAATTCGCGTTATTCGAGTCGATTTTAGTGGTAAATATCACGAGAACGAAAAAAGATAGAACAAAAATAGATATTTATGCAAAAAAATATATATTATATTATAATATATATGAAATTCTTTAATGCACACTTAATTTCATTTGAATTTCTCATTTGAAAGTTACAGACCAATTACAAAAAACTAAATAATTTTCCCAAAAAAGAAATTTATAACGAAGAAATTTTCCCAAAAATCATAAAATTTTTATAGATAATTTTTTGTGTAATTTCGCAAAATTCGTTTGATCAAGTGTCGAAATAACTCGTTGTATAGAGTGGTATTGAAATTATTGGTGAGCATTTTCAATATAAATATACCGACCTCGGAAGCCTAGTAGTATAGGCGTGGACTTCAGATCAGGGGTCCCGGGTTCGATTTCCCGGTCGGGTTAAAGTTTTTCTAAATGTTTTTTCACTTGAAATTTCTACCCGGGGTTGGCCTGTCTCAGGTTGGACGGGGCCGGTTGACTGGAAAAAATTGCCTCAGACAATAAATTCCGCCGGCTATACTGACACCTTTGTATAGAAATGTGTTAATTTATTTTATTTTTCAAGGAACGTTGTTAGATGCATTTGCCCCATAGACGTAATTATCTCAGTTGAATTATCGGTTATTTTGTACGAGAGAGAAAAGTATGTGTAGGTATATAAAATAAGTCTTTTTTTTTTTTAATAAAATTAATATGCAAAACCGCAGCAAAAATAATAGGGTTGTAACGTGCCTACATAAAAAAAATAATAAAAAGCATAAAAAATACGATGCTATGTTGACCTTTTTATTGGAGCGAAGGAACAGCCCGGATGGTTGGTAATTAACAATTTCACGGAAGTAAGCACCTGCTGACGACCTTCTAAAGCTGGACATTATAAATAAAATTAATGTAGGCGTGGACTGCTAATTCTTTTATCCGCTCCATTTCCCCGCCGATGGGAGGATGATTACACACATCGAGGGCTGCTCGTTGTATGCACTAAACCCAAATGGGTCACTCGCTGTCATATCCACGGAGGTCAAATCACGGTGTAACGAAATAACTAATGTTCTCAATATAACGAACAATAATTAGCTATTATCGGCACGTTGAAAACGAAATTCGATAAAGTTTTCGGCTGAACCCAATGTAAAAATAACATTAAAAACAATAATTTATCCGGAAATAATATACTTACAAAACTTAACAAATTGACAGGCTAATTTTTTTCCAACCATAATAGATATCATTTCAGTTGTTGCATGTTATAAAAATATACGATGTTCCATCTTAACTCAAAAGCCTAGTTCACACTAGGTACTTTAGTATTTTAGTCGAGTAGCGAGTATTTAAAAAAAAAAAACCTAAAAACCAGATCAACATCTAGGTGAGTTTAAAACATAGGTTTTGCTCTTTCATCGTAATGATATTGTTTGCGTATACGTGAGACCACAAAAAAAATAATATGTATAACAAATTTTTATTTAAAAACAATCCTGTTTTTTTGTTTGTTCAATTTTGTTATACGCGGAACTTACCTGTGTTTTTAAACAAATGGGCAAAACAATGGAAATATTTGCATAGGATTGTTATGTAGGTATAAGTACACATTAATTATTAAAACGTGCACGAGTTCGGATTAAATTTTTAAATACAAGGGATATTCCAGCGGATAAAGAAATACAGGTATTTATCTTTAATATAAAAGAATGTCGGGTTAGTGCGAACACTTATAACTCGAGATCGGCTGAACAGATTCTTCCGATGTTTGATTTATTGGTTTCTTCTCCGCTCCGGATAACAGAATAACGTAAGTACAGGATAAGAAATAATATAAAATATAACACCTAGATTCAAGTTTATATGTAACGGATTTCCTGCGAAGCAAACGCCTTCCATGAAAAATTCTATAGCAAACAAAATTATTGTGTAGACCATTGTCATTGAAAATATTGGTACGCAGATTTTTTTATGGTAATTATTTAAATGAAACAATTTGATTTTTATGGATTATTTTTTCAAACATATTTTTAACGCATTTTTGTGTAAATTACAAATTTGAAATCAATATTCAGAGTAAGAACTACAGGACAACGTCTGTCGAGAAAGCTAGTTACCAATTAAAAAAAAATACTTAATTTTAATACGTAATTTTTAAGTCAAAAACGTTTTATTTGAGTACTGCCAAATTGTCAGCACTGCAAATTGTCACTGTGATTATGTTATGTTTTAGTTTTTCATTTAATAAGTAAGTATGTAAGTATTCTGTTGACGTCATAAATAACTGAGTGAGGATCATCCTTATTTTGCATAAAAATACAATTTTCCCCGTGTGCTTGCAATATTTATAATGAGGTTTCATAAGAAAGATTTCAATGTTGCATGGGGACATCTAAGAAGTCTTTAAGATATTGTCTTCAAATGCGCCGTGTATAGCAAGTCCACGCGGAAGTTATTTTCAACGATATCCGTCCTGATATAACACGAATTCATAAAGAGAGTCCTTTAGAAAGTGCACCTTTGTCTGTTTTTAATTGGCGAACTGTAAGGAGCTCTCCGGTAAAATCTTGGCACGGGGCTTTCCAGGATATAACACGTACCTACATATGCTGAAATAAGTTTTTTTTTCATAAAAGTGATCTATCCTAAGATTGCATGCAAAAAGAAACGGCCTATCAGCAATTCAGAATAAGGTAAAAATAATTTAACAAAAAATAAAGAACATTTAAAGATAAATTGTATATTGATTTTTGGAAACTGATGATTTTTAACCAATAAATATCGATTTTCAAATTCAAAATTGAATATGGAACGACTTTGAGCATTCGACCGTCTTCTACTTTTTAAAAGTTGTTGTTGAAGTCAGTTATTAAAAAATATTCCTGATGAATTGAAAATAACAAAGTTTTGTATTAGGTTTATTTTGCTATTTATGAGTGATTAAAAGGAAAATGTAATCAAGATGAAAAAAAAAACATATTTTATTCAAAGTGCATTTTCGTGAAAAGTAAATAAGCCTCCAGCCAAGTTTCTTCATAATTAAATTATTCTATCAAATCAATTCCATTTCATAAAATGCTTTTAACAAATTAGAATAATTAATATTATTAATTTTGGTTATAATAATAATAATACGAATAATTTGTTTTGACAAGTTGAAAATTTTGGAAAACAAATTTTGTCGGCGAAATCAAAGTATAATATCTTCTATTTAATTTAATTACAAACACAAAATTATTAATATTGACAACCTTAGGTACGGGGTGATGGTCTTATTGGCCCTTATTCGGACGTCTTCTAAAACTTTCTTACTAAAAGAACATTTAGAACGAAAGTTTTTTTAACCTCGTCGGCGATAGTCTTCTGTATTTTTTTTCATAAAATTCTGGGTGACGTTTAACTTTGGCATCGACTGGCAAAATAAGTATACATTCAGATGTATAATAAAAAAAGAAAACTTTTCCAAAGAACTATCTGTCTCAAATAAACACAACCCAGAAAGATATGGCGTAGGATCAACCAAAGAATATATTGTGATGTAGTATGCACCGTTTCAAACCTACATAAATGGGGACAGATTGACTCGCCAGCATGCGCAATATGTAGCCCATGTACGTAGGTATTCAAAGAGGAACTTTAGGACTTGGATGCACTTTAATGCTTCCAGCGAGTGAATGCGCGTCAAGTATGATGGTCTCTTTCTCTCATTATAGTAAAGGACCATTCTTTATTTGGTTAACAACCACTGACGCGCCAATCACAACAGACGGTCTAGGTCTAGAGACAAGGGACAAGATGGAAGAAGGGGTATTAATAGAGCACTTTCTCGCTGGAAGCACTATGACGGATGATGCGCTCTATTGGCTTCGGTCTCTATAGGTGAAATTGTGAGCAACCGCAAAAGAAGAAGATTTAAAGCCATTTTTCAAAAATCGCTGACTATGAAGTAAAAATGAGATTTATAATATGTCAGCATTTCTGAAAACGGTAAATGGATGCTAAAAAAAGGATGAACTCAGAATTGAAAGAAGGAAAGTAGGAGAGTCGCAAAGAAGATAAAAAGATGTTATATTTAGAAAGAAAATTAAGTTGTTATCAAAGGGTTTCCTATTTTAGTTTTATTTTTTTTTATTTATCAATGTAAACAAACAGTCATTTACAAAACATATTAGCTCTTAACAATAAACAGTTAGTGGACCAACAAAGTTTACACGCTCAGTAAGTTATAGCTCCAAGTGATTTTGGTGTCTCCATTCTCTCATACAAATTAAAACTACAAACCATTATATTATAGAAATTGAGACAAAGTAATATCCAAGAAACATACACACTCGCCATACACACGTGGGTCAGGATAGGAAAAGAGACAAGGAGGGGGGACAGGGATAAGTGAATGCTAAGGACCACGATGCAATAACTTCACGAGTAAATTCCTATGTTAGGAAGGTTCAAATTTAACTCGATAAAAACAATAAAAATCGTGAATATAATAATATGTATAGATTGCATCGTGATCAATCAATAAAAACTCCCTTTGAACTCCATTCAGGAGCATAGGTAGGCAACAAGAGCTTTCCATTGCGCTCGATCTTGCGCAACGTTAATGACCTCCTCCCACACCATGTCCAGATTCCTCAGCTCTGCTTCGAAGGAGCGGAACACAGTATGAAAGGATCTTCCTCGTCCCCGGGACTCTGATGGGAGGAAGAACAGCGCTCTCCTCGGCCAACTGTCATTCGGCATCCTTAACACATGTCCCAGCCAAGTTCATCTCCTCCACATAATAGTAGAGGTGATAGGCTCACGCTGGGTGCGCCGGCGTATAGCGTTGTTCGTGATGCGGTGGTACCATCTTATACCCAAAATTCTCCTGAGGCACTTCGTTTCGAATGCAGATACTTTTTGTGCCTGGGCCTTGGTCAGGTGCCAGGACTCACACCCGTAAAGGAGAATGGGCAACACACACGCATCAAACAGTTTACATTTCGTCTCGACACTAAACGCCGACGCCTTCCATATCTTGGTCATGTTGTTGAAGGCGCCACTTATTGCCATACCGATACGTATCGGGAGCTCAGCCCCGAGGTCACCAGTGGTGGTAATGGTTGCTCCCAGGTACTTAAATTTATCCACCCGGGAAACCTGGTGACCATCGATGGTTATCGGTAGCTGTTTATCGGGGCAGGCATTATTCGCCATGAGCTCCGTCTTACTGGCATTGACTCGAAGGCCGAGGCGTGCTGTTTCGTCGCAGAGTCTTATTCGAGAGAGATTATTTCAAGTAGATGGCCCTTAATAAGGATTGACGGCCTTAAAACGTAACATTTCAATCAAAATGACAAGTAGCTGTGCTAGTAGCTGGTACAAGAGAAGAGGGTTGTTATTATTTACATCACGGCACCAAGGAGTGTGTACACTGGGCCTACTGGAGGGAATGCTTCATAAAACAAAGGATTTACGATGCCATAAAACATGAAAAAACGTTGATTACAAGAAAACTTTGTTAAGGAGAAACGTACGCACGTTTGAACGACGAGAAAGGCACTGAGTGTTATGCGACCTTATAATATACTCGTACTAAGGTACAAAAATTGTTAATTAAATAAGAAAAAAAAACAAAGATTACCAACCACTGCTTTATTAAAATCATGATTTATAGCTAGGTTCTAAACTGGTACAACACCGCATTATGGAGTAAGTATTCTTTGAAAATCTATAATATAAAAGAAATTCGGATTAGTGCGAACACTAAACTTATAACTCGAGATCGGCTGAACAGGTTTTTATGATGCTTTGTTTATTAGATTCTTCTCCGCTCCGGATAACATGAAAGAACGTTAGCTATGCATTCTAAATGTTTCGAGATATAAGCCTTCAATGTTACGAAACAAAATTTTAGAGATTTCTTTGGGGTCCGTTCAAAATTCCACGAAATATATCTTGTAAAAAATATCCAGGTATATAAATAGGCAAGTTCTCAAACTGTGGGGGAATTCTCCATTATTATTGTTCTTAGTCTTAATGGTTATTTCATAAAAATTTACTCGGTGTTCATGTTTCTCGAAATATGTCATCCAGGGTCGTATGCAATATGTGAGATCTATTTGCTTTATATCTTTTCTTTGAAAGAAGCAATCTCTTTGTTTCTTTAGAGAGACTTCAATTTCAAAAGAATGTCACGACAGAAAGTGTTCGTTTAAAAGATTCTTTTGTAATATTGATTCGGAAATATATATATCTTTTAATAGAATATGACGATACACGTGCGTGCATTGAAAATCAATTTATATTCATCGCATCTAAGCGTTCGAATGCAAATAAGCAAGTCTGAGTTGGGAAAATGTCAATCATATAATGAAGTTAGCGAGTATCTCCCGCAGCTCTATCAATCTCATCCCTGTACCTATAGCGTTTTATTGTAAGGGCTAATCCATTTATTTCGTTTTACTCCCTCTCTGATATTTGATTAATACTAAAGTATTTGCATTTATTTATAACGTGGTCAGTCAATTTCATCGTTCAATACTGCCAAACATTGTAGGTGTGATTGAAAATTGTATGAGATAAATAAAACATACTGAGAAAAAAAAATAGTTAAAAAAGCCGTGTTTGGATAAAGTGAAATGATTACACTTAATGAGAAAAAATAATGATTATGGTTGGCAAATCCTTGAAAAATCGTGAAAAAGAAACACAAGAATTAAAGGGTTATATGAGGTTGAAGATATTCTTAGATAGCATAGAAAAGAAAGGAGTGACAGATTCTAAGAATGGATAAACCAGAATCCATTATATCGCATTTGGAACAAACTCTTTTTCATGCAATAATTACTTATTATTGTTTTTTTTTTTTTTTTAAATTACCTGCCAAATCTTGAACAAAATAGTCTTAAGCCCGTCTTGTACTACTGTTTCGAAAGCTAGCTTTTTATAAATTAGGCATTCCACCCTCAAAGAGTGATTTATTGTGGTCACTTACAACGTTCGTCATTCATGTGGTCAAAGACATCGAAATCCCCGAAATTCCCAATCATAGGAAACTTTGTAATGTTCAACAAGTTGAAAAATCCCAATCCTTCTACAGGACTCGAACCCGCATCCAGGGTCATCTCAAGTTCAGTCGCTAAACACTGTACTAACCGATACGACGTTATATATTATTATCATATTATATGCTTACTGTGAAAGATGTCAAAAGTGTATTTGTGTTCACTTCGAGTGAGCACAGATTCATTTTTCAAAAAAAAAAAAAAAAATTTATAAAAGCATTCTAGGTTAAAATTTTACAATAATTATTTATTTTATTGATTTGATTTCAATAATGCAGAGACATCTATTTATTTTAGTAGCAACTGCTAATCAGTAGATGGCGCCACATTAATAACTACATGTATCAATGTGTTCTAAAGTATTATCTAATGATAAATATGCATAAAACCCATGTGAACGGACTTTCAGTTGAATTAGTTCCAAATATGATATTTTAAGTTTAAGTAAAATTGTACAAAGTTTTTTAAAGATTCCAATTAGATATTTTTTTTAGATTAAGAATAATTAAACAACCACAGATATAGAAAATTATACAAATATGAAAATGCCTTATCAGGTTAAGGATTTTAATTCAGTAGCGGTACGTCAAAATATTTTCAAAACAAACCCAATACTAATTACAACAAAAAATGTTCTACCATTTGAAAATGTCAATGCAAAATCTCCGATGACAAATGACAAACGAGGGCTTTTTTGAAATCTTCTGGACACATACAAACGTAACTTGTCTCGATGACAATATATTATTTTTTTATCAATCATCGGAAGAGAAATAATATCAATTCATTTTTAAAATATGAATTCAAGAAAGTTTCATTCGAATTAAACTTAATTTCTTTCTTAAGGGGCATTCTAACGCTAAAAATAAATTGTGTTTAGGTTAATGAGTCAAATTCCAATTATTGTTAAGATTCATTTTTCGCAACTTAAGTATCTATAAGTATTGTATTTAATGTGTTATGGAACGAGAAAAATTTAAGAGACATTCCTAAAAAACTAGATGAAATATTTAATTAAAGTTTATTTTACACACACACACATGTTTATTTCGTTTCTTTAAAAAAAGTTAATACTCAGACAAAACTATAATTAATTAGGTAAGTACGCAGGTAATTTTTGAAGCAAACTTAAATAAATCGGCGGGGTTGAAGACGAGGACGTCAAAGGATGAACACAACAAGGATACCATAACAAAAACAATAATACCCTTTGTCACTTTTAACACCACTCATGGGGCATTAACAAGAGATTTCCATTGTCCAATGCTTATGAACTCCTTCTAAACCATGTCCACCTCCCTCAGCTCCTCCTTGAAGGAACGGAACACGGTATGAGAGGGTCTTCCACGTCTTCTAGACCCTGATGGGAGGAACAACAGAGCTCTCCTTGACCATACCCAGCCTTAAATGGATACCAAATGTGCTAGATACCGTATCTAATTCTGTATGGAACAGGAAGACCCCATAAACGATAGACAGACTGTTGGAATTCAACATTCTATGAGAAAAATCCTTACACGACGAGTCTACAAAAAGGGAAGAAAAAGGTATTTTTTTTAATAATCTTCTTCTTTTATATAAACATGGAGAGCTATTTTCTGAAGTCATCTCATCACGCCTAAACGGCTAGACCGATTTCACTAATGATTCTCTATTTGGCGTGATTGCTTAATTTGTCAGGAGAAGGTTATGAAATAAAAAATTAAGAAAGTTGCTTGGATAATAAGAAAATCAAAGAATATTCTAGGTAGGTAACCTTAATAGTACTTTTGACAATATAACTTTTATTCCAAATTGAAATTAAAGTAAAGTTTGACAGGAACTGTCATGCTACAATTACACGCTTGCCATGGCTTGGCAAGCCACCACAAGCTCCAAGCCTTTACATACGCTTGGATGCCATTTACATTTTAGCGTGCGCGTCGGCATTTAAATACATTTGCCGCAAATTCCTTTGATCTGTGTCATAAAACGACACTTTTTGCAAGCATTGGCAAGCCCACACAAGCCAAGGCAAACACCCTGTTACACGTTGGTGTTTGTGGTGGTTTGCCAAGCCATGTCAAGCGTGTAAATGCAGCATCAGTTGTTTGATGGTAGGTGCGATGGAAAATATATGGTTTGAAACAGATGCATTGATCTAAATTACATTGGTTATTAGCTTATCATTATTCGAATTCAACATTCATAGTGAGGAATGCAGGACAACGTCTGTCGGGAAAGCTAGTAAAAGAGAAGTTAAAATGATTTATTTTCCTATAAAAAATTGAAAAAAAAAATCAACTCCCGCCACTGCATGAGGGGAGGGTTGTGCTTAATGGATGGCATGAAGAGGGGAGCAGAGTAATCCCTCTTAAGATGTTGTGAAAGAGATACTCTCAATAACCCCTTCTTATCTGCAAATCTCATGAAATCTCAGGACGATTCTTCGTATAATGGAAGGGAATGATTAAACAAAGAAAAACTTGAATGTCACAAAAGTGGGTAATTTATAATTCTTTAACTCAAACTTGGAGAGACTTTCCAAAGCTGTAAGGAAAAACAGAAGCGGTGGGAAATGAAGATGGCGGCGGCCATTTTGTATTCCTTTTGAAAAATGCGGCTTTTATATTTGTTTAAAAATTTCTTGAAGTTATGAACCTAATTAGAATGAAAATTATCCCATAAAGGAAGCTAAAACAATTATATTTAATTAAGATAATTATTTTATCGTTTCACGTAATATTAACTTATTATTACACTGCGTTATCATTGTAACTTCGGGCCTAGCTAAAATTGCACTCAACGACTAGTCTGTCTTTGACCAATCCAAATCCAAACTCCCTTTAGACCCCACTTAGGGGCATAGGGAGGCAACAAGAGCTCTCCATTGCGCTCGATCTTGCGCAACGGTGATGACCTCCTCCCACACCATGTCCATGTCCCTCAGCTCTGCTTCGAAGGAGCGGAACACAGTGTGAGAGGGTCTTCCTCGTCTTCGGGACCCTGATGGGAGGAAGAACAGCGCTCTCCTCGGCCAACTGTCATTCGGCATCCTTAACACATGTCCCAGCCAAGTCCATCTCCTCCCCACAATGGTGGAGGTGATGGGCTCACGCTGGGTGCGCCGGCGTATAGCGTCGTTCGTGATGCGGTGGTACCATCTTACGCCCAGAATTCTCCTTAGGCACTTCATCTCAAAGGCTGAGACTTTTTGTGCCTGGGCCAGAGTCAGGTGCCAGGACTCACACCCATAAAGGAGAATGGGCACCACACACGCATCAAACAGTTTACATTTCGTCTCGACGCTAAACGCGACGCTTTCCATATCTTGGTCATGTTGTTGAAGGCGCCACTTGCCATACCGATACGAATCGGGAGCTCAGCCCCGAGGTCACCAGCGGTGGTAATGGTTGCTCCCAGGTACTTAAATTTATCCACCCGGGAGACCTGGTGACCATCGATGGTTATCGGTTGCTGTTTATCGGGGCAGGCATTATTCGCCATGAGCTCCGTCTTACTGGCATTGACTCGAAGGCCGAGGCGTGCTGTTTCGTTGCAGAGTCTTGAAACACTGCGCTGTAATTCCTCCACTGTCGTACTGAACAACGCTAGGTCGTCCGCGTACTCCAGATACGCGAAGTCTTTGACAGACGACAGAAAACTCGTAGCTAATTTAGCTTTTTCTGTCACAGAGAATTCTATCGGCGTCTCTCTGGCGTCGGATTTTATAAAGAAAATTTTCTTTATCTTTTCACACATGTATCTATGACTAGTGGTCGACCAGTGCTCGAAATTCGTCCATAACTTATTAAAATTAAGTTTGAACATTTTTCAGGTTATTTTCAAAGACTAAGCGAGCGCTATTTCAAAATTTTCATTGAAAACAATGACATGAATACTTATGTCAAATTTGAAATGTTGATATGTTCAAATTTTTTCAAACAACATTAATCTATTCTCAATTTATATACCGCCTTCAAAATACTTTCTGCGCCCATTATAAGACGCTTTTCATTTTACGTTTGTTTCTATCACGTTGATGATCTTTAGTATAGTCTGTGGAAGTGTGTGTGAGTATCAAATACATAACATTACAGTAGTGTTTGTTTGTGATGTTTTTTTATTTATTGATAAAATCTATTTTTATGCATAACTTAAAAAATATATTAGCATTCGCCAGTACTATAATAAACTATAAGTGTGCGCAGTTTCGTACTCCTCCGTCCGCGCAATTTTCGTAAAATAGTCACACCGTTTTTCCTTCACGTATTAATAATATATAGATACAATATTTTCTATGTTTTTGGTGACGTTTAACTATAAATGTTTATTTTTATATTTATTCGCATAAATTATTATGAACAAATAATAGATTCATAGAACTTTGATCTACAATTCCATCGAAACAAATAAAATGAAATCACCTTAATAAGTCTTTATTTCGATTTGAATTTACTCTTCAATTTATTTTGTAAGCATTTTGGCACATTATTCTAACAGATAAATTATGTCACCTGTCACATTGCCCCGCCTACCAAACATACGAAAATGACTACAAAGTTTATGATAAATCTATGGGCTCAGTCGGGCGTCATTCTGCGAAACGACTAGTCGTCATAAATCCACAGACAACTCTAATTTGTGTTAAAATGACTACGAAACTGTCATTTTGTTGATAGAGTAGTCATAGAACGCAAAAAAACGCTCGGCCTACTGGTATTGTGAAAATACATAATAATGAAAATCTACGAAATAAGTCAATGATAAGTATGTAGGCCGTTGGCATTTGCAATGCCTTTGTTTAATATTTGGAACAATTAGAAAAAGGTATCCAATTATGTTTTTGAAATGTGCCAATTAAAATTCTTATTTATTTCGTTTTTAAAAACCCAACTGCTTTGTTTTCCTAGAAAAGAAAACCTGCCTACGAATGTAGTATTCTATGAGACAAGTACAAAGCATTCTAATTTTTTTCCCTTTTTTCCTTTCCCTTTTTTCTCGGCAGTGAAATAATGAAAACGGGAAAGAGATAGTGCAATCATGACGTTTGATGTCAATTAGCATAGCCTGGATATCGCATTCAACATGATACCCACTGGAATAAAATTTATAAACTAAATAAAAAGGAAGCCTACCTATATTTAAAAAATGTTGCGATATTTGTAAGGAATATTGAAATTTTGATTTTTTTCTGTAGAACGGCCGTTCAATTGGGGATTTGCTTTTCTAGAAAACTATTGCATTAGGCCACTTCTTTCATTTGAATTTCTTAAAAGGCACTAAAAAGTAACAAAGATTATTATATAAAATTAAAACCTTAAGGATAAAACGGATCTGGGTTTTTTTTTTTTTTTTTTTATAAAAATGAATCTGTGCTCACTCAAAGTGAACACAAATACACTCCTTGACTCTTTCACAGTAAGCTACCGAAAGCTTGTGTCGTGAAAGAGGAAGATGGTCTGGGATCGAACCACGACGTCCGCAGTACGCAAGCCGGCGTTGTAACCGCTGGGTCACCAACCACTTGTAGGTATAACTACCTATTTGGGGATAAATATCACAGTTTGAATTAATAATCAACAGAAGATGTTCTTAACCTTGGAGTAGCTTAAATTTAAAATGTGTAATTTAAGGATCAAATTGATAGAAGTAAAAATTCTGTTAAATTCTAAAAGACTCAATAAAGTAAGAACTCTTAAAAAGAATAAAATGTAATAAATTGTTCGTGTCGCCTTCCTGCATTCAAGGCTCTTATATCTAGGTAAGTAGTGAATATTAAGGTAGTGATATGTTGTGCTGGCAAAGGAGGGAAAATTTAATACCATCAACCCACATCTTGTAATAATTCATTCGAGTCTCGAAGATAAGACTGGCTGGAATATTATCAGCCAACATATTCCTATGTTATTCGCAGCACGTCTACCACTTCCCCTTTCCTTCCCCTTCTCCCGCCACCCGCAGCCTCCTAAATAATATAATCCAATAGATTAGCCACGAGATTAACAACGTGAAACCATTTCTACACAGCCACCAAACCTGGAATATTTACTTTACAATTTCCACAAAAGACAACTTAATTGATTTTAACACACCCGCTTCCAGCCGAATTGCCATTTTTTTTTTGTTCAATTAAAGTCTATACATAGCCTTACGGTATTTCTTTGTCCCGAATTGCGGTTGTCCCAAATTGTCTCGAAGCGGTTGGTAGACTAGCGGTTGCGACGCCGGCTTTCGGACTATTTGGAGGTCGTGGGTTCAATCCCAGGTAGGTACCGACCATCTTCCTCTTTCACGACACAAGCTTTATGTAGCTTTATTACTGAAAAAGAGTGTATTTGTGTTCACTTTGAGTGAGCACAGATTCATTTGTAAAAAAAATATCTCATAATAAAAAATGCAGTCATAAACAAAACAGCGTATAATTCAATGCAAGGGAAGTTACTATTTCGAACATTCTCAATTATTCGCAACCGGCAGCATGGGCACTTGGCATCTTCCCTAGTGCATCCAAGTCAACTAACATGTAAAGAATATACATCGACAACTAATGACTATCACCAAGCATCTTCTGCCCTTATCATCGAAGATCTTAATTACAGAAGTTTTATGTTTCATGAAATATGAACTGAATCTCAGGGCTGTTCTACGTCATGCATCGATTTTACATTAAAAATTATAACCATCCCTATAAATTAAACTACATCGATAATAATTAATGAAATTTCGGCTTATTAAATAACAAGGTACTACCCCACCGCTCCATTTTAATTATTTTAGGCGGGGCCCTTAATTGATAATGGATGTTTCGGTTAATTGTTATAAATTTTAGATACCTAAGCAGCTACTTGAATAAGAAAAATTATTGAAAAAAAATACCGTGTCCAATATGATTCAAATAAGGAGACTAAGATTAACTCTGTTACACAAACCTTCTGCCGCTTTTTAAAAACTACGCCATTTTTTTATGCGCACATGCTCCTGTTTCAAGCTAATCTCAGCCATCCCTTAGTGCTTGCGACGGTCGGTTGTGTTTTGTGTGCAAGTGCTCTATGTGCCATTTCTGAAACGGTGACTCGTCAAAACGACACTTTTTACTCTGAATTGTAAAATCTTTTTTTAATTTTTTTCTGATGATTGATACAATATGTCAACTTTTAATAAAGAGAAGATTACCAAGAGGATTTTTTTTTCTGGAAGTGAGCTGGAAGATCATCTTGAGGTTGATTGATCCCGCTTGCAAAGGACAGTATTGAAGAATTGTCTTCTTTGACCTTACAAACGTTATCCAGGGAAGATGTTCGTTATGAAAAAACGTCATCTTCATTTTCACAACCATTTTAGGTATAGATTCTGCTACAAAAAAAAAATATATAAATATGTGCCTTACGCCCCTCCTCATAGGAAACAATGGCTTATAGGAGGTGCTATTTTGGGTCTATGGTGATCACAAACTTGACGTGTGACACAAATGTATTAATCGATAATAATAAATTCCTAAACCGTTTTTTATATTGCTTCTTTTATTATTTTTTTAATACAAATAGTTTTTTGTAAATATAACGTAATAAATAAAGACTTAATGGTAGCCTAGTTGTACTGGCGTGGACTTCAGATACGAGGTCTCGGGTTCGATTCCCGGTCAGGTCAGAGTTTTTTTAAGTGTTTTTTCACATTGTAATTTCTACCCGGGATTGGCCTTTCTCAGATTGGACGAGACCGGTTGACTGGAAAAAAATCGCTTCAGGCAATAAGTTCCGCCGGCTATTCTGACACCTTTGTATAGAAAAGTGTTATGTTATATTATTATTACTCATATATACAAAAAAGTCAAGAAAAAAATGTTCTACTGTTCATGATAAGATCGGACAACAGACTCGACAAAGAATTCTTTAATTACTGTGAATATTCACGAGGAATCAATGGTTTAACATTTTGAAATATTCAAGAGCCCCTCTTTTAAGTCTAAAGAACAGCCTGTAGAGAAGAGAATGCTGGGGTCGGTTCAGATATCAAGTCAAAGGGTTGTGAAATTTTCAACTCGAGATTCACGAGTGGCACTTGACGTTGCCTATAAAAAGAATCACTCCTACACCTTTTGTTCCAACTGCACAGCGTGAAGGTTACACTGTTTCATTTGTTTCACTTCAAAGAGTCATCTGGCAAAAAACTCTTTGATTTTTTTTTAAATTACAATGTTTCACCATAATTTATGTTAGGTCAAGTACTTCATAATGTACCAAACTTTACAGTGACACTACATAATCTATACTAATATAATATAAAGAGGAAAGATTTGATTGTTTGTTTGTTTATATTTAATGGGCTCCAAAACTACTGAACCGATTTGAAAAATTCTTTCACTTTTGGGAAGCTGCACTATCCCCGGGCAACATGGGCTATATTGAATTTTCTAAAAAGTTTGGGATCCTTACTAAAACTCCAATAACCCAAGGTGTAAAAAAAACCTAAAATATTTTTTGCATCGTGTGCGCTGTGAAAACTATTGATGATTGAATAAAATAATGTACTACGACTTTGTAGAAGACATCAATATTTCCAAAAAATGTCGCGACAGCATAAGTCTTACTTTTATAGTTTTGCCACAATAAGTGTTCATTTATTTTAAAAATTTAATTGAAATGCTGCCTTTTAAAAAGGCTCTTCATTTGTATCTGGGTATTACTGCTTATTAAAATAAACATAGTTCATATTCAACACTGCTTCAATACGTTTATAAAACTTTTTGAATTATTCAATTCGGAGATTCCATTCGAAAGATACCACGAGTTTAAAAATGTAAGAAGGTGCCTATTAGAAAAAAAAAGAGTGGTCGCCCCTCTCCGTGGCTCACTCACAAGAAAATTTTGAAATTGCGCTTGCTCAGTCTTAGACAATGGAACCTTAATAATGCTCAGACTTAAAATTTAAATAAGTTGTGGTTGAATTTCAAGCACTGGTCAACCACTAGTTTTTGATAAAGACTTCATTATTTTAACAACTCTTCGATTCTCATTTTAATCATGTTCTATACATAAGTAGGTGTCAGCATAGCCGGCGGTACTAAATGTTTGAAACTTTCTCCACCATTCAACCGGTTCCATCCAATCTGAGACAGGATTCCATCCCCGAGTAGAAATTTCAAGCGAAAAGGCAGATATTTCACATTTTCTTAAATATAATATAATACCATAAAAGATAAGAATAATAATACGACTAAACTTTGTAGACTAAATATCTGTGCGCCGAACTCTGTTAGAAAAAAATGATTAATTCGATTGAATTTGATCTCAAACTAGATGATTTGGTAAGACTTTACCAACTCAGAAGACTAAAGTATCATATAAAAAATTAATGAAAATGGTGTATGTTCTCTCTAAGGATATTAATGTTTATTACCTGAAATATAAGTTTTTCAAATGATAAATTCCTATCTTAGAAAACAAACGAAGAAGCAATATAATTTGAAAAACTATCTCAATCATTTAACTTCAACCGGATGTTTATCAGGCACCTATTAAATAAACGGATACACTCGAATTCTGGAGCAAGAATTTGGGTTTCAGAGACAAAGATGGAAAATTAAAGTGCCCGCACATGCAATTAATGCTACTCCAACATGTTCTCTATAACATTGGTATTTTGTCATATTACATTGAAGATGCTGGCAATCTATCTCATATTTTTCCATAATAATATTGTAATAAAATGTCACACAACTCATCCAGAAAAGACACAAATATCATTTTGAGTATGACGTATATGTACGTACATACATAGCAGTCCTTGCTGGGTCCTGGGTAGGATAAGTAAACATTTTCTTCTCTCTCAGTTTACTCCGTAATAGAGCTTTAAAACACACAATATTATTTAAAAGCAACTTAACGAACTGCAAAATTATTTTATTGAAAAACATACTTTGAGAGAATATTTTGATAGAATTTTTAAAAAATAAAAACTTAAGCCAAAAGGTTTTATTTACCTTATGAATACTTTTTTAATTTCGTCGTTTAAAAATAAAACATGGTAAGTTTTTTTTATTATCTAAATTATTATTATCGCAAACCCAACGTGAATTAACGTGAAAAAAAAAACAGTCGCCCGCACGTAAAAAAAAAGATATTTGCGAGATTTTTAAATTTCGTTTTATCTCGACCATCAAACGGAGTTATTGCTGTCATTTCAACGTGTTCATACGACAAAATATGTGTTATTTTTTTATTCGTCAAATACATTCGTTTTGAAAATGTGTCAGAAACATGGAGATCATACTGTTAGTTTTGTCAGAAATGAAAATCTGAATAAAATTATTGAAAATCACGTTAGGACTGAGTATTTTTTTTTTATATTTCGTGTTATTTCAGTTGATATATTATTTGTACAATGTTGAGATTTTATTAGCGCATAATGCCTTGGTCACACGTACCGAGTAAATGGGCGAGACAGTGCACTCGGCCGAGTACTCGCTGTGTCTAAACCTTAAGGCGAGTACTCGGCCATAAGGTTTAAACGCTCATCACTCTCTCGGGCGAGTAACATTTTACTGTCTCGCCCGTTTACTCGGCACGACCAAGGTTTAAGTGTTGTAGATGTAAAGATAAGTTTCCACTTATCGTCTTTTAGATCCGACAAAATGTCGTGTGCATTGGTGCCTGAACATTTTATATGGAGTTGTTCAACGATTTTTTGTCGTCCCGACAAGGATAGTTTTTAAACGACACAGAGGGATTTGTGGTGGCGATCCGATTATGAGTCGGATCCGACACACAACGGAAAAAGCTGTTAGTCATGCACGTGGAATTGTCTTAACTGATAATGAATAAAAATCGATCTTCGCACGAAAAACCAGCAACGATGGGTTTAATCGTGACTAAAATCTTGACAAACCTTAAATCCATTTTAATTCCGTTCCAATACTATGAATAATTCAATAATAAATAATCAATGCCACAATAATGAGGAAATATAACCGCCATAAATTTGCTATTTCCCCCTGACGCGCCGTTGTAAAATTGTAACGAAAGCCTATTAATCGAGTACGAACTTTCACGTACAAAGAGAAACTTTATTAATATTTTGCACGAATAAATTGTTCTTTGTATCAAAGACTGATAAAATTTTTTGAAAATTTAGTTTCTTTCACTTGTTTAAGTATCACGATCAAAGTAAGAGCAGATACAGCTTCTTAAAACGTCCGATATGTAAACGTTAAGACCCATAGCAAGAAGATCCTTAAAAGACAGTTTTGCATAATGAGATACGCGCAACCTATAATGACGACGACATTGTTAGACGGATTGGACAGATGATAATAAGGACCAGAGGGTAAGCCAAGATGCCCAAGGATGGAGAAAAAGTTGGACCGCATCATCGCGTGAGCCGGATAGGGACCTGAGATATAAAAAAAGGAATAAAAGAAGTTAAATCCTGATTTGTTTCAATTGCACAAGCCATAACGTCTTATGAACGTGCAGGACCTGATCTTCCAAAACATTTTTGAAGATAAATTAACACGAGGAAAACATTTTTTTACTACGTATAAATTATTTATTTCGATTTGATTGGGTCTGTTGTTTTTTTATTATCTTCTTTTTCTGTGGCGCCTCAGGTCGCCCCAACATTGATTATCACTCTGGAGAATGCATCACTTACTTATATGATATCTACCGTCGGACCTCTAATTTTTCCTTAATAATCAAGTGCATCGAATAGTATTTTTTATTATAACGCAAGTTTATTAGGCGGCTAAGATGTCAAATCGGATTTTGAAATATAGATTGCATGAAACAAAAAAAGGGCAAGAATGGATGTATTTCTTACAAATGTTCTTACAAATGTCGCATATTTGAAATGAACTATTATAAGGTTAACAACAGAACTGTTCTTTCACCTTTCAATGAGATTGGTGACAAAATACCAATTGAGGCGCAGACAGCATTCTCTACAATTTGTTAATAAGATTTATTCATCTAACAAAATATACAACAAGCTATGAATAAAGAAAATATCTCTTAACAGAAATATTACTATACGAGTATCGTTACACACTAAACTTGAGTCATGTGCTTGCAAAGTTTGACTCGTGCGTGACACATTTTCCTTTTTTTATTAGGTCGCACTTAATTCTTATTTAGTGTGTAACGTCGTTATTAGGCATGTTATGTCTCTGGTGTTAGATTGTATCGTGCCGATGGCTATATTTCGTGTGGCCAAATTAATAGGAGACCTAAAATATACGTGCGTCTATAATAAATGTACGAGCTTATTATTGTGAAGGCGAGACACTTAGGTTAGTGGATATGTAGGATTGGTCGCAGAATGCATTAAGTTAATTACACACTTCACACATATCACAATTTATATATTTTCCCCTCCACATACCAACTGAAATATGTACATCTTTAGCGAATATTAAACGGTTTCGTAATATAAGATATGAAAATCAAATATATAAATGAATGACCCACCCTATTACGAGTACTCGTATTACACTATTTATTGAAATAAAAATGATTGGTGATATTTTCTATAAACTTTTGAATTTAGTCAAATCATATTCGGTCATATACATTTGATTTTCTATAAAGGTGCATTTAAACCAAACGAACAAAAAACCACGAAGTAGAATATAATATTTTCTTGATCGCTGATATGGACACTAATTTGTTGTCGTCCATTTATAAGTTATTGCTTGTTATTATTTCCGTGGTTTCCAATATCAACCAAAAAAGACAGTAGGTATGCTCTGTTTCTAATTTCGGCTCTATGATCGTTCGGTGTAAATCCACCTTTACAGAAAATCAAATATATTATGTATGACCGAATATGCGATTTGACGAAATTCAAAAGCTTATACAAAATAGTTAATTAAACAACGTTCAGTACCACACTATGCCAGAAAGTGATCATAGATTTATTAAAACATAGACAAGCCAATAATTGGCAAATATTTACTACTTCTATATACTTTGTAAATTATTTACAAATAGGTTATTTATTTATGATTTAGCAAGAAAATTTTGAAATATTTTTTTATTGTTCATTTACATACCTGACTGTGTTACGCAGCTGGCCTCACTTCGCGACTGCTCCTAAAAAAAGAAGAAGAAAAAATTATTAAATTGTGTAATAAGGTTTATAAAGTGTGGTTCTACGTGACTTGTTATCTGATTTATCTACTCGTATGCTAGCAAAATACAATATAATATAATGATGTAATTAGAAAGACAACACGCCGACAAAACTTTTAGATTTGGCGTGCGTTTTATGTAAAAAATAAAGGAAGATTTAAAAACCTAAAATCTAAATTTAATAATGTTGAGAATAGCTTAGTATATTTCCTGCATGTTCACATAACTATTTCGATAAACTCAATCTAATCTAAATAAAACAATTGATTTGTTATTCCACAAATGATTTAGGTAATAGCCTGACTAGTTTCGCAGACACAGGTCCTGCCTGGTCACAACTGACTCAGAAACATACAAACTGTCAGGATATTAAAGCATTTGTGGAATGACAAATCAATTGTTTTATTTAAATAATGCCACCAAGAATGTACGTTCAATTCGTTAATTTTATCAATCAAATCTCAGAGGCAACAAAAGCTATCCATTTCGCTCGATCATGCTCAATATTTATGACCTCTTCCCATATCATCCTCGATAAACTATTCATCAAATATTTACAAGCTATCAAATTATAGAAAAATATTGCAAATGTCAAAAGAGGATTTTAACAACAAAATGAAAAAAAAAAAAACTACTGAGAAAATAAAAACAAAGGAAATAAACGCGGCCTTCATTTCAGTTGGAAGCCCGTAAATTGGAGTCCCGCACTATTCCAGCGGCCGTTCCTTCTCATCACCATGAATAACTTGGGTGATGTTTCCACGAGTCTCCAGCGAGGTGGGTCGTGTTCCTATTGTTCCCAGCAGTGGTCTCTGCGGCGGACAAATAAACAAGACGAGCGTTCCTCAATCTTGAGGAAACAAAACAAAAGAAATTGTCCGTGGAAACTTTACTTGTTCTTCTGAATTCAAATATTTCAGGACAATTTTTTTGAAGAAACTCAATGATTTTCATGTTTTATCTTGTTTTTCTAGATCTCGTTATCTATTCATCTCATGGGACTCTTTAGTGATCTCTCTGGCAGTCTTCTGCCTTGTGGAATATCATTCTATTGACATGATCTCTTCAGTTTCTTCGTCTGCTTTATGTATAGAAATCACTGTTACGACTGTGTTAAGGGTGCCGAAAGACAAAATTTCGAGGAAAGCGCTGTTCTTTCTCTTATAAATAAGATCTTCTTTTAATGAAAAAATAATATAATGTCATAAACTTTAATAGAAAACGAATATTCTCATACAAGCTTCCTTTAAATCTTCCAAGCTTCAAGCTTCCTTTATGCTGAATAGTTATAATGTGGAATTAGCTTCAGACGGCCAAAGCTAAGGGATGAACTTAAAGTTTGAGAATCACCACCACATGTCCTCCATTCCAGTAATTTTTACTTATCACATTTTCCTTTAACATTTTCGGGGTTCAAACATAAAAAGTGAAATATGAAATACATAAACGAACATAAAAATATTCCCGCTAAATGCGAGGAATGAAATTATAATTTTTTGTAGATAACATCTCCGTTTTGAGGATACTTTAACAAATTTGATTTCATTGGATAACAGAATGTTGGACATTCGGGGGTTGGCATACATTTTTAATGGTTATTGTTTTTATTAGATGTTTATCTATTTAATTGCGCCGTTCTAAATATTCAGAGTGAGGGCACATGCAAGGGGACGAAAACGTTTATGAATATAAATAGGCCCTAGCAAATCACTGTTTTTTAAATTTCATGTAAGTACTGAATCAGATCACAAGAGGAAAAGATGCATTTAACCCTACGGCTTTCTGCTACCTTTAATAACCATTTCTACCCAATTCAAAGATTCGTGTGGAAAGGTTATGAACTTGGATAGTAGAAAACAATTTTTTCAAGTGTTGTGTGAGTTTAAGTTTGGTTCCGGTCCGGTCTGCCAGTACCTAGTGCAATGCCCTGTAGGCCTAGATAAAATGCATTTGGCGATCGACTACAAACGAATTCTTCGACAATGTAGAAGAGTAGGAAGAAAATTAACTGTCCACTTTTTATATTTTTATATAAGTGTCATTGTTTGGTTTAAATAATTGTTTATATGTTCCAGTGGACAGTTAATTTTTTCGTACTATACATTGGCGAAATCTTCGTTCGTAGTAGACCGCCAATTTGAATTTGTCTACGGGGGCTGTATATTAATTTAAAATTCTGTACATTAGTATTTTATTCTACCTAAATTTTGTTTAATTTAAAAATTATTTGTAGTTTTGTGCGATGTGTCAAAAAAGCGTATTAAAACAGTTAAAATTTGCAATATAATATGAGTTATACGGACCAAGTGCACAAAATACAAAGAAGCCCATTTTTTTTAATTTTTGAGCAATCAAAACCGGGAAATTTCTACCCTATCCTATGATCATATTTATACGGATACTAATAAATCAATATTCCTTTGAAAGTTTACAACATATTATAAAAAATAACAATTAAAAACGGAATGGTTCCATTAAGGATGTGCAAGGTGGAATATTAAGTCACCAAGTGACGCAATTTTATTTCGAATATATTTTATAGTCGTAGATCGTATACCTTAAGTTCCTTTAACAACCAACTGACGCGGTACCTGTGTGGAATATGTCTGTTTATATTTTTTTATGTCTGTGTGAGAAACTGAGAATGTATTAGGGGCGATAGTTGGGTAGGCGGCGTAAGTTGGTCATTCGATCAGTCGGTGTTTGGCCGTTTCCAATATACATACTATTAACCATAATATTTGCTAAAAATAATCTCTATCCTGCATAATTTTACATTATTAAACCAAAGGGGTTTAACATTTTAATAATATAATAGTTGGAGAAAATAATTTAATAATTTAGATTGGTATAATGTATAAATCCTTGGTAAAAAGGTCTCATGTAACGATGGAAAAGCCACGACATTTATTACAGTTTTGACATGGGATTAAGTGCAGCTTAATGATATTACGGGTTTTATAACGTTGAACCTTCATTGAATAGCGCTTGATACATATATATTAAAAATGTAATATTACCCCCTATTCGGATTTTAGAACGTTCTTATTAAGAACGTTCCAAATGATTTAGAATTAAGTTCACTCGAACTAAAATTCGTATTCGGAATTATGCCGTGTTCTAAAAACCAATATTAGTTAACCATAAATATTTTTTTTGAATTATAATTTCTATGGATCGAGCATGTGCCTTATTGGTTGATGCTGACAAGCAGGCAGCCAATCGGAGAAGACAAATTCAAACGAGCTCTATGTTCCAAGCAAGTTCCAAGTAACATGGTCGCCGGAAACTGCCGAACCAACCCGAAGTGTAACGAAGACGACTGTATGATTACATTGGTGTTCAATGATAATGATTTTTGATGCTACTATTTGTATTACTTATAATAAATTCGGGGGAAATGCTTAATATTTTTAATAAAAATAAACTTGTTTTATAATTATTTGGTTAAAAAAAACGTTTATCATAAAAATATCATCAGATATCTTTTTAGACGCATACAATTAGGTGTGAACTAAGATTAGGAACGTTTTGACAGAATACGAAATCCGAATACCAAAATGAACTAATTTCAAACTAAAGTCTAATTAGGAACAAATAGGAACGTTCTAAAATTTCTCGAATACCAATCCGGCTAACTAAAATAGGAACGTTCTTATTTTAGTTTAGTGCGCACTTAATTTGAATTGGAATAGGGGGTATTGTCATATTTTGTACCTCTTCATTATACTACCACGACTATTTAAAAAGTTTAAGATGATGAAAAATATTTTCTGCAATTGCAATACATATACGCGATTTCCTGCACAGGTTTTGGGAATCCATTATTTTATCGTTTTTTGAGGTTTTAACTCAAAAGAACACGACCGTGTATTCGGGTTTTTTTTATTCTTCAGGGAGAAGTAAGAAAGTCATTCGCATTACCGTTGCTTTCACAGGCTGTGGTGTGCGAGTGTTACAATCAGCCTTCTCAATTGGCTGTCACTACTCACGAATATGACCTGCAAGAGTATAGCCTAACAGAAAGGGGTGGGAGTTTTTGTTGATGAAGTGTCAGTTACCTAAAATTTGATAAGAACAGTTGTTTAATTCATAGGTAGGTGGGTGCCTACTCAATTGGATGAATAAAGGTATTTAATTATTTTAAATTATTGTTCTAAATTTGAATTTGTTTTCTATTTTAATGTATTTTTGTTTTCTTCTAGAAATTATTATATATCCGCTCTTCATGGTAATGAAGTTGTGTTGATGTATTATTTAAAAATTATTAAAATATTTTATATTTCCGACACGATATTTGTTCTCATTTTATTATTTAACAACTGTTGAACTAAATAACAATTCAATTTGCTATATCACCCTTACGAATCCTTTCCTTTCAATTATTCTTTAGAGCTGAAATAAAAATAAAACAAACAGAAGAGCTCCAATTTTTTTGTAAGGGTACGTTTACACCACACGAACATAGATCCGTCAGAGTTGAAAATAGAGTATCTTTTCATAGTCATTTATATAGATATCAAGTAAACAACGAGGAAGAGCTACAACTCTGGCACGCGTAATCTGTCATTGCCCATTAATTATAAGTTCTTACTCGCTGTTGTTTCCATGGTGTTCAATATCAACGATAAAAGAAACTATGCTCTATTTCTAGCTCTGGCTCTATGTGCCTTTGGTGTAAACGCGCATTAAGAATGCATTAAACCCAAGGATATGTACAACTTGGTTCATTAAACTGTTTGAGTAAGGTAGTTACTTTTCTTTATTGTGATGTTTTTTTCTTCTGATTTGTAAATTGTATGTTGCAACCATTGGTTGCGTAGATTTCAAATAAATGAATAATACAATGATATGAATACAAGATTTTTTATATATTTTGTGTCAATAAGATTGCATAAAATGGAGTGTACGTGATTAATTGATTTCACTACGCAGAAAAAACATCAAATTTTTATTTTATGTAAAGTTTAGGATTACATTTTTTTTCAAATATTAATGCATATTTGAAAAAAGGTGTAGGCATAGTATTCGTTCGCTGTTTTTCATTTAAAATAAGACAAAATAAAATTCAAACTTAACAATTCATTATGATACCTATAAGTTCATTTTAAATTGTCATAAAATTTTAAAATATATTCGCGTGCCGTAATGTCATTTACGTATAAATGCGATAGAGAAAGTTGGACAGCTTAGTAAGAAAGCAAGTATATACATACCTATTTGTTCACCTGGTGAAATGAAACTTCCAACTTTTCTTATTTTTTTTTTCAATAGACAAACACGAACGAACAATAATAATAAGGAAATGAAACGCAACAAATAATATCTCCATTGTTTAGACTATTTAGAGTTTAACGATATAATTTTATAGTTAACCAATTCAATAAAATCCCGTTTTATTGCATACTTGAGCAATAGTCGAATAATTATTGCTGTTTGAACGTTTCAAAATTATCTAAATCCGGCGGTCTAAAGATGGCAATAAAACTCATTCAATTATAAACTACTAGCTTATACCCGTCTTGCTTTACGTTTTTGATTCCGATTGTCAGGCTTGATCGGTAGGTAATTAAACAGGTTCTAGTCTAGCTTCCCATTGCTTAACAGACCTCTATAACTGACATAAGCACAGAAAAAGAAGAATGACACTTTTACAATTTTTGTGTTACCGACCTCATAATATTATACGAACCTACCGACATAATTTGCAAGTTTTCATAGAGAGAGAGAGAGAGAGCTCTGTGGTTTGAATCTTAGCTACATTCCCTAATGTGTGATAATTAATTAGGCTCTCCACCCATAGAGGGTGATTTGCGCTATCTGTCAAACTTCAAAATGGAGGAATCATTTTGCAATTTTTTTCATTAAATCTTTATTTATTGAGAATAATAAGATTTGAATAACATTTATATGTATAACAAATCAATCTACAATTATTTTATTATATTTTCATACCGTAATACCAAGATTCCATTCAACGTTTACATGAGTAATTTTGTTTCCAAAAGATGGCTTACTGTCTTTTTGAGAAATTTGTATGAAGATCCTAAAAAATAGAGTTTTTTAAATAGCTCTAAATATATTAAAGTTAATGCAGCAAATTGTATTTAAGAACCTTCTCAAGCAAATTGCACCGCTCTGCGCAGATTCATATCTGACGTAGCATTTGTATTTTGAGCGTGATGTTCACATATACGATAGAAAGCACACAAACATTTCTGAATTATTTATGTAGATTTTTAGTATAAAAAGTTTTAAATGTCGCTAAATAGAACTGTTCGGAAATCTAACGACGCACATAGGGGTATTTAAATAATCTAGCCAAAATCATATTTATGACTAGCGGTCTGTCCCAGCTTCGCACGGGTAGATGGGTATTTTAAAAAATAACTCAGTTTTCTTATGATCTTTATAGATCCGTGACTTTATCAAAATACTCTATGGGCTATGTTAATCTGGAATAATGTAGCATTCTAATGGTCCCCTCCCCTCCGGCTCTTACCCCAGTGACGCTTGTTATTATCTCTGCTGAATTTCAATAACATTTTTTTTTTAAATAAAAGAACACTATGCATAACTATGATAGTCCGTTTCGGTGACGTTATAGATTTTTTATTATAATTACTAGCTGACCCGTCGAACTTCGTATCGAAATAAATATTATGGGTACTTTAGGTTTTATGCAACAGAGCTCAAATTCGTTTTTTAGTTATTCAACACGAATTACTATTTACTGGCATTAGCAAAACCTGCATACCACGCTGCATTCATTGGGTTTGAGTTTATTTTTACATAAAAACTTATAACCTATGTTAATATGATTTGGGAAAAGGTCAATATTGCGCAAGATCGAGTGCAATGGAGAGCTCTTATTGCCTCACTTTGCTCCTGAGTGGAGTTCAAAGGGAGTTTTAATTTTGATTGATTTGATGTTAATATGTAAAAAAAAAGAATTTAGGTATGTCATTATATTCGATATTTTAAAAGTTATTATGCTCAGTTAAAATAATATTGATTGATTAATGAAAGTACGATAAGGAACATCTCCGTACCGATTCAAAATACGCATTGAGGTGTCAATACTTTTTTTTTGCCTATCACGCTGATTCCCGAAGGGGGTAGGCAGAGAGTATGGACTTCCATTCTTTCCAATCCAAACTCATTCGCTTCCTCCAAACGCATAACATTCCGCATACATGCTCTTATATTTCTTTTGCTCCTGACTTGGCCCTCCCGTAAGACGGCACCTATATGGTCGGTCTATGTCATTCCAGGTCGGCCTCGTCTGCGTGCACCTATTCTTTCAGATTTATATATCCTTTTAGTCATTCTCACATGCCCAAACCTTCTTTCTTTATTCACTTTCATTCTAGTCACTACACTAACATCCACTCCACATTCCTTTCTAATATTATCATTCCTCACTTTATCAATAATTCTCTTTCCGCATATCCTACGCAGTGATCTCATTTCCACAGAATTTATTCCAACTTCCAAATTTATCTTCCATGTTCAAGTTTTACTCCCATAAATCATGGATAGTATCAGGATTGCTTGTGCATCAACTGTCGATTTCAGAGATATCTTCTTAGAGGTCTTAATGCACCGCCAACCCTTCTCCCAGCCAATTTCCTTCTTTCAATCTCTTTTTCACACCTTCTAATACAACCTTCTTCTGATAAGAGCCTACACGCCAAAAAAAGAATTAGCGAATTCGGTCCAGCCATTTAGGCGCGATGCGATAACACCGGGAAATAGCTCTCCATTTTTATAGTGTTCTTAAATTTTCTAATTTTCCATGCATTTTTCTTAATTTTTTTCTTCTAAATCAACCTTCTCCCAATAAAAGCCTACACGGCAAAAAAGAATTAGCGAAATCGGTCCAGCCGTTTAGGCGCGATGCGATAACACCGGGAAATAGCTCTCCATTTTTATAGTGTTCTTAAATTTTCTAATTTTCCATGCATTTTTCATAATTTTTTTCTACTAAATCAACCTTCTCCCGATAAAAGCCTACACGGCAAAAAAGAATTAGCGAAATCGGTGCAGCCGTTTAGGCGTGATGCGATGATATCGGGAAATAAATCTCCATTTTTATAGTTTTCTTAAATTTTCTAATTTCACATGCATTTTTCTTAAATTTTTTGTTCTAAAAGTACACTCTCCTGATAAAAGCCTACACGACAAAAAGAGAATTAGCGAAATCAGTATAGCCGTTTAGGCGTGATGCGATGATATCGGGAAATAAATCTCCTATTTTATAGTTTTCTTAAATTTTCTTATTTCCTATGCATTTTTCTTAATTTTTTGTTCTAAAAGGACACTCTCCTGATAAAAGCCTACACGACAAAAAAAGAATTAGCGAAATCGGTCCAGCCGTTTAGGCGCCATCCGATGACAACGCGAAATAGCTCTCCATTTTTATATATAAGATTAGGTCAAATTTACCGTATTGACCCTTGGCCCCTCAAAATAATAGGGTAGACCACCATAAAAGGGCTGAAAAGAAGTATAAGTCGAACAAAGTGGGTTAAAACGTGGTTATTGAGGAAAAGTCTGCATCGCATGCAACTTTTGAAAGAGATATAAGAAGATGATCTACATGATTTTAAGATCTATTGAACTACTACAGAAAAAAACTGTGATTGGTACAGTTTATCTTTCATGGTCACCACCGATTGATCTTCTCGTGTGTGTTGCACAAAATATAAATTGGACCAATTTATCGATGAACGATTAGACCAATTTATCGTTGATCTTTCAGACACAACTAACGTGCACATTTATCTCTAAAGCCACGGCTAGACTATGGGCCATGCTGGCCAAATAGAGGCTCTGGCCCATCATGGGCAAATAGTGTGGCCGCTCCACCAATGACCAATATCGCCCAATATTTGACATTGGCCGTTACTTGTTTACTTGTCGATCGAGTTCGCAAGTATTCACCAATATTGGAACAATGTTGACAGCTGTCATGTCTTCCATGTTGTTATTTTCATAGTGTTTTGTACATTTTTTTTATAATCCTGATAAAATAATGGAAGTTGACAATGATAATATCATATTATGGCATTAATTGCAGCATCCTATACAGTGATACATGCGGCATCTGCTTTTCTGTTATTAAAAATAATGAAAAACGCAAACGGCAAAGACGGTGGTTGATGCTTTAATAAACTACTCGAGTATGTATGTAATGTACCCATGATTCTTGTTTTTTTTTTATCAATATCTTTTATTTTCATTAATGTTATAGTCCAAATCAACCTGTAAGAGCAAGATAAATATATACCTATTGCAAAACAATAAACATCAATAAAAATTGAAGGTTAGGTTTAATAAAATTATGAATGTTTTTATTGTGTATATTTGTGAATTGGAAATTATATTAAAATATCCTTTTTGCCCAGGGAGATAAACTCTCTTGAAATTCCCCACTCAATTAGGAGTATACAGTGAATAATTGGAGATTAGAATGTAAAATGATGAATAAAAGCAAGAATTAATAAATTAATCAGTGATAGAAACATTGTGTAGCAGTCTAGCCTCGTGCCAGCTGTCAGAGTTGGGCCAATAGTGTAGCCAGGTGTACAAGTATATTTGCCAAATGTTGCTACTTGCCAATGCTTGGCCAGAGCCACTATTTGGCCATCCTGGACCAGCATGGGCCATAGTGTAGCCGTAGCTTAAGATTTGAAAAATGAGCGATTATCTGTCAAATCTTCAAAACAAATCGTTACCTGTGTAAGCATGCAACTAATCAGTTTGTTTAAAAACACACCGATTGGTATCTATATATTTATTGTCGATAGAGATTGAAAATTATGATTTGTTCCGATGTTCAAAATGATAATAATAATTCATTATAATATGATGCATTTTTATATGTATGTAATAATTCATTATAATATGATGTATTTTTGGCTGAAGGTGTATTGCATGAATATTATACCCATGGTATTGCCACTTTTATTGCTTAAATTTTGATTCAGATTGTATTGTAATTGTACTGTTATATGATTTTATATTGTTTTACCATTGATTTTTTTATATAATTGTTTTAGAATTGTTGCCTACCTTACTGTTTTTATTATGATTTTAATGTAATTTGTTGCTCATTTCTATGTAAGTATTGTTCAAAAGGCGTTTACGCCGTTTATGCTTGAATAAATAAATAAATAAATAAATAAATATGTAACTATCATTTTGGTCTTTAGAAAGAAAAAACATGCTAAACGTCAGTGAACGACATTTTTAAAGTCATCCTAGAGATAAATAGTTATCCAACAGTTAGTAGGAATCTTCTTTTAAAAATAGCGTCATATATCCTAATAATAAACGTTATTTACACATTGATGCGGCGAATAACACAAATAAAGGCTTTTCTTTAAATTTGTTTATCCACTGATTGATGTGTCGGGCCTTAGACAATAATTTTATTGGTCGGTCGATGGTTTCAAGCTGAAGAAGAAATTTCACAAAACAAATGAAAATAAATTTAAACCACTGTTCACAATGTAAAACAGTGGATTTTGATATTATTTCAAAATAAGATGTCTACATTATGTATAAAAAATGAAGATTTTTGTAAAGTTTTCTACAAAATTCTCGTGCATAGTCAATGTTATAAGAGGTTAGGAGAATCGATTTTGTTGGTGAAAATAATATCATGTTGACAACAGGTTTTGGCGAAATGAAAGCAATGTATCAAGGTTACATTGAAAGCAATAGACGGCAAAGAAAACACTAATATAAAATCATTGTCATGTTTGAAAAACTATTCAATTTCACGGCACGGCATCAGGCAAAATATTATTATCATTCACTTCAACGACAATAATTATAAAAGCATTAGTCATGTTTGTTTAGTTTGGCTGCTATAATTTAGTCATAAATAACTTTTTGCGATAAAAACTTTCCCAGTAGGTATGCAATACTGCCTGTCAACCAGACTATTAGACTAACATAATTTCATAACAACTTTATGCAAGGGCAAATCCCCCCCTGGGCTGGGTCCAGCACCTATATAATACTTACTTTTCTATTATGATCATAATAAAATGTGGGCCGTGACCCCCCCTGGGTCAAAAGTTTAGTACCCAAATTCCAAATTTAGGAAATGACCTTTTTTAGGAAAAATTTAGTTTCCAGATACCAAATTTTCCATTGACTATATGCAATACTTGCTTTGCTAATGTTTCGTACACGCTTAAGATTCCAATTCTTTCGTTGTTTTAGCCTCTAATAATAATAAAGTTTGGCGTTCAGGATGCAGATATTTGTCTCTTAAACAGTATGAATTCGCATCATATAATATTATATGAATCGATATATTATGATATTCTCAGTTAAAGACATTTAATAAGAGCTCTAAATGCCTAAATTTATGGTAAGGTTGGGCCACCATGAATGTGTCATGGTTTTTTTCGATGCTTTTTGTTATTGATAGCGTTTTTTCCTAATAGTCATAACGCCGGAGCCCTACTTTACGATAGAAAAAACCGATGACAAAACATCCCCTTTGCATATACATAGACACATATGTAGTGGTGCGTAAGTTCTGTTGTTTGAAAATACATACACCTAGGTGAGGGTGGTGAGAAAAAAGCCATTTTTCACTTTTAGTGAAATAACTTGAAAATACCAGATGTAAAATTGATTTTATTTTAATATTTTATTTATTTATTTACATATTTCAAAACAAACATATTTCATAACAGCAACAAGCCTTTGCGATGAGTGATGACAATAATTACAAAAAAAAAATAACAGATGATATAAAAAAAAATAACATTCACTTCAAAAAAAAAATAACAGTTGACTTTATCAAGTCACGGTAGAATCATGTTGATCCGTCTCGTAAATTCAGTGTATGGGATACAAAAGATATCGATGCGATCCCAATATATGCAGAGATGCATGATTCCTCTATGTTTTTCGGTAGAAAATATTTTTCCAACTCCAAACACAAAAAAGATATTATGCATTTTGCTACCCCATACACTTACCGCGTCAGTAGTTTTTTTTTTAAATTTTTGTAGATATAATAAATTTAGATACTTGCAGCCGTTAGTGGTTGGAAACCACCCTGGTAACGAAACAATATAAAACTAACGCCTCGGTATAAATTATTTAGAGTTAGAAGTGTGGGCAGAAAAACAATGTAAATACATCGTCATATTATTATGATACGAACATTATCTGACATGTAAAGGAATCGCGGGGGCTACATATTATGTATATCACTGAGGGAGTCTTAAATTTTGCATATTACTTTAATATTGGTCCCAAGCAGCCTTAATTCATTCCACTTACTACTTAATTTGACTTCATTTCGGCAAAACCATCCCATCATAAAAACATTGTAAATACATGGATTTTTGTATACTAGTGGTCGACCAGTGCCCGAAATTCGACCATGACTTATTTATATTATAAGTTTGAACATTTTTAAGGTTCCATTGTGAAAGACTGAGCAAGCGCTATTTCAAAATTTTCTTTCAAAAACAATGACATGGATACCTACGTCAAATTTGAAACGTTGATATTTACAATTTTTTTTCTATTTATATTAATAACAAACAATATTAATCTATTTTCAATATCTCGCCATTTCCAACTCCACCTTCCATTTGAATAGGCCCTTTTCATATTACATTTGTTTATATGAAGTTGATGATCTTTATAGGCAGTCTGTGTGTGTGAGTATCAAATACATAACATTACATTAGTGTGTGTAATGTTGTTTTTATTGATTTAATGTATTTTTTATGCATAATTAAAAAAATATTAGCATTCACCACTCCTTCTTTATATAAACTATAAGTGTGCGAAATTTCATGCTCCTCCGTCTACGCAATTTTCGTAAATATAGTCACAAAGTTTTTCCTTCACGTATTAACCACACTTATAGTTTATATAAATAGCTGCCTAGTTTTTTGTTTATTTTGTTTACGTAGATTATTCATAAATGCAAGTATTTTCAGTTCGCCATATTTCAGCAACCCATGGTATAGGTATATTATGTACATTCAAATCCTGGAAAAAGGGCATAGGAATACGCAAATAAACAAAAAACTAGGCAGTAGTATACAGCAAAATTTTGCTTGATTTATTTATTAAAATCGATAAAAAAAAGTCCTTCAGACACGTATCACGGATTGCTGGTTGCCGACACATGGCTAAAAACATTAAATGTTATCTTTAGAATATTTAATTGTTTTTAATATTGTTGACATTACATAGGTAGGTACAGTAATATTTAAGTTAACCAGTTCGCAAAATAACTCTGCTAATGTTTATGTCAGTCCATAAATTAAATAAATGGAGGCAATTTAAAAATAAAACCAGTCTAAATTTAATAAAGTTCTGCGCCATTTTTTCTCGGAATTTATTATCTTGGAAGTTTCTTAGGAAAGTAAACAGAACCTTATAAGTGTCCAATGTAATATCCATATACGTACACTATGCACAGCCTTCGGTAGTTCGGTAATTCATAAAATCATTTAAAGGTTTGATATTGAAGTAGAAATTTTTAACGTAGTTTTCAAGTATAAAAACGACGACGTATATTATGGTGTTCGCTGTCATAATTACATGTGAAAGTTTTAATTACCACGAGAAAAATATTTACAAGACGTGTGTTCGACTAATCATGACATACGCAGTAGAAACCAAAACCGTCACTTCCAGAACTTAAAAACCTGGTTAGATTATCAGAAATGAGGTTTTTAAGGGCAATCACAGGTCGGACGCTGAGAGACAGAATTGGTAAAAGTGGTTATCAGGAGGACCTGTGGGACCGAAGACATAGTACGATGTGGCAGAGTTAAACGAAGATTTTGGAAGGACCACGTCAACAGAATAGACGAATCTAGAATACCAATAACACCATACATAGCATCAAATATTATTCCACAAGAGCATCGCCTAAAAAAAAGGATGAAGAAGTAGAGAAAAATATGTACCATTGAAGCTCTTTATCAGATAAATTCTTTACCCTAATTCATATTAAACTTGATATGCTGAGAGTGATTTCAGAAATTATGCCTCATTAGTGAAATATTTTTTTATCAATTTTATTTTTCCCGACAGCTGATGTTATCCTGTGGTCCTTTCTATGAATATTGAATTCGAATTTGTATGGTGATGAGTTAGGGTAGAAACACGTAGAAAGCCGATTCCGACCCGCGCCGACCGTCGCAAAGAATGTTTCTATGCATTTGAACGGGGGTATGCACAGCAAAAGCAGAAACCCGCTTTCCGGCATGCCCATTTAAATGCATTGAAACCATAGACAATATTCTTTGCGCCAGTCGGCACGGGAACACAGGACAACGTCTGTTGTCGGGAAAGCTAGTATTTGAAAAAAAATATGTAAATAAAAAAGTAAGTATTAATTCGTACAAAAGAAAATAATAATAATTGAGAAAAGATCTAAATGATAAGATGTAAGGCAATGTGAAGAAATTTCTGTTCCGTTGTTTAATGTCGCTAATAGGGGTGATTTTCGAAATTGATAACAAAAAACGTGTATCAAAGATGAAAAAAAATTCTTGTGTCGAATATTAAAAATAACGACAGCTTAGGGAAACGACCCTCTTTGTAGAACTGAAACATTGCGAAGATAATTATTATTTGTGGTTTGATAAAAAAAAATACAAGGTATTAGAGTTCACTAGCATGTTTTCAATTCACTGTCCGTGATTCTTTTTAATTTTTTATACAAACTTTCCACTTAAATTAAATTTTTCATATTATGCGGGAGATACTTTGGATCCTTTTTCATATTATGCGGTGCCTTGAATCATTTTTACATTATGCGGTAATTTCAAGCGTATTTTATATGAAAGACGCCATGAATCAATTAAAACTATGAACAATTGTCCATGCTTATTCCAACATAATATAGTCGTTAAATTTCGGCTCTGACTGAGACTTTTTCATATGGAGTTCTGCGCAGGTGGTATGATAATTGTTCTAGTTGTCGAAGATGATGAAGTGACTGTGTAATTAATCAAGGGAAGACTTAATCTGCACATCCCCTTGAGTCAATTTCAAATTTCGGCGGAACTTTATGACGGTCGATTCCATCCAAACTAAAACAGAATATCCTCGGATGAAAATCACACAACGAAAATCTGATCTGGCCAGGCATCGAGCTTGGGGGTTTGTGAAATGAGTCTGCCTCCTCAAACATCAAGGCAACATAGTCCACTATATTATAGAATTTTATTAACGAAATAAAGTACCGTCAAATAATTAAGCGGAAAGCTTATGTTATAGAACAAGAAATACATGTTGGTTTCTCTCCTGCGATGCTAGATTGTCCTAAAATATACCTAATATATTTCAAAAATATTTGCTGAACTATAAATTAGAAGCAAGTGATAATTTATTGACAAGACTGTTGTAAATACTACTGTAAAGTTAGGATCAACCGCCATGTAATCATGGTCCACATTGAACTGAATGCATGATGGATTCAGTAACACTAATGCAGCCAACACAACAGTACCCCTATTCTGTAGCAAGTGTAGGGTAGTCACTTGAAAAAAGTGACTATTAGGCGATACATTTTGTATGAAAAACGTCTATATGCGATTCGCGCATTCGATACGTATAGACGTTTTTCATACAAAATGTATCGCCTAATAGTCACTTTTTTCAAGTGACTACCCTACACTTGCTACAGAATAGGGGTCCAGGATGGATAAATTCCTGATTGTAGTTACGAATTTCATTCTGGATATAAGTATATAGAAGTGTTGAAATATTATTATTGTACAGACGAAATAGCAGTATGTAATATAAAATCATCACGCGAAAATCTTAAATGTACTAATAATAATGGGTATGTAATTATCATTTTTCTAGATACAGAGAAAACATTTGGTCTGCTTTGGTAGTACCAATTAAAATTGAGCACTGTTTCCTGTTTTCAAAATATACCAGTAATCACAGTTGTATATTATCTTCAAATCTAGTAGCAATCGTTGAGTGTAATTATTGTGTAACGAAATAAAAAAAAAGTTTGGTTGCGAAATTCACTATCATACAAAAATTTTTTTTTTAGTAAATTTTGGAGGCCAAAATAGACGGGTTGTTTTATTTATTGAAATTACCTACGATTTATAATTATTATTGAATTGCGCTAGCTTCTAAAAAGGGTTTTTTCGTTTTTACCCGTCTATCAATACACCCTTTCTGATCCCGGTTAGGAGCATAGGGAGGCAACAAGAACTCCCTGCCGCATTCGATTTTGCGCATCTTCAACACCCTCTACCACACAAACTTCCAATGGCTACGTGTTTTAAGCACCGGAACACAGTTGTTGCCGATTTTTACCAGAAACAAAACTATGTAGCTTCTTACTATCAAACAGATCATAATGCTGACCTAGCCTTACAAGGGCGTTAATCGATGTGATAGATTCACGTCATTTTTCGTCGACAGTAGATTTTCACACTTTTTCTTTAATCTGTACAAAACAATTAAAATATTATTGACGAAATTAAATGTAAATATTTGCAACCAAAATATTTTGCTATTTTTCATATAAAACCAACAAGCCTGTTATATTTAAAACCTATCAAAAAGAAATTAAAGTAGCGTTTGAATATTTTTAGTCGTGTATGATAACACGTAAAAAAACGTATCACGGGATGAGATTTTTTGACATTTTTACATTACTTTTGTATTATCATAATACATTTTTTTATTGTAGCGAGCGAATAAAGCTCAGAACGAAGAAAGCACGTACGTAATTTGGATCAAGACGCAGGCAATATTTTGTATGGAACGGGAACATTATGACTATTTTCTATTTTTGAGATTTTAAAGACACGGAGAACACGTTAATGCGACGATTCACTCGAATGGTAATGTACGCCATCTCGTCACGTTTCAGAGGGGGTAGTTAAATATTTTTCGTGATAAGGGTAGGAGGCACGTACTAGCCGTAAATTACTTTTCTTTAGGGCGGCCCCTCGGGATCTCACCTCATTCGAACATCATATCAATATGAGGCTCATCTAATCATCTATCACAAGGTCCGCGTATGTTTTAACGTGGTAACCATAATATAATAATATCCTTACGTGTAATAATAGATCGAGATTATAACACTTTATGCCAATATAATTTTTTTATTTTTTTTTTTATTTATTTAAAGCTCATTTTTTTATTTAATTAAAGCTCACTTTAAGCCTCATTTGAATTTTTAATATATCGCTACACAATTGAGACATTCTATTTAAATACATCGTTACCTTTGCAAAATTTTCGATTACACCTACATCTCTTTATACCTACGCAATCTTGAATAATAAAATAGTGTTTACTTCTTCTGTTAGGACAAAGTCCTATCTTCTTTCGGATCTTCCTTCCTGTTCTTAAGATACGGATGTCCAGCTATCCTTCAGAATCAGCTGCTATTTTTGTAAGCTTTCCACGATTTGCTTTCTCTACGTGGCCTCTCCAAAAACGCCTTCCAGATCTCACCCATCGCGCAGCATCCTGGTATTTCACAGTTTCTTCTCAAATAGACGTTATACCTTCTCATCAAAAACACATTTATTTGATGAGTTAACGATTCCGCCGAATATGTATTTTAATTAAAACTTATAAAAAAATACCTACCTACATAATAATTTTCTTGAATGATATTTGTTTTTTAAAGATTGCATTGAAATGTTACAGAAATTTACTTATGTGCTGTCAAAACGATTGAGTAACTAGACGTTGTAAAAATTGTAACAATTATTGTAATTTCTCTTTCTCCCAAATGTTGGTGCGTAAAACTATGTTTCTACAAATTGTGGGTCGAAGAATTCCCATTCGAAAAATTGATTTTCGAACAATTATTTTTCGAATAATTTTCATTTACATACCTAATCCGGATTTGTCTCCACCGGGCTGGCTTGGAGTGTGCGGGCGGCCTTAAAGGGAGTATGTATGTATTCATTGCCTTATTATAAACATCGCTATCGATATAATAATTATATGACCATAGACTCGAAGTAATTTTTTTTTAATAAAAGACTATCTAACTGATCACGAGTGTCATTTTATTTACAATCAGAAATTATACAAAAACAGGCAACCCTTTCTCGTAGACAATTTGAATTTCGCTAACGAATTTGTATAGATTCTATGAACCAACATTTCATATAAACTCCTAATATTATAGATGTTATCATGTAGGCCGAAATAAAGTCTTTTTATAAATATTATTAAGTCAAAATATTTAAAAATTACTTGAAGCTATGTCAAAAGATTGAATCGTTGCGGTTAAAAATCTTTCACGTCCAATATCTATATATTAATACGTGAAGGAAAAACTTTGTGACTCATTTAGGAGTATGAAATTTCGCACACATAGTTTATACAGAGGAGGGATGGCGAATGCGAATATTTTCTTAAGATTATGCATAAAAATATATTAAATCAATAAAAAAAAACATAAGAAACACTACTGTAATGTTAAGTATTTGATACTTACACACGCTTTCACAGAATACTTATAAAGAAGATAAACTTCATATAGAAAAAAATTATAAATGTAAAGCACCCATGGCGCAGAAAGCTTTTTGAAGGCGGTATATTTAAATGAAAGGTGGAGCTGAAAATAGTGGGATATTCAAACTCGTTGCGTCAAATTGAGAATAGATTAATATTGTTTTTTTTTTTTTTAATAATAATAATAGAAAAAACTTATACATAATAAGATAAACATTTCAAATTTGACGTAACCATTACCCATATCATTTTTTTTTTGAAACAAAATTGTAAAATTGCACTCGCTCAGTTTAATGTTCAAACTTATGTATAATCTAAATCAGTTATGGTTGAATTTCGAGCACTGGTCGACCACTAGTTATAAGAATTATTCGAAAGAAAAGAAACCTTTCATAGCGCAATGGTACTAAAAATACTTACCTATTCATTGTTTTCGTCGTCAGAAAAAAAGTGTTTAGTAGAAAAAAAAACACGCTTTTTGTATCTTTTTGAAACATAAAATATGTACAAACAAAAAAAAACGTAACATGGAAATTTCACAATTTAGTTGTTTTTCTTTCTCTCAGTCTCCAAGAGATAAGTAACGAGGAAGCTCCTTTAAATCCATTAATACCTGTCGAGCTTTCCTCCAAAACGTTTAAATTGTCAGCTTTGGGAAGAATAATACTAAAATGTACGCAGATTTTTATATACGAACCAACCGAAAAATCTACGATACATTATGTACAGAAAAAGACCTACTGACGTTTTTAATGTGAATAATCTATTTTTTTTATTTATATATTTTTTTTATTAAGATTCCAGAATAAGAATTGAGATGTTCAAAATTTATAAGTATTAATATTGTAATTGATTGGTTATGGCAAATATCACTCCATTTTGAGGTGGATTCCTAATATGTAATAATTAAAAAATCTATTTTTAACCATTGATTGTATAGGTATATACCTACCTACCGTTAATTGGATAAAAATCAAACATAATTTTATGACACATTTTTTAAGTGCTAAAAAGAAGGGGCATTGTGGTGAAGGAATTTGAGGTGGTTGGTATCAATTGGCCGACCATTCCCGCTTTCACGACAAAAGCATTTTCTTTGATGTCAAAAGATGTCAAAAGTGTATATTTCTGTTCACTTCAAGTGGCTCAGCGAGACTGTGTTTCTTTGGGGTAGCAATAAAGTAAAAAAAAAAATGTATAGGATATTTTGAAAAAAAATAAAAATGGAGCAGACTCATTTTCTTTAAAAAAATGTTGAAGAAAGATTACCAATTTTAACACTCCTTCACATAAAAACCCAATAAAGATAGAAAAGAAAAAATAACAACTAATGACTCTAACAATTCATGACTAATGTTCGATTTTTAAATGGAACAAACCACTACGGGCTTACGACCGTCTTCTACTGTTATTTCGAAGGCTGTCTTAGTGTGATCACTCTTCGTTAACAACGTTCGCCATTAGGTGGTAATGTTTGACTCCGAAACTCCTAATCATGATAATTCTCAACATGTCGAAAAATCTCATGTATGCAACAAGTAGAAATTTACCTAATAATAAAAGAAATATAGAGATAAAAGTTGGAAATTATTGAGAACAAGAAAGCAACCAAATTTAAAGACTGACTTAAAGATAGAAAATCTGACAGTATGCTAATAATAAATATCATTGTTACACAACATAATGTTACGAAAAAATGGCAATTAAGTTTACGGTGCTACGATATCACATATGTGGAAGTGAAATGCCGGATAGAAGCAGCTCGTAGCACGTTCAGCAAAATGAAAACAATATTCTGCAATGATAAATTAAATCTAAAATTAAGGCAGAGAATGTTGATGTGTGGTATGTTCTGATGTATGGGCTCGGAAAGCTGAATCCTGAAATCATGCACTTTAAATCATTTGAAAGCTTACAAAATAATGCTTCGTAATATGGAAATATACTGAGGTTTTAAGTAAAATAATTATTAATAGTAAATTTAAAAAGTATTTGGGTGTCTAGAATTAAAAATCTGAATGAATAATTTACAGTTTTTTTTAATGAAATTGTGCTCACTCAAAATGAACACAAATACACTCTTTGACTCTTTCACAGTAAGCTACTTAAAGCTTGTGTCGTCACCTGGGATCACACCCACGACCTCCGAACGAAACAGTACGAAATCCGGCGTCGTAGCCGCTAGACTTCAAATAAATCTTAATTAACTGTTTTCTTACAATCATAAAAAATAATCATACCTACAAAGGTTATGAAGTTTTAAACGTGCAATTTGTAAGAGGGATATTATGTAGCAAGTGAACGTATTACAGAAACAATGTAAGTGTAGGTCTGTCTAAATAAAGGATCGTCCATTGATATTTTGGACAGGTTGTCAGAGAAAACTTCCGTGACGGGAAATGTCTGGGGTGGAGGTGGAAGACGTGGCCCTCCATCTCTCGCTCGGCGGAATGGCCTTGAAAAACAGACAAAGTAATAAATGCTCAACTCAAAGCAAAGTAGATATTATTTTTGAAGAAATTAATATTCCAAGTTAGAAGCTAAATTTTAGCGGTAGGTACTTACCATAAAATTTACTGTAATTGTTTTCAGATGAAAAAAGTATCTGTTTGATTAAGAAGTTAAAAATACCATAAAACTCCAAAGTGATTTTTTTCATGCATGACGGTGACCAAAGCCGAAGGTGAAGCTGATTGCACGAAGTCAAGGTCGTTAGAAAAATAGGAGTGGTTAAATCGTAAGAGCAAAGTATTCAATTTGAGGGTGTTGAGTTCTATAATAAATAATCGAGATCGCGAGTAATGAAATAAGCAAAAGAGTATTCAAGGTTTTTAAAACGTACCTAAGTATTATATAATTGTAAGTAAATGGGTAAAATATAAGCGGAGCAATTATTTACAAAGTCGTTCCCAATCTCCCGGATATTAAATAATTAGCGCTACCTTAAGGTGTTGACTTCATTACGGCCGCGGTGTGTGCACCAGCGAGATTGTTATTTAGAAAGTAGCGTAGTACCTACCTACTACGTAGGCGCAAATTAAAACAGTAATTAAAAAAATACACAGCATTGGAGATAGTACCTAAGGGAAGGAGTCTCGACCTCGACTAGCTCAGCCCGTTTCAATCAGCGGCCCATTATTGCGCCGAGTCACGCGAACTATTACACTAGACCCGCCATTCCTACCTTCCACGACCAACTTTTTAAACATACATTTTCCAATTTAGCCAAAACGTCTAGGAACATTATGTTATTACTAGCAACAAGGGCTGTCTGTCGTACGACTGGCTTAGGAAAGAAAATGTACAAACTGAGCGTTACCCATCACCATGTGACGAAGTTTTTGCGGTTGCGCAATTATAGTTTACAATATTTATTTATTTTTCATAGTTACAGCACAACTTATTAACAGCAATGTACTATAGTATCTATAATGAAATTTGCTTAAATAATAATAACCACTTATACGTATGTATAATACAGAATTACTGACAAAGTGTTGTGTTTTGGCGGGGTTATCAAATGTGGTTAGCATTCCTTATTAATAACTCTTAATATCAACATAAACAACAATATGGATAGTCACGAAAAAGTTTTTGAAATAAACTTTTTTTTTACTTAAGGGTAATTAAAACGCTAAAAAGAAATCATTTTTAGGGTAATTGAGACAAATTGGCAGGCAACGCACCCTTAAGTCTCAAATATTTGACTAGTCTTAAACTTAAACTTTTTCGTGAATAACCCTGCAGGACTCACGCACTACGCCATAGATATTTTTTTTATTTGTTAACATAATAGCGTTATTCGACAATTCAATCAGTCAGTATTCCGGGGAAATATAATATTACAATATAATAATATATACAAAATTTAAAATATTTAAAATGATTCTGAAATAGATGTTGCATTACTATTCTTCATTTTTTAAAAGATTGCTTGTAAGGTAAAGAACGAAGATGCTTTTGGAGGGAAGACAACTGATTTGAGACGTCCCGGGGTCAAGAAGACCTTGTCGGCTGCAGGAAACAACAAAAAATATAAAAAAGTACGTAAATAAATATGTTGAATCGGCAGAAATAATATATTGATTTTTAACGACGGAAATTAATTCAACCCCCTATTATAATACGTATGAATTTTATAAAGATAATATTACGACGATTTTCCACTGTTCCTAAGCAAACACGTTACTTAAGGTGTTGTTTTAAAAGTTCTTATGACTATTCGCGGATCAAACGCATCTTATCGATAATTTCTTAACCCCCTATCAAGGGAAAGACCCTTTGACTCATTAAAATAACCCCACATTAGGAATTTCCATATATCATCAAGAAATTTCCCAGTTAGCATAGCCTTAGAGTATCGAGACATAATTATGAATTCGTTAGTCTAACAAGACGACCGATTCAGCTTTTTTTCGTTTCGAAATATATATGTAACATATTTGTAAAAGTTCGGGGCTGTTAGCAGCGGCGAGAAACTCTTATAATAATTGCTAGGAAAAAATAAAAAAAAATATTTGAATTTTCATACGAAGTGTTCACAGATGCGTCGCAATAATAGATGGCAATTTTTCCGTCCATCTTCTACTGTTATTTCGATGGCTGCCTTATTGTGGTTACATCATGTTAACAACGGTCTCCATTAGGTGCTAAAGTTCAAATCCCCGATAATTATGAGAAATTACAACACGTTCGACATGTGGAAAAATCCCATGCCCGGACAGGACTCAAACCTCGTCGTCCCATGCTGAGATGGTAACCACAGGGCCAACTGCCCAGACACTAATTTCATCATACTACGCGTATATGTATCACAAGTAGCTGATGTTGATGAGATATAGAGCCATCTGTTGGAAAATTTTGAGAACATTAGAACGTTGTGAACCAACTTTTTACAGGAGGAGCAAACATTCAAACCGTGTTTTGTCACAAATACAAAAAAAAATTAGTTATGAATGCAGAATTACTCGTTATCAACAATAGTATCAAGTAGTATAAACGAAATCAACAAAAGATGATAACTCACACACAAAAACTTATTTGAAAAGTGTTCTTTCAATCAAACAATGTTTTGTGAAATGAAAATTTTCAAACAAAAAGAGTTTTGTCTTCCATTGACCAATCACAGAGCACAAAGCGCCATTTTGTATTGTGACTTAACCGTTTTTTTTAACTGTTTTAACTGTTAGTTAAAATTATATAGCTGCTTTTCATACATACATTCATACATTCAAAAAGTGATATGTCCACAAGTTTTAAATTATAAAGCTGCTTTTCATACATTCAAAAAGTGATATGTCCACAAGTTTCAGTCAAAACAAGTTTTGTCTAATGACTTACATATAACAGAAGTAAACAACATTCTATGTGTTATAGTTTAAGCGGAATTCGTTTTTTGTCTCTATCTTTTTTTCATATCTCTGTGACAAAACACGGTTTGCATGTTTGCTCCTCAGATAGCTACCCCTGTCATTTGGTTGGCGACAGGATATGAATATATCCATTTTGTTGATGTCTTATCTTTATTGCCTATTGGCTTGATTAACACACAACGTTCTAAGTTTGTCTAGATTCAAGGACTAGATAGTCTTGGAATATAGGTAACGCAATGTTTGTATTAGAAATGAAAAAACGAGTCTAAATTTTGTAATACCACGTTTTATCAACGCAATGTTTACCGAGTCATTTTGTTAGGTACATAAATTCCTGAAAAAAGCACCATATGTGGAAATGTAGGTTGTTTAAAAAATGACACATAGATTCAAACAAAATGAATAAAATACCCCATAAACCATGTTTATGTTTACACTGAGTAGCTATTAGTTACGCATAATAACGCGATGTTTTTGGGTTATAATAATAAGGGATGTGTGCAGCAGGCCTCTTTATCATTACCAGTTTTATTATTTTCTTTTGTTTGGTTATTGTGCGATTTCATTAACAAAGAGAACAAGAAAAACATTATTAGTAGGCATATCTGCAGACATTAAGAACCTCGGCCCTCGCGATAAACAATCAAACTCACGAATACGTCGTTTCGTGATGATTCTTTTCTACAAAACACCCTCAGCCGTACCTACTAATAGAACTTTGTAACTGTGCCATATTTTTTTTTTTTTTTTTTTTTTTTTTTTTAAATGAATCTGTGCTCACTCAAAGTGAACACAAATACACTCCTTGACTCTTTCACAGTAAGCTACTGAAAGCTTGTGTCGTGAAAGAGGAAGATGGTCGGCACCTGGGATCGAACCACGACGTCCGCAGTACGAAAGCCGGCGTTGTAACCGCTGGGTCACCAACCACTTTGTTTCATTACATCGCTTTATTTTTTTTCAACAGCATTTCAATTTACAACATATTAACACAATAAAATATAATAATAATTTCTAAAATACAATTCAAGAGCCTCAAAGGATATGTAGGTATCGATATTTTATTTCTTTATTTTATATTTTATAAGGGTGCATTTCGTCTTTCTCCTCTTCGCCGAAAGCGAGAAAGGTCGATAAAACTGCAGCGGCTCAAACTAAGTCAAGAAAGATCTATACTTATTTAGTGTTACATTTTTAATGAGATTTTAATGTTTTATAATCCAAATATTGGAAATTTTGCTAAAAATCTGCGTACCAATGTTTTGAAACTCAATGGTTGTCAAGTATGTATTAAATTAAATATTAAAAAGTTTATTATTAAAATTATTATTTATTTATTTAGCGTATGGCCATTTCATCACAATTTATATATAATTCAATTAATAAGTATATTTTTGTTTTTCTTGTTAAATAGTCAATTCGAAAATTCCATTATCTTGACTTGTATCGCTTTGTACTTAGATGATGTATGAATATATAAAATCAATAACATGTACAAAATACAATAAAACTCTCAAACAAAGCTTAAATAAACAATACATTATTATAAAAATTGTGTTGTTATGGAATTTTTCACAGATGGCGCTGTTGTCAGTAAACCCGTTCCATACTAACTTTAATAATATATTAATTTTATACCTATTATTTGCTATCCAATTTTTGAATTTTTAAGAATTATTCTGTTATCCGGAGCGGAGAAGAAGGCAATAAATCAAACATGATTAAATCTGTTCAGCTGATCTCGAGATATAAGTGTTCGCACTAACCCGACTTTTTTTATTATACAGATTACAAAAACGTCAACAGAGCAATGGAATTTCCAGTGCTTTGGGCGTCTTTCATAAAGTTTTGATATAGTGAAAACCTATCTTAGAAGAAAAGGAGAGAATTTTCTGCATTAAACGAACTGCAGTTTAAGAAGCGTAATTCTAATAAAGTGGTCCCAAGTTCGATTTCTGAAATTAATTTTATAACTATAACTATCTTCTACATGCGATGACCGAAATGGTTATCAAACACAGCCAACGTAACTAAAAAAAACAAACACCTATAATTATTTTAATTTATTGCTACACTGTATTATACACCGACCTCGGTAGCCTAGAAGAATAGGTGTAGACTACAGATCATGAGGTCCCGGGTTCGATTCCTGGTCGGGTCAGAGTTTTTTTTTTTTATTATGAAGTTACAAAAATTTCATATTTTATAACTTAAAAATAACAATATTATTCCACTTATATTATACAGATTTAGACGTCACATTTCTACAACATTCACATTACTAATCTATGCTTATCACTACTATTTAGATATTCACGACATTTCACACAAAAATTCTACTCGGGGATGGCCTGTCTCAGATTGGACGGGATCGGTTGACGAGAAAAAATTGGTTCAGACAATAAGTTCCGCCGGCTATTCTGACACCTTTGTGTTAATTTATTTTATGTTATTTATCCTTAAAATGTTTCATTATGATTGCATCATACAATACAAAAAAACAAGGAAATTTTAGAAATCTTTTCAGAGTCTCCTTCTTCTTCTTATTTTAGGCCTCGTGGCCTGTAATTCAAGAGGTGGGGTTTGCCTCCTGCTAGGTCGACTCTCAGCTGTCCTTCCACCTCTTTGGTGGTCTGCCTGGGAGCCGTCTTCCATGAGGTTGGCCGTGCAATGCCATGTGAGGGAGTCTGTGAGAGTCCATTCTACTCACATGGGCATACCAGAACCTTCATCGCTGCCTTCCCCATCTTACTATGTCCTCAACCTCACATATAGTCCTGGGTCCGAGGCTTTCTTCTTCTCTTTTCTGTGAGCCAGATTTTTTCTTTTACAGCATGTAGGGGGCTGGCCCTGCAAACAAACCCTCCTCCTTTCTCATCCGGGCTTGGGACCGGCAATGGCGGAGCTTTTCAGAGTACAGCATAATATTATGCATATTATGTAGGTACTTTGAAAAGATGTCAAAAATGTATTTGTATTGTAAAATTAACAAAAATATTACGGAGACGACGAGTTATCGACAGTGCCTGGAACTTTTCTTCCCTAACATGTATCTTCTAGTAATGGATTCATGTGGTTTTTGTCAAGGCTTATAAAAATGAAAGAACCTCAACAATAGATAAACATCAGACAAAAACATATTATCTATGTAAGTAACGTATGGATTAAACCTACCAGCCCACTTTCAAAGACGCTTTACAAACTCATATGTTTACTTTTCACACAAACCACAAGTATTTGTTGCACCATTGTGGGTCTTAAGAATATTATGTAGGAAAAGGATCAATACTATAAAGGAATAATATGAACGAGACGCAGAAAAGGAAAATCAAAATAGTCGCAGAACAACATTACAAACAGAGAGTGATTATTTCAGTGTATGCTCACTTAAAGTATACACTCCTTGATATCGTTCACAATACTTATTTTAAAGAAACAAAATATTTAGTTTTTTCCACAATTTTATTCAGCTAACCGGTTTTCGAAGACCGTACGTCTTCTTCGTCAGGCTAGTAGATGTTAACTAAATTACAAAAAGTGATCCAACAGAAAATAGAAGCTATATAATTCAAAATTAGAGAGACAAAACAATATTATTCTTACATACTAGAAAGAGACAGAAACAATGCGGTTGGTCGAACAAAGGCAAGTAAAGATGTTATTAAGTGCTCCAAAACAAATTTTTAAACGGAGAGAGATAATAATAACAAAAGACATTGTTGTTAATACATAGTACCCAAAATAATCCATACCTCGAAAGCTGATTCTATATTATTATATTTTAAAAGAGAAAGTTTTTGTTTATATATATATATTTTTTTTTTCCCCGAACAGGTACATAGCTGTATGACAAAGAATGTAATAAGAAAGAGGAGACAGGGGTGGGGAACTGATACAAAAAAAAAAAAAAAATTATAATAAAAATAATGTTGAATAGACCTCCAAATAAAAAATATATATTATAACAAAACTATAAAATTATTTTTCTTGTACGGAGACTTAATATGTAGTGTATTATACACGACATGGAGCAAAAAATAATAATATTATTAGTATTATATAGGTGGACATATTATGTAAATTATAGAAATGTTTTATCGTGTACAAAACAATAGGCAATTTATTATACAGGGTTTAAAACTACTGTCGCGAACAAATTGTTTTGGGTATGAATATCTACGTATCCTAAATGAATTATCACAAACACAAACACTGATTTAGGTAGGTATGAATATCCGTATCCTAAATGAATTTTCACAAACACAAACACTGATTTAGGTAGGTATGACTATCCGTATCCTAAATGAACTAACACAAACACTTGTCGAAGATAATATTATGTAGGTATATCCCATATCTTGTCGACGCTGCCGACTGGGCTGATGTGGTGTAGTGGAGGCCAAATGTTCACCATCCCTGGAGTGTATCTGAAACAATAATACAGCGGTGCGGTATCAAAGGCCATAAGGGAGAGAACACGAAAAAGTGATAATGTTAGGATTAATTATTATTATCAAAGAATAATCAGAATTTTGGTATAGGCTTTAATAGGGGCGATGAGTTTTGTAAATCTAATTGATCATTGAGTATGATTTTGTTCCTATCCTGTTTTAATTTATTGATTTCTATAGTCTCTAATCTATCTAATACTCTACCTTTATCGCACTTATGTAAGATTTTGACGTCTGTGTCCCAATTGCAAACATGATTATGGTTATTCAAGTGTTCTGAGAAAGAGGATTTATCATTCTTTAATCTATAACTAGCTTCGTGCTCTTTTATTCTGCTTTTAAAATTCCTGCCCGTTTGTCCAATATATGACGCATTACAATTACTGCATGATAACATATATACTCCACTATTCTCAAAGTTGTCTATTCTATCTTTATTATTTACTAGATGTGTCCTTAATGAGTTTTTGTTATAAAAAGCTATTCGTTTCTTATTTCCTTTAACAATTTTTGACACTTTCTGTGAAATTCTCGGTATGTAATGTAATTTTGCCCATTTTTCGCTGTCTGATTTTTGTATTGTATTAAGCCCCGGTGCTATCAATTTTACTGATCTTTTCCTTATTTTACGTTCTAATAATTTAATTATACCATTAACAGGGTAACCATTGTTTTTTGCTAATACTTTAATTGTGTTGATCTCTTTGTTATAATTCTCTTTAGATAAAGGTAACTCTAGTAATCTGTGTAATAATGAATGAAATACTGACATTTTATGTGAAATGTGATGGTTTGAACTGGCGTGAATTATATTGTCGCTGTATGTTGGTTTTCTAAAGACATCAAATTCTATTTTATTGTTATGTATGTTTAATCTTAAATCTAGAAAACTAATGCTGTTTCCTCCCACTTCCATCGTGAATTTAATCGAGTCGTTAATCGTATTGAGGTTCGTCAGGAATAAATCAAGTTGACGTTTTGTGCCAGTCCACAGACCTAGTATATCGTCAACATATCTGTAGTAAAAAACAAGATTCTTAAACATGGGTAGTATCGATATTTTTTCTTCTAAATAGTTCATGAAAAAGTCTGCTAAAAGTGGAGAGATTGGTGAACCCATTCCTAACCCGTCCAATTGTCTATACCACACTTTATTGAATTGGAAATAATTCTGGTCAATACATAAGTTAAATAAATCTAATATTTCTATTGTATGCTTTGGGTTTAGGTTTCGTTTTTCTAAATGAGTTTGGAGTGATAATTTTAACTCTGTTATAGGAACATTGGTGAAAAGGCTTACTACATCAAATGATACCAGTATTGCGTTATGAGGGACTTCTACGTTTTTTAATCTCTCAACTAATTCTAATGAGTTTTTTATTGTAAATTTAGGATTATAGTTGCAATTATTTAATAATATCGAATTTGCTTTTTTCGCTATTTTGTAAGTCGGTGCTGTGTAAAAAGATACCACTGGTCTCATGGGCATGTTGTCTTTATGGACTTTTGGGTATCCTGATAATCTGGGACACTGGGGATTCATCTGTTTGTATATTAAATTGTCGTATTTACCGTGAAAAATTGTTTTGTTATTTTTTATAAAATTTGCTACTTCCTCATTATATTTTTGCGTGGGGTCATTGTTTAGAGCTATGAATTTATTGTCCGAAAGAATGTCTTCTACTTTAGATATATAGTCGTCTTTATATAAAATTACAGTGCTGTTTCCCTGTAATTTTATATAAAGAGAAGAGAGAGAGAGATATGTTCTCTCCCTTATGGCCTTTGATACCGCACCGCTGTATTATTGTTTCAGATACACTCCAGGGATGGTGAACATTTGGCCTCCACTACACCACATCAGCCCAGTCGGCAGCGTCGACAAGATATGGGATATACCTACATAATATTATCTTCGACAAGTGTTTGTGTTAGTTCATTTAGGATACGGATAGTCATACCTACCTAAATCAGTGTTTGTGTTTGTGAAAATTCATTTAGGATACGGATATTCATACCTACCTAAATCAGTGTTTGTGTTTGTGATAATTCATTTAGGATACGTAGATATTCATACCCAAAACAATTTGTTCGCGACAGTAGTTTTAAACCCTGTATAATAAATTGCCTATTGTTTTGTACACGATAAAACATTTCTATAATTTACATAATATGTCCACCTATATAATACTAATAATATTATTATTTTTTGCTCCATGTCGTGTATAATACACTACATATTAAGTCTCCGTACAAGAAAAATAATTTTATAGTTTTGTTATAATATATATTTTTTATTTGGAGGTCTATTCAACATTATTTTTATTATAATTTTTTTTTTTTTTTGTATCAGTTCCCCACCCCTGTCTCCTCTTTCTTATTACATTCTTTGTCATACAGCTATGTACCTGTTCGGGGAAAAAAAAATATATATATATAAACAAAAACTTTCTCTTTTAAAATATAATAATATAGAATCAGCTTTCGAGGTATGGATTATTTTGGGTACTATGTATTAACAACAATGTCTTTTGTTATTATTATCTCTCTCCGTTTAAAAATTTGTTTTGGAGCACTTAATAACATCTTTACTTGCCTTTGTTCGACCAACCGCATTGTTTCTGTCTCTTTCTAGTATGTAAGAATAATATTGTTTTGTCTCTCTAATTTTGAATTATATAGCTTCTATTTTCTGTTGGATCACTTTTTGTAATTTAGTTAACATCTACTAGCCTGACGAAGAAGACGTACGGTCTTCGAAAACCGGTTAGCTGAATAAAATTGTGGAAAAAACTAAATATTTTGTTTCTTTAAAATAAGTTCGAAGTATGTTCCACCAAGTAGCCACGGTCGAAAAGATAAATTATCGTTCACAATAAGTAAAAAAGCTGCTAACCTAGGATAGCCCAGAACTCATAGTATATTATAACAGCCTTTTCGTGTAAAACATATCTTTGCGTAAAAAATCATAATTTTACGATTAAAATGAATTTATCCTTGGAATTTTATGGAAATCGAAGAATTTTTTTTTTCCTTTTTTAGCCCTTTTTCTAGAACAAGTGAAAATTTCTTTGGATACATTAAGAGGGTTCCCCTGAAGGTACAGATCTCAACATTTTACTGACTCATCTACATCGAGGGGCTAACCGTTCTACCAAATTTCAATCAAATCGGATAAGAATTACTATGAGTTATGGGTGCGCACTCATTTTTGGCGTACGCGTACGGGTACGGGTACGTGGAAATTAAAAAAAAATATTTTTTTATGCTTTTTTGGAATCTACACCCTCGAAAACGTCGAGAAAATTAATTTCAGCGAAATGTATTTTTTTTTTTGAAACCGATCATTCCATATACTATGAGTAACAAGCTTGTGTCGCGAAGAAGTAAGATGGTCGGCACCTGGGATACAACCTACGACCTTCAATACGTCAGTATTTAAACGTCAGCGACGAAACCGTTAGGCTACCAACCACTTCAATATCGTAGGTCTATTACTTATTTATTTATTTATTTATTTTATTTATTTAATCATTGTCACATCAAATTCATACATATTATACAGTTCAAAACAATAATACACATCAGATACAAATAAAAAAGAAAAAAATTGCCGCCTCACTAGGTGTGAATCTGTGTTGAGGCTAGCATGCATATACGACTAGGCACATTAAGACACAACAAATCTTTGGAAAATAAAATTAAAGAACAAGATGATATTAACAATGATAAAAAATTACAATAATAGTATCAAAATGCAATAACAGTTATAATTTACAATAACAATAATATGTTTCAACAATATAAATTAAATACAATAGCAATAACAAATTACAACAATATAAATAAATTGCAATAACCTTAATAAATTACAAAAAACAATAATAATAAAATACAACAATAATAATAAATTAAAACGGGACAGTTGCACAATTAAGCATACAAAGAAATCCAAAAGAATATTTAAAGTATACAAGAACAAAATTAATAATAGAGCCGCGGGCTTGTGTCCATGATTAAGTTTCTACATTTTTTGTAGGAATCTCTCTCTCTCTTCTTCGTTTCCTCATTATTGAGGGTCGTGACCCATGGAACTACTGATGGGTGCCTGTTGTGAGCACCAAACGCCTCCAATCCTCTCTGTCTTCCGCCGCCCGCATCGCCGAGTACAAGTCTCTCCCTGTTGCCTTTTTTATCTGGTCACACCACCTTGCAGGTGATCTGCCTCTGCTTCTTCTGCCTGGAACGCCTCCGGTGATTATAATTTTTTCCAGGTTATCTGGCTCTCGTCTGGCAATGTGACCAAAGAAAAGTAAGTAGGAATAAATAAGTATAATTATTTGTGAGAATTTGTTGACTATTGATACTCCTCAGACTAAGTTTAACGTAACATTCGATTCCTCTTTCAAAGCAATCACCAATTTAGTACGTATATAATGTGCTAAGAGCAGAGTTAGAGTCAATTGAACATCATACAATAATTAATTTAAAATCGCGATAATGGTTGAACTCGTTCCGAATTGCAAAAGAGGAATACGTTTACCAATTCATGTCCGTAATTTATTTTTGGTATGGTTCTGGCAGTCATTTGCTGTTTAAAATAAGATGCAAACGATTGGAATATTGTTCCAAAGGAGGAAATATTATTTTGTCTGAAAAGGAAATATTCTCTGAATTATTCTGTAGAATTACCCCACGCTTTGTTAGAGAAAGCTCTCGTCTGATAATTACTACCCTCCGTTGTGTTCCATCCATGGAGTGTAACCATTCTGAGTTTGTACCGATCCAGGAGTCAATAGAAAACAAAAGGAGAGCATATCTCGAGCGGAGGCTAATCTTATTATATTTCAGAAAGTAATATAAAGGTTTTCCTGTAATAATTCATCCTGTTTACTAAGAAAACCCAGTCTGTATTTTTAATTACGACCCGGCGTCCTAATTGGATTGATTCCAAATTTCAGCTCGAGCTACAAGAAGAAAGCCAACATCAAAAAGGTATGGAAAAGAAGAGAGTAAATAATAGAATAATACAAACTCATTCAATTATCCATTTCTGTGTTTGGGTAGGAAATGAAATGAAATAGTGCCTCTTCTTGAACAAATAATACCACGCGTGATTAACATCTGTTTCGGCTTAAAAATACGAGAGACTCACCCACTTTGAAAGAGCATTTCTTACAATCATTATGTAAGTTAATTAATTTAATTCTTCTTTCTTGTTTTGTGACCCGGATTTTAAGAAAGATAAAGAAAAGGAGAGAGAATCGTCTTCTGAGTTATTCGAGCTTATAAATTGACCCGTGACCCGTTAGCTTTCGGAGAAAACATCGCGAATCCCAACGGAATCGTCGCAAAGTCGAGTCAGTTCAGCAATAAATTCATATTATTTTCTTAGTTTGAATGCACCAAACTATTGTTACACACAACTGAGAACATTATTATTTCATTTAAGCAATTATCGCGTCTATGTAATATGTAGTACAAGGTTCAACCGTTCTAATTTACAATGCACGAAGATACCGATTCATTAAACTTATTTTTTCTTTATCTACATACTGAATTCAGATATGTAAGTATTCTGGTATTGTTAGGCTAGATTTTATTTAGCGTAGAGTCGTGCAAAACATACACAATTACTCATGGGAATCGTAGTGTTAAAGCATGAAAATTTATTTAAAAAATATAAAATTTTTCTTTAATATTTCCATGAAAAAAACTTGAAAATATTACTTAATTTATTATATTTAATATACTTTTACTAAATAGTTCAACCAAACTTAAAGTGTACGATGCAGATGGTTTTTTTTTCATATGAATGGCTGTTTTTTTCATTTTTTTTTTTTTAAATAATACAAGTGAAATTCTTCTTTTTCTGTGCGTCAATCAATCAATCAATTCTACTTTTTTATACCCCACTCAGGGGCATAGGGAGGCAACAAGAGCTCTCCATTGCGCTCGATCTTGCGCAATGTTTGTGACCTCCTCCCACACCATGTCCATGTCCCTCAGCTCTGCTTCGAAGGAGCGGAACACAGTGTGAGAAGGTCTTCCTCGTCTTCGGGACCCTGATGGGAGGAAGAACAGCGCTCTCCTCGGCCAACTGTCATTCGGCATCCTTAACACATGTCCCAGCCAAGTCCATCTCCTCCACATAATAGTAGAGGTGATGGGCTCACGCTGGGTGCGCCGGCGTATAGCGTCGTTCGTGATGCGCTGGTACCATCTTACGCCCAGAATTCTCCTTAGGCACTTCATCTCAAAGGCTGAGACTTTTTGTGTATGGGCCTTGGTCAGGTGCCAGGACTCACACCCATACAAGAGAATGGGCAACACACACGCATCAAACAGTTTACATTTCGTCTCGACACTAAACGCCGACGCTTTCCAAATTTTCTGTGCGTACGACAGTTAAATAGATGACTATTCAAGCATTTTCATCTGGGTTTATTAAAACAAACGGAAGCTAGACTACATAGAATCCGTCCAATAACCTTCCGATCAAGCTTGACTAACTGATAAATAACGTAAAGCAAGAGGGTTATCAGCTAGTGACGTTGTAATAAACACACCCGCAATCTTCTTTCAGAATATTTTTTTTACAACTTTTTATTTTGCCGTTTTTTTATTACTGTTTTATGTAAATTTCTTGGAATTCTTTTAACACGGAGAGTATCTAATGTACATCGGTTATAAGGTTCGTAATATAACCGCATATTCATATCAGGATAACAGGCAGAGTGTTGAAGCAACAGCATAAGACTAGCGTGACACAGGGCTATTGGGAAAATCGGCCCCCATCTGCGATCTACGCTGGGGCCTCGTAAATCAACCCTAGTGTTGTAGCTAACTCATTATTTTAGTGGTTAAACTCTACTATTTCATACAGATTCACAACGAATGTACCGTGTGGTGCAGAATGGACGTTATTGCTTGAATTCTCTATGACTTGTTTATTTTTTCAGTATATTGCAAAAACATCAGTATATTGAGGTTCGATGTAAGATATTGCTTCAGCAATAATCCCGCCATTGCACACTATTTTTATAGACTAATTCGTAATTTGTGCATATAGAATTAAATGAATAAATAAATTTATAAAATAAATAAACATCTTGGTAATTTAAAATGGATCAATGGAACCTAAATTTGCGAACTTTGAAATAATTTTGACTGTCTGCAAGTGTAAATTTCGAGAAATTCGCGAACAAACGATTTCATCGGCGTTCACCGTTCTGACTGTTTCCTCTGTGGATATTTAACAAAAACGCGTACTTTAATAAGCCAAGAACCATTTTGTAGTTTAAAAACAAAACTCAAGACGTTTACTATTCATGAAGTTTTGCGAAAGGTTTTGGAAAATGATTAAGAAAGAGCCCGGATACGCAAAGCAGAAAATTGCCGCCCCTTGCGCGATATCGTTTTTCATAACTATCCAAGTTTTTATAAATTATTGCAAATATAAATAAAATATCTGTACAAAATTCAAAACACCACATCCATTTGCGGCACCCTATACACGTTGGTAATATCTGAACTGACAGCCGACGCTCACTTACAAATTATAATGTGATTAAAAAAACAACAAAATGGATAGTGGACGATTGAAAAAATATTATTAAACATATTGTTTTTTTTTTAAATACTGACGATTGAAAAAATATTATTAAACATATTGTTTTTTTTTTTTAATACTTATTTGGCAATAAATTTTAGTAATAACATTATCAAATATTTATAAAAACTGAAGGTAATTTAATAAAACATATTAATAATCAATAGATTTAAAATAAATGAACATTGTTTTTTGTTTTGGATATTAACTGAACTAAAGTACCTATACATATATCTAATAGACTGATTTTAATTATTTCATTCGTGAAACATTAAAATAAACAGTTAATCAATTAATAGATAAGACTTCTTATAAAACGCAAGCATATTTTTACTAAGGAAATAAGAAACAGAATCCACACAGCATGCAATACAATAATAAGCAAATTTAAAAAGTACACACCTAACATTTGAGAACATCAGATATCTTCGGAATTTATTTTCTGTAAACGGTAATATTTAGGTACAACACGAAAAAGTTTACTAGTTCACGATTGAATATTCTGACAGCTATAAAATAATATCAAACACGACCGGCCGAAATTGAAATAGGAAATTAATTTCAAGAGAAGCCCCACAAGGATTAATTTTTAAAATATATACAACACAAAGTACTGCGAAATTAACCGAGAACAGTTTGTTAAACATCAGAATCGCGAAACACCCCAAAATAAAAAAAAAACAATTCGACCATAGAGCTTTTAATAATAACATACATTTGAGCATTTAAACACACATACACATAAGGCATAGAGTTGCGGGACACCGCTTCTGAATAAATGAACAGTCTGGTTACCACCAAAATATTCCCTCGCTGTTTTTCCTTTCCATTTCAGGCTGTGTTGCTGTTTGTGAAGAAATCGCCGCGGCACAGCCTTCGGACGTGGACTTCCTGTTGTAGCGCTTGACGTGGAATTCCTATCGTGTAATCTATTTGTCAGTACTTCCCTTGTATTTAATTACATATTGTTGATTAGATTTTCGTATTTTAAACTTTTGTATTTTAAACGTTTTAAAATCCATTTGTTTTAAGGAGACATCGGCAATTAAATTTAAGGAAATATTAAAGGGGACGATTAATAGAACTGATAACATTTAAAGGTGCGTTTTTACCAAACGAACATATAGAACTGAGTATTTCCAGAGCTGGAAAATAGAGTATATCTTCTTGATCGTTGATAATATAGTCATCGAGGAAATAACAACGAGAAAGAACTGTCATCGCCCATTAATAACTTCTTGCTTCTATGGTGTCTAATATAACGATAAAAGAAAGTAAGTATATACTAAGTTTCTTTGGTTAAAATGCACCCTTAGAAAATAATCTTTAATAACTCCGAATGTTTTGATCAAAACACACAAAAAGATTCGAATTGCATGTAGAAATATAAGCCTTGATTTGGTACTATTGATTCAATGCAATGATGATAATGATTTAGATTCATATTTGGTTTTAATGTGTATAAATCTAGTTTTATTGAGACACACAACTGGATCTAATTTACTTCAACAATATAAAATAAACTGAGGAAATAATCTGTATCTATTTCATCAAAACACCCAAAAAGATTCAAATTGCATAAAGGAATCTTGAACTTTGATTAGAAAGTTTTGATTCAATGCAACAATGCGAAAATTTACAGTATTTGGAATTATCGTTAGGTAAGCTTCACACTTTCTAGGAAACTCGAAATATCTTGTTTCTTCTTCACCGCAATTTTTGTTAATTATTTAGATGGCACGAGAACACAAAAAGTTTTGCGAGATAATTATTGTCTTGTAAAGTTGTAAAAATAACTGTCTTTTAATCCGAAGATCCTGCACGCATCAGACAGTCCGACTAAAATTTTTAATAAACTTAAAACATTTCAAAGTCACACAAACATTCCCGTCCCAGGCAGCGGTCTGATAAAATGGCAGTTTAACATTTTTCAGAATGGCGCATCACATCTGACTCCCACGCGCTCCCCCGGGACAGATTTGTGTACACGTGATGGATAGTTTTCATCTTGTGACAAATTACTTTCCTTATTGTGATATACAAAACAAGGATAAACCAGTTGATCCGATTTTCAGAATGAGCGATCGAATCAAATAATTTCACGAAAACGTTTCTTTTACAAATTGCTCCACCAACTTTCTATTTTTAAAAGAGAGTTTATCCGATATTGATCTTATGAAAATGGGCTCATTTTCCAATATTCATTTCATAAGTGCATTTTCCATTCTGATAAACAGTGTTTATATGAAGACCATTCGAGCTTTTTTGGACAAGACACAAAGGGATTGAATAAGAAGATACGTTACGAGGGGGTAGGCAGAGAGTACGGATTTCCTTCACCCATTCTTTCAGATGTGTAGATCCTTTTTGTAATTTTTTCTTCATTTATTCTCTCAACTTGCCCGAACCACCGTAATTAAACCACTTTCATTCTCGAAACTACGCTAATATTTACTCCACATTTCTTTCTAATATCGTCCTCCCTCACCTTATCAATCAGTCTTTATCCGCATATCCTGCGTAAGATTTTCATTTCTACAGCACTTATACCATCTTCCAGATTTTTTGTCCAAGTCCAAGATTCACTCCCATACATCATAGACGATATCAGGATTGCATTGTGCATTAACAACTGTCAGACATCTAATGAATGAGAAATAAGAGCATCTCTCAAATCCAAATAATTGAAATCAGAACAAAATTAATGTCTCCAGTATTTTTTTAAACCTTTATCTAATAAATAAACACAACATAGGACGTATTATTATTATCATGCGTAATATTACAGAACATCCCATCGGTTATGAAGGAGAATTATTTATTTCATTGTACAACAATACAATATCATATTGTTTGGAATTCAAAAGGACAATAGTTAGAGTATTAAAAAGTCAAGATACTTACATACAATCAATCAATCAATCAATTCTCCCTTTTTACACCCCATTCAGGGGCATAGGGAGGCAACAAGAGCTCTCCATTGCGCTCGATCTTGCGCAATGTTTATGACCTCCTCCTTACTTACATACATTACATCAAAATAAAAATATTACCTACAACGAAAAATATCTCTCTCATTCCACTCCATTCTAATTAACAAAGTGAAACAGTCAGATCCCAACTGAACAGTCAGAATAATAGGCAGACTTTTGTGAATATAAGTATGATAATAAATCATTGTTTAAATACTAGATCTGACACTTTAAACGAAATTTCTTAAATACTCAAAACGTCCAGGGAGAGGTAAATAGAGACCATTTCAAAACAACGTCGCAAATAGTCTTAATTACGATAAATGACTAGGAATAATGCTTTCAGAATATAATCGGGGCGAAGCTAAATTTAATGGCTTCCTTATCCTTCGTCTGTCTCTTTCCATCATATTGTTTTGGGTGATCGCTCCAAGCGAGATAGCAATAAAATAATTAAATTCATGTTTGTAACAAATAACTTTTGAAATAGGTATCTTAATTTAATAAACGAGAAAGAGTTGGTACATTTGAAAATAAATAAATAAATAATGCTTATTTCAAAAGTAAAATTTTGAAATAATCATTAAAATAGTTAAAAGGTGCACTTATCCCGAAGGAACTCTTCTAGACAACCCATAAAATACTTCGAGATATTGTCGAACGAAGACTATTGCAAAGATGACGGCCAACTCGTTTTCATCATAACATTATATTGTGAAGAGATGATGTTTCTAGTATTACGGGGGGCGTATGATAATTCAATGGATAAAAATAGCAAGCAAGAAATCAATTCGAAAGGAAAATTGCCCGAACATGATAAATGTAACATCCCGCCCATATATTCGCGTGTACTCAAGACCACGCCTCTTTCAATGTAATCTTTCAGTAGTTGGACCTCTGGAATTGTATGTCAACGTATAACCTGTTATTGTAATATCTTTATTTAAAATCCGAAACAGTAGAATTTAAAAAAATAACAGAATATCTCAAACACGATAATGATTATAGGGGTGGTTAATATAAAAAAAAATTAACAAATAGGGTTTTACATAAAACTGTGTATCAATTAACAAAATTTAATTTTTGTATACACACACACTCTTTTATCGAGGATTTTTTCCACGACGTATTCCTCCGAACTGCTGCAATCTTCATCATCGCTGACGGCTTTCTTATCTTTTTTACCCATTTTCATCAAAAGAATCAAAACTTAAGTGTCTGAAAAATTCCACCAACTCTTTCTGCAAAAACAAGCGAGACAAAAGGCAGAATGACACATACCCCCAAGCATTTAGTATTATTGAAATATTATTTATTGTTAGAGTTTTTAATTTAATATGATAAAGAATGACACAGATTTCACTTGTTTCATAACGTATTATGTGTGTAAACTTAATTGGTCCACTTATTGTTATCATACTTGTTTTAATTTTTATGTATTGTTAATGACTGTCTGTTTACCTAAATAAATAAAATAAAAAAAAAAAAAAAAAAATACAGCGAGGGTCAACAGCGACTCTAAAGTAGGAGTACTGGGCACTATGCAAAGAACTTTTAAGAGATTTCGTTTCACGTTTCAATATTTCATGGCTGAATTGTAAGTAAAACTCTGATTTGCCATTATGTTCTGTGTTATAATATAGTAACTGTAGAGTATTAAATGTCAAAATGCCGCTTGATTTATTTAACCTAAATTTCAAAACAAGTCTGAAAAAATGACAACTCAATGAAGTTAGCGATTACGAGTATAAAATAACCTTGGAAGTGAACTATAAATTTATTGTTATTGTGTTCATTTCGCTGACATGCCATTGTTAGTAGAACAGCTTTAAAATAAGTTTTATCGGAAATAATGTTGGTACTGGTAAATAATTAGAGCTTGTTTTGAGATAGACAAACTTACTGCTAAAAAATACCTTTCATTCTATTTAATTTCTTGTAAGTTAGAAAAATTTAATATCGCGTTTGGTCGGCTGTTTTTTATCGGCATTCCTCAATTTTCTGCAAACCAATTCATATCAATCACTACTGAATGATATCAGAGCTAATTTTTTAATACATACATACATTCTCCCTTTAAGGCTCCCCGCACACCGTAAGCCAACCCGGAGGAGACGAATCCGCAGCAAACCCGACCCGCAAGAAACCAACCCTCTAGCCTGATCGAAGCAATCTTTTAAACATAAGGAATTTTTTAAACAAAACAAATATCGTAGAAATTTAAAACAAACATGAAAGTTGGCTTAAATTACTCACCTAGAACAAAAACACAACATAATGAGTCCATTGACAATACTGCTTTTACTGACATTAATATGAGGTTGGTTTTTTTAAATGTTGATTTTTGATCCCCATACTTGTACAAGTTGTATTTTTTGGACCCGTATGAATATTCGAATATTCCTTTTCTGGAACGCAAGTATTGTTTTATACAAAAAAGATAAACAAAATATACACATATTTTGTGTTATTACTAGGTGCTCTGTACATTAAAAGCTATTTAAAATTAGGTACTGATTTTTTTTAATAACCATTGAGCTGATAAAATATATTATTTATATATTTAATTCATTAATTTTATAAAATTATAAAGTTAAAAATCTTTTTATATATCTTATAACAATTAATATACCTCTATGTAGTAATAAATACCTTTTATGTAGTTAACTCTACGATGATAATTAGACAATTAATATGTATAACGCATGGCATTGTAGTGAAATATACTGATGACATTGATGGATGAAGGAAAAATTGTATTTAATGTCACAAAAGAATACAAACTGTTTGACAAATTATAGCAAAAGCATTTGCCTGTAAAATATTTTGCCTTTACACCATTTCAATATCGCTCAGCTCAGATTTAAAGGAGCGGATCATAGTTTGGAAGATATGAGTATAGCAAAATATTCAAGAATGTTGCGTAATTTTCACACCTACATATTATGTATGACTTTAGGTAATCGATTGATACGAACGTAGGAAGGCACCTCGGAGTAATTATTACAATGATTAAAGAAAAAATAACAACAAATGACTCTAAAAATACAATACTAATGTTCGATTTTTAAATGGAACAAACCACTACGGGCTTACGACCGTCTTCTACTGTTATTTCGAAGGCTGGCTTAGTGTGATCACTTTACGTTAACAACGTTCGCCATTAGGTGGTAATGTTTGTCTCCGAAACTCCTAATCATGAGAATTCTCAACATGTTCAACATGTCGTAAAATCTCATGTATGCAACAAGTAGAAATTTAATAATAAAATGAAAAAAGCCTATAGGCAATTACAATGATTGTTCCCGTATTACAGTATGAGTGTGACGTTATTATTTTGACGGAGACATGGTTTATTACGTAGAGGAAGCATAGACTTAATCGTTTTATGAACGTAAATCAATTATTTTTCACTCAAGCAAATGAACTTTTTGAAGTGACTTGCTGTCACTTGGCAGATTAGTATAATATTTAATCAATTAAATGTTATGAATATAAGTTTTTTTGTAATTTAATATGGAAAAAATATAGTATGGAAACAGTAATATGAAAGGGTCTGAAAACTCGTAGGAAGCCGATTCCGACCCGCGCCGACCGGCGCAAAGAATATTTTTCTATGCATTTGAATGGGGATAGGCACAGCAAAAGCAGGAAGCCGCTTTCCGGCATGCCCATTTAAATGCATTGAAACCATATACAACATTCTTTGCGCCGGTTGGCGCGTGTCGGAATTGGCTTTCTACGTGTTCTATCCTATCGCTTTATGTTAAGCCAACACTTTTCTGAAACGATACTATGTAAACAATTATGTTATCAAATGAAATGGTAGTCTTAATATATGCGGGATACGGAGTTATCAAAGAGATAAGAACATTCTGGGAGCTTGTTATTAAACTACGTATGTTCGTTATTTACTTAGAGACTAAATAATTTGAGAAAGGATATAATTAAGGATAGTCCACAATATCAAGCACATCTGTCGGCTCCTGTCGGCAACCAGAGAAAGTTACAATATTAATAAATAAATTGTCAACGGCATTTTTAATTTACAGAAAGTTGAAGAGGTTTGATGAAATATGCTGAATCAGAAGCAAGAACAGTGTAAAAAACGCCTTTTGATGTGCGTATTTTAATTATTATTATTTCACATCAGTGCAATAATATATCCATCAGTGCAGTCGATCGCTCTATATGTAGGTACCTAAATGAACAAAAGGGTCTTCGATTTTTTTTGTGCATTGTTAGACACACAGTCTACAGGTAACAATAGATTTTTTTTGTATGTGCGAACTGACCGAATGCAGAGAATGTGTGTTATATTTATAAACTCCGGAAGACGCGAGTGAACTATCAACCCGTGTATTTATACCATTCGGGATAAACGCGGAAGCGCCAATCGAATTCATATACCTTGATTTTGATATCAAATATTATAGACACTGCGGTGTGCGCATCTCACGATTTTTTATTGACCTCTGATATCGAATTTTATAGACACTGCAGTGCGAACATGTATTTTTTGGAAAGTTGACCCATAAATCTTTGATTAAAAATTTAATTATATTGTTTTATTAATATTTTGTTGCATAAAAATGATGTTTTATCGAACCACTTTGAAGATGACGATATAATTGATTAATTTTGATATTGAAAGGGATGTTTTGATGGCCTACACGCCTTGTATCTACGTTATTAGATTGAATATCATTTTTAACCGATTATCTAATTGTAAAATAATAAATTTCATGCTTTCGTGGCAAATTTCGATCTAGTCATTATTAATAGTTTAAAACATAAATACACGTATTTTAGGAAGTAAATTGAATTTACCTATTAGAATTAAATACTGCGTAGTTTGTGGAATAAAATTAATGCGCAATTAATTAAAAACTGCGTAGTTTCTTGAATCTTAGACAGTGATTGCCAACTGGTGAAATATGTTCAAAATATTGTATTATTATTTTTATTGTAATTTGTAAATAATGTACTTTAGTGGTTATAAACTAGGTTAAACTATCACTGTAACTCTGTTTTTCCTAAATAAATAATAAAATGTATTAAATAATCCAAAATGACCAGAATAGAGTAACTATTGTAAGATCATGTATGTAAAACTTGATTTAATTGATAAACAAATTGTATAGCTCTGTTTGATTGTTCAATAAGAATATATTATATGCAAATTTACATCGAAATAATCAATTTCGAGATGCCACTTTTTTAGTAAAAATTTTGTGTTGGCACTCAAGGTTATTGAGTGGTCGATTCCTGGACGGAATCAATAAAATTCGGCTGGAAACGTCCGATCCGTTTCCAATTGTAGTCGATTTTTGTACCTTTTATATAAATAGTGCACGTTGAACTTTTGGTGTTCTTAATAAATTATCACGAATACCTGCAACATCTCATCGATAAATGCTTAATGTTCATATGCCCTAGTTATATATCCTTGATTGTTATATACTGATGACATTGTATCTTGTATAGTTTGTAAGATATTTAACTAAATGTACGAATTTCATAGTGAAAATTTTTGGTGAATTTTTAGAAAATGGAGGCCTGTGATTGGTCAAAATAAACAATGATTTTGATTGGTTTTCTGTTTTTGAGATTTAGTATAAATAAAGGCGCAGTTGTAAGGCAGATCATTAGTTTGTTTGGATCAGTTCGAATTGTGAATTACTCGTCGGAACACTTTGGAACTCGTGATCTCGCCGGACATCTGCCTTCAGGAATACACCGCTAGTTTCATTTCTACCCTCTCATTTCCCTGGTGATCTGGAGCCTCTCTATTGGACCAGCTGCTGCCCTGAGTCAATCATCCATATTGGTCGTAGCCTTGTCGGTTACAAACAGGTTCCTTTTTAGCACTGTTAGCATCAAATTAAAATAGGTAGTGGAAGTCTTTAAAAATTGAGAAAGCAGCAAGCAATACTGCACAGTAGTTGAATTACTAGTCGCAAGGGTAAAAACATGCCCCAAGTAATCAATGATGAGCATAATAAGCACATTTTGGTGACTAAAAAGCACTTTTCAATCGACTCGATCGAGCAGCATGAATAATAATATGTTTGACGACTCACCGTAGCATATTATACAAAAAATACTTAGTTCAACTATCTATAATAGACAGATAAACTCGTTTGAATTGTGATTATGTCAAATAGTTTTAGCAATCGGTGAATAATTTCAAAGCTAATCAATCTTATACTAACAAACATCAATGTTTAAAAATTTTATTGCTATTCTTTCCATGCCAGGTCGCTGCGTAGCACGCAATCACTAGAACGGACGTAGATGCCAATTGATGTAAAAATAGCAGAAAGTAATAATTTATTAAGTCATCCGACGTTGTAAATAAAGCAATCATTCTGCAAAGAGATCTTATTAAATAAGCGGAGAACAACAATTGTTTTTTTCCGACGTGAGTATGTAAAGACCGGAACGGATAATGTACGGAGACCTACTGTAAACTGACAAAGTAGTGTAGGTAGGTACATCAGTTAATTGGGAAACATCATGGAAGGAGGAATTATTTAAATGGTAGATTCATACATCAATGTAATGCGTTGGGTTCCTAGGGAGCGGCCGTCTTCAGCGGCCGTACAATACGGCAGCTTTCCACGGGCACACATTACGGTGACATTTGGAAAGTCACCGTAATGTTCTCTCCGTTTTTTTTTAATAACAAACGTCAATTTGTGTGTTATGTCAGAAAGTCAGATCGTGAAAATGAACGATATTGATTTGGCGTTAGTTATTTGTTTGGAGGATGACCAGGAATCATAGGAGGGTGAATACCGTATGGGAGAAGACAAGTTGTATAAATCTAGAAGCACAGAAGGTGCTTTTGAAATTTTAGTCCGCCGCCACCTTCAATCTAATGAAGAAAAATTTAGGCAGTACTTTCGCCTCACCATATGCTGTTCGACTATGTGCTTGGCCATATAAAACATCACTTGTCCCATCTGTGGAGCATTAGAACACGGACGATGTGTCCAAATGCTCCACAGATGGCACATGCGGGACTCCCCAGCCTGTGATTGCGAAGAACCGGTGCAATCCTTTAAGCATTGCCCTTTGAGAGCATTCCCTGGACCATATACCAGATATGGACCAGATATCCACAATGCCACCCCCGAATGCTCTTGAATGGCTTGAAAGCGTAGATGTTGCTCTGTAGGTGCGTGTCTCCTGTATGTAGCAGATATCATACTTCTCCATCTTCTGTCGTTGCCACCCGTTGGTGGCAGAAGCCATACGAAATAATAAAATTTAAAATCTCCAACTTTCATGGTGGGCGAGCTGAATAATAAGGAATTACCAACTAATACATTTTTACGAAAGTACCTCGGTTCATTCCTTAGTTGAGAAGCTTATATTTGTTTTTCGTTAGATGGCATTGATGCCATTGATTGAGAGAACATTGGAAAGTAAAACAATTCATTAGAAAAATATGTATTACTAGCTTATACCCGTCTTGCTTTACGTTTTTGATTCCGATTGTCAGGCTTGATCGGTAGGTAATTAAACAGGTTCTAGTCTAGCTTCCCATTGCTTAACAGACCTCTATAATGTAGCTGTTTTACCGACCTCATAATATTATACGAACCTACCGACATAATTTGCAAGTTTTCATAGAGAGAGCTCTGTGGTTTGAATCTTAGCTACATTCCATACACTCTGTGATAATTAATTAGGCATTCCACCCATAGAGGGTGATTTGTGCTATGTGTGATAAATGCAGCTGTCAAACTTCAAAATGGAGGAACTATTTTGCATTTTTTTTTCATTAAATCTTTATTTATTGAGAATAATAAGATTTGAATAACATTTATATCTATGTATAACAAATCAATCTACAATTATTTTATTACATTTTCATACCGTAGTACCAAGATTCAATTCAACGTTTACATGAGTAATTTTGTTTCCAAATGATGGCTTACTGTCTTTTTTGAGAAATTTGTATGAAGATCTTAAAAAAATTGAGTTTTTTAAATAGCTCTAAATATATTAAAGTTAATGCAGCAAATTGTATTTAAGAACCTTCTACAGCATTTTGTACGGCTCTGGGCATATTAATATCTGACCTTAACGTCTGTTTTCTACGATTGATGCGCCTTCAAAAATATAAACGGACTAAAATATTATATTATTATTATTATTATATGTATTATAATTTAATAATCAATATAATAAAAAATAATTAAGTGCCTAAATATTAATAATAGGGTATTTGACACTATGAAAAATAAGATACAGATTGTGGTCATCCTGTTTGAAAATGGCCCAAGAAAGCTTATTTCTTTTATTTTACAACTTAAATAGGCTTATTTTTTATAAAAACACGTAATAAAAATCCAAATATTTCTATGGAACTAGTCACCGATGAAAACGCCTTGTGATTAGTTGTGGACCCCGTGACGTCAAGGTGACGTCACCCCATGGTAAATGATAGTCATCAATCTCATACCAATACAGAAGTGTGACGTAAAATGCACCACGTGACCAGCGCCATTATACAAGACAGCGTTTTACGCGCGTTTTTGGAAATTTAAACTTTAAACATGATTTTCATATAAAATATGGCATATCTTCAGAAAATATAAAGAGAATGTGCTTATAATGTATCGTAGAATAATTTAAAATGGTTTCTGGAAATTAATCAAATACCCTATTATTGTTGTTTCTCAATTTTTACAGGTGTAAAATGTCTGATATTTTTTTCTGAGGTTTGAGCTCCATAGATTTATTAATAGGCCCAACATACCTGAAACACACATTTTTTATTAATTTTATAATATCTATTTAATTTTTTTTTCCTGAATGCTTCATATTTTTGTTTTATTTTTTATTATTGCTTGTTAAGTTATGCCTAAACCTGATTTTTTGTAGAAATATTCCATTGCTTGTTTTTTTTTAGAAATATATATTTTTCTATTATATTCTTTACTAAATCAGGCAGTGTGTAGGTATTGCAATGAAGTAAACCCAGTGAATAGAACAGGACAAGATGACATAGAAGATATAAGATGCAATAGGTAGAGCATTTAGAAACCTTCAGGTACTTAAAAGAATGTGTATTGATCTGCCCCACTTCCACCTATCTATTTAAGTTTGGTTATATCATATTTTTAACATGACATTAGATGACAATAAAAACTTATAATTAAGATTTGTATACTAACCTGTTTTATTTATCATTTCCCCTGATTGACGCCACCAACCGTTCTACATTTGCGTTTTTCTGTAATCTTTATTTTTAACATTATAAATAGCTTCATGATTACGTACTTCTACGAAATCTATTGAAATTTCGTCAACTTCACTTCTCCAGATGCAGTTGGAGCCCATTTATTTGTGCAGCCCAACAATGAAAATAAAATGAATATCAATGAAAGCGTTCACGAATCATCTGACACTGACAAGACGGCGGCCGTTTTTGAAAATAACGACAGTTTTTTGTAACTACGGTAACGAAATAAACAACGTTCTACTGACGCCGTTCTCTGATACGTCGCATTCTTAGGAAAACAACCCATAACCGAATTATTTATAGCGTTGTGTTTATTCTAAGTAGGTACATTCACTCATGTTAACATTTTTATAAAAACACTGAATTGCTGCCTAATGTACAGAGCAATAGCTTCTTGGAAAATTCAAAATGTATTAGGTAACTTATGTTCTTAAGAGACAGGGGTTTGGAGGCGTTTGCTTCTCAGAGCCGGAAACACGTCGTAAAGTATTGACAGTAGGGCAACTAAAAACATTATTGAAATGCAAAAGGCCTCAAACTCGTGCCATTGGAAGTTCGGTCCTATTGTCTATGTAAAATCTGAATTAGTAATAAAATTCAATGTTTTAGGACTTAAATTTAGACATACTCGTCATATTATCGCAAGAAATTTCATGTAATCAATTGATTGACATTTGACATTACATGTACCTAAAACAATAAGGGTCTATTGTAGTTACGTATGTATATAAAGTATATAGATCAATGAAAATAATAAAAATGAATAAAATTTTCAAATTATCCTGGCTGCGAAATACTGCGAGTCTGTGTTAACTATCCGGCGTGTGCAGTTTGACAGACATCGGCGGCTAGATTCTCGTTTTCATACATCGCATCGTGCCGGCCATCTTGAATTCGTTTTTTTTTTGTTCGTAAATTATACCGTGTGTTTTTTGTAGCCTTGCTCGTGAATAGCATCGTGTTTTTTAAAATCGGTTTTCTTGTTTAGTCTGTGTTAACTATCCGGCGTGTGCAGTTTGACAGACATCGGCGGCTAGATTCTCGTTTTCATACATCGCATCGTGCCGGCCATCTTGAATTCGTTTTTTTTTTGTTCGTAAATTATACCGTGTGTTTTTTGTAGCCTTGCTCGTGAATAGCATCGTGTTTTTTAAAATCGGTTTTCTTGTTTAGTCTGTGTTAACTATCCGGCGTGTGCAGTTTGACAGACATCGGCGGCTAGATTCTCGTTTTCATACATCGCATCGTGCCGGCCATCTTGAATTCGTTTTTTTTTTGTTCGTAAATTATACCGTGTGTTTTTTGTAGCCTTGCTCGTGAATAGCATCGTGTTTTTTAAAATCGGTTTTCTTGTTTAGTCTGTGTTAACTATCCGGCGTGTGCAGTTTGACAGACATCGGCGGCTAGATTCTCGTTTTCATACATCGCATCGTGCCGGCCATCTTGAATTCGTTTTTTTTTTGTTCGTAAATTATACCGTGTGTTTTTTGTAGCCTTGCTCGTGAATAGCATCGTGTTTTTTAAAATCGGTTTTCTTGTTTAGTCTGTGTTAACTATCCGGCGTGTGCAGTTTGACAGACATCGGCGGCTAGATTCTCGTTTTCATACATCGCATCGTGCCGGCCATCTTGAATTCGTTTTTTTTTTGTTCGTAAATTATACCGTGTGTTTTTTGTAGCCTTGCTCGTGAATAGCATCGTGTTTTTTAAAATCGGTTTTCTTGTTTAGTCTGTGTTAACTATCCGGCGTGTGCAGTTTGACAGACATCGGCGGCTAGATTCTCGTTTTCATACATCGCATCGTGCCGGCCATCTTGAATTCGTTTTTTTTTTGTTCGTAAATTATACCGTGTGTTTTTTGTAGCCTTGCTCGTGAATAGCATCGTGTTTTTTAAAATCGGTTTTCTTGTTTAGTCTGTGTTAACTATCCGGCGTGTGCAGTTTGACAGACATCGGCGGCTAGATTCTCGTTTTCATACATCGCATCGTGCCGGCCATCTTGAATTCGTTTTTTTTTTGTTCGTAAATTATACCGTGTGTTTTTTGTAGCCTTGCTCGTGAATAGCATCGTGTTTTTTAAAATCGGTTTTCTTGTTTAGTCTGTGTTAACTATCCGGCGTGTGCAGTTTGACAGACATCGGCGGCTAGATTCTCGTTTTCATACATCGCATCGTGCCGGCCATCTTGAATTCGTTTTTTTTTTGTTCGTAAATTATACCGTGTGTTTTTTGTAGCCTTGCTCGTGAATAGCATCGTGTTTTTTAAAATCGGTTTTCTTGTTTAGTCTGTGTTAACTATCCGGCGGTGTGCAGTTTGACAGACATCGGCGGCTAGATTCTCGTTTTCATACATCGCATCGTGCCGGCCATCTTGAATTCGTTTTTTTTTTGTTCGTAAATTATACCGTGTGTTTTTTGTAGCCTTGCTCGTGAATAGCATCGTGTTTTTTAAATCGGTTTTCTTGTTTAGTCTGTGTTAACTATCCGGCGTGTGCAGTTTGACAGACATCGGCGGCTAGATTCTCGTTTTCATACATCGCATCGTGCCGGCCATCTTGAATTCGTTTTTTTTTTGTTCGTAAATTATACCGTGTGTTTTTTGTAGCCTTGCTCGTGAATAGCATCGTGTTTTTTAAAATCGGTTTTCTTGTTTAGTCTGTGTTAACTATCCGGCGTGTGCAGTTTGACAGACATCGGCGGCTAGATTCTCGTTTTCATACATCGCATCGTGCCGGCCATCTTGAATTCGTTTTTTTTTTGTTCGTAAATTATACCGTGTGTTTTTTGTAGCCTTGCTCGTGAATAGCATCGTGTTTTTTAAAATCGGTTTTCTTGTTTAGTCTGTGTTAACTATCCGGCGTGTGCAGTTTGACAGACATCGGCGGCTAGATTCTCGTTTTCATACATCGCATCGTGCCGGCCATCTTGAATTCGTTTTTTTTTTGTTCGTAAATTATACCGTGTGTTTTTTGTAGCCTTGCTCGTGAATAGCATCGTGTTTTTTAAAATCGGTTTTCTTGTTTAGTCTGTGTTAACTATCCGGCGTGTGCAGTTTGACAGACATCGGCGGCTAGATTCTCGTTTTCATACATCGCATCGTGCCGGCCATCTTGAATTCGTTTTTTTTTTGTTCGTAAATTATACCGTGTGTTTTTTGTAGCCTTGCTCGTGAATAGCATCGTGTTTTTTAAAATCGGTTTTCTTGTTTAGTCTGTGTTAACTATCCGGCGTGTGCAGTTTGACAGACATCGGCGGCTAGATTCTCGTTTTCATACATCGCATCGTGCCGGCCATCTTGAATTCGTTTTTTTTTTGTTCGTAAATTATACCGTGTGTTTTTTGTAGCCTTGCTCGTGAATAGCATCGTGTTTTTTAAAATCGGTTTTCTTGTTTAGTCTGTGTTAACTATCCGGCGTGTGCAGTTTGACAGACATCGGCGGCTAGATTCTCGTTTTCATACATCGCATCGTGCCGGCCATCTTGAATTCGTTTTTTTTTTGTTCGTAAATTATACCGTGTGTTTTTTGTAGCCTTGCTCGTGAATAGCATCGTGTTTTTTAAAATCGGTTTTCTTGTTTAGTCTGTGTTAACTATCCGGCGTGTGCAGTTTGACAGACATCGGCGGCTAGATTCTCGTTTTCATACATCGCATCGTGCCGGCCATCTTGAATTCGTTTTTTTTTTGTTCGTAAATTATACCGTGTGTTTTTTGTAGCCTTGCTCGTGAATAGCATCGTGTTTTTTAAAATCGGTTTTCTTGTTTAGTCTGTGTTAACTATCCGGCGTGTGCAGTTTGACAGACATCGGCGGCTAGATTCTCGTTTTCATACATCGCATCGTGCCGGCCATCTTGAATTCGTTTTTTTTTTGTTCGTAAATTATACCGTGTGTTTTTTGTAGCCTTGCTCGTGAATAGCATCGTGTTTTTTAAAATCGGTTTTCTTGTTTAGTCTGTGTTAACTATCCGGCGTGTGCAGTTTGACAGACATCGGCGGCTAGATTCTCGTTTTCATACATCGCATCGTGCCGGCCATCTTGAATTCGTTTTTTTTTTGTTCGTAAATTATACCGTGTGTTTTTTGTAGCCTTGCTCGTGAATAGCATCGTGTTTTTTAAAATCGGTTTTCTTGTTTAGTCTGTGTTAACTATCCGGCGTGTGCAGTTTGACAGACATCGGCGGCTAGATTCTCGTTTTCATACATCGCATCGTGCCGGCCATCTTGAATTCGTTTTTTTTTTGTTCGTAAATTATACCGTGTGTTTTTTGTAGCCTTGCTCGTGAATAGCATCGTGTTTTTTAAAATCGGTTTTCTTGTTTAGTCTGTGTTAACTATCCGGCGTGTGCAGTTTGACAGACATCGGCGGCTAGATTCTCGTTTTCATACATCGCATCGTGCCGGCCATCTTGAATTCGTTTTTTTTTTGTTCGTAAATTATACCGTGTGTTTTTTGTAGCCTTGCTCGTGAATAGCATCGTGTTTTTTAAAATCGGTTTTCTTGTTTAGTCTGTGTTAACTATCCGGCGTGTGCAGTTTGACAGACATCGGCGGCTAGATTCTCGTTTTCATACATCGCATCGTGCCGGCCATCTTGAATTCGTTTTTTTTTTGTTCGTAAATTATACCGTGTGTTTTTTGTAGCCTTGCTCGTGAATAGCATCGTGTTTTTTAAAATCGGTTTTCTTGTTTAGTCTGTGTTAACTATCCGGCGTGTGCAGTTTGACAGACATCGGCGGCTAGATTCTCGTTTTCATACATCGCATCGTGCCGGCCATCTTGAATTCGTTTTTTTTTTGTTCGTAAATTATACCGTGTGTTTTTTGTAGCCTTGCTCGTGAATAGCATCGTGTTTTTTAAAATCGGTTTTCTTGTTTAGTCTGTGTTAACTATCCGGCGTGTGCAGTTTGACAGACATCGGCGGCTAGATTCTCGTTTTCATACATCGCATCGTGCCGGCCATCTTGAATTCGTTTTTTTTTTGTTCGTAAATTATACCGTGTGTTTTTTGTAGCCTTGCTCGTGAATAGCATCGTGTTTTTTAAAATCGGTTTTCTTGTTTAGTCTGTGTTAACTATCCGGCGTGTGCAGTTTGACAGACATCGGCGGCTAGATTCTCGTTTTCATACATCGCATCGTGCCGGCCATCTTGAATTCGTTTTTTTTTTTGTTCGTAAATTATACCGTGTGTTTTTTGTAGCCTTGCTCGTGAATAGCATCGTGTTTTTTAAAATCGGTTTTCTTGTTTAGTCTGTGTTAACTATCCGGCGTGTGCAGTTTGACAGACATCGGCGGCTAGATTCTCGTTTTCATACATCGCATCGTGCCGGCCATCTTGAATTCGTTTTTTTTTTGTTCGTAAATTATACCGTGTGTTTTTTGTAGCCTTGCTCGTGAATAGCATCGTGTTTTTTAAAATCGGTTTTCTTGTTTAGTCTGTGTTAACTATCCGGCGTGTGCAGTTTGACAGACATCGGCGGCTAGATTCTCGTTTTCATACATCGCATCGTGCCGGCCATCTTGAATTCGTTTTTTTTTTGTTCGTAAATTATACCGTGTGTTTTTTGTAGCCTTGCTCGTGAATAGCATCGTGTTTTTTAAAATCGGTTTTCTTGTTTAGTCTGTGTTAACTATCCGGCGTGTGCAGTTTGACAGACATCGGCGGCTAGATTCTCGTTTTCATACATCGCATCGTGCCGGCCATCTTGAATTCGTTTTTTTTTTGTTCGTAAATTATACCGTGTGTTTTTTGTAGCCTTGCTCGTGAATAGCATCGTGTTTTTTAAAATCGGTTTTCTTGTTTAGTCTGTGTTAACTATCCGGCGTGTGCAGTTTGACAGACATCGGCGGCTAGATTCTCGTTTTCATACATCGCATCGTGCCGGCCATCTTGAATTCGTTTTTTTTTTGTTCGTAAATTATACCGTGTGTTTTTTGTAGCCTTGCTCGTGAATAGCATCGTGTTTTTTAAAATCGGTTTTCTTGTTTAGTCTGTGTTAACTATCCGGCGTGTGCAGTTTGACAGACATCGGCGGCTAGATTCTCGTTTTCATACATCGCATCGTGCCGGCCATCTTGAATTCGTTTTTTTTTTGTTCGTAAATTATACCGTGTGTTTTTTGTAGCCTTGCTCGTGAATAGCATCGTGTTTTTTAAAATCGGTTTTCTTGTTTAGTCTGTGTTAACTATCCGGCGTGTGCAGTTTGACAGACATCGGCGGCTAGATTCTCGTTTTCATACATCGCATCGTGCCGGCCATCTTGAATTCGTTTTTTTTTTGTTCGTAAATTATACCGTGTGTTTTTTGTAGCCTTGCTCGTGAATAGCATCGTGTTTTTTAAAATCGGTTTTCTTGTTTAGTCTGTGTTAACTATCCGGCGTGTGCAGTTTGACAGACATCGGCGGCTAGATTCTCGTTTTCATACATCGCATCGTGCCGGCCATCTTGAATTCGTTTTTTTTTTGTTCGTAAATTATACCGTGTGTTTTTTGTAGCCTTGCTCGTGAATAGCATCGTGTTTTTTAAAATCGGTTTTCTTGTTTAGTCTGTGTTAACTATCCGGCGTGTGCAGTTTGACAGACATCGGCGGCTAGATTCTCGTTTTCATACATCGCATCGTGCCGGCCATCTTGAATTCGTTTTTTTTTTGTTCGTAAATTATACCGTGTGTTTTTTGTAGCCTTGCTCGTGAATAGCATCGTGTTTTTTAAAATCGGTTTTCTTGTTTAGTCTGTGTTAACTATCCGGCGTGTGCAGTTTGACAGACATCGGCGGCTAGATTCTCGTTTTCATACATCGCATCGTGCCGGCCATCTTGAATTCGTTTTTTTTTTGTTCGTAAATTATACCGTGTGTTTTTTGTAGCCTTGCTCGTGAATAGCATCGTGTTTTTTAAAATCGGTTTTCTTGTTTAGTCTGTGTTAACTATCCGGCGTGTGCAGTTTGACAGACATCGGCGGCTAGATTCTCGTTTTCATACATCGCATCGTGCCGGCCATCTTGAATTCGTTTTTTTTTTGTTCGTAAATTATACCGTGTGTTTTTTGTAGCCTTGCTCGTGAATAGCATCGTGTTTTTTAAAATCGGTTTTCTTGTTTAGTCTGTGTTAACTATCCGGCGTGTGCAGTTTGACAGACATCGGCGGCTAGATTCTCGTTTTCATACATCGCATCGTGCCGGCCATCTTGAATTCGTTTTTTTTTTGTTCGTAAATTATACCGTGTGTTTTTTGTAGCCTTGCTCGTGAATAGCATCGTGTTTTTTAAAATCGGTTTTCTTGTTTAGTCTGTGTTAACTATCCGGCGTGTGCAGTTTGACAGACATCGGCGGCTAGATTCTCGTTTTCATACATCGCATCGTGCCGGCCATCTTGAATTCGTTTTTTTTTTTGTTCGTAAATTATACCGTGTGTTTTTTGTAGCCTTGCTCGTGAATAGCATCGTGTTTTTTAAAATCGGTTTTCTTGTTTAGTCTGTGTTAACTATCCGGCGTGTGCAGTTTGACAGACATCGGCGGCTAGATTCTCGTTTTCATACATCGCATCGTGCCGGCCATCTTGAATTCGTTTTTTTTTTGTTCGTAAATTATACCGTGTGTTTTTTGTAGCCTTGCTCGTGAATAGCATCGTGTTTTTTAAAATCGGTTTTCTTGTTTAGTCTGTGTTAACTATCCGGCGTGTGCAGTTTGACAGACATCGGCGGCTAGATTCTCGTTTTCATACATCGCATCGTGCCGGCCATCTTGAATTCGTTTTTTTTTTGTTCGTAAATTATACCGTGTGTTTTTTGTAGCCTTGCTCGTGAATAGCATCGTGTTTTTTAAAATCGGTTTTCTTGTTTAGTCTGTGTTAACTATCCGGCGTGTGCAGTTTGACAGACATCGGCGGCTAGATTCTCGTTTTCATACATCGCATCGTGCCGGCCATCTTGAATTCGTTTTTTTTTTGTTCGTAAATTATACCGTGTGTTTTTTGTAGCCTTGCTCGTGAATAGCATCGTGTTTTTTAAAATCGGTTTTCTTGTTTAGTCTGTGTTAACTATCCGGCGTGTGCAGTTTGACAGACATCGGCGGCTAGATTCTCGTTTTCATACATCGCATCGTGCCGGCCATCTTGAATTCGTTTTTTTTTTGTTCGTAAATTATACCGTGTGTTTTTTGTAGCCTTGCTCGTGAATAGCATCGTGTTTTTTAAAATCGGTTTTCTTGTTTAGTCTGTGTTAACTATCCGGCGTGTGCAGTTTGACAGACATCGGCGGCTAGATTCTCGTTTTCATACATCGCATCGTGCCGGCCATCTTGAATTCGTTTTTTTTTTGTTCGTAAATTATACCGTGTGTTTTTTGTAGCCTTGCTCGTGAATAGCATCGTGTTTTTTAAAATCGGTTTTCTTGTTTAGTCTGTGTTAACTATCCGGCGTGTGCAGTTTGACAGACATCGGCGGCTAGATTCTCGTTTTCATACATCGCATCGTGCCGGCCATCTTGAATTCGTTTTTTTTTTGTTCGTAAATTATACCGTGTGTTTTTTGTAGCCTTGCTCGTGAATAGCATCGTGTTTTTTAAAATCGGTTTTCTTGTTTAGTCTGTGTTAACTATCCGGCGTGTGCAGTTTGACAGACATCGGCGGCTAGATTCTCGTTTTCATACATCGCATCGTGCCGGCCATCTTGAATTCGTTTTTTTTTTGTTCGTAAATTATACCGTGTGTTTTTTGTAGCCTTGCTCGTGAATAGCATCGTGTTTTTTAAAATCGGTTTTCTTGTTTAGTCTGTGTTAACTATCCGGCGTGTGCAGTTTGACAGACATCGGCGGCTAGATTCTCGTTTTCATACATCGCATCGTGCCGGCCATCTTGAATTCGTTTTTTTTTTGTTCGTAAATTATACCGTGTGTTTTTTGTAGCCTTGCTCGTGAATAGCATCGTGTTTTTTAAAATCGGTTTTCTTGTTTAGTCTGTGTTAACTATCCGGCGTGTGCAGTTTGACAGACATCGGCGGCTAGATTCTCGTTTTCATACATCGCATCGTGCCGGCCATCTTGAATTCGTTTTTTTTTTGTTCGTAAATTATACCGTGTGTTTTTTGTAGCCTTGCTCGTGAATAGCATCGTGTTTTTTAAAATCGGTTTTCTTGTTTAGTCTGTGTTAACTATCCGGCGTGTGCAGTTTGACAGACATCGGCGGCTAGATTCTCGTTTTCATACATCGCATCGTGCCGGCCATCTTGAATTCGTTTTTTTTTTGTTCGTAAATTATACCGTGTGTTTTTTGTAGCCTTGCTCGTGAATAGCATCGTGTTTTTTAAAATCGGTTTTCTTGTTTAGTCTGTGTTAACTATCCGGCGTGTGCAGTTTGACAGACATCGGCGGCTAGATTCTCGTTTTCATACATCGCATCGTGCCGGCCATCTTGAATTCGTTTTTTTTTTGTTCGTAAATTATACCGTGTGTTTTTTGTAGCCTTGCTCGTGAATAGCATCGTGTTTTTTAAAATCGGTTTTCTTGTTTAGTCTGTGTTAACTATCCGGCGTGTGCAGTTTGACAGACATCGGCGGCTAGATTCTCGTTTTCATACATCGCATCGTGCCGGCCATCTTGAATTCGTTTTTTTTTTGTTCGTAAATTATACCGTGTGTTTTTTGTAGCCTTGCTCGTGAATAGCATCGTGTTTTTTAAAATCGGTTTTCTTGTTTAGTCTGTGTTAACTATCCGGCGTGTGCAGTTTGACAGACATCGGCGGCTAGATTCTCGTTTTCATACATCGCATCGTGCCGGCCATCTTGAATTCGTTTTTTTTTTGTTCGTAAATTATACCGTGTGTTTTTTGTAGCCTTGCTCGTGAATAGCATCGTGTTTTTTAAAATCGGTTTTCTTGTTTAGTCTGTGTTAACTATCCGGCGTGTGCAGTTTGACAGACATCGGCGGCTAGATTCTCGTTTTCATACATCGCATCGTGCCGGCCATCTTGAATTCGTTTTTTTTTTGTTCGTAAATTATACCGTGTGTTTTTTGTAGCCTTGCTCGTGAATAGCATCGTGTTTTTTAAAATCGGTTTTCTTGTTTAGTCTGTGTTAACTATCCGGCGTGTGCAGTTTGACAGACATCGGCGGCTAGATTCTCGTTTTCATACATCGCATCGTGCCGGCCATCTTGAATTCGTTTTTTTTTTGTTCGTAAATTATACCGTGTGTTTTTTGTAGCCTTGCTCGTGAATAGCATCGTGTTTTTTAAAATCGGTTTTCTTGTTTAGTCTGTGTTAACTATCCGGCGTGTGCAGTTTGACAGACATCGGCGGCTAGATTCTCGTTTTCATACATCGCATCGTGCCGGCCATCTTGAATTCGTTTTTTTTTTGTTCGTAAATTATACCGTGTGTTTTTTGTAGCCTTGCTCGTGAATAGCATCGTGTTTTTTAAAATCGGTTTTCTTGTTTAGTCTGTGTTAACTATCCGGCGTGTGCAGTTTGACAGACATCGGCGGCTAGATTCTCGTTTTCATACATCGCATCGTGCCGGCCATCTTGAATTCGTTTTTTTTTTGTTCGTAAATTATACCGTGTGTTTTTTGTAGCCTTGCTCGTGAATAGCATCGTGTTTTTTAAAATCGGTTTTCTTGTTTAGTCTGTGTTAACTATCCGGCGTGTGCAGTTTGACAGACATCGGCGGCTAGATTCTCGTTTTCATACATCGCATCGTGCCGGCCATCTTGAATTCGTTTTTTTTTTGTTCGTAAATTATACCGTGTGTTTTTTGTAGCCTTGCTCGTGAATAGCATCGTGTTTTTTAAAATCGGTTTTCTTGTTTAGTCTGTGTTAACTATCCGGCGTGTGCAGTTTGACAGACATCGGCGGCTAGATTCTCGTTTTCATACATCGCATCGTGCCGGCCATCTTGAATTCGTTTTTTTTTTGTTCGTAAATTATACCGTGTGTTTTTTGTAGCCTTGCTCGTGAATAGCATCGTGTTTTTTAAAATCGGTTTTCTTGTTTAGTCTGTGTTAACTATCCGGCGTGTGCAGTTTGACAGACATCGGCGGCTAGATTCTCGTTTTCATACATCGCATCGTGCCGGCCATCTTGAATTCGTTTTTTTTTTGTTCGTAAATTATACCGTGTGTTTTTTGTAGCCTTGCTCGTGAATAGCATCGTGTTTTTTAAAATCGGTTTTCTTGTTTAGTCTGTGTTAACTATCCGGCGTGTGCAGTTTGACAGACATCGGCGGCTAGATTCTCGTTTTCATACATCGCATCGTGCCGGCCATCTTGAATTCGTTTTTTTTTTGTTCGTAAATTATACCGTGTGTTTTTTGTAGCCTTGCTCGTGAATAGCATCGTGTTTTTTAAAATCGGTTTTCTTGTTTAGTCTGTGTTAACTATCCGGCGTGTGCAGTTTGACAGACATCGGCGGCTAGATTCTCGTTTTCATACATCGCATCGTGCCGGCCATCTTGAATTCGTTTTTTTTTTGTTCGTAAATTATACCGTGTGTTTTTTGTAGCCTTGCTCGTGAATAGCATCGTGTTTTTTAAAATCGGTTTTCTTGTTTAGTCTGTGTTAACTATCCGGCGTGTGCAGTTTGACAGACATCGGCGGCTAGATTCTCGTTTTCATACATCGCATCGTGCCGGCCATCTTGAATTCGTTTTTTTTTTGTTCGTAAATTATACCGTGTGTTTTTTGTAGCCTTGCTCGTGAATAGCATCGTGTTTTTTAAAATCGGTTTTCTTGTTTAGTCTGTGTTAACTATCCGGCGTGTGCAGTTTGACAGACATCGGCGGCTAGATTCTCGTTTTCATACATCGCATCGTGCCGGCCATCTTGAATTCGTTTTTTTTTTGTTCGTAAATTATACCGTGTGTTTTTTGTAGCCTTGCTCGTGAATAGCATCGTGTTTTTTAAAATCGGTTTTCTTGTTTAGTCTGTGTTAACTATCCGGCGTGTGCAGTTTGACAGACATCGGCGGCTAGATTCTCGTTTTCATACATCGCATCGTGCCGGCCATCTTGAATTCGTTTTTTTTTTGTTCGTAAATTATACCGTGTGTTTTTTGTAGCCTTGCTCGTGAATAGCATCGTGTTTTTTAAAATCGGTTTTCTTGTTTAGTCTGTGTTAACTATCCGGCGTGTGCAGTTTGACAGACATCGGCGGCTAGATTCTCGTTTTCATACATCGCATCGTGCCGGCCATCTTGAATTCGTTTTTTTTTTGTTCGTAAATTATACCGTGTGTTTTTTGTAGCCTTGCTCGTGAATAGCATCGTGTTTTTTAAAATCGGTTTTCTTGTTTAGTCTGTGTTAACTATCCGGCGTGTGCAGTTTGACAGACATCGGCGGCTAGATTCTCGTTTTCATACATCGCATCGTGCCGGCCATCTTGAATTCGTTTTTTTTTTGTTCGTAAATTATACCGTGTGTTTTTTGTAGCCTTGCTCGTGAATAGCATCGTGTTTTTTAAAATCGGTTTTCTTGTTTAGTCTGTGTTAACTATCCGGCGTGTGCAGTTTGACAGACATCGGCGGCTAGATTCTCGTTTTCATACATCGCATCGTGCCGGCCATCTTGAATTCGTTTTTTTTTTGTTCGTAAATTATACCGTGTGTTTTTTGTAGCCTTGCTCGTGAATAGCATCGTGTTTTTTAAAATCGGTTTTCTTGTTTAGTCTGTGTTAACTATCCGGCGTGTGCAGTTTGACAGACATCGGCGGCTAGATTCTCGTTTTCATACATCGCATCGTGCCGGCCATCTTGAATTCGTTTTTTTTTTGTTCGTAAATTATACCGTGTGTTTTTTGTAGCCTTGCTCGTGAATAGCATCGTGTTTTTTAAAATCGGTTTTCTTGTTTAGTCTGTGTTAACTATCCGGCGTGTGCAGTTTGACAGACATCGGCGGCTAGATTCTCGTTTTCATACATCGCATCGTGCCGGCCATCTTGAATTCGTTTTTTTTTTGTTCGTAAATTATACCGTGTGTTTTTTGTAGCCTTGCTCGTGAATAGCATCGTGTTTTTTAAAATCGGTTTTCTTGTTTAGTCTGTGTTAACTATCCGGCGTGTGCAGTTTGACAGACATCGGCGGCTAGATTCTCGTTTTCATACATCGCATCGTGCCGGCCTTTCACTTTTATCCTGACATGCCTGACCTTGACCTCCTGAGCAGGTTAGTTGCCAATTGTAGTTATAGTTAGTTTTAAGTTTGAGGTATGACGAATGTTTTTAGTTTGTAATTAGTCTCTAAGTAAACCCCGATTTGACAATCCCACCATCGGTGAGGCTCGCCACCCATCATGTCGTGTCAAATAGGGGAGGCGCAAAGAGGAGAGCGGACGAGTGTAGGTTTGGTGTGTGGAATATCAGGGGATGCATGGATGCTAAAATTAATGAAGTTATTGATATTATGAATGATAAAGGTCTGGATATTGTATGTCTGAATGAAACAAAGAAGAAAGGCTGTGGTATGATTGATAAAAATGGGTTGAATGTTATGTGGTCTGGTGTGCCTGAGTCGGAGCATGCGAAACAAGGTGTGGGGGCTATTTTATCAAAAAGAATGAGTGAATGTATGAAAGATTTTAAATTTGTTAGTCCTAGGCTTATTTGGATCCGTTTCAGAATAGGCATTACGAGGATTTTCTTAGTAATAGGATATGCTCCTTGTGATGGCGTCTCTGATGCTGAAAAGGATGAGTTTTGGGAAAACGTTAGTGATATTGCAGAAAACCGAGGGGATAACGAAAGATTAATTTTAGCGGGTGATTTAAATGGGTGGGTTGGTGTTAGAAGACAGGGTTATGAAAGGGTTCTGGGTGCATATGGGGATGAACGGGTTAACGACAATGGAAATAGGATACTGGATTTATGTTTAGAAATGGATCTCTTTGTTGCAAACACCTTTTTTGCACACAAAAAGATCCACAGATACACGTGGCAAAGAAAGGATGAAAAAAGTATGATTGATTTAGTGTGCGTGGATTCTAGACTGAGGGGTTTGACCACGGATACTCGGGTTTTTCGAGGTGCTGAACTAGGGACGGACCATTTCCTTGTAGTTGCAAGAATTGATCTGTTCCGTGGTTGGCGATCGAGACCGAGAGAAGTGGAAAGCTCCAAAAGGATACGAATCGAAAAGTTAAATGAGGATAATTGTAAGGATGAATATGTAAGATTAATTGAAAGCACGTTGAACAACTTAGAATCAATCAATTATAGCTTAGAGGAACAATGGGAAATCATAAAACAATCTTTAGTAAATAGTGCGATTAAAGTATGCGGGGAATCTAAAACGGGTAGGAAAAAAGGTGATGCATGGTGGGACAAAGAAGTGAAAGCGGTTGTGGATAAAAAACAGAATGCGTGGAAGAATGTAGTTTGTGCGAAGAATGACTCCGACAAAACAGTTATGTATGATATTTATAAGAAAGAGAAGAATGCAGTTAAGAAACTTGTGAGCTTGAAAAAGAAAAAATTAGAAGATAATGAATGTAAAAAATTAAGTGCGAATGTGAATGGCAATTTAAAGCTTTTTTGGAAGGAAGTGAAAAGGAAAAGGTCTGGGAAGGATGAGAAAGTGAATTGTTTGAAAGATAAAAATGCATGTATGCTGACACAAGAAAATGATATAGGTCTGAGATGGAAAGAGTATTTTGAAGAGTTGTTTGAAACCAAGGATGGATGCGGCAGTTTGTGCCAAGTAAGTATAAATGGACAGGGTGACGAGAGTCAGCAAATCAGTATGAATGAACTTATGAATGCGGTTAAAAAAGCAAAAAATGGGAAAGCGTCAGGTTGCGATAGGGTAGCAACGGAGCTTATCAGGTATGGCGGCCGAGTGACGCTGCAGTGGTGCCTGGAGCTTTTCAACTTGTGCTGGACGGAAGGCCGTACCCCAGGTGACTGGAGGAAAGCCATTATCTGCCCTCTGTACAAGGGGAAGGGCTCCCGGTTGGACTGTGGCAACTATCGTGCAATCAGCTTGTTGAGCAACGTGGGTAAATTATACAGTAGAATTTTAGTAGAAAGGGTTAGAACAATAACTGAAAATAAAGTTTGGGATGCGCAAGGGGCTTTTATGAATGGGAGGGGGTGTGCCGATCAGATCTACGCTCTGCGGATGATTACGGAGAAGCTTTTGAGTAAACATCAGAAGCTTTTCTGTGCATTCGTAGATTTGGAAAAGGCATATGATAGGGTAGACAGGGGTAAATTATGGGAGGTTCTATCAATGTATGGAGTGAATAACCGGTTGATTCGTGCCATTGCTTCGCTATATTCGGAAAGTACTGCGTGTGTGAAGGTGAACAGTCACCTTTCACCGGAGTTCTATCTTACGAAAGGTGTGAAGCAAGGGTGCGTCATGTCACCCTGGTTGTTCAATTTGTTCTTTGATTTTTGCGTCAGTGGGTTAAAAGATATAAATATAGGGGTTGAATTGAATGGTATAAAGGTATGTGCGCTTATGTATGCAGATGATTTAGTACTTATGGCTGAGTGTGAAAATGATTTGCAAGAACTTGTGTCAAGTGTGTTTGAAAATTGTGCAAAAAATGGTCTAAAAATGAATGTAAGCAAAACAAAGGTGTTGGTATTTGAAAGGGATGAAGCAAGAACGAATTGCAAAGTAACCGTAGAAAATGAATGTCTTGAGCAAGTGAATGAGTATGTGTATTTAGGAAGCATGTTTAGTCGTGATGGAAAGTGTGAAAAAGAAATCGAACGTAGGAAAGTTGCTGGTCGCAGGGTGGGCGGTGCATTAAGACCTATAATGAGAAACAACAACGTCTCACTACAAGCAAAGAAACTAGTGCATAACGCAATCCTGCTACCATCGATGATGTATGGTTGTGAAACGTGGACATGGACGAAAAAAGAAGAATGTAGTATAAATGCAGTAGAGATGAAATCTCTACGAAGAATATGTGGAAAAACTTTATGGGATATGGAAAGGAATGAAAATATTAGGAAAGAATGTGGTATGGAAGTAAGTGTTGTGACAAAGATGAAAGTTAATAAGTTGAGATGGTTTGGGCATGTGGAAAGAATGGATGCAAACAGAATGACAAAGAAAATTCATAAGGCTGAAAGGAATGGTGTAAGAAAGCGTGGGCGACCGAGAATGACGTGGATCGAACACATCGATTCCGTCCTCAAGGAAGGCCAGGTAAGAAGTAAGAGAAATAGGAGAAGCTGTATGAGAAATGGTATGTCGGTGGAAGAAGCGAAAGAAGTATGCTTGGATAGAAAAGAGTGGAGGTCCGTTCTCTCTGCCTACCCCTTACGGGACACGGCGTGATGGGTAAAAAAAAAAAAAAAAAAAAAAAAAAAAAGAGTGGACAGGGATCACGAGTGTTGAGTTCGTGCCGCACAAGTGAGTCAACGTTGGGGCGACCTGAGACGACACAGAAAGAAGAAGAAATTAAGTCCTTATAAAATCACACGAAACCTATATGTTTTAGCCAAAATGAACTAATTTATGTTTGATCACTTCACAAAACGTCATTATATTTATCATAAATTTAGTTGGTGCATCATGGTTGTAAGAACTCGATGATTACGAGAATGCAATATTTCCTTTTTTTTTGTTCAAAATTTCTATTATTAAAATGATAAACCAAAACAAAATGGAACAAAATATGAAGGGAGAACCTAATAGACCATTATCGGTCACGTGAATTTTGACATTAGCCTGGAGGGATAAACAAAAAGTTTAAGAGTTGGTATGAGTGTGTCGCTATGCAAAATACTTTGTTACCCATCACTATGGTTTATGCATGTGTGGTGTGTGTGTGTCGCCATGGCAGCCATTGTCCCTCCAGCCAGTATCAGATGACGTCATCCTTTAATGGTCTATTGGACGGGAAAAAATCTTAAAAACAGTATATTTATTACAGAAAGCGTTGTTGTACAATCGAAACCATTGTCAGTTGACATAAAATCCAACATGGCGGGCTGAAATCTACAGAGATCAATCGATATGGGTTAAACTACCTCGACGCGCGACGGCCTGATCGCAAATTTTCTACCGCTGAGCTCTTTTTTTCCACTGATCAGAGTTTTTAAATAAAGCAGTATAAGTTCGTTTATAGAAAGATGATTTTTGTTCCTATTTATTATATGAAAAGCGTTGTTCACGATGCAGAAGACAAATCAGAAGTTAAAAAATCTCTACAGTTTTGCGTCTAATAGGTTGAGATTTTGTTGAATGAAAGAGATAATCGAGATTCTGGATTATACCCTATTGCATTTTGAAGGACGGACATCCAGCTATTTCATTTCAGATTTAAAGTTGAAAAACAATAGCAAGTAAGGCAGCAATGCGCTTTAGCTTTATCGTAATGATGGCCCGACACTTGAAAAATATCGCGACTTAAAACGAAAAACGCCAAGCATTCTTATCTTTAATTGGATTTTTCGATTGGTAGACTGCAATTATTATCATAATGGCCGGGACATTTTTACATTTCAACTTCGATAAGATGAAAAAATGCAGGAGTTTAAATAATTATTCGTTTATTTCATATTTATTAAGTATTTTTTTTAAACTAAATCACGTTTTGACTATTATAGTTTTGTTCTGTAGAGAGTGTTTGTAAAAAGCGGTCGTATTTAAAAACACTCAACTTTTGTGCCGAAGAGGGAGATTGGCGAATAAAATTCGTTCTGTAGAGAGTTTTTTCAAAAAGTGCATTTTACAAAGAAATTTCACAATTGTGCACAAAAAGGGAAATGTGCGAATGAAAATTGACCGTTACTTTGAACCTATCTAATATTGTACAAAAATCAACTCTGAAGATTCGCCAATAAGGGCTTCAGGGTTTAAATAAACTTGTAGACCATTTTCTAGTTTCACCACAAAAAATGACAAACAGTAAGTTATAACAAAAATATATTTATATAAATCTGACACCAGTTTTGTTTGTCACCATAGATGATGAAATCTTAGACAATGCAAATGCACAAAATCAGACAGATAAAATTAAAGCTATAAATTAAATCTAAAAACCCACTAAAACAACCACAATTAGTTTAACTATACAAAGCTAGTTAAATTTAGTTGAGAAATAATAAAAACAAGTTAGATAATGAAAACGTGATAAAAACTGCAAATTCAGTCGTAGAACTTTTTTACGGTTCAAATTACTGCTACGAGAGAGAATAATAATTTAATATTTTAAGTATGCAAAATAGATGAAGCGAAATACTTGAAATTATTTATTTTCAGATGTTGATAACGAGCAATTTGTCGTGTTAATGATATGTTGTGTCAATTCCGAGCGTAACAAGCTCAAGATATAAAAAGAGTAACGCTACGTTATTAAAGAATACGAGCAGGTTATTTATTCGCCAGCACAAAGGACTAAAATAAATCCTGAAAGAGAGTAAGGCGCCGTGCAGTATAAAAGCGAGAGACATAATCAAAGAGTATCTAAACATCGCAATAACGAGTTTTCAGAAAAATGCATTTGCGTTTTGAGAATGTCTTCAGCTTTAATAAGATATTCCCCCCCATGCATCTGGAGCGACACGTAACCTGTACGGAGAAGAGATAATGGAAAAGAACTTGATCTCGGATTTTGCTGAAATTTTTTGTCAAATGCACCATTGGTAATGATTCCCCCGGAGCTAATAATAAGAACTTGAATTCTGGCTGCATCTCGACTTACCTGTCCCTGTTTTGTAATTTGTCAATTCGCGGATCTGCTGAACTGCATACTATTATTTTATTTTTTCAAGCGTGCTGCGCGAAAAATAAAAGCAAGGAGACTTGTTTAATCAAAAATAAAGAACACTATACATAATTTATACTAAACTAGCTTTCCCGACAGACGTTGTCTTGTGGTTCTAGCCCGAAGTGTCCCGTTAATATGTACATAATGTGCACTGCGCCCCCGTAAAACAAAACAAAATTAATTCAATTGAGTTAAGCTAATAAAATAATAACATTAAACTAAGTATTTCTGAAACATCCATATTTCATTCGTATTCAAAGCTCTGGCGGAAAGAACTTGAGAATAATGCGCTCGCGCACACACCCTACCTCGCCTATTGCCAACACGAATGTGCCCGACTTTGTGTGAAAATTTTCTAACGCTCGAATCGGTGCGTTGGTGGAGTAAGTGGGATGGGCTACTGTAGGAGCATATGCGAGAATGAGAGGTAACTACCCTCGATGGCGTGGGCGCGTCATAGGTAACCGTTCCATACAAACTTAAATATTGTATTTTACATCATTTCTTATCCAGTTTTTAAACATTTTATTAGTTATTCTGTTATCCGGAGCGGAGAAGAATCCAATAAATTAAACATCAGAAGATTCTGTTGAGCCGATCTCGAGTTATAAGTGTTCGCACTAACCCGACTTTAATTTAAATAGTATAGAAGATAAAAGGGAAAAAAAACTGAAAACGAATACAAATACTTGTAGGTATGCATAAAACAACTAACTAAGTCATTCATCCAATTATATGAACTATAGAATACTGAAAATTTATAATGGTGCATTTATAGTGTACGAACGTAGATCTAGAGCTGGAAAATAGAATATTTTTCTTGATCGTCGATATGGTCACCAAGGAAATAACAACGAGAAAGAACAACTGTCATCGCACATTAATTAATTATTTCTTGCTCGTTGTTGGTGTCCAATATCAACGAGCAAGAATGTTTGTTCTATTTCTAGCTCCCGCTCTATGTTCGTTTGGTGTAAACACACACTTAGATTTCCATTTCCAATGTTCCAATAAGAATCGTCTCTCGCGAAGTTTGTTACAATGAAGAACATAATGATGTGTAAAAAATATAATGTATCCAACTTTATATATGTGATAAAATTTTACCGGTAGATAGCGCATAAACTTGTGTTTTTAATCGTTGAACCCCTTTCGTTATATTGAAAACAGATTTTTAGACAGATTCCATTATACGAGGGGGGACCCAAAAAAAACGGGAATTTCGTCATAACTTCTTTATTTCTTAATATTTTTACACCAAATTTTGATCGCCTTCAAAGTATTCTCCTTTGACCAAAATGCATCTCTTTAAATGATCCTTCCATTGTTCAAAACATTTTTGAAATTCATGTATCGGGATGTTCTTTAGGCCCTCCAGCGATTTTTGTTTTACCTCCTCTACAGTGGCAAAACGCTTTCCTCCCATGTCCCTTTTGAGTCTAGGGAACAAAAAGAAACCACACGGAGGTAGATCCGATGAGTAGGGGGGGGGGCAATCGGTGTCATGCCGTTTTTGGTCAAAAACTGCTTTACGGAGAGGGCGGTGTGAGCCGGCGCGTTGTCGTGCTTTAAGAACCAGTCGCCTGTGTTCCAAAGATCTGCCCTCTTCTTCCGGATTTTCTCCCTCAATCTTTTCAAAACCTCCAAGTAGAACATCTGGTTGACGGTTGACCTGTCGGAATGAACTCCGCGTGCACAACACCTCTGCAATCGAAGAAAAAAATTATATTATCGACGTTTTCGTCAGTTCTTGACGTTGACGGGCGTCCTGAACGGGGTTGGTTTTCAATTGACATTTCTCCATTTTTAAAACGTGAAAACCATTCATAGACTCTGGTTTTACTTAAAGCAGCTTCCCCATAAGCACTTTTAATCATTACAATAGTTTCCGCGGCCGATTTCCCCAACAGGAAACAAAATTTCGCAACCGCGCGTTGCTCTCGACAATCGGCCATTACGTTTTCGGCGAAATGTAAAAAATCGTTTCACTAAAAAAAATATCACGGGCAAACAGATGCACTCACAGCGACACAACTTCGCACACCAACTCAGGAGACGTGTCCCTAACCGACACCGTGTCGAAAAATTGGTTCCCCCACTCTCCCTCTCCACTGCAGCTCAATTCCCGTTTTTTTTGGGTCCCCGTAGTATAATTTTGCACTCATGACATTAGTTTGTGTTACACATCTCGCCTCATAATCGTTAAGGCAATATCTAACTACGTCAATTAACATAAAACAACTCATCCCCTCTCCCTATTATAAGAGGTTAGCTTATTTGTCTAGCAGGGCGGTGCTATGCTACATTATTATTTTCATAATATACTAGGTCTACGTATGAAATTATTTAGCAACATTCACAATGCTCGCTTTCCACCACAACAAAATACGTAGGATGCTTCAACAATACAATGAAGTCGACTTATCCTCAGAATAATCATATTTAATGGTTCTTTGTTGTATGAGGAACGCAAGCCTGCAACGCAACATACAAAATAATTTACTAACTATGAATTAAATGATTAAATGACACAGTTTGTTGCACTTTCACAAAATTTATATTGAATCTCGAGCGCTTTCGTCCAACTCAAGCAGACATTGTCAAGAGACTAAAATAAAATAACAAAAATCAAAAAGAGGACAATTATGGTACCAAGGTTGTGGGAGAGGATACTTACAGCTGACAAACATTATTATTATAGATAATATACGTATTATTGGGTGGGTTCATTAGAAAGCAATTGGACGGGACCGGTTGACTGGAAAAAATTGCCTCAGGCAATAAGTTCCGCCGGCTATACTGACACCTTTGTATAGAAAAGTGTTATATTAATTCATTGGAAATGTGTGACCGAAATCTTATAAATTTTGAAGTTGATTAGTTATAGGGTAAACTTAAATTGACAACTATGACTTACGGATGCGAGACATGGGTCAATTATCGACGTCACACCAAGTCCCTGGAAGGGCTTCAGCAGCGGCATCTCCGCCAGTTGATGAGAATACGTTGGTTCCATAAAATTTCGAATGCTGAAGTACTCAGACGATCAAACTGCCTCAGTATCGACACAATCTTGTCTCGCGCTCTCTTGCGTTGGTCTGGTCACGTGGTCCGAATGGAAGACAATAGGCTCCCGAAAAACATCATATATGGAGAGTTAGCTAACGGGAAGAGAAAATACGGTGTACAGCGCAAGAGATATAAGGACAACTTACACACTGCGCTGAAGAGTGTCGGTAGGCAATCGGACTGGGAGAGTATTGTGACCGATAGATCGAAGTGGCGGGGTGTCGTTGCGGAGTGTCAGGGAACAGATAACGTAAGAAAACGTGGTCCAACGGTCGGAAGTGAATACCCGTGTCCAGAGTGTGGTAGGATATGTTTGTCCTGGATTGGACTCCACAGCCATATCGGGTGGCACCGAAGACACAACTGCTAAATTCCTGTTTTGTATACCTAACGTCCATATTACGGGCAATGGGCATTGATTGATTGATTGATTGAAACATAAATTGATTATACCACGCATCTTCACGCTCTCACCTGGCACTATCAATGTAGTGGTGCGTGGGTTCTGTTGTTTGAAACCGGCGGATACACACTTAAACACACCCTCACACACACCCTCCCTCACACACACACACACACCCTCCCTCACACACACACACACCCCTAACAAGTACCGCGTCAGTTGTATTGTCAATTTTGTCAAGAAAGAACTTTAGACACAAAACATAAATTTATCAAAATTTACCTACTCCGTCACATTATGATGGGTGACCCCTGGTTATAATATAACAAACTTTTTTTTATTAATAAGGCATTCCACCCTCAAAGAGTGATTTGTGATATAACAGACTTATATTATCAAAAATATTCTTCTACTATTCAATAGAGTCATCTCTTATGACTTTTCAGTCCTTTATTTTAATCTGTATACCGTGGATTTTTCAAAACGTCCTTTGGTGAAAAATATTTTACTTTCAGCACAGTCAGGGGTTTAAAATATTGTTTATCCCAAATTATTCCATGATTTAAATTCACAATTCGTCTCGGAACTTTTATTGTCTTGAGATGAACTTTGAATTAATAATTTCTTCGTAGGTACCTCAGAGATTTTATGCTGTGTTTATTTATTTTATAAGAACCTATAAATTTTATAATATCACATTTTTAATTTATTGTTTTACGCCAATTAGGTCATTCACAAAAGAACAACTTTTACATCTTGTTTCTTTTATAAAAGATAGTCGGGTTAGTGCGAACACTTATAACTCGAGATCGGCTGAACAGATTTTTATCATTTTTGGTTTATCACGATATAAACCTTAGTTGCTTGAATATGGAAGCACCAGGTTAAGAGAACCCCGAAATATACAAGGCAACCCTCATACTAGCAGCACGACCTATCTGACGATAGACAAAGAAATGGTCATATTTTTTTTGAGTGTCATATACCTAGTCATATCCTGGCGTCAAATACATGACAGCAGTCGCAGTCTTTAAATTTGGTTGCTCTCTTGTTCTCATTAATTTCAAACTTTTATCTCTATATCTCATTAATTATTAAAAATATCTACTTGTTGCATAAAGTACATGAGATTTTTCGACATGTTGAGAATTCTCATGATTAGGAGTATCGGAGACTTTAACATTATTACCTAATGGCGAACGTTGTTAACGTAAAGTGATCACACTAAGCCAGCCTTCGAAATAACAGTAGAAGACGGTCGTAGTGGTTTGTTCCATTTAAAAATCGAACATCAGTAATGAATTGTTAAGAGTCATTAGTTGTTATATCTACACTACTATTATAAAGAGGAAAGTTTTGATTGTTTGTTTGACGGGAATAGGCTCCTAAACTACTGAACCGATTTGAAGAATTCTTTCACTATTGGGAAGCTACACTCTCCCCGCTGAACGTATGCTATATTTTATTTTCATATAGCCTTTGATCCTTACTAAAACTCCAATAATGTAACCCAAGGTGCAAAAAAATTACCTAAAATATTCTTTACATCGCGACAGCATATGTCTAACTATTATAGTTATGCCACAATAAGTGTTTATTTACTATACTATCTACTAAAAAATTAATTGAAACGCCATTTCATAATTTGAGTACTTAACTGTATCTAAGAAGAAAAAACATATTATTTTATTTCAAATTTCAAAAAATATTCTTCGATTGTCATGTAATGAATTAAAATACCTATGTACCCGTGAGAAGCTGGGACAGACAGCAAGTATTCTATATACCTACCAATTTCACTTTTTACCACGTTGAGAACTGTTGACAATTTGCCATTTCTTCCCGTAGCAGCAGTTGTATTGGGTTGTATGTAGAAATAATGTTTCCCGCAGACATATGTCGATTGATTGTCAAAGAAACCATCGACTTACCGACGAAAATTATAAATAGGTATGAAAATTATTTTTCGTAGTTGGATTGCTTTTTTATTATAAGAAAATAGCGTGGCGTTACGGTTACATCGAAAATATTGAGTTACGGACGATCTTCTCAATAATGTTTTTTTTTTAAATAAGGTTGACATTGTTGCAAGACTTGACGATCTTTCAATTATTTGAGCAGCACTTTTTATTATTATATCAAAAGAATCTTTTTTGATGCGTTAAAATCCGAAATATTGTACTAGAAAATAATTAGTTTTCTCGTAATTTTTTTATTTTGATAAACGCCATTTTCTTTTTTCGTGCAGCAAATAAAATCCAATATTTATGTCGCTTTAAACTCTAACCTTTTGAAAATAATTTTTTTTTTAAATTCGACAACACGTTATGAAGAGCCGAAGAGAAGAGGGTGGAGAAAAAAGGGGGAAAAAGTGGGTGCGGAAATGTCCTGTTACAACATTCAAATTATCAAGAAGGTTCGGTGACATTCAGAAGAGGTTTCATCAATACGAAGAAATATTTTTTTATCAGGGCACCTTATTTGCAGGGGGAAGTCTTGAATGTAAAGAAAACACGAAAAAAATAATCATCACAAATTTGAAATTTTAATGCTGAGATTTTTACGATTCTTTTGATAGAACTGACTCATTTTTCAACGTCAGCTTTTCTTCATTCGACCTTCCTAAAATAACAGTTCAACTTTGAATAGAGCAGACTGCTAGCGCTGAATTGAAATATTAAATGCAAATATTCTTACCCTTGCACAAGAAATCACCATCTAAGAAACATGTGATGATAACAATCAAAAAATCTTTTCGTCCACACATAAAATAATATATTTGTGTAGTTGAAATTTATGTGAGCGCAGTTGAAAGCTCTTGTTGCCTCCTTTTGTAAGTGGGGTCATCAAGGGTTTATTGATTGATTTATACTTTGTTAATACAAAATTTAACACAGTATAAATCACTTGGAATTTTGTTATCTTGTTTTTTAATGATACAAACGAATCTGACTAATTCTTGTGTTTTTACATTAACTTACTACATTCATAATGGCTGAACGACGTATCAGCTTGCGATATCTTTGAATTTAAGAAATCTCATATTATGACCCGAGAGTATTTTAAAATTATCCAAAATCTTTTCTTCCTCTATTTTCTTCCTCATCCCCATCTGGTCCACTGCTCGAACTGCTTCCGTTTCTCCCTGTTTCCTGCCAATAGCAGCCACGAATTACCACCCACTGCAGCGATGTCAACAGGCCATCTCTTTCGACGATTCTCACAACATCTCCACTTCAGCACACTTTGAGTCTACCTGTCGATGTCTTGATTATCTTTTCTTGCCACATGACCCGTCCACTGTCACTCGAGACCAGCTTCCTTATCCACGACGCTTGTTAATTTTGGTCTAATTTCTTTGTTTCTTATTATTTTATCTCGAAGGCTGGCGCCGAGTATGTCTTTCCGTGGATTTTTGAGTAACTCCTGGGAGCTACTTTTTGACAATTTTTTCCTAGTTAAGGTCAGTGTTTCTAAGCTAAATGTCATTATGTGAAATATGGAGGATTCCAATACATGTCTTTTAGACTGGTTGGAATCTTCTTGACATCTCATTTCTTAAAAAAAACACAGGAAGAAAATATTATGTTGTTAAAAAAATAGGATATTTTCAACACTGTGATTGATAGGTTGTGATTTAAGTAGGTAAACACCATCCGATTCGGTTACAAATAAATTGAATAATTGAAAAAAAAAATAGTGACAAAATGAGATGAAATATTTTCGGTGAACCGTGGTGGGTTTTATAGGATTCCCCGAATGTTTTCACGTCGCTGACATCAAAAACCGACGGTAAACAAACACTCAGAACTTTTGTTAATAATAAAAATTATGTATACATTTCTTTTTTGATTTTGTCAATGCGTTACATCTAAATTTCGTTTTTTTTCTATGACCTATTTTCGTAATATTTGGTTCCGGTGAAAAGAAATTACATACTTACAAAATAAAAGCTTAACCTTTTCAAAAAATTCTATAAACGTTCCTTACTTATTTGTCAATTTATTGATTAGGTACGTAAAGGGGAGCCCCTTTGCATAAATAAACATTGGTCCCATGCGTTTGGGTGAATAAAATGACAACTTTTAGTGGATTATTTTGTAAAATATATAAATTTTTTTTTATATTCCTTATATAATATTATAAATTTCGACACCTTTCACAAAAATCAATGCTTGTGTTATAAAAGTGGAAATGGTCGGCACCGGTATTCGAATCTACGACTAAACCGCTGGGCTACCGACCAATTCACAACCATTTTATTAAGGTTAACATTGTATATTACAGATATTTATGTGAAAAAGGTTATCCCTAGCGTGTGATGGTATAAAAAACGAAGGGAAGGGAAAGGAAGGGAAGGGAAACGAAACGAAAAAACGAAACAGTCATGCCGAAAGAAGGGAAAATAGTACAATCATTTTATTTATATATCGCTCATGCAACTCATTTTCTTAGAAGACCTCTTAAAAGAAAAGTAATGACTAGGATCGATGTTTATAAAAGTCATTTTAAGGGAAAAAGCATTACAGAGTAATAAGATGTAGATGAAATTGAAAATTATAAATAGGTGCATTGGTAACAATGATTCTTCTTCTACTTCTTGATAGAATTCTGTCTTCTTTCAGACCTTCCTGTTTCTGAGATGCGAATTCCCAGCTATCCTTCATCTCTTGGTAGAGAACCAGCTGCTATTTTTACAAGATTTTCAGAATCTGCTCCTTAAAAGGACTCTAGATATTAGATCAACCCTGTCGCACAACATCATATAGTACGCAGATTCTCCTAAGTAACCTGTCCCGGAATGTGGTTCCTGCTTCATCTCTTCGTCGTTGCTAGATCTGTCCTTGGTTTTATAACATACCATCATGATGCAGGTTTTATAAAACTAGTGGTCGGCCAGTGCTCGAAGTTCGACCATAGCTAATTTAGATTATAGGTTTGAACATTATTAAGATTCCTTTGTCAAAGACTGGGCGAGCGCTATTTCACAATTTTCTTTCAAAAATAATGACATGGATACGTCAAATTTGAATTGATGATGTCTTCAAAGTTTTTTCTATGGTTATTTAATACAAAAAAATGTTAATCTTTTCTCAATTTGACCACAAATAAACAACAAATCTGTGTCAAATAATGTCCAATACATCGAAGTGTGTGTGATTATTTATTTATTTATTTCTGTCAAAATTAAGCATTGCTCACCATTACAGAGTAATCCTTTGCGGTGAACAATGCACTACAAATTATGAAATACATAACATTACAGGAGTGTGTAATGTTTTTATTATTGAACTAGCGGTCTGTCCCAGCTTCGCACGGGTACATAGGTATTGAAAAAAATAATTATACATCTACATCTCTGCCTACATCTCTGCCGCATTCCAATTATTTTTTTTAAAGAAATGAACACTTATTCTGACTTAATTATAATAGTTAGACGTATGCTGTTGCGACACTTTTCGTAGATAATTATTAAGTCGTAGTACATTATTTTATTCTTTCATCAATAGTTATCACAGTGCACGCGATGTAAAGAATATTTTGGGTAATTTTTTTACACCTTGAGTTATATTATTGGAGATTTAGTAAGGATCCCAAATATTTTTGAAAATTCAATATAGCCTATGTTCACCGGAGATAGTGTAGCTTCCCAAAAGTGAAAGAAATTTTCAAATCGGTTCAGTAGTTTCGGAGCCTATTCAATGCAAACAAACAATCAAATCTTTCGTCTTTATATATTAGTAGAGATTAATCTATTTTTATGCATGATTAAAAAAAAAATTAGCATTCTCCACTCCTCTATATTATAAACTATGCGTGTGCGAATATTTCATACTCCTCCGACCGCGCAATTTTCATAAAAATAGTCACAAAATTTTTCCTTCACGTATTAATAGATATATAGATTTACAATGCTCTCCTTCAGCATGTATTTATTTTACCATATATGTAGTAGGTATGTAGCTTTCGGGCTTCCAGCTACAGGGGCAGCTTTATTTGGCTAACAATGATTAATATGCAATTTATTATTTCTTCTCTATACAATCCAATGTTGATTGAACAAATGTTATTTTAAGAGTCCTTCCAAAACGAAAATAAATTGGGCCGTAGGTGGCTCCGCAGCGCTCTCATCAATATCCATACAAAAAGATGATTAACAAAATCATACTGCACGCGCGGCTCTGAAATTAACACAGATATCCACTTTATTCCTTTTTGTATCACGTAATATAGGGGAGAATTTAATGGAAAACGAAGCGATGCCAGATACGCTTTCGAATCGCCGCGCCGTTCAGTTCAACCTCTGTTGGCTGCTCCGTATTATAAAACGTTACATATTACGGGAATTCACCGCTCAGCTAACTCGCATAGGATTAGGTTTATGACACGGCATGTCTAGAGGTAGAACAATATTGTGGCGGAACGGACAAACCATGGATGTTACTCGAAATCATAAAAACTATATAGACATTGTCAGTTTAGAAAATCTACAGATTTCAACTGACAAACCGAGTTGAAATAAACCGTTATGAATTTATTTTTACTCACTGATAAGAAAAAATAACAACTAATGACTCTGACAATTCATTGCTAATGTTCGATTTTTAAATGGAACAAACCACTACGGGCTTACGACCGTCTTCTACTGTAATTTCGAAGGCTGGCTTAGTGCGATCACTTTACGTTAACAACGTTCGCCATTAGGTGGTAATTTTTGTCTCCGAAACTCCTAATCATGAGAATTCTCAACATGTCCAACATGTCGAAAAATCTAATGTATGCAACAAGTAGAAATTTAAAAATAAAATGAAAAATAGAGATAAAAGTTGGAAATTATTGAGAACAAGAGAGCAACCAAATTTAAAGACTGCGACTGCTGTCATGTATTTGGCGCCAGGATATGACTATATCCATTTTTGTTAATGTCTCATATTTATTGCCGATTGGCTTTGTTGGTGCACAACGTTACTGAGAAGATGGGGTGTGTAGAAAATATCTTCTAATCATAATAATTCAGTAAAATTTGGTTTAATTGCGGTCTATTCTGTAAACAATGTATACAATAAGTAAACAGACATCACATGTGTTGTATTTCCTACTACACCGCCATCTCTTGGATTTTTTTAAAAAAGTAAAGCAATTATAGAGAATTATATTCAATTATTTCAAATTTATGTCTCATCGAATTTCATCCCGCATCCGAATCACAATAAATTATTAGCTTCATTTAATTAAGTTTTAATGTCGTAAATCACATTTAATTCACGTAATAAGTCAAAATTATTTTTTTATTCTGGATTCAGTCGAAAGTCGACGGGCGGGTCAGCTAGTCCTAAATATAACTCAAAATGCTAACGTACTAGCCCATCAATGGGGCAGCATTGCTCATGAATATTCTTAATATTTATATGCAAAACTGAAATTGTTTAGATATTTTTGTTTACCTTTTTCTTTTAGTCATCGAGCCGTTGAACTAATTTCTTTAATTATTTTTTTTGCTGCGTTTTACTTATGAGAGGAGAACGTTCCTATGAAAGAAAAAATCAAGAAAATTGCGCGTAACATAAGAAAATTTAAGAAAACTTGACATGAGTAACCTTCTTTGTATGTCTGACAATATAAACTTTTCAATATTTTAATTTGAATTTCTCTTTGAACATTTGTCAAAATGTTGATAGTTGGTGCGATTGTTGGAATGTCCCCTGTGTAAAAGAGATCCATCTATGTATGTGAATAATATTGGTTAAATAAATAATTTATGATAAATTATGTAGGAATATACCATCACGAATTCGTATTCAACATTCATACTTCTGTACAACGTCTGTCGGGATAGCTAGTTTTTTTTTTGTATAAAAATGCTATTCACGCTGTAACATTTGAACGAGTCTCATTCAATTTACAGCGATATTCGAAACTTAACCGCCATGAAAATACGTCTAGATTCTTGTGACCTTTTTTTTTCAGGACTAGATCTTAAAGAAAAAATAACAACTAATGACTCTAACAATTCATTACTAATGTTCGATTTTTAAATGGAACAAACCACTACGGGCTTACGACCGTCTTCTACTGTTATTTCGAAGGCTGGCTTAGTGTGATCACTTTACGTTAACAACGTTCGCCATTAGGTGCTTCTAAGCCAGCCTTCGAAATAACAGTAGAAGACGGTCGTAAGCCCGTAGTGGTTTGTTCCATTTAAAAATCGAACATTAGTAATGAATTGTTAGAGTCATTAGTTGTTATTTTTTTCTTTAAGATCTAGTCCTGAAAAAAGGTCACACGAATCTAGACATAATTAGAACGTTGTGCACCGACAAAGCCAATAGGCATAAATATGAGACAGTAACAAAAATGGATATAGTCATATTCTGGCGCCAAATACATGACAGCAGTCGCAGTCTTTAAATTTGGTAGCTCTCTTGTTCTCAATAATTTCCAACTTTTATCTCTATATTTCATTTTTTATCAAATTTCTACTTGTTGCATACATGGGATTTTTCGACATGTTGAACATGTTGAGAATTCTCATGATTAGGAGTTTCGGAGACAAACATTACCACCTAATGGCGAACGTTGTTAACGTAAAGTGACCACACTAAGCCAACATTCGAAATAAGACGGTCGTAAGCCCGTAGTGGTTTGTTCCATTTAAAAATCGAACATTAGTAATGAATTGTTAGAGTCATTAGTTGTTATTTTTTCGCCATGAAAATAAACAGCATTATCAAATTCAAAGTTTCGAATAAAATGTCCTTACTTCATACAACTACATTTTAACTAAGAAAAATAAAAATGCCTTGTCAAAGAAGTAGAATCGAGGTTCGCATTCATATTGAACTTTCTGACTTTTCACAAGACAGACTCTCAAGAGACTATGTTCAAAAATAGTACATAAACTATTCACGTCAGGAAAACTGCCAATCTCTATTTATTGGTTAGGTACTGTTGTGATTTAAAAATAACCTTAAGAACATTGACACGAGTTTGAAAGGCGTATTCCCAAGTGGAAGACCCTTTTCTTAAATGCATTCAAAATGAAACCCTTCGCCTGTGCAATAAAATGCTGAGAAACTTATTATTCTTGCCCCGAAAATCAAATATTCCTCACAAAAAAGGGGAAACATTTCCACGACTCCGTTCTATTATATTGTGTGAAATTGTGTGTACCAAGGTTTGGTTTAAATTTACAAATAGAAATTCACCTCACACCCTAGCGACAATATTGTGGTGAAGTTTTAGAAAACAACCTCATAAAGCCGTAAAGTGTCTTTCTTATTCCCTCGGCGAGAGAAGAGGGAGGGCCTCGGAAATAATGGGCATTTTCTATTAGATGAACTCAGAAAGGAAACAAACGGATCTGCTCCGCCACTTAGAAGAATGTTATGAGTTTTGTGAAGTAACAGACAGCATTGGCGGTTTTTTGTGAATAAATGTATCGAAGTATGAATGTAGGAATAGGTACCTAGATACCAGTGTGTTTTTTTTTTCAATAATATAGTTTGATAATTTTTTTACAAGAGATATTTATTTAACTCAAAAATAACGTTTTCTAGTATGTAATGCAAATACCAAAGAATCTTTAGCTGTAGGTTTGCAGGCATAGAAAAGAGTCATGATTTGTTGTTTGTTTGTCCTAAGTCAGTTATACCTATCGTTATATTGAGGAATTTCTGATCAAATGAGATATTTTTATTCGATACTAGCTTTCCCGACAGACGTTTATTTATTTATTTATATGCATTAACGGCAAAAGCCTTTTACATACAGTTTATAATACGTTGTAATAATTCAAATACAAATAGTAATAACAACAAAATCATTCACATAATTAACAATAAAACTTCAGCATGCATGAACAATATATAAATTTCAAGAATAACAATCACAATGTTTACGCAAGAAATAGAATCATGCATTTAAATGAAATCAAACAACAAAACAAAGTAAATATTTGGATGGTTCATAGATGGTTTCTCTCAATTTCAATTATCACTTCAGTATAAAAATGCTATTCAAGCACAACTTTACAACGAAACATTAAAATTTAAAGTACACCCATAACAATACAAACACAAGATTCAGAGTATGAAATACTCAGTCCCCTCCAGAATAATAAAAAGACGACCATAAATGGTCAATTAAAACAAAATGATTAAAAGGAGAGAAACAAAACACCACAATATGTAATTGTAATAATTAATACTAGGTACCTACAATCAGACTTAAAAAAAATGTTGTCCATACTATTCAGTTTGATTTCAAATTTGAACGGAATCGATGTGTTCGATCCACGTCATTCTCGGTCGGCCTTACCTAACGTCCTGCTTGGCACAAACTGCCGCATCCATCCTTAGTTTCAAACAAATCTTCAAAGTAATCTTTCCACCTCGAACCTACATCCGCTTCCTGTGTCAGCATACATCCATTTTTATCTTTCAAACAATTCACTTTCTTACCCTTCCCACCGTCGTTGGCTGAATCTTGATAAAGTCGATAAAATATAATAATATATTTTAGTAAATCAGCAAAATATTTTCATGAATATGCGAAGAAGTTTTATTAATTTCAAATTGGTATTTGCCAACGAGTATTAGAAGTACATATTATAATGATGGTTTATAAGTTTATATTAACTGATTTTAACAAAGTGAAAACTTTTCGCATAGCCAAAGTTTAGCAATAAAAATTTACTTGCCAATCCAACATCCTCGAATTTCTTATACAGCAAACGTAGGTTCTACGCAAATATGCTGTAGATCGATACTCATTAAAAGGTTACCTACCACACGGACTGGATTTTTTTTTATGGTAAACAGTTAACTGCATACATTTTAAAGGTTAAATCCTATTGGTTCGAAGGCGTGCTGGTAAAATACGCTAAGAAAAAACATGTTCTCCACGTCCTATCCAAGTCCCTCAGCTCTCCCAACGAACGAAACACGGTATGAAAACGTCTTCCTCGTCTTCGGGACCCCTATAGGAAGAATAAAAGCGCTCTCCTCGGTAAACTGTCATTCGGAATCCTTCACACATGTCCCAGCCATAGCACATAAAGGTGGTACCACCTTATATTCTTCTAGGCACTGTGTTTCAAACGCAGACATTTTTTGTGCTTGGACTAGTCACTCACTCACTGGTAGTCACACCCATACAGAAGAATGAGCAAAACTCACGCATCATACAGTTTATACATACATAGATATTTCGTCTCGACAATAAACACCAAAGCTTTCTATACCTTCACCATTTATGTATAAAATATATAAGAATTCTTAAACCCTATTCACATACATATTAATGAAACAACAGATTTGCCGATTTCGGATAATGTTCCTTTAGGAAAAAAACATACATAACAAATATGTGACAAGACTTTTTAGAAAAAATCCTAAAGGAAACACCATAGTCTATTAAATTTGTGTGAAAGTTTAGCGCTTAAGCTCTGTACGCGTAACAGAATTCGTGACATGTGTTGGTAACAATTATTTTACAAGCAGACATACACTATCTGGTCAAATTTTCGGGGATAGTCAAACATTTCAAATTGTCGTTTAAATCTTAGCAGTCGGGCGATAAAAAATCCTCCGATTCTCTATGTATTCGTTTCTTAACGAAGGATTTGATTGTAAAAATAGCTTTTGAACACTCTAAGACTGATAAGTAATTCTAAACATCTTCGTGATATCTTCCAACGAAGAGATTTGCTTTTCACACAATAAGCAAATCAAAGACTGTGGATTCACGTTACACTCCTTAAAACACTATTGCCTATACTACTTGTTATATTTTATTCTCTATTGTATTTATTTTTTACGATATTTTTTTTTCCTTATCTGTGGTACCGATAAAGTGGTCCCAGTATGCACCTACTTAAATAGGTTCTCATTCCGGTCGCAATAAAAAGTATGTCTGGAAAATACAAACAATGTGGGTCTGTAAAGGGGGACCATTAAAATGTGTTCATGTTTGCTAATAATAACGATATCGCCGCACACCATATGGAAAAACATCCCTTTTACAAGTTTCTGGATATCCTCGCGATAATGTGTTTCTTGTAAAGAGTCACAGAATTTATACTTGCGAAAAGGAGAAAGTCTTGTAGAACAATATCCATTAAATTCAAGTACGTTTTCTTTAAAAACGAAGAAGAGAAACCAGCATAGAAACTCCAAATGTAAAGACATCGTCACGTAACTGTGTAAGGTTTGAGGGTGTGCGTTGTGATAATATGTATTGTAATGTGTCATTGTATTGGTGCGTGCGTCATTAAAGAGGAAACGCAGTAAAAAGGACCATGTTAATATTATTCACTTCCATCGGCAGTTTTGTTAATTCAGTTGTGACTTGTACATTGACTTGGTCATGTGTTCTTACCTGTTGGTTTTTACGCAATCCAATTTCACCATAAATAAATAACAGTCCTGTATACATAGATGTCAGTTTAACCGGCGGAACTTAATGCTTGAAGCATTCTCTACCAGTCAACCGGTCCCTTCAATCTTAGACAGTATTCCAACCGTATCTCTCGGATAGTTGTTGTTTATAGTTAGAGTTAGAGCATTCAAATTAAACCGAGAAAAAAAGTTTTATGTAAAGAGTGTTGTCGACGAAGATCGATAGAGTTCCCGGCCGTGGCGCTTCGCCCCGGACGATTGTACAGTTAGCATCATTATTCCTTGTGTCCGTCAGTTTTTAGTTAAGAGTCTCGTTTGCCTTATTTTGTATTCCGTGTTTTATAATATAAGTGTCTGTAATTGTTATAAAAGTATTTTTATTGAAATATAAAGAAAATACCTACTGAAAACCCCAGCATTAGGTACATTTTACACTGCAACAAAATTTAATAGAACAGAAAGAAAAATAGAACTAAAAAAAATATGAAAGGGAATGTAAAAATGAAAATATTTATTACGCTAGTCGGATAAGATTGCAGCCAATTGCACCAACAATTCACATTTGACCACTAAATGTGTCAGCTATACTTTATTTTGAGATTATTCTGAAAGAGATCTTCATTCGATAGTATTGATAATAAGCAAACGTGTAGAGTTACAACTGGAAGACGGCGGCGGTCGGGAATCGGAACTGTTGGAGGCGAATGATAGCGGAGGCTAAGGCTCGATATGGGCTGTAGCGCCATCGGAGTGAGTGAGTAAATTTTTAGAGTGAATGACGAAATGGTAGGTTTGGGGGATCGAATCCACGACCTGCAGGTAAGCGATGAGAGAACCACAAGCTAAACGAAAGATACATGCTTTGCAATCAAAGTTTCGTACCAATGTAGTTATCTATCTATATGAGACACTATAACGACGTATGAAACATCTAAATAAACATGTTCATTGTTCCTACTACAACATTTCGTACATATTATAATCATTAGCAAACCTTTACAGTACAATATGTCATATTAACAAAGGGTGAAAGAAATAGCGAACTGCCCGTCATACCTCATTGCCTTATCGTGCGAAGTTACGTGCCGAGTGGTCTAGGTAGGCTCTCACACTCGCCCATACGAATCAGTATAATATATGAAACTATTATATAAACAGTATGGACTTGAAGAAAATTCGATTGGATCGTGGGAGGAACTCGATAAACAGTTATCCTAGAACGATAAGGATTGACTTTTAAAAGCGTTTCTTTAACACCGGCATAAAAAAACATTCGAGTTGTAATTTAAAGTTGGAATTGTATAAATTTATCAAACAGCATACGAAAATAATACTTATAGGATTTTTCTACATATCAAAGATTAATTCATTAAATGATTGATATGACGCTCTCTCGAGATGGATATCGTTGTCTTAACAAGGTGAAACGGTGGTTCTACAAGCAGATTTTGCCTTCTAGCTATCAGGGTTTTGATCTCATACATTCCGTTCTTTCAGAAATGAAAATGGTGCGGGAACATCTATATACTAAAACGTGAAGGAAAAACTTTGTGGCCATTTTTACGAAAATGCGCGGACGAAAGAGTATGAAATACCGCACACTTATAGTCAATAGTTTATAATATATAGAAGGGGTGGCGAATGCTAATATTTTCGATGTTTTGGGCAGAAGGTGCTTGGTGATAGTCCATTTCAAAATTAAAATGAAAGATTGTATAGTTCTATCACAAAATTTATTGTTCAAACATGAACCGGTTTTCGGAGACTAAACCGGTTCATGTTTGAACAATAAATTTTGTGATAGAACTATACAACACTCTTTCATTTTTATTTTGAATGCTAATATTTTTTTTAATTTATAATATAAAAGAAAGTCGGGTTAGTGCGAACACTTTTAACTCGAGATCGGCTTAACAGATTTTTATGATGCTTGGTTTATTGGATTCTTCTCCGCTCCAGATAACAGAATTACTAACAAAAAATCGAAAAATGGATAGCAAATAATACAAAATAAAATATTAAAGTTAATATGGAATGGATTTACCGACAACAACCATCTGTGAAAAATTCTATAACAATACAATTTTTATTTACGTACTTGACAACCATTGAGTTTCAAATCATTGATACGCGGATTTTTTATAGAATTTGGAAAAAGATTTTTTAACATTCAAACATATTTTAAACCTATTTTTGTATAACTTACAAATTCGAAATGAATATTCATAGTCCGGACTACAGAACAACGTCTGTCGGGTAAGCTAGTTATGCATAAAAATAGATTAAATTAATAAAATACGACGCACACTACTGCAATGTTATGTATTTCATACTCGCACACACTTCAATGTTTTTGACTTTTTTTGACATAGATCTTTTGTTTATTTGTGGTCAAATTGAGAATAGATTAATATTTTTTGTATGCAATAACCATAGAAAAAACTTTGAAGACATCATCAAATCAAACTTTACGTGTCCATGTCATTATTTTTGAAAGAAAATTGTGAAATAGCGCTCTCAGTCTTTGACAAAGAAATCTTAATAATGTTCAAACTTATAATCTAAAGGTAGTTATGGTCGAATTTCGAGCACTGGCCGACCACTAGTACAATTAATTAATATTGCTTTTGTTGCCTCCTTATTCTGTTCAAAGGGATTATAATATTATTATAGAGAGATGGTGTAGTATTATTACGAGTATCAACTATTTCATACCTCATGTTCAGGTAAATGTTACAGTAAAATTTAATGATGAAGTAACGATCTCGATTGATTAAGACCCTATTGGTTTGAAACTGAATATTTTACAATAACGTGGTACCTTTTGGTGGCTTTATGAGGCTAATAATTACTTGATGTAGGTTGCCATTTAAATTTGTGCGTGGAGTATACGTGGCGAGGTAATTACGTAGCAGATATCAAATATAATAACAAGACCCACCTTCTCACTAGATTAATTAACAACCAGGAAATCTGATAAAGAAAATAATACGATTTTGATGGTACATGTGAACCTTGGCGTGGTTATACACTATACAGGTTGGTTGGCAATTTGACACAATACTTTCGAATATAAACACAACATAAGAATACTACTTTTCGGCACTGCGATGGTACAATATGTAAAAAATTATAGCTATTCAAACGGATTTGCTATTGGTGGTGTTCTGCTCTTTTTGCTGATTTTTCGAGTATCCTGTAAGAGGCAGGAAATCGAAAAATCAGATCGGGACCGTGAGGTTGACCACTTCACGTCCTTAAATCTCAACTGGTCAGAAAAGGCACAATTAGCCTCGAACGCCTTCGGGCGCAATGGAGGGCTCTTGATGCCTCCCTATGCTCCCGAGTGGGGCTTAGGCCCCTGCATTGCTGGTTGGTTTGGAGGTGGTTCGCGGCGGGCTTGATTTGTCCGAGGCCGGCTTTTTTGTATGATTGCTTTGATCGAGCTGGGAGGTCGGTTTCGTACGGGTCGGGTTTGCTGCGGATTTCATGTCAAATATCTAAACTTAGTATATTCAGTTGAAATTTGAAGCGTTTTTAAGATATAACAGAAATTTCGTTTCATAAGATATAACAGAATTTCTTCCATGATCAACTTCATTTCCCATGCTTACAACCAAAGTGCACACAAGATTCTCTCGACATCTTTCGATGATGGTCGACACGAATTTAGGAAAGCAATTAAATCACGTACTTCAACATATAAATATCAAGACATAAACAATACAAATAAACTTAAATAATCTTATTATATTGTCAGTGAACCGGCGAATCTTTGTACCTGAAGCATTTTTTTAAATCTAACCGATCCCGTTCAATCTAAGACAGTGTCTGATGTAGTGATGAAAAATTCGGTAATCGAACCCCGAGACTCTTGATCAGATCTCAGCGCCTATAGACCTATACCTTCTAGAAGCCGATACATACGGCAAAATTCTGGCTTTGGCAACAATTTATAGATGGACAACTTAGTAGCATTATGTAATTTCGAGGAATACTACATGTCCAATCCCCCTGTATACTAGAGCATAGTATGGCTGGAGTAGAACACGGACAATCACCTTCCTCCTTCCACAGCGGGACTCCGACGCTACTACGTACACATTATAATATCCTGTGCGATTATGCCAATGTACCTAAATAGACAAACATTCTGGCATAGCGTGACTCTTGAGATTATTCTCCCTCCACGTGATAGAAGCGGAGGATTTTCTGCTAAAACCGAAAAAATAACTAATATCATAATATTTATAAATGTATGTTTTTTGTTGTTTTGGAACGTTTTATTTAGAAACTAAAAAAATAAGAAATAATGTTTCATGAAAGGAAATTCATTGACAATTGAATAAAGTTTTATCAGATCTTGGAGAATACAACTGATCCTATTTGGTCCTATGGCTCAGTCAACATTGCAACACTTACCGTTTACCGTTCACCTATTATCAAGTATCATATATTTGCAAATTGTTTAGATATATACAATACATTTTTCGAGCAAATAGATGAAGGCTGTCCGCTGTGGGTCATTAAGCATTGCGCAGGATCAAGCGCAGTATAGAAATCTTCTTGCCTCCCTGTGCACCTAACTGGGGTTTTTAAAAGGAGTATGTACGTATGTAAAGGTATAGTTCACACCCACTTATCACACATTCACAAACCCATCATCTGAAATCTGACTGTCAAGCATTTTTATTGGACGAAACTGCAACGACAAACTTTTGATAGCGCGAAAAATACTCAAGTTCTAATATTTTTTTTGTAAAACTCTTCAGAAATATGGAATATATTAAAATGCGATGAACGAAGTTAGTGTTTCAAATTTTGTTGCGCAACAATGCTAGTAAACAGATTCATTCAAAGCAACGAGTAAGCATATTCATCAAATGTAAAGAATCTCTTATATAGATCATAAATTCCCAAATGTCACTAAATTAGACCCTCCATGCCTATCAGCTATTCCAGGAGTTGAGAATACCTTTTTACTCGCAACAACAGTCACATTTGTGGAAGACTTCCTCTATCTGTAATAGTTTGTAGACTGTTGTAATAGTATTGCTAATTCTACTGCACGTTAGACCAGCGTTGTACATAGAACCCACTGCTAACTAATAATAATTACCCAACACGAGGAAGAAGGTACGTACCAGTCCATCCGAGTTCCTGAAATTAACCAGGAGTATGTTATATCCACACGTAGTACAAAATAGAGTTGTAGTAGAGATGAGAGCTCTAAGTTTAAAAATATTAGGAAGGAATGTTGAATAAGTGGTTGTTATCCTAGCTGTTCAATCACAGACTTTTATGCGCCGGTCATAGATTCGATCCCAGGTGCCGAAATTGACAGAGATTTTTTGTGCCAGGACTTCCATACAGGAGAATGTGCAACACACACGCTCCAAACAGTTTACATCTCGTGTCGACACTAAACGCCCACGGTTTCCATATTTGGGTCATGTTGTTAAAGGCGCCACTTGCCATACCGATACGTATCGGGAGCTCAGCCCCGATGTCACCAGTGGTTTATCCATCTGGGAGACCTGGTGACTATTTGCTCATTACAAAAATCTCTAATATAAATTAAAGTCGGGTAAGTGCGAACACTTATAACTCGAGATCGGCTGAACAGATTTTTTCAATGTTTGATTTATTGGATTCTTCTCCGCTCGAGATAACAAAATAACTAGTAAAAAGTTGAAAAAATTGGTAAGAAATGATATGAAATACAATATTTAAGTTAGTATGGAACGGATCACCTGTGACGCGCCAACGCCATCGCGGGTAGTTCCCTCTCATTCTCGCATACGTGATTGCCGCTCTCACAGTAGCCCATCTCACTTACTCCATCACAAAGTCAACAAAGTTATCGGGCACATTCGTTTCGGTACCTACTTCATGGGTGAGGTAGAATGTGTGCGCAAGCATATTATATTCTCATGTTGTTCCCGTCTGAGCTATGAATACGAATGAAATATGGATGTTTTAGAAATATTTTTACATTATTATATTATTTGTAACTTAATCGGATTAATTGTGTATTTTTGTTTCTGGGGGTGCAGTGCAGATATCATATGAACGGGCCGCCTCTGGTTAGGACTACAGGACAACGTCTGTCGGGAAAGCTAGTATAATATAATTAGTGTTGTAACAATGATAAAAGTAAACAAGTTGAAATGGTTTGGGCACAAAAATGGATGGTTCCTAATAAAATCACGAAAAATAAATCGGATATGAAAGTGTGAAAAGGTCGACAACATTCACGTCCACATGGAGCCAAAAAGAAATTGGTAGGTAGGTACTTTTGCCGCACTTTTATCCTAATAACATTTTTGACCACTCATCTCAAACATAGCTTACCTTCTTATAATTTTAAGAGAAAATTGGCGTTACTTTACCTTCCGTTTTTCCAAAGCAAGTAGGTATCAACATTTAAAGTAAAAAATCACGTTCTATTAAAAAAATTAAACTCAAAACAAAAATTATATCCTTCGTTGATTATAATAACACGAGGGTAAAAATACAATCACTCCCTAAATTAGTATCCCTTAGCCTTCTAACGGAGCGTGAGTTCTGATTTAAGAGCTTAAAGTTTTCCCGTTTGTTTTATCTCTTAATGTATGTTTTTTCTATATCCCTTAAAGATGATTTGTCGTTTTGTAATTGAAGGTTTCCGAGAAAATCCATCCATTATGCAAAGTAGCAGATCCTCTTTAAAATAAAATATCACTTTTATTCGATGTCACACGGGTACTGACTCATATTTTATGTAAAAATATTTAGAGAAGTAGCCAGGTTACTAGGGTCACAGGCAAAGGAAATATTTCGACGAATATATTTCTTCTCGGGCTACCACTGCAATAAATGCCTCATCCCATTCCATCGAAGAATGTGTTGTTACAGTAGTACTGACAAAGGCAGGCAGGGGTGATCACTTTACGTGTGATAGATATTATCAAATATAATAACACAGTATTTTATAGAAAATCAAACCTTCCGTTATTGTTGAACATCACCAAAAGTAGGAAAAATAAAGTAATAAATCGAAAAATCAAACAACGAGCAAGAACTAATTAATAATAATAATAAAAACAATATACCTAACAGTTTTCTATACAAGGTATAGCAAAGTATAGCCGACGAAACTTTTTGCCTGAGGCAATTTTTTCCAGTCAACTGCACCCGTTCAATCTGAGACAGGCCAACCCCGGGTAGAAATTTCAAGTGAAAAAACACTTAGAAAAACTGTGACCCTACCGGGAATCAAACCCGGGACCTCGGATCTGAAATCCGCGCCAGTACAACTAGGCTGCCGTTGTCGGTACTAGGCTACCGAGTTATGGGCGATGACAGATTACGCGCGACAAAGTTCTGGTTCTTTCTCGTTGTTTCCTTGGTGTTCATATAAACGATCAAAATTTCTCTATTTTTAGCTCCGGCTCTATGTTCGTTTGGTGTAAACGAACCCTAAGATATAATAGAGAGAAAGCTGCATAGAATATGGCAGCATTTTTGCTGACGACGATCAGATGTAATCTTTTGCTTGGTACATTGGGAAATTTAGATAAGACAGATGGAAATTTGACGGCATCGCCACATGATCTGTAGCATGACAATATATTATCATACGATATCATTTTATTAAGTCGAACAAAAAAAAGTGTGGGTGAAAAAGAAATGTAGGTAGAAAGAATCGGGTTTTTATCAAGGCTCAAGAAAAAGATGTTGAAACTTGAAAGTAATATATAAATGTGATGAATATTTTGCCCTAATATAAGGGCATGATAAACAATCCCAATCCACAAAAGTTCGTTTGGTAAGGGAACTAATCTTCCCAATATTTTGTTACGGGGGCGAGACATGGACGATAAAAGCCCGGGAAAGACAGAGATTCGATGCCTTCGACATGTGGTGCTGGAGACGTTTGCTTCGTGTCCCCTGGACGGCAAGAAGAACTAATATTACTAATATGTCAATTTTGAGAGAATTGAGCATAACAGTCAGACTTTCCTCCTTGTGTTGGAAGCAGATTCTCCGGTTCATCGGACACATTGCCAGGGGAGGTGAAGAGAGCCTGTAAAAGTTGGTGGTCCTTGGAGGTTTCGAAGGATCGAGAGGCAGAGGAAGAGCACCCACGAGATGGACAGACCAAATTAGGGCAGCTACAGGCACAACAGTTGTTGGAGCAGTGCGGACGGCGATGTGTCGGGAGAGGTGGAGGACGAATAGGTATACACGATGTTGTTACGGCGGAGAGAGTACAAGGTCACGACCCTCAGTAATGAGGATTAACGACGATGATGATAAACAATCCTGTATTTATAACTGGTGAATTTCGTCTGTAGCGCGATATTTTCATTTTTTTGTTAATGCTCACTTGAAGTTAACACAAATACACTTTTGACATCTTTCACACTAAGCAAAGGCCTGTGTCGTGATAGTGGTATTGGTCGGCACCGGGATTGGATTAGGTACACCATGCACCTCCAATACGTTGTACGTACGAAAGCCGCCGACTGATACCACTGGACCACCAACCACTTCTGTCGTTGGTGTAGCTACGGAAAGTAATGTTAAATTGTCCGCTAATCACTTTTTATCAATTTTCATTTCATATATTGGGACCCTAGTAACTAATCTATAGGACAAACAAACTTCTTGGGAGGAGGTGAAAATCTTCATCAAAGTTGAATCGGACTTCCCCCGAAGTTAGACCTACCGAGTAAGAATCCCTCCTCTGGATCCCACGCTACAGGCTACAGCGGAACCTCAAAAAAAGATGTTAATGAGAGTGAAAGTATCCTCTCTCTCTCTGCCTAACACTAAAGGAAAACGGCATGACTTAAAAAAAAACCTTTTTAATTTATAAGGACAAAATATTTAAAACTATGGTTCGATTTTTCCATGTTATTTTATTTGTTCAACTGTTAAATACAGGCCCACGTTTCTACATCACACAATAAAATAAAACGAAACATAAAAGGAAGGCCAAGTGGAGATATATGTAGGCTCCCCCTCCCCCTCACACCTTATCATATATTTTACGCTGATGTTATTTTTTCATACGTTTCCCCTCTGTAGGAATAATAATATTATATCGTATATTTGTCAAATGAGAGATTTTTTATTCGAATCGTATATCAGAAATCAGGTTCACCCCTATAAAATCTTAAGCTATAAAAAAACCTAACCCATAAGCTATATGAATACCTACTTACTAGTTATATTATTAGATATATTATGTTGGTTTATATTTTATATATTAGCATACACACAGAGACCACCGACGCCAGAGGTTGTAAATCAATGGTTATCAGCGTATAAGATTCCTATGACAGATTTACGAGAGCCCGTTTACAATACTTTAACACGCCTGAAAATCTAATCAAACTTTGGGGATAAGAAAGGTTTGTATAAAAAATAAACGTATATATTTTCATATTTCGATAGGATATACTGTATATCGAAATCGACAATGGTAAATAACTATTTAAGGATTGGTATTAGATTTTTACAGTGAGATGAATGCTCAAGTTTTTAAGACTCCAATAAATATAAAAAATCTAGAGATATAAAAGAATGTCGGGTTACTGCGAACACTTATAACTCGAGATCGGCTGAACAGATATTTATCATTTTTGATTTAATGGATTCTTCTCCGCTCCGGATAATAGAAAAACTAATAAAAAAATTGTGGAAATATGCAAAAATGTGGTTTAAAACAGATGCATCAATCGGAATGATATTGGTTATTATTCAATACCTATTCATAGTTATAGATCAAAGTACAACGTCTGTCGGAAAAGCTAGTATGTTATAAAGTACACTGTTCACATTCTGTTTTTATTGATTGATGGCTGACTTTTGGTGTTCCTGCGAGTATATAGAAAACTGAATCGCAAGGAAAAGCATTCTATGAGAACAGATGAAAGTATACACCAGTACCCCTATTCTATGTTCCCGTGACATTTACGCTGGCGTAAAGTAACAAATTTTTGTATGAAAACATGTTAAGCGCCCTTAAGAATACTTCGGAAAGCTCTGCAACCCATACAAAATTCCCGTGAGATTCTCTATTACTTAGGAAATAATATTCAGAATAGGGTACAGGCTTCTCACATACGGCGAGAACAATCAGAACTTCATCCTGACGCAACTCAATGTGACTTTCCGAAAATACACATAAAGTCGGGGGTAATTTTTTTGCGCCTGAACTGAATAAAGGAATACTGCGAGAGTATTTGGTAATCCTAAAGTGATCACAGTAAGCCAATCTTCGAAGCAACTGTATGGGCAATACGATCGAAAGCTCGAAGTTGTATAAATTTACCATTGAAAATTTGAGCACGATAAGTGCAAGGGGACAATCAACAAAATAATTTTAAATCTCTAATTCTGAAAAGGATACAAAAAACAATATATATTTTTTTTAAATTTAGAATGTTTTATTAATTTTTCATTGTAAAACTTCAACCTCAATAAGTAGATGGAATATTAATTATGTTTAGAATAGAATATTGATAAAAAAAAAATGAATAACTAACATTGGTTAGAGTGGGTTAGAGTGACATTTTCAACAAAGGATTCGTAGGATTTCCTCCGTGAAAATGAACTCTGCGGCATTTAAAACTTGGCTCGGGCACAATGGCCTCTCGAGAAAACAATACGGTGGTCAAGTGAGGGGAGTAAAGTGTACCGCGGGAAACGAATTATTCAAGATTTCAACGAATGTATTATTTCGAAAAAAAGTGAGTCGTTCGAGTGACTTTTTCAAATATTAAAAAAAACCTGGAGATAATCACACTTTTTCATGATTTTGAAAGGTTAAATTTGACCATCAAACCGTTTGCAATAATTGTACGAATCCAGGCTCAAAGTCTGCCTTCGACGACGCAAGAGAGGAAAAAAAATATGGATCAATGGAAATGAAACAATATTACCTAGTCTAATGTAAAATGGTCATTCTAAGACAGCCGTTTTTAATGATAACGAGGTTCATTAGCTCCAAAAGTTTCGTATGCAAGTCGTCGAATTCTTAATTAATAATATTATTAATAAATATCTGCTAAAGGTACTTTTGCATATAAAAATAAGTATTTAAGTACTTCGAAGTCGTTGGTAGCCTAGCGGTTACAAAGCCGGCTTTCGACTGTTCCGTATCGGATGTCGTGGGTTCGATCCCAGGTGCCAAGCATCTTCCTCTTTCACGTCACAGGCTTTATGTAGCTTACTGTGAAAGAGTCGAAGAGTGTATTTGTGTTCACTTTGAGTAAGCACACATACATTTAAAAAAATAGATTTATACATATAAACTTTCGTAAAAGAGGCAGATAAATTGAATAACAAATTCATCCATTTGACCTCTAAATAATACATTATTTCATAATTCATAATAAACAATAAGTTAATAGTATGTAATCATTATTATTGTCTTAATCTTATTAGTTTTAATTCAAAACTCCGTAGTTTTGTTAATTAAGCGCTTAATTGTTACATACTGAGTTTAATTTAAGCATTTTTCAGTCCACCTAATCAAAAGCCAGTACAGTATAGCGTCGCTTTTTGCATAAGAAAATAACATACTATTAAACTGGGGTACATATAGATAGGTAATACTCATTCCATGAGATTTGAACCAAAGAACATTAATCTTCTTTCCTTCTAATGTAAGCATTATAATTTCGACAAAACTCACTTACCTAAAAATACAAAACACAAGAACTTTGTTACTTCACGAATTTTTATTTGAAAAAACAAATAAATATATAAATATGGCAGAGGTTTTTCGGTCAATTGACCATCTTCGGTGCCTGTCACTTACCTAGTTGTTGTTTACCTCACAGCAAGAGAAAAGTTCCAATTGATTAATAAAACATTGAAGATTTTATTTTACATACCTGTAACAAAAAAAAATATTAATTTTATTATTAAAAAAAATAATTATCAATGTATTTATGTTATCAATTTGTCAAATAGGTGTATATTATTTTCTCAGTCTCCTCAAACTCTTTACTCATACTATACTCCTATAGCCTTGCAAAAACCTTATTTCCTACTCCGACAAGATGTAAATATAAAATTCTGCATGAGTTTATTTAAAATACTTATAAACAGACTTTTCACAAGATTATAATAAATTTACATCTACTCCCCGCAGAAGTTAGCAAGCGTAATATGTGCTAGGGATATAGTTTGAAAACAAACAAAAATAAAATACACAAAAAACAAACGGGAAATTCCCACATTAATGTCGATTAAACAGCACCAATTAAAAGCGATATACCTACCTAACTAGTTTAAGCAATGTTAAAAAAGTAGTGAAAATTGGGGTTCCATTTAAACGACAAAAAACCTTTAAACAAATGTGCTCCAATTAATAAAAAAATACAGAACCTATTTGGGGTAGGTTTATAGAGGGCGCAGGAAGCATATTATATACACGCGATGGAAATACAAAATGAGGTACCTACTGAAATATTTCTCGTACGATTCCAAAAATACAACAATAAAACCAATCCATTTAGTATTGAATCGATAAATAATTATTGTAATCGAAAATATTAATCAAACATTTTGTTTTGACGCAGGCTACAAGCGACGGATACAAATGGCGTAGTCGTGAATGAAAAATCCAACAACATTTTTTCATCGCTGCGTGTTGAAATTGATTTTTCTGTAAATTATACAAAACCTAGTCGTTATCTTTATAAGTAAACCAGCAGCAAAACCCGTCAGACGACAGGAAAATAAAAGTATTATTGTTGTCCTATAAATCAGTTAAGTAGGTAGGTATATCCTCCCTTAAAAGGGTCTTAAGATTGCTATACCCTGTTTTGAGCTGCAGACAATTTGATATTTCTACCCGCAGCAACTATCGAATTGATCAAATCTAAAATCATTTTCTTTACAATTTTTGACAGTGACAAATCTGACAGTGACAAATTCACCGCTGTTTATAGCAGTAGCGTATTCCTAATGATTTTATGGTTATTACATATATAAAATAATAACAATTTTCTATACAAAGGTATCAGTATAGCCGGTGGAACTTATTGCCTGAGGCAATTTTTTCCAGTCAACCGGTTATGTCCAATCTGAGACAGGCCAAGCGCGGGTAGAAATTTCGAGTGAAAAAACACTGAACTCTGACCCGACCAGGAATCGAACCCGGGACCTCGGATCTGAAGTCCACGCCAGTACAACTAGGCTACCGAGGTCGGTATAATATAGTTAGTTCTATATTTTATTATTTTAAGACCTCACAAAATCCCGGAAGGTTCTATAAGAAGGGCAAAAAATCAATAAATTTATTTGAGAAATGTTTTTTAAAAATACTGAAGCTACTATTAAATGTGCCCTCTAATGGTTGGGCCGTTATTTATTGCTTTGAAAAACTGTGCTGTATATCTCAGTTAGGTACATTATTATGTAGGAACCTACTTGATCTAAATCCCAGCGAAATGGTTACGGAGTTAGTATGTAGCTTAAATACTATGTATGTAGTATAAATACTCGTAGACATCGGTTCCGATAAAGTTCGCTTAGCAAATTGGTCACCGCGATCTGTTGAAACATCGCGTTCATCTGTTGGAACATGACGGTTATCTGTTGAAACATCGCGTTCATCTGTTGAAACATGAGGGTTATCTGTTGAAACATCGCGTTCATCTGTTGAAACATGACGGTTATCTGTTGAAACATCGCGTTCATCTGTTGAAACATGACGGTTATCTGTTGAAACATCGCGTTCATCTGTTGAAACATGACGGTTATCTGTTGAAACATCGCGTTTATCTGTTGAAACATGAGGGTTATCTGTTGAAACATCGCGTTCATCTGTTGAAACATGACGGTTATCTGTTGAAACATCGCGTTCATCTGTTGAAACATGACGGTTATCTGTTGAAACATGACGGTTATCTGTTGAAACATGACGGTTATCTGTTGAAACATGACGGTTGTCTGTTGAAACATCGCGTTCATCTGTTGAAACATGACGGTTATCTGTTAAAACATCGCGATTTTTAGTACGGCTAGATGGAAGAGTTTACTCCAGTGATAAACTGACCGTGCAACGTACGATTTCGTATCGTATTGAGGTGGTTACGGCTACGACCCCGGCTTCATGCTGTTTCGTATCGGAGGTTGTGGGTTCGATCCCAAGTGCCGACCATCTTCATCTTTCACGACACAAGCTTTGAGTAGCTTACTGTGAAATCACAATTCGAAATTGACGGTGTTATTTTGCACATAAATATAAAAAATAATGATGATTGTGGTTCAAGCACTTGGTCACTTTGTCCGCCCATCCCCATTTCAGGGTGGCTACCCTCTCCACCACATCAACAACCCTGGTAATCTCTCGTAGCCATGTGTTTATTTTCCCAACCCAATACCCAACATCTTTGTCTCGAAGGCCCTCTTTCTGTTACTACCAGTTTATGTATGATCGTTTCGGTCAGTACAGCTGTTTCCATACCATATTTGAGAACTGGGAGGACACAAGTATCAAAAAGTGTTTTCTTGCGTGGTAGGGGCATGTGGTGTACCATCGAACGCGTGTACCTTCGAACAGTTTCAAAAAATCTTACATAGTGATGTTAAAAAAATACAAAACTATTGAATTTACGTACATTTTCGACTATGTTAACAGCTGCTTTCGTACATTCAGCGTCCTTGAAGTCGTGGGTCCGAATTCTGGTGCTGAGTGAGCACAGTTTCTTTATATATTAAAAAAAAATCTCAAGATTTTGACTATTCTCGAGGAAATCAAATCGGTATCGTGAGGTTGACCACCTTATGTCCCTAAACCACAACAGGTCATAAAAAGCACAATAAAAAACCTCGGACACCTGGTACCCCACAGGGGGGAGGAGTGTGCAGGCAGGAGAATGAATGAATGTTTGTACATTAATTTTTATTTTATGTAACGTTTTTGTATTTTCCTGAATAAATGAATAGCGCATTTTTTGATAACAAATTATTTAGTTTCGAAGGTACACATCAAGGTGCGAGAGTATACATTCGAACAAAATTGTAGTGATTTATAAAATATCATTGGAGACTTATTAAAGATTAAAACGTAAATAAAAAAAATGACATTATTTAGCGAATTTTTTCATCTGTCTAACAATGTATTTAATTTTTTATATGTTTGATATTTATTGAGAAAAAAAATTACTAAGTAATTTTTATGCAATTTGTTCGAAGGTACACTACTTGCCCCGACAGTATTTCGGAGCCTTCAGGGTATGTAAGAGATCGCCAACGCCGCCGAGGCAATACCACGTCTTCTTTCTATTTCTGCCTCTTAATTTTTCCTTCCGAACTTTATCTTGTCGAGAGAGAGAAGAAAAAAGAGTGTTGAAGTGGCAGCCTAGACAAGGGAGAAGAAATGTCGGCAGGCCTCAGGACAGATGAACGGACGACATCGCCAAGTTTGCGGACAGCACATGAATGAAGGAGGCTCAGGAAAGGGATGATTTCAAGAAGAGGGAAAGAGGATCGGATGACTTTTCCAAACGCAGGAAGAAATGAATAGAATATGAAAGAATGGAAGATGATACGAGTATAAGAGACTACATTGAAAAGAAGAAGTTAAAAGCCCAAATAAATAAAAGTAGACATATAGTTAAAAAATATAGCCTAATTTACTTTCCGACCCACGACGATAGGGAAATAGGTACATTATAGTTTAATAATATCGGTTTGACAGATGCGAACTAACGCAGCTGGAAATATAAATAAATATGACAAAGAGTTCCATAGACAATGCTGTAGGAAAGATACGATAAATTTATAATAGGTACCTACCGTGCGAAACACGAGACGTGGGAGGATATTACAATAAAAGATACTGTGTCAGCATTAACCATTGACAATATTTTTGTTGACACGTTTTGTTTTGACAAATAATGCGAATGGCTTTAGTAGCTATCTACATAATACAACACTCAATACAAAAGGTGTAGGATTTCAACAATAATAATAATAATAATAAGTAATCAAAAATATTATTTCCATCTCATTATTCGAGTCCTTATAGAAGACGAAATTTTTCAAAGTGAAATTTGAAATTTGTTAAGTAGTGTTTTACAATACGGGTCAAATCTTCTTATACCTAACTTTAATCGATGTAACGAAGTTCTCAATATAACAAATTGAAAAGTTTTCATTTAATCAATTTGAATTACGGTAAGTATATCGAAAACTTTATCTTAACCATTTTCTATTCAACTTTTGTCCACTTCTTATGAATACATAACCCTTCTCCAATGCATTGCGCCCCTGATATGTTTGCTGGAATTTCGGTTTCTTATTCTAGATCTTTATTATTCTACCTGCAGATTTATCTTCGTCTTCTACAAAGTTGAAAATTTTGTCCAGATTCATAAAAAGTTTCTCAACTCGCCTTCTATCTCTTTGGTTAGTTCTGGTGCCCGATTTCTCTGTGGGATTATACGATTTGGGAGCGATTTATACATTTATTTTCTGTTGCGATCTTTACTTTAAACATGAACCCATCAATCCCTTTTTCTCAATCTACTTCATCTTAAGATGAATGATGTTTTCGACATTGAAGATTCGGCACATGTCATTATTGAAGATTTCCTGTTTTATGATTCTGAATTTTTTCTATTTCATTCAATTACGAATTTATCACACGATCAGACGTGATCCTACACCAGAAAATTAGATGAAAAATGATCATCTTTAAGTAAGAAAAAATCTGTTTTTGCAGACAATTCGTTATAACGGGATTTGGTAGAAATACTTTTCAAAAGCGAAGCATTTTAAAAGCATTGTTATCCAAAATAATGAACTGAATTTGTCAAATATCGAGTCCTAATTAGTATTTTATTATTTATCCGGAAAACTTTTCGTACATATTTATCATTTCAAGAAATAAACTCATTAACATTCTTTAAATCAAACAAATTGTTTTTTTTATTTCTCTTTCAGCGATACCTAAGCTGGGAAATTCAATCAGAGGAACTGTTTTACAGGGACTATCAAATTCAAGTTACTTTAGTTTCATTATTGCTATAGCCATCATTTGAATATTAATATTTAGGTTTTTCATGGTTCATCGTCATGATTATTGGTAAACGTGGACCCTATAGGACCTTGCCTCTCTTTTTCCACTCCTCTCGCTTCTGTGCGATTCCCATCCACTGGGGTCCGGCGTACCTTTTTATATCTTCCATCCATCTGTTGGTTCCATCCATCCCGGCAATCCTATCGTCCATTCTTGAAATGTTCCCGCTTCTGCACATCTATCGTTTAAACCACATTAGTTATTTCTCTTCCTGTCTTGCTGTTCAATGACAACATTATTCTCTCCATTTTCCTTTGAACTACTTTATTGGCAAACAGTTTGGTCAAGTCATAGTTTCTTAATAACTTCAAAGAACGTTTCGAGATTACTTAGTAATAAAGATGAAAAATAGTGTAATGTATTATAGTACCTTTGTATATCTTAAGACAAATTACATTATCAGGAAATATATCCGTAGGAAACAATAATAACAGATAATAGTGAGCGTTTTGATGATGTCGTAAAAAATATATTGTCACACGATTTGTAAGAAGTCAGTCAGACAGGGCCGTGGCGAGGTTGGGCCGTGTTTGAGGGGTTGGGGTGGCTGCCACAGGTACACAAGGCCCCACGCCCACCATCATAACAATGATGTAGGTACTAGGTGGTACACGACGCGTTGCCACCACCCAATATATACATTCAAAGGACAAGTGCATATCGATAAACTGTGTATCTCACAATAATTCATTACAGATTTCCCTTTGACTTTTGCCAATTATTGTTCAAGGTACGACACAAGTTAAAACAATACGTAAAATAGATAGAAAAAGGGTTTTGAACCATGCCAAACTATAACGCAAGTTCTAGAAATAAGTCAATAAAGTTTAATCTTAACAGGGCAGACTGATTTCCTTGTCATATTTTGTTTGCTTCATACTTGGCCTTCCTTTCACACGTGTTCGATCCACATTATTCTCGGTAAACTACGTGTAATGAGTGCTCCTCTGGAGAAAGAGAGAGAGTATCATTGAGTCCTCCCAGACTCTCTAATAAGTTGGGAGACTCCTTTTCTGGCCATCAGAAAGACTCAAGATAAAATTCTAATTTATTTCTATAAGTGTGCCACAGCTTTTGAGACTCTCTTCAGGGGGGTTATAAATTAACTGAGCAAGGTTCCTTCTATATAAATGGGAAAACAATTTAAAATTCAAAGATTAATTGACTTATCAAAAATTTAATAAAGATCTTTCATTAACATAAAAACTTCCCATACAATTTCTCCAAGCAAGTTACATTAATAATTAAAAGAAAGAAAACACAGGGATATAAATTCCCAAATTTATGCTATTACATATTATATACCTATCATTGTAACAAAATACAAAGATTGAAGATTTTTCATAATCTTCCCCTACCGAACTAATATTCTTTAGTTTCTCAAATTTTATATCTCAATATAAAATCGTTTCACATAAACAATTTTTCACACGAAAGTGACTATACAACTTGGTAGAATAAATTCTTTCCTTTAAATCTAAATTAATCTTTCATTATCACCCCAACTAATCAACATGAGCGCACCAAATGTTAAAACTGGTAAAAATAAAGTTATAAAAATTTACTCAGCTTAAAAGACTCGATTGCTGCCATCTAGGAATCCTTTTCTGCAGAAGAAGTTGATAAGTGAGGATCATCTAGGCTTCAATATAACAATCGACACATAGAGTGAAGATTGAATTGTTCAGAGGACTGCATACCGTCTCCCCCCTCACTTATGGATAACAAGTACCTAATATTTCGCCGCAACTATAAACGTCCTTGTATTCCCCAATATTAATTGAAGTGGTATCTCTCGACATATTGAAATAAACATAGTCTCCTTGTCTAAGGGTCTAGCATCTCCCCGGTACTAGGACCGCATTCCTAAAATTTAAATTTCAGAAATACTTTCAATACATTTGAATAAAATTAATAACTCTTAACAATTTCTTGTGAACAAAAAATTGTCTCTAGTACAATATGTCACATTCTCTGTAACTCGTCGAAATAAAAATGAGAGTTTACATACCTTATTTAATTGCGGTTCGAAAGAATCCGGAATTTGGTTATTTTATAAATAACAGAACAATAAATGATTTACACGGTTAATCCATGATGGATTACTCGTTTTAATTCACCATTATAACATATAAAAAATAAAACTATGGAGGTAACACAATAGTGTGACCGTTCCCCCGTGCTGCAGAACAAATTCTCGTGTTCAAACGATACTTAACCCCACCGGTACCCCTCTCTTTCTCGCGTATAACGCTCTCCCTTTCTAACCCTACTACGTATGTCGAGTTAAACTCGCCACTGCTTGATTCAAGAAAGTGTCTCGTTACAAATACCCCCTTTCCCCTCTAAATTTTTGTGTAATCTTTTACACAAAAATTTCTTTTACTCTCTAGCACGCTTAATCTACCTAATTGGTACGCTCATATCTAACCTTTACCCTGTTTTACACCTAGGTCCTAAATACATTTCAATAAACAAAGCATCTCACAGCTTTTAACTGATGATAAAATGACAAACTTAGCTTAGGAAAAAGAATCATATACATTTAACTTCGTAATAGACAGATTGCGTTTAATCTTGGGTACCTCTTCGACTAACTCAATGGCATATCCTAATTTGCCATATCCCGGGCGCCACCATGGAGCTTTTGATTAATTCAGTGTGATGACTAAGTGAAATACGGAAAGAAACAAACTCATTTCCATGGACCAAAACAAACTTATCGTACTCTCGAGGTAGTATCATTTTTACCTCTACTTGCCTGAGATACCCAACATTCAACACCATCAAATTCAGTTATACATCGCAAATAATAAATCAATCTTAAAATTATTTCTTATGTAAATAATACATGATACTCATATCACAACTTAGGTTTTGGAAGTACCGTCAGTGTTTCAGGAGTCCAAATTAAATCTTTACGCGATTTTATTAACATTATTTAAAGTAACTCAAGTTTTACAAACCGAGTTACAAACTTTAGTTTAACAATATCAGATGTAATAATCTGTAAGTGAGTGTCAGACAACTCTACTAATGACTCAGATGAAGTAACACTGACGTCACTCTACTATGCTAGATATATACTACATTATTATTTATACTTTAATTTATATTTACAAAATCAAAAACTTTTGTTCTTCTATTAAAGAAAAATTATATGTGCTGCTCACTACAGAACAGCTGAGCGAATAGGACTTGCGAGACGACACTGCCCTTCAGTCAACACTGTTCTATCAGCCAAATTACATTGACTCAAATTATTCTTTTCCCAATACATTTTCAAACGGGACCAACAAGTTTGCACCACTTTCCGTTCTTTCATCACATCAATCTATCAATAACTGCACTTCTTTACTATAACACTCGCCTATTGTGTTATGTTTTATACATACTTATATCATTCGGACTTTCACCATTACCGCACTCTAGGTTACAGGACGAACACAGACAAAGCAGCTTCAGACAATATATTTTAACACAATTTTATATCCTCTTTCATACATCAAATCTATTCTGTCCGGGTTACATCTTTAACACTTTACCTTTCGCTCTCAAACATTCTATCTTCCTTACGTTCTCGCCCATGCATACTTATCAAAACATATCATCGTCCGCATACCAGGATCTTGTACTCTCCCACCCCGAAGTACGTTTTAATGAATATTCTCCCATCTCCCATGGAAAAATAACCTTAGATACAAATCTATACCATACGTTCAAATTACGCAGTACTGAACACCTCTTTACGCACAAACTTAACTTCTGATCAACCATGATCCCTCTCAATCTAACATTTTTTTATATACTCGTGTGTATATTACAGTTTAACACAAATGATACAGCCAAACTTTATATCACACTACTATTGATGTTTGCATACAACTGTCTTCGCAGACTACCCAAACATTAACTCCTACAAGTACTTAACTTGTTTACTGCTTGGTACTCATATAGATACGATGACCTACCATATTTCATTCTAAGTAACCACCGTCTATCGTGCTCTATGCACCCTGAAGGGTTGCACATTGGTGCTACGACCTCTCGATATCACCTGCGACCTTTATCTTACCTTAAATTTTGACAACCTAAATCTAAACTTAAGCTTTTCAAAACAAATTATTTAACAATTAACCTAATGAAGATACCAATATATTTCGTATCAAATTTATAAATTACTTATAATAGTTAACTACTAGGATTAAACTAACTATTCAATTCTCCCTTTATGCCTCTTTATTATGTTTGAAAACAAGCTTTCCCTTTAATCCCCCGTAATCGCGATTTTGGTTGTCGGTTTGTCCGCTCTTATTTAGATTTGACCCGTTTAAATGATTCAACCTACTGTAACATACAGACTGACGATGTCCCGGCTTATTACAAAAATAACATACTATATTTTTATTCTGTTCGTAGCGACCCTGCGTTCTCCTTACTACGTGTGAATTAATATTATGAGTACTGTTACTTTTCGTTGGATATGATTCACGGCGTACGTAATTTGCGTCGTCTTTTTCGGCCCTTGTATAACCCTTATGTACGAGATCGTTGCTCGCTCTATTGATTTGCTCCGACTGTGTTGCCATTTCGTTTACTTATGATAACTCCGCGATTTTACCTCCCGAACGATTTCGTTTGGACGATCTTTTGCTAACCAGTGCATCGAATTTCGCGCATAAAAACATAAGTTCTTGAGTATTTGTCACCTTCGTAGTAGCCAAAAGACCCGCGTAATCTTCAGATAACCCGTTTATTACAACATCTAAAAATTCTGTATCTTCAACTGGACTATCGAGTAACTTATTCTTAGCTTTCAACCCCAGAATAAATTCGCTTGCGGACATGTTATTGTCTTGACTCGCCGAAAGAATTTCCAACTTGAGTTCTTTTTGTTTGTTAGCATTTTCAAATTGGATTAGGAATTTTGCTTTGAAGTCTTCCCATTCAAAATTAAAATCGGTTGCCCTAAACCATATAAGTGCGAAACCAGACAGTAATATAGGCATAAACCTAACGAGAGAATCTAGTTCTACGTCATAAACCCCTGCTAGTTCTTCCAAACGTATTAAGAAATCTCGTGGATCTGATTTGCCAGCGAAGTTCAAGTTCCACTTTCTTACATCTATTTCTTTAGCGCGAGCCGTATGTGTATTGGTAACCCCCGTCTTATTGTAATTGCTAATCGGTTGTTTATCTTTTCTCTTTTGCGTAGGTAATTTCCTAGTGTGTTGTTTGACAGTTATGCTTTCTGGAACCTCAAACCCTAAATCTTGATATTTAGTGCCGTCGTCTGATAATGTCGAAGTATGTTCTACATCATCTTTCGGTACTCCCAGTTTAAGCAACGTTTCTTGTTCCATTTTGACTAAATAACTCAACCTTCAATCTACCCGAAAAATTAAATTGAATATTGATTTACTATAACTTTAAAACAAGTCTAAAAATTCGCTTCTCGTAAATATAATTAATTTCTAATCTAAATTATAACAAAATTTTACGAAAATGTTACCTCAATATATTTGAACACGTTTTACTTAAGTTCTCTTACAATGACCTACTATTATAAAATCAACCAAAATCTGTATCAGCCGATAGCCCGCCTAACTAGATAATATATAAGTACAATAGGTATTGGTTAAAGTTGCTAACTCACCCAGAAATACCAAAGATTTTTTTTTTTAAATTTAATAATAATAATAACGTAATAATACACCAACCTTCAATATCTCGTCTTAACATTTACTACCTTTAAAATCCAATCTAGGTATATTTTCTTTCATTCAAATACATACTTCAAATTAGTCTTCCAAACACAACTATGTTTTTGCCAATCTTACAAACATAAACTCATTAATCCGAGAAGTGCTACTCGTAATACTCAAAAATAAAGTTGATAAAAGGAACCAAATAAAAAAATAAAATAAAAAATTAAATTAACAAACAAAGTTGACCTGCGTTTGAGTTGTATACTATGAATTCTTCTGAATGAAAAAATATCTTCGTGTTTTAAAATTATTGCTGTGTGTTGACTAAAATGCGTGCCTCGCCGCTCCACCCGGTCAGAGTTCAGCAGTAATTCAGCAGAAAAATTCATAAACATCAGATGATAACTCTTTATCCGAAAACTAGAACATATAAAAATACAAAACTAGCATTAGTTTAGGTTCCAACATGCAATTTCATACCTAATCAAAAAATTAAATAAAAATACAAGTCTGGGCATCATAAAAATTTTCGCAAGTAATAAATTCTTCAATACAACAATTAGTTTCATAAAAAATTTTGTTGCCTCCCAGGCTTCAGTAAAGTTAATTCATACCCACATGCATATACGAATTCAACAGAAAAAATTCTACCCACAAAAATTATTGTCAAAATTCTTGATTACTCTGCAGAAAAAATTAAAAGTTACCAAATAAAGTATACCTAATTTTGATTTATGCCCATAGCATAGTACTATGTAAAAATATACACCATATAAAATTGCCCAATAAAATTATAATTTAAAAGTAACTTAATAACTAATGGAGAATCTGTTCCGCAGAACAATGGCACAATCGACACTAAAACTTTGTTAACTTCAAAAATTCCCTCACAAAAATTCAAATAAAAATTAACAAACTTGCTCCAGTTAATTACCCCAAAAGATTTATTTATAACAAGTGAGATTTGTGCCTTTCTGACAGCCCCTTAAGTTGGACGCCATTTTGTAATGAGTGCTCCTCTGGAGAAAGAGAGAGAGTATCATTGAGTCCTCCCAGACTCTCTAATAAGTTGGGAGACTCCTTTTCTGGCCATCAGAAAGACTCAAGATAAAATTCTAATTTATTTCTATAAGTGTGCCACAGCTTTTGAGACTCTCTTCAGGGGGGTTATAAATTAACTGAGCAAGGTTCCTTCTATATAAATGGGAAAACAATTTAAAATTCAAAGATTAATTGACTTATCAAAAATTTAATAAAGATCTTTCATTAACATAAAAACTTCCCATACAATTTCTCCAAGCAAGTTACATTAATAATTAAAAGAAAGAAAACACAGGGATATAAATTCCCAAATTTATGCTATTACATATTATATACCTATCATTGTAACAAAATACAAAGATTGAAGATTTTTCATAATCTTCCCCTACCGAACTAATATTCTTTAGTTTCTCAAATTTTATATCTCAATATAAAATCGTTTCACATAAACAATTTTTCACACGAAAGTGACTATACAACTTGGTAGAATAAATTCTTTCCTTTAAATCTAAATTAATCTTTCATTATCACCCCAACTAATCAACATGAGCGCACCAAATGTTAAAACTGGTAAAAATAAAGTTATAAAAATTTACTCAGCTTAAAAGACTCGATTGCTGCCATCTAGGAATCCTTTTCTGCAGAAGAAGTTGATAAGTGAGGATCATCTAGGCTTCAATATAACAATCGACACATAGAGTGAAGATTGAATTGTTCAGAGGACTGCATACCGTCTCCCCCCTCACTTATGGATAACAAGTACCTAATATTTCGCCGCAACTATAAACGTCCTTGTATTCCCCAATATTAATTGAAGTGGTATCTCTCGACATATTGAAATAAACATAGTCTCCTTGTCTAAGGGTCTAGCATCTCCCCGGTACTAGGACCGCATTCCTAAAATTTAAATTTCAGAAATACTTTCAATACATTTGAATAAAATTAATAACTCTTAACAATTTCTTGTGAACAAAAAATTGTCTCTAGTACAATATGTCACATTCTCTGTAACTCGTCGAAATAAAAATGAGAGTTTACATACCTTATTTAATTGCGGTTCGAAAGAATCCGGAATTTGGTTATTTTATAAATAACAGAACAATAAATGATTTACACGGTTAATCCATGATGGATTACTCGTTTTAATTCACCATTATAACATATAAAAAATAAAACTATGGAGGTAACACAATAGTGTGACCGTTCCCCCGTGCTGCAGAACAAATTCTCGTGTTCAAACGATACTTAACCCCACCGGTACCCCTCTCTTTCTCGCGTATAACGCTCTCCCTTTCTAACCCTACTACGTATGTCGAGTTAAACTCGCCACTGCTTGATTCAAGAAAGTGTCTCGTTACATACGCTTTAAATAATCAAAGAATTAATATATATTATATTCTTCTTTATTCGGTCTCTAGATGTCGAGGATCGTGACCGCCATGCATTCTCAACAACTCCCTGCATCCCTTCAGCTATTATTACATACATATTTAGGACGGTCTTCATTGCCGACTTGATAAGAAGGGGCACTATCCTCCAACCCCCAACCATAATCCAGGGAATCTGGCCCTCTCGTGTGATGTGCCCAAAAAAGTGAAGGATGCACCGATCGCATTCCATGGATAAATGAGAGAAGATGCCGAGTTCGCCGCGTACGAACACGGAGCAAACGTCTCCAGCACCACCTCAAATGCATCAATCCTCCGTTTTTCTTGGGTCCTCAGAGTCCAGGTTTCAGAGGCTTATTTACTAAACTTATATTCTTTACTTAGGTACTTTACTTACATTACAATATTCTTTTTACCATCCTGTTAGCATCCATTCCTAAAACTTATCCAAACCACCTAAACATAGGTATTATAAACATTCATCTTTATTACAAAGCTATCTTCCATTCCACATTCCTACTTAGTTTTCTCATTATTTTCCATAACCCCAAGAATCTTTCCACATATTCTCAGTAGAGCTTTCATCACAACTGAATTCAAACTAAATAATTACTTTTTTGTCCATACGCATGAACACATCCATACATCATTTATAGTAAAAGGATTGCAGCGTGTCATAAAATGTGAGCCACCAAAAAAATTTATATAGGTATAAGATATTAAAAAAACGGAAAGGCTTCCTCAAGAATTTGAAAAGCGAATGCAAAACGAATGTTTCAAATTAAATTCGATAGGTAGTTTTAAAAGGTTCATAGTATATAACAGTATGAACGATATAAAAGCAACGGGTTATGCTATTTTTGTTTACTTAAAGAAAATACCCAGAAGCGTGACAAAGGATAATAAGTCCAAATTTGAAACATTCAACAAAACGCTTGTTACAAAAATGAACCTTCTATCCCCAATACACTCCTACTTGGCGATTTAATGATTAATACGACAACTTAACATTTGGTATTTTTAAGAAATAAATTCCTTTTATTCAGCTGTGTTCTGAAAGATTATATTTTTTTCAGTTTATTAAGTTGTTAATGTTTATGTATGGAGTTGTTCGGCCAGGTAACAATATCGGTTAAAAAAAATAAAAGAAGAGCCATTTTTATCAGTTTGTAGGTAGCTTTTTTACTAAATCGAAAAACATATTATTTTAAGAAAAGAATTCTTTTGAAGAATATTATTCAGATTTTTTTTGGATTTATATTTCGATCATTCTAGATTTTATTAAGGCAGGTTATGGTACTTTTCGCTATTCATATCCTTCTTTTGATTTCAGTTTCGCACTCTCCTTGGTTGGTGTCTGGATCCAAGGTAGGTTTACGAATTTATCAACGGTTTCAAGATCTGAAAGTGCTCCCGTCATTTGTTCCCATCATACTCAAATACCTTGGTCACGTAGCTGCAAGGGAAAGTACAGAGTTTATAAAAGATGTTATTAGTTAAGAGACACCGTGAATAAGACTCAGAGGCAGATCTCCGATAGGTTGGTCTGGCCAGATAAAGCAGATACGACGACAGCTAAAGAATCAGTGTAATGGTCGAATAAGAAGGCTGGAAATTGAAGATTAAGTAAAGGAATACACTACCCCGGTCTTTCCAATATCCATATCACGACTTTGTTTCTTTCACCGACATAACATTTCTCATAGAGCCTCTCCTATTTATTTTACTTCTGACCTAACCTTCCTCATGAATCGATGTGTTTATTCATTCCCTGTCAACCATGCTTTCTCACGCCTTTCCTTTTAGCCTTAGATTGATTTTTTATGAATGAATCTGGGCTCACTTAAATTGTACACAAATTAACTTTTGAAATCTTTCACAAAAGCAAAGCTTACGTTGTGAAAATACCAGGGATCGAACCTTCACCATAACTACGAAAACCGACGCACTAGGCTACCAAACACTTCTTTATGTTAACTTATCGTTACCCTTAATGTTAACAATCGATTTATCAACATGCTTTAACTAGATAATAATATGTATCTCATTTTGGTAATTTTTATCATTGTTAGACCCCCAAACGTCTATACCCTATACCAGGGATTCCCAAAGTATGCGCCGCGGCGCCCTGGTGCGCCGTAAGAAGTGAAGAGGTGCGCCGTGAGTCAATCCTCTATCATTATCTGAAGTCACCGATCACTATTCGAAACAGCGCAGAAAAATTTGCGGGTAACTATCTACCAACAAAGCAATAATTCCTACTTTGAGCGCTCTATCTTCAAAGAACACAAGAATATAATACTCGTCGCACCTTCGAATTCGTTGAATCCTTCATCCCAAGCAACAAAACGTACATTCTGAAACCATTGGATAAAATTGCAGCGTTTAGGAATAATATGCAGTTGTGGATTAAGAAACTAAATGAAGGCAGTGGTCAAAATTCCTTCTCATAATTGCCCAAAAATATGCAGATGGCCCGAAATCGAAGAACCTATCGAAGCTCACAGAATGGTTTTCAAAGTACTTTGCAACTGATGATGCCGAAAAATTTGCGTGGATCCATGATCCTTCCCATGCACTAGCTTCGCCAGGAGTCACTATATACCTATTCCAAATAGGTTTAGCACTAAAGTAGGGTGCCGTAACAAAATACTAAACTTGCAAGTGCGCCGCGGGCTGAAAAAATCGGGAACTCCTGCCCTATACTATTTTCCGTCCTTGCATTATCATTTCTTTCCACAGCCCACAGAATCTTTTCACATGACGAAGACGAAAATGTCTTGTTATTGAATGAAGAGTAACAAAAACAGTTTTCTAGCCATCTGAAAAAAAAACAGTTCTTAAAATTACACAAGAACAAAATGTCCAAAATGAAGCAAAAGAATAACGTTTTTGTTATTCGAAGCGACCGTTTTGAAGAAACACTCAGACATTCGGCAAACAAAACAACAACAGAAAGAAGAAAATCCGAGAAAGATAACATACAAACCATTGTATGTAAAAGTTCATTCCGTTCTTAACGAGCAATAGAATCTTTGTTTTTATACTAATGATTCATCTCAGAAAGAGAGTACATAGCTACAACAGTAGGGAGATTAAGATGGACTCCCAACAATGGAGGCGCCTCCGGCTAAAATTAAGCTTCTGAGGAGGATAGAAGGAGCGCCAGAAACACCCAGGTAGTTTGTGTATTAGCTTAATCATTGCGGGAGATAATGGAGGTCTTGGCCAAGGGATACAATGGGGCTAATAACATTACGGCCCACACTTTCATGGTGTTGTTATGGCGTTTCTAACAATTATCTATCACCTTCTTTCACAGTGTTGATTAACATTCACTTTTCTTTACTTTTCTCAACTTTACAGTAATAATAAAAATTAGTCTTATTTATTTTATTTCGTTAAAAGAAATTTTGCACCCACGTTTATAAGACTATTCACTGCATAATAATTTTACCTCTTTTTTTAGCCTTTCATCCACAAGGGGAATGTTGGGTTGTAGCTAATTTCACATCTTCAAAAGATGATTTATTTATAATTTTCAAGAGATTGCTATTGATACAGAAATTTTACTGAGAAAATCCTTACATTTTAGGAATTTACTAAGAACTTTTAAATATATTTGCAAAGATCAGCAGGGGTATTCACGAAAAAGTTTAGTACGAACTAAACTTAGTTGGTTTAGTGTCGTCTCCTCAAAAAAAATATTTGAAGGTGAGTAATACAAATTCCAACCATAATTAAGATTTATTTTTAAACTATTTAAATAAAGTTCATTCTACAATAAAACGTAAATTTCAGTTTTGTATGTTAACGAAACGAGGAATCATTAACTAAAATCGAGTAAGTAAAAGTTCCGAAAACGTCTATTATGAGAGAATGGGCCCAAATATTTGACTAGTTCCAAACTTACACTTTAAGAATAACCGTGCTGGGGTGATTAAATCACGTGATCAACAGACGAGCCCTTTAAAGGCAACAAGTTCAAATCCATCTGCATTAATAGAGGAAAGGAACAATGTTTTAGGCCCTGTTCTAATTGATAGTGATCGCACGTCCGAGCGTCGAGCGATCATACAATGTCCTCAATTTGAACGATCCGTCCGCGTTTGAGTACGCGTTTTATTTTTCGGCAAAATGACAGTTGGTATTCTCAGCACACGTCCCGTCTATGACCACTTCTTTCCGTAATGGTTGAGGAGATTTGCTTGCGATATGGTATACCATATCCTCAAAAAAAACTCAAATTTTAGTAACTGTCGTATTCATAAATAAATACATTGTGTAGGCAGGGCGCTTGATAAAAAATGGACGTCCAACAAATAATAATAACAATAATGTAGAACCTAATTTAATTGGCCGAAGATAAAATCTCATTTAGCAAATTACAAACTTTGATTCGCCTCGAAAACCCGTTAAAACTTTACGACCATCATACTTTAATTTGTTTAATTATTTTACTATGTACCAAACATTATATTTTATGTCTCACTTTATAGCTAAGTTACTACGCTATACATAGGTACGTCCCCCTACCCTGATGATATATCGTATGAGAGAGTCTATTACATACTATATACGACCATCCGTTTATATGTATAGATGTGTTTAATTAAATTGGGATAAGGGATGCAATAACATGTTGTTTCTTTTTGGGCATAATATTAGACGTGATATTCGAATGATTCTTTATATTGATTTTAACAGACATTTTTATTAATAAAAATCAGAATTTGAACTCTATTTGGAGAAACCCCGATATGAGAACAAGCGGCAAAGTAAAAATCTATAAGACCTGTGTTAGACCCATAATGACGTACGGGATCGAGTCCAGGGCAGATACCACTGCGACCAAAAATGCGCTGTGAGTTTCAGAAATGAAAACTCTCAGGAGCATAGCTGGGAAGACCCTCAGAGATAGAGTAAGGAACACGAGGGTACGGGGAAAATGCGAGGTCGAGGACATAGTAAGATGGGGAAGGCAACGAAGAAGGTTCTGGTATGCACATTTGAGGAGCATGGACTCTTCCAGACTCCCTCACATGGCATTGCACGGCCAACCCCATGGAAAATGGCTCCCAGGCAGACCACCAAAGAGCTGGAAGGACAACTGGGAGTCAAAATTAAGAAGAAGTAGAAGAATTTGAACGTTGCAATGCAATGATAAGTATTCTTCCGATGCAACTTTATCCAGTTATCCCTTCTAGCTTCATGTTTTGACTTTTACAAGTACTAGTAAGTAAGTGTTTGTAGGATATGGTTACACCAAACGATTATAGAGCCAGATCTACAAATTGAGTATTCGTTGATGGTTGAAATTAACACCCAGCAAACAAAAACGAGTAAGAACTACTGGCGCGCGTCTGTCATCACCAACACCAAGAATTAATTAATGGGCGATGACAAATTACGCGCGCTCTCTTGCTCGCTGTTATGTTTGTCCGATGTCAATATTATCGATAAAGAAAGAGTGTTTCATTTCCAGCTCTGGCTTTATGCTCGTTTGGTGTAAACCCCTCCTGAGTTCTGTATTCTACACGCACATAGAATACGGAACTTCGACCTTAAGGATAATAATGTAGCATTTTTTATCCATCACGCTCTTTCACGTAAGGGTTGGACAAAGAAAACGGACCTCCACTTTTTCCTATCCAAACAAATTCTTTCTCTTCATCCACCGACATACCATTCATTTCTCATTCAACCTCACCTGTTTCTCTCGCTTCTGACCTGGCCTTCATTAAGGACGGAATCGATTTGTTCGATCCACGTCATTCTCAGTCGACCATGTAAAAACACCATTTCTTTCAGTGTTATAAGTTTTCTTTGTAAAAACACCATTCCTTTGTAAAAAACCATGTAAAAACACCATTCCTTTCGGTGTTATAAGTTTTCTTTATTATTCATAGGTTTGCGTCAGTTCTTTGCACATTCCCAAACCGTCTCAACTTTTTCACTTTTATCTTGGTAAAAACACTAACTTCCAAACCATATTCTTTTCTAATATTTTCATTTCTTTCCATACCCTACAGAATCCACGTTTCACATCCATATACCTATCATTGATGATAACAGGATTACGTTATTCAATAGTGCAATTATTTGATACGGGATAAAGAGTCTTCATTAGTATTTTGAAAAGTAAGTATTTCAAAACATGAGTAAAGTTTACAAAAATAATTGGTCTACTCGTATCTACAAAAATACACACAACTAAAATTATTGATCTACTCGTATCTACAAAAAATATTGATCTACAAAAATACACACATCAATCAAGTCAAAATAATAAAGGTCAAACTGAAAAGGCAAAAACAATAATTTTGAAAAGGAATATGTTTATAAAATAAACCTAGGGATGTGTCGACAATATATTATATATTATTTTATAATTGGTTCTACTTTTTCCTCTAAATCTATAAGGTATGGTTGTTCCCAGTCACCCAAAGAGTTTAAAATACTAAGCCGATCAACATATTCCCGGGTAAAATTGCGAGTTTGCCGAAAGTTTTTAACGGCAACCGTAATATTTTCGTATTTCATTACATTGTGTGTGAAATTTAATCGCTCTCAATGGTACAATCACACAACACGAGGCTGTGTCAACAAAAATAATTTTGGAGTAATTAAAAAGGGCTCTGTATCGGGTGGGAATGTTCAATTAAGTATAAGGGAAAATACCCACTTAGGAAAGTAATACTACTTTACACCTATAGCTATTGCCTTTATCCCAAATAACAACACATTATTTGTGGTTTGGTTCTAATTCTTCGGCTCTAAACGGCCGCACCTGTCCAGGGATTGCCCAAATTAAAAAAAAACCCAACAATTAGGTGTTTTCGATGTTTTAGTTTGTTAAAGCCGGCATTTTTTTGTGGAAAATCCTAATAGGGATAGTATGATTTTCTATTTATGTGCACCAAACGAACATAGAGCCGAATCAAGAAACAGAGCATAGTTTTTTTGGTTGATACTGGACACCTTGGAAACAAATAAAAAGCAATATCTAATTACTGTAGTGGGCGATGACAGTTCTTTCTCGGTGTTATTTCCTTGGTGACCATATCAACGTCAAAAAAAATATTCTCTTTTATCCAGTTCTGACTCGTTTAGTTTCAATGCATCCTTAGAATAGCCCAGAACACTGACTGATGGACTAACGCCGCCTACCCGAAACGTTTACGATGGGACACACATACACAATTCATGTATGTAGTTGTGCGTGGGTTCTGTTATTTAAAACGGGCAGATGCATACAGATACCCCATACAGGTTCCGCTTCTGTTCTGTTGTCGATTTTATGAAGACAAGAACTTCAATTAGGTAATTACCTACTTACCTCATCATCTACGCATCGAATCAAAGTCGAATAGATTAAAAGACTTGGAGTGCACGACTGCACGTGGCAGCTGTTGAAAAGTATTGTACAAGATAGAATTAAGTTAGCTAAAACACAGGCACAAAGGAACAGTCAACCAATATCCGTACCTACCGTTCAATCTGACCAGACCAAAAATCAAACTCAACTAGTCTAGCACTATGGAAACTAGGTGATTGAGGTCGGGAGCTAAGTATATGTAGAAGAAGAATTTCTCAGTGAAGGCCAAAATCTGACTCATCTACGCTCACTGTATGATTAAATAATAAATAACCTACAAAGGGGTACAAATTTGGTCTAGGAACTGGGAACAGCTTCATTCATTGTCAATCATGGATACAATTAATGCCAGACTGAAAAGACCAACAATTATGCTGGAGTTAACATAAAGGTCGTTTTGAAAGAACTTCTTCTTGAAGTGTCCAGTCAGGTCCCCCGACTTCCACGTTGACTATCACTTGGGCAAAGGCCTCCGTGTCTCAAGCAGCATGAATCAGTTCCCAGAAGATTTGAATTCCAGTCCACGTTCTTATGTTGCGGAGCCATGACACCCGTCTTTTACCCACACCACGTCTTCTCTCAATCTTGCCCTCGATATTCAGCAGCAGAAGCGAGTACTTATCGCCTCTGAAAACATGGCCTAGGTATGAGATCTTGCGGATCTTAATGCTTGTCAATAATTCTCAATCAATTTTGCCCTATTCAGGACTTCTAAATTGCTGACCATATCTGTCCAAGGGATACGCAACATTCTACGATGAATCCGAAATGAGACAAGATTCTATTTTGTTCATAGTTTTTATCTTGAGCTTCCAAGGATATTTGACAAAACTAGGTAAAAAATATACCTAAAAGAGTTTTGAGAATAAAACTGACGGACATCGATATGGAATTGCCTTCATTCATTGCCATATTAATTCAAAAGATAATTAAAATTGCCTTCGCTTCTTTGACTTTTGCATTGTTTTATGGTTGATCAGAATTAAGCAATCGGAAATTAATAAATTTCAATCTGATTGTATAACGGAAGATGGAGGAGAAATCGATTATAATTAAGATTTGCTTTAACAGTAAAACAACGTTGGCTTGTGTATGTGTTTATAAATTAAGTTTTGTAATAAACGGTGCTTTTGAACGAAATTGGAGGAAATAAACGTTTACGGTATTATTTAAAGACTTGACTAGCTTTCTTGTATTTTCAACTGAAAATTTTAGATCGAATATGAATAGAATCGATACAAGTTTTTCTTCATGCCCGTGTGAATTACCAAAATAGGGGTAATATGTAATTTTATAGAAGGTAAATATGAGCTCACATCTTAGCACCATTAAACTTTTTCTGTAATAATTGTCAAAATCCTAACAATTATTTTTTCTCCTTTTTGGTTTCATCCACAAGGGGATGGTTTAGTCATACCTTAATAATTTAGCCAATATTGGAATAAAAATATGAGATGATTTGATAGTTTTGCTTCAACCTACTATATACATTAAATTAGCACGTTTTTACCTTAACCTTTCTCATAAGGCCGAATATGAATAAAATATTCGATTATTTTGAGCTAAAGGTGCGTGGTGGTATTTGTTCATTATATAACGAATGTGAATATTTTTCATATCGTTACCATGAAATGTCGATATTTATAGTGAGCAAACCTTTATAAATAGCTTAATCAACAATACAGGACGGTCACTCTGATAGCATCACCAATATAATGTTTCAACAACAAAACATTGGAATTTACGTAGCACTATTTTACTTTACTTGTGAGAAAAATCTTAAACAAGTAGGTATAGATAAAAATGATAAATTGTACCTACTTGTTTCGCTAAAACTTAAGAACAGCTGGATCGATTTGGCAAACTTTGGTTTCGAAATATTCGTAAAAGCACAGGGTATTTTTAAACGGTGAGAAACTATGGAGAAATTCTGAGGAAAATAGAAGCATGACAATAAATCACTTAATTGTGAGTGGAATTGCAGAAAATTTAAAAAAAAATATCAGCCTTCCTGTCTGTCAGACGTGTCACAAGAAAAGATCATTTCATTTTATACGCATTGTTGCGTGAAACATTCAAAAGTCAGAGCAGGCACAAGAAAGAAATCAGTTCTTCTGTGACTGTGTACGACTTCTCCTCGCGTAACTAGAAATTAAACTTAAAACTTCCTTGTGGATGGTGGTGCGGAGCAGTGAGATCAGCTTGTCCTGGTGTTTCGCGCTGCCATCTGTAGGTGGCTATTTATTATACGTGTTTTTTTTTGTCTGTTATAAAAAATATTATTTGTATATTTTCTTTGTAGCAACACCGGCTAAGTTGCCATATTGTTTTTGTTAACTATTAAAACAAATGTACGGGCTGAAGAGCCCTCTTTTTTAGTCAGCAAGCCATTGAATAAACTTTGAACTCATCCAAGTTTTAATTCACCACCATCGGAAGGAGACGAGCAATAGTGTGTGATAAAAAAAGCTCATACGGACTTTCGGGGCACAAAAATTAAGAATCACCGTAGTCGTTTTCAGTCACAGCAAAAAAAACGCATTTAGGTTTCTTTGAGGAAAATGTATTTTATGAAAACTTTTATCAGATTAATGCGAGTTTTTTTTAAGTAGGTAATCGGTGCTTTTAAAACAAGTATAAAATTACTTAATCCACGTTCACTTCCGAGTCCTTCTTAGTCTCTCCACAGAGACTTGTCCAACAGCAGCTGCATTGCGCTATCCCACATCAGTTCAGCAGTTAAAAACATTTATTATTGAAATGTGTTCTTCTCCGTATTCTTCTATACAAGAACTTTAAACATATGAATGGTCCATATCTTTGGGATAAATAGAAACTTATGACTTAGTCAAGTCCGAATCGATAAAAAAATCTAGTTTTAAATTGCTCTTCAAGGGCTCAGACCCAAGTAGAGACAAAATTTGTCGCAAAAAATATGTAGCTATTTACGAGTTTGGTTTGTATGAAGAATTACCGGAAAATTGTTACGCATTGTATATTTAACAAATATTGTAAGTATTTGTATTTTTTATGCCTGTTACCTGACTATGCTAGTTTTAAAATAATTTAATAACAAACATCGTACGTTTGAAAACATAATCTATACTTACGCTATGCTGAGATACCTATATGATTTTAAATGATCACTTCACTTCAAGAACATTCGCTGTTGAGTGGTCATATAAAATAACTGAACTTTTACATCCTATCAATTTTCATATAAAGCAATCTTCAAGCCCCAAAGCTTTAAAATGCATGAATCCCGCCGTATAAAGATGAACAAACTTCCCCGGTGTAATGAAATTTAGTTCGTTTGACAATTTTAATGTACAAACTTCATACGAGCTCGTTCACCTATGGGACGACTTGGCTATTAACTTTGTTCTATTTTTGCCATCCGCATTATAATGCTTAAACTTTTATAACCGACTTTTGGATACATCGCACCCCTTTTGTTCAAACATAGATGAAATTCGGTGTTCTTACAATATTTCAAAATCTTCTCTTACGAGTAGGTACCTAAGCAAGTTACAACGATTCATAGACATCTTTTTGTTTAAAAAAATGCAAAATAAACACGTTACCCAACTATAAGCTATGCTATCATAACTAACGCAACTTCATTAGCGACATTTTTCAATAGGCCTACAAGGACACCTGTTCGAATCCTGCTGAGGCAGGGTATTTAAAATTATATCGGGAGAACTTACGTATTAAGAAATCTCATGACGGATGCACGAACGAACCACTTCTCCCGCCTTTTATTACAACCCCGTATACAATTTTTGTTAGGCTATTACAACTTAATTGTTTCACCATGATCAATCATTTAATTTATCTAAACTTCATTATCTAAATTTTTGTATTACACTCGTCTCTATACATAATGAAAAATCACAGTTGAAACCTTTTCTCTATGATTTCATTATTCAAAATAACGCTGTTCAATAATTTATGCGCCAGTTATATATTCACTCTGAATAACTTTCCAGGATGGTAACATTAGAATGATAATCATAGTATAGCCGACTGTCTAAAATTGCACACGCTTCCACGGAGTGTTTGACTGTCAAATAGTTCACAGCAGAGAATGTATAATGGAGGGAAAGATGTCTATAGCGTAACTGAACTACCATAGAGTAAGTAGGTACTTTCGTTACCAACTTAACGTCGTGATGATATTATTACTAGCAAGTCCAAAAGGATTTAATTTGTACGTCGCCGAGTTGGTAGAAGTGAAATACAATTACGAGCGTACCAACATTGAAGAATCAAAAAGCGATTTTCATAACATTTTATTAAAGTTAACACAATACAAATAGAAAAGTATGTATCTATGATATAAGAGAAAGTCGGGATAGTTATACTTATAACTTGGGACCTGAATTTTTCGCATTTGCGATAAACCCTACTTTATTCGCGAAACTTGCTATTTATTCGAGAATAACGCGAATTTTCATGTTTTGGCAAAATAGAGTCGAAATATGATTTAATTAAGAAAGAAACATAACGGAATCCGCAGATGGTGGCAAAATTAATAGCATTAACGTTTAAAAAAGGCACCTTATTAAAATTAGATGCCAATTTTCTGCGGCTGAAGGTGACATATAGCCGAGACATGAAATGTTGTGAATTTACTAGGGAAAGAATTTACCGAACATTGTAGCATCAGAGTATGGATGTCTTCTACTAATATCCATTCAGAAAGATAATTATTATCATCTACTCAGTACTCGTTTTCGAGTGATTTGGCTATCTAAACTTAGTACACATTAAAAATAAAAACGTAGCCCGAACTTTTTTTAAAACAATGGGACTTTGGAATAATATGAATAATTATATTTTCCTAGCATTGTAATATTTTTTGTTATTCTTAAATATCCACTGGAATCTTATTGATATCAAAGGTTTTGTTTGTTTTTAATACCTCCATATCTTTTAAAATAAGGTAGGTATACCGAAATTTGTAAAAGATTAAACCCAATGTTCATAAATCACTCAATTGTGAGTGGAATTGCAGAAAAAAAAACAATCTTTGATAAATAAACTACAAATTTGAAATCAATATTTATAGTAAAGACTACAGGGTCTTCAGGATAACGTATGTCGGGAAAGCTAGTTTACAATAAAATAAAACAATCATGAAATATGTATATGTTACTACTTTTATCCTAAAATATAAGTTTTACATAGGTATGTTATGATAAAATAATATAGTGTAATGTCTTCATACCACATCTTGAAAATAGGTAAATTCTTGAAATTCTATACAAATTAAGACTTTGGTAAACATTTGGTGAACAAGATTCTTTTTGAGATTTAATGAGCAATCATTAAAAACATCGCGATCGAAAACAGGAAGATCCCTGAAAAAATAGAATTCCTAAATGTAACATAAGGAGAAAATGCAATATAGAAGTCATCGTCAAGGAAGGTTTTAGACAATAGCAAGAGTTGATGGCCTTTAAAATCACAAGAATATCGGATTTAAATACTGGTTTATCAGATCACAGAACTCAAAAAGATAATAGGTATTTACTCGTATTTGAAACAAAGAAACACGATTTACAGCAAGAGACAGAATGCCTCTTTTTTAATGTGAATAATATTCTATGGTATTTTGAATAGGTACCGTCTCGTAGGGCCTGCGTGGTAGACGAGATCATATTTAAGCTCTTCAGAGTGCCACTCATTTTCTATTAATATTAAACCCTTTTGATCCGTTAATTAACCCGCTTATAAGGTATAAACTCCTAAGAATTATTAATTCCTAATCTTCTATTATTGCCAGCACTCAAAGAATAAATTTATCATTCTCGGAATGTTTTATCATTATTAAAAGAGGCACAAAATTAATTAGATTTTCTTTTTTTTGTATTTTAATTTTCAGAAGATAATGAGGTAAGATTCATTTATAGTTTAACCAAAATTCAACCGTCTCTTAGAGGCCGCTCAACAAATCCAGAATTGACATTATCGTGTATTTATGATCACATTGGGAGAACCCAGATTCATTTGAAAAAAAATTTAAGTAGCTTATAAGGTCCCGTTTAAAATTAAAAGGAAGCCATTAATGCTCTTCATTAAAGGCTTCCTCATCATGAATAAAGAGAGTTTTTGGATATTGCCATCAAATAAAACCTTCATACTTGCATGTCACATAGCCGCAAATAGAAATATTCGCTATTACCATTGTCGATTTGCGGAAAATATGAGGAACAGCGGAGTTTGAGGTGGAAAAGGGGGCGTCCATTGATCACTTGAGCCCAAAGGGGGGAGGGCGGTCTGGAAAAAAATCACGAAAGAAAACATAGGGGGAGGGGGGGTCTAGTGAGAAAATCACGTGCATTCCTTTTTTCTGATGAATTTATGGAAACACAGTGTAGTGGTTCTTTCCTCTAATCGCCCCCGTTGAGGCGACAGACTGTGGTGGCTATCTCTCCTCCTGCTTCTTTCCGCCTCCTGGTCATCGTGTGGTCATCTTGGGAACAAGCACTTGTTCAACATTGATGTTCAAAAAGATTCTTATGCCCAAAAGGCTGTCAGGAGTTCAGATGTCGGCTCTCAGGCCGCAGGAAAAACACTACAAAGTTCTCTTATTTTATTATGAGCTGGCTCAGTCAATAATTAGGTAATAAGTTCTCTTATATTACTCGATGAAGTTTTAGAGCATGATAGTTAAATGCACTTGACACTAGTAATGTCTCTTATCTCAGGGATTTTTAAAGTGAAGATCCGTTTCTGGTGAATTCAAGGTATAGATGATGATTTTCAAAGACACTGGTAGTTTAAAATAATTGTTCGTTTATTGCAAAAAAACACAGTTATATGGAAAAATTGTACATACATGCGCCAATAACACTCAGTTTGTTAAAAGTTAGTTTAATGCAACAGATGTCTTAAGAATTATTTTTGTTTCTAGCAAATTTTATTATTGTTCTAAGAGTTTTTCATTTATCAGCAGTGGGCCTAGACAAAACACATTAGAAAGCGAATCGTAAATTCGAATCGACAAAGCGAATTCTTCGATAACGAAGTACGGTTTCGTAGACAAACACACTTCGTTTCTATATCGCCGTGGCGATAAGACGCAAAGCGTCGATTCGACACATGACGTCAGACAGCTTCGTTTTTTTCTATGATTTTTAATTGTTACGTTGGCAGCCATTTCATTTATTGTCGTTGATCTATGGTCGATATGTCATTATATTATTCTTCTTCTTCTTTAATTTAGCATATTACTCCTAAAAATAGGGTGTTCATGCCATGATCTCTTGTATATTATTATGAAAAATATCAAAATCTTTGTTTATAGTAATTGCTGTGTTTATATTTTATTAAAGTTAGATTTAGAAAAATACGTACAGAATAAGATGCGTAACTATTTGATATTGGCCTTAATGCAAGATAATAAAATTTTAAGAAGGATTGTATTGTCGGTTGATAATAGAATAGAAATATTAGATCGGAATTCTACGCGGCATCTTAGTTCATTCAATAATGGGCCCATTGATGGGGGAAGTTGTTGCCTGCAATACTTTGTCCTGGCAAACGACAAGGCGATGACTGTCGCTGCTTACCGTTGTGGCAAAGTATAGATCGGATTCGAAAAAAAAACAATAATGGGAACCTGTCAGGAATTATTATTGGATATTCAAATAAATAAATGATTTAGGTCTTCGGTACCACCGCACTAGCAATACAATATTCATTCAATATAATCTTCAGGTTTTCATTTACCGATGTTGAAGGATTTTCTAGTGCTTTTATCTTGTGAGATTGTGAAAAAATCATTAAATATGATGGACGGTTGTGATATTTTTGTGAAATATGGACTCAACCATGAAATATGGAAAATAATAATATGTATTTACATATTAATCCTGGCCCTACTTATCACGAATCATAGACTAATTAATTCATTAGAAACGATATCTCATGACGTCATTTTTCGACGCGCGCCGACGCAATAATATTATGAAATCATATATGTAATGCGTAGACAAACCCATTTAATTTTGACAGTTCGGCGAATTCTTCGTCAATATTTGTCGAATTCTTCGACTTCGCCGCCATCTTTTTGACGATAAGAAATCTTTGTAGATAACGAAGAAAAATAATTCGTTTGTTAAAAATTCGACACTTTGAAAGGAAATTTTCTAAAATAAAATATTTACTAACATTTTAATTATGTTTTACAATAAAATAAAGGTAATAAATTATATACCCCATTGTTCAGAAATCCCACCCCATTGCCTGGACCCCACCAGGGGGGGGTTCAGGTAGCTCGTTTCCCCCAGAAATGACCCCGGATCGTTTAAAGAACAAGGGCGTAATGATCGGAGCCCTGAATATCCGCACTCCGCACTCGAGGGCGGCCGGGGAGCTTGTTGCTGCCAAGTTGGTGGGAGACTATGGACTGGGTATCCTGGGGCTGAGCTAGGCATGCAACCTAGGGCGGGGCAGAGAGACGCTGGCAACTTTGTCATGCTGCACTCTGGTCACCGAACTGCACGGATGCGTGGCGTCGCTCTACTTTTAAGTAAATATGCCTTCACTCGCCTTCTTGATTGGGAACCTGTTTCTTACCGCCTGATGAGTGCGTCCTTCAAGATGACAGGCGAAACACTGACGGTCCTGACGACCCCCAGTATGGACCAGGCGTCATGGGGTAATACATAATAACGGAAGCCGTCTGATTGCTTTCACCACGGTCCATCGACTCTTTATAGGTGGAACCCTGTTCTATTCCAAAGATCTAAAGATAGAAGTTCACAAACAGAACATGTAGGAGGAACAATGAACACTTTACTAATTCTTTTAAAAGCGACACTTAAGAGATAATAATTAATGTTCTTGAAAATCAAAACAGTTGTAAAAAGATTAATAAATGAACTAGCAACAACTAATCCATTTATGATGCTGTTCTCTATTTTGTTTCACAAGAACATCTGTTATTTTCTTGAAAGATGTTGATAGCATACCTATGTGTGTATTAAATTGCGTAAATGTCTCTAGTTGTTTTCGCTAAATATCCAGGTGCGCCATTTTCCATTCATATTCCCTTCTATTCCTATCTTATTATAATTGCAAGCTACGGTTTTCCACTGTCGCAAACTTGTTGTTAGCCCTATCAAAATCTGAAAAGCTTCTAGACCTTCTTCGAAAACCTCTTGGATGCACAGATATTGTTTCTTATGCTTATTAATGTACAGTAAAGAATCAATAAATAAATAAAACAATTAGATAATGTTCTATAGCTTTATTATTGTGTTGTGTTTACTAATATTGTACATATTGAATTTGAAATAAATAAAATGTTCACAGAAGAGCACATGGATGTGGTATTGACTGATCTGCAAAATAAGAAGAAAATATTATTGTACAGAAAATGCTTACAACCTTGATCTGGCTCAATTCTGACGGACATTGGAAGTGGAAATGTTTAATAAATTCCAATTTATCCGTTGTCTTTGGATGTCCCGATTTTATTGATTATTTCATTTAGCATTCTAATGCACCACGTAAAAATTTGTAAAAAAATAATACATTTTATTTTTAACGATTTTTTAGCAGTAGTGACATTGTTTTTGTAAAAATACATAATTTTGCTGGTTGTTTTCGTCATATCCAAATTATTTTTCATATTGAACGGAATTTTCAACTATATCAATTTAAATAAAAATCCAAACACTAACCGTCTTACTTCTGAAAAAATGGTTCATCGTAAGATTACGTATAAATCACTGATAAGTTTTTACTTCAATTATAAAAAAAAATATTGAATCTGCGTTTGTTTTGTATGAAGATGACATTTCATACAAAATTTTATAAACAAACAAATAGTAGCTCGGCAACGCGAGTGGTACCAACGTAAGAATCAAAAAAACATTCAGAAAGACGACGCTGTCTGACGTAATGTGTCGAATCGACGTTGCCGATGCATCGCCAAAGAGAAAAATTCGAAAGTAGATAACGAAATCTGTTTGTCTACGAAACTGTACTTCGTTTTCGAAGATTTCGTCGTGGCGATAATAATTTACTCGTTTTCTAATATTGTCAAGGAAACAAAGCGTTCGCTGATAAACAAATTCCATGCGAAATGAAAGTATTTATATATAAAAATCTATGGTGACTCTCGACAATGGTGCATATTATGTCAGGAATGTTATATTTATAAAAATTAAAATCAAGTGAATATAAATAAGTACACCGTTGACATCTTTCATCTCTTAATCAGGGTTGCCAGGTGTTCGGCATTTTAGCGATTTTTTTCGGTATTTTAGAACCATGTTCGGCGTTCGCTATGAAGAAAATTTTACGGTATATTTTTCCAAGTAATTTTCTAACCAGTCCTTTCCGAAATTTTCGGAATAACGTTTTTCTTTTTTTACTGAATTTTCATCTTTCTGGAGATACCAAATCTTGAGAATCACTTTTTTATGGTGAACTTTCATTCTTTTCAGATACCAAGTGGGAACACTGGTTCGCTATTTTTTGAAATAAAAACCTGATAACCCTGATTTTATCCAACAATATGTTATTGATGATTCACGACGAGTTCTTTGAAAATCATTTCATGATTATAAGCCAGGATGAAGTTCGATGGGTCAGCTAGTTGTGGATTAAAACTACTAAGTATATAGTAAATGCCAAAAAAATACAAACTGACGTTATTTTTTTTAATAAAGTGTCGATAAATGGAAGTATAAAATATAAATTATACATTATTACATATTTTCAATTTAAAATAATTTAATAAATATGTCTCGAATGCTGAAAAAACAACATATTATTTTTCTACAAATAATTCTTATCGTCGCAAAGATGGCGGCGATTTGTCGAAGATTTCGCCAAAGTGTCAAAATAAATGTGTTTGTCTACGAAGAACGTACAAAATGTATGGCGTCGTCGAGCGTCGAAAGAAATCGTGACGTCATGGAAGCGAAATCGAAATATCGTTTCTAATGAACTGTCATTATGTGGTTTTGTCTACCAAATTGACCCATTGGCGTAAAGTTCGTTTGTAGTCGATCGCCAAATGCGATTTTGTCTAGGCCCACTGGACGTAGTTTAACATTTTTACTTAGAGTTTTTTTTCTTGTAATGAATCTACCTTAGTTATCATTACACTTGGAGAAGTTAGTTTTTATATTATACACTGAATTGAATAATTAATTTCTTCTATATCGGAATTGAATTGAATAATTAATTTCTTCTATATCGGAATCAGACGTATACACTTGTAAGCATCAATATTTTAGATGATACTAGTAATAAATTGCCGCGATTGACCGAATAATATTTCTTTTTACGATGTAATTTTAATTATGCGCGCCATAACTGCGCGAGGCAGGAATGTGCTTATCTAGGAAGAATTATTGTTCTATATGCGCTGACGAGTGTGGGTACCATCGCCTTTTATACTGTCTCGGAAGGAGAGAGAGGCGCGGGGTGAAATTGCACAGAAAGTGTGGAGTTTTAGAAATGGACTCGCCCAAAGTCAGTTTACCTTTTAAAAAAAATGGATTCTCCCGTATGGTGCCACTAGGCTTAAACCAATCAGCGTTAAGTATTCACTTTCCTACCATATAAGGAGCGCTGATGCAATCCATAATTTTTAGAACAATAGACGGCCCGAAATCTCTTGCCTTACGAAAAGTTTAAGCAACAGAAAGTTTTTTATACAAATATTTTCACTATTGAAGTAATTTAAAAATAATCAATTTTTGAATTACGACAACAGTTGCATTTTCAGAAATTTCAAAAAATGACGAAAATTAAAGTTTGATAATTCTTTGTACTAAAAAAGTACACGTGATTTTCAGAGGGAGGGGGGGGTTCTGAAACATCGCCAGGGGCGAGGAGGTCAAAACACGTGACGTGATGCCAGTGGTTCGATACCCTGAAGTTGCAGCTTTTGCTAGACTGACCCAATATTAAGAGGTACCTACTGATGAACTACTTCCTTATTCGAATGAAATTAAATTCTTCCAAAAAAACATGATGCTCCTACGTATCATTTTTTCTTAAACTGCTGTCATGTTACTCATGACTACTTCCAAAGTAAGATAATTTAAGAGAATAATAAATTTGACATAAACACCGAATACATTAAACTTAGAATCAGGTATTAAAGCTCTCCTCAATTAATTAAGTTCAGAAAGTCAAAACTTCTGAGTAAAATAGTCGGTTTAAACTTTCATCTCTGAAAATAAATAAGAGTTTCATTGAATTGGGTCAAATACCGTAAGAGCTTTGCGGACACCCTATTCCCGTTCCTATAAATTCACGCTGGCACCCGAGCAGCTGAAAGATTTATGATTCATGACCACGACAAGGCATTAGGGTGTCCACTATTTCAAAAAATGGGTGACGCAACGTCTGTAACATTTACCTTAATCTTTTTTCCTCGACATTTATAATTTATTCTACTTCATAAATTACCGTGGAAATTAATTTCGATGTTAAAGTGAAGATTTCAGCGCAATTTTTCCTCAAAGTTATGTTTATCAGTTGTGTATTTTCATACAAAACATAGACAAAAATAAATATTCTTAATTTGGATATTAAATTATTTATTTTTACTTTAGCATGAAGATTTTGGCACATTTTGATTGAAAATTCTAGAATATTGGAACTGTTTATTTAAGAAAATTTTTATAATACCTATGCAGTAGGTACAATTATTAATTAACAGTTTCACTAATATTTGATGGGAAGAATATTTCTAATAGATGACGTTAATTTGTGAAATTTTCTCCTCATACATTTTGTGTGAAATTTATTTTCGAGATCTCGCACACTTTTTCTTTTGAAATAATATTTAGGTTATGATGCAGTAAAAATAGCTTGATGAAATTTACAGGGTACACAGATAAATTGGCAAGTAATTTGAAAATAACAAGAAGATACAACAACCAATCACGGCCCTACAACAGCCCAGATAACTTTTTGAAAATAGAAGAAAAAAAATTGTATGATTATTTAACTCATAGTATATGGAATATACATGAGTCTTGTGATCGGATTTCATAAAAAAAAAATATATTTCGCTGAAATTAATTTTCTCGGCGTTTTCGATTCGATTCCAAAAGTGCAAAAAAAAAAAATTTTTTTTTAATTTCCGCGTACCCGTACGCGTACGCCAAAAATGTGTGCGCACCCATAACTCATAGTAATTCTTCTCCGATTTGATTGAAATTTGGTAGAACGGTTAGCCCCTCGATGTAGATGAGTCGGTAAAATGTTGAGATCTGTACCTTCAGGGGAACCCTCTTAAAGTATGCAAAGAAAATTTCACTTGTTCTAGAAAAAGGGCTAAAAAAGAAAAAAAAATATCTTCGATTTTCATAAAATTTGGTATACGGGTTGGTCTTATGCTGCTACACAAGAACGTAAAACTTGAGGTCCGTAACTTCAGTGAGTCCCCCTTAAAGTACCGATTACTATTGAATATGTTTTACACGAAAAGCCTGTTATAATATACTATGAGGGGTTGTTTGTGAGTGTTGTTTATAGACAGTTTGACGTTTTGTGCTCTGTAAAAGAATAATATTTTTTCAAGGTAAAAGTGACGGAAATCTGAGTTTACATATATCATTCGATTCCAAATTTTAAGATCTACATAGTGACATAATTTGTTTTCTTATTAATTGACGCGTTTGGGAATTATTATTAAAAAACAGTAAATTCTGTGCAAACGTGTGAAAAAAAGGAAAACGCTGCTTTTCCTGTATTAGTGAACATTCTGTTTTTTGGATACTCGGATAGAGGACAATAACCCGCATGAAAACCCTCGTGGGAGTGATAGTCTATTGGTTATAGTTACAGAGGAAAATAAAATTTTCCGAAAAAAAAATTTTCAAAAATTTTCCAAAGTGATTTTTATGTGTATTTTCACACTCAGAAAGAAAAAACAAACAGGACCTTGTTTTTTATTTTCTTTTTTACTTAAGTTTAGGATAAATATACCGCGTTAAAGTGATAAATATGACTTTTTTATGAAGTGCCGCTCTGTGAAAAATAATATAGTCTTCACTCATAGTGCATATGAAAGCCACTGAAAAACTACACAAAAAAGTTCGTGAGTGTTATACTTTATCTTACATAGGTGTTGAGATATTTACGAATATAACAATTTTCTCATACTAATTTTGAAAATTTCACCGTACTACCCACCTTCTGACAATATAGTGTGTGGGTTTCGTGTTTACCACAGCATTGAAATTGACGACCAGAGAGTGATACGTTTCTTAAATTGGATTAATATTGGTTTCATTTATAACTTAGCGTCAATTATACTCCAGACATGCCTCCCATAGCAACTCGAAGTCAAAATAGAAACCTGTATATTACAATGTTTGACACCTCACAGGAGCAAATCGTGCAAGATGACATTCCGGAGGCAAAAACAGAACTGACAAATAGACTGGAGAAAGTGGGAATTGAGAGGGAGAAGGTGATGAGGGAACTAGAGGAGAGTAATAGGCATCTCAGAATAAAAAATAGAGAAGTGATTTTACTTAAAAGAAAAATAGAGCTGTTATCAAAGCAGAAAAAAGTATTAAACCGCTATAAAGAGATGAATAAGACACTAAGAATTAATATCAAAGATAGGGAGCTGGAGATGCAGAATATCAGGATAGACTTTGAAAGAAGACAGGAAGAGAGAGAGAGGGAAATGAAGAAGTATATTGAGAATAATAATACAATACTCTGTAAACTTCAGCATGCGCAAGATACAAATAGAGCACTGCGGAGTGCATACGACGATCTATTTAAAATAGTGGAAGGCTACCGGGACTCATCGCATTCACAAAATGTCTCGACCTGCCTTCCAAACAACAATCTATCTTTGGAGACACCATATATGGAAAATTGTGCAGGCAGCGATAGTAGAAGAGAGAAACCAAACCTGTTCATTATCGGGGATAACTACGCAAGAGGTATGGGGTCTAAATTATATAATAAAAGTAAATACAGAATTCAATGTTTTACAAAACCAAATGCTAGAATACAGGACTTAAAGCCAAACATTAGCAATGCATTGAACTGCACGAAGAAGTCCGATATCATGGCACTGGTCACGGGCAACTGTGAAAATTTAAAATATTTAAAATATTACTTGAGAGATATGCATGGAATTATTGAAGATATAAATAAACACGGGATCTCATTATACATCACAACTATATATTACAATAAAAAGTATCCCAGCTATACAAATGACAACATATATAAAGCGAATTGCCGATTATATAATATTGCAAACATGTTTGAAAATGTACACATCGTGGAGGTGAACGAATGCAGAGAGCTCACACTAGCGGAGCATTTACTGAACAAGATTAATTGGCCAGGACAGAGAACGAGTACCCTAATAAGAGTGCCCATAATCGACAGAGTGTATCAGGGGCGAGAGGGACAAAAGGAAGCAGAGATAGCAACTGGTGATTCAAATACAGATGGTGCTTTTTTATATCTGACCCAAGGTCCTTTCATAAGGGCCGGTTGCAGTACACAAACTTAACCCAGGAAAACATTTTGACAGTTGGACACCAAAATGCCCAAGGACTGCGTAGCAAACAACATGAACTATGTACTGATCCAATACTGAACAATATAGATATATTATGTTTAAGTGAATCTTGGTTAAGCGAACAGGAAATTGTAACCTCTAATATACCTAACTTCAACATTGGTAGTTACTTCTGTAGGAAAAACATAATAAGAGGAGGAATAATGATTTTTATTTCAAAAAAGTATAAGTATAAAACTAGAAATGACATTGTGAAATTATCTGTAGAAAAGGACTGTGAATTGAGTTGTATAGAGTTGAATAATATTGTAATAGTCGCAACATATAGGTCACCCAGTGGGTGCTTTATAAATTTTATTAATGTTTTAGAAAGTGCACTTAATAAAATATCTCATAAAAATAATAAGTACATTGTGATTTGCGGGGACTTTAATATAAATTTTAATACTAGCTCAAATGAAAAAGATAAACTTCTAGATCTAATGAATAGTTTCATGTTAAAACAGTGCATCTTTCAGGCTACAAGAGTGACTAGTAGCTCAGCTACGTGTATAGATAACATATTCACTGACTTGCCAGCCCTAAGTTCCCAATTAACTAATTTCATAAGATCTGATCACTGCGGTCAGATAGTGCAGTTAAATATTAATTCGGTCATTGATTACCAAAGTAATTATTGTCAATATATTACCAAAAGATGCACAAATTCGCATAATTTGGAAAATTTTATCCAGTCCGTAGCAAGCCATTGTAATGATATTTTATTGAATACTGAAAACTCGGATCCCAACGTTTCTTATGATGAATTTTTCAAAAATATTCTGCTAGAATTAGATCATCATATGCCAATCAAAAAAATGAAAACTAATAATAAAAAAAAATCTTTTAGTAATTGGTCAACTCCCGGTATAAGGGCATCTAGAATAAGGTTATTTGAACTTTATGAACTAAGGAAGCGTGACAACTCGGAGGAGACAATCAAAATTGTAGGTAGATACAGTGCATTATTTAAAAAGGTCTGTAATGAAGCAAAGAAAATGTTTTTAAGTAAAAAAATTAAGAAATCGAAGAATCCCATCAAAACCATGTGGGATATAATTAAAAATGAAACTGGTAGAGCAAATGACGAAAGACACGACAAGATCGAATTTATTATGGATAAAGGCAAAAAATTATCAAATGTCGAACTTGCCAATTATTTTAATAATTATTTCACAAATGTAGCTTCCTTTTTGACACAAAATCTCCCATCGTCAACTGAAAGCTCTATGAAACATTTAATTTTTCCCAGAACAAAAATCCCACAATTCAAATTTAGAGAAATATCTGCAAATGAAATTAAAAAAATTTGTAAAGAAATAAAAACTAAAAATTCAAATGATCTATGGTACATGTCTGCCAGATTATTAAAGCAAATCATAGATGGTTTGGCCACACATCTTGCAGATATCTTCAATAGGTGTCTGCAACATGGAAAATTTCCGGATAAACTGAAGATGGCTAGAGTTATACCAATTTTCAAAAAAGGAAACAAATATGAACTAAGTAATTACAGACCAATTTCAATATTGCCAGTATTTAGTAAAATTTTTGAAAAGGTTGTCGCTGAACAGCTCACCCACTTTCTTGTGAGCAATAATATATTACACCCACATCAATTCGGTTTCCAGAAAGGTAAAAATACTTCAAATGGTATAGCTTCTCTTACCAAAACCATATTGGAATCATTAGATCAGAAGTGGGATACGTACGGCATTTTTTGCGACCTATCCAAAGCTTTTGACTGCGTCAATCACGAAATATTACTAAAAAAATTAGAGTATTATGGAATCAGAAACACGGAGGGTAACTTTTTCAAATCTTATTTGGAACATAGACAACAAATTGTAGAAATCGATAACAGTAGATCACACATGGCTAGGGTGGGCTGTGGAGTCCCACAGGGATCTATTCTGGGGCCTCTACTGTTTCTTATTTATATTAATGACTTGGCAAATTGTATAACTGAAAATAGCCACATTGTAATGTTTGCCGACGACACCTCCCTATTAGTAAAAGACAAAAATAATAAAGGTGATACAATTAGGAATACTCTTAAAATATTAAATGATGTGGAAGGGTGGTTCGGCGACAACAATTTAGTGTTAAATGTGACCAAAACAAGTGCTATTCATTTCTCTTTGAGACAAACTGCAGAGCCCGATCCAGTTGTTGCTGCACTCTCTGAAACCGGGATGAAAGTGGTGGATCAATGTAGGTTTCTGGGTGTTACGATCGATAGGCGATTGCAGTGGTCAGCGCATGTAGGGGAATTATGTGGCAGGCTTAACTCAGCCATATTTGCGATTAGAAAAATAAAAGAATCTTGCGGATTTGATGCAGCTAAAATAATTTATTTCGCATACTTCCACAGCATTATGAGCTACGGAGTATTGTTTTGGGGCGCGAGCGTGGATTGGACGAGAATATTTATTTTACAAAAGAGGGCAATTAGAACTTTGGTTAACATGAGACCTAGGGAGACCTGCCGAAGCGTCTTTAAGGCGCTGGGTATAATGACATTGCCTGGCATGTTTATGTATGAGTGTCTATGTTATGCGCAATCAAATCTCGCAAACACCCCACTCAACTCGGACGCTCATGAATATGATACTCGTACGGGAGGCCGCATTCGGCCTATAAAACATAGATTGGCAAAAATGTCTAAGAGTTTCATATGCATGAGCGTTAGATTATTCAACGCATTGCCTGACGGTCTGAAGCACCTGGAGCCTGGGGTGTTTCGAAGGGAGGTGAAGAAGTATCTTGTGGAGAAAGAATTTTATGCTATTGACGAAATGTTAGCCGGAACAAGAGATTCCGTTTAACATCGAAGTATTATATTATTGTGCAACTGACAACCATGTTTTTATTTATTTGTAATTGTTTTTTTTTTATGCATTTCCACTCACAAATGAGTGATTTTTGTAATTATTGATCATTGATGATTTTCGTACATAGTATGTTTTTGTGGATTGTGAATTATTTATGCATGATTCTTGATTGATTTTGTTTATTGAAATTATTATTGATTGTTCTCGTCATTTATTATTTATTATTATTATCAATTAATTTATTATTTATTATTATTATCAATTATTTGCTGTTATTATTATTTTTTTTATTGTTATTTTTATTCTCTTTTAAATCTGATTATCAAGTTTATTATCTTTATTACTATTTCGCGTTCGATTACATTGATAATTCATCATAAAAGTTACATTATTCCTAGTTGTGACATTTTTTGTATATAGACTACCTGACAAAATGCTGGTCGGAGCTCTTTACACTGCGACCAGCATTGCTCTTCTATCATGTTCTGTTGACTGTTCTCTGCCAGTGTATAAAACATTAATTATTGTTTTCCATCTATATTTTCTATGTCTGTTATTTTTTTTTGTTGGATAAATGATGTTCAAATGACGATTCCAAGTGTCCGAATGGACCTAAGGATGATAGAATACAATAAACAATAAACAATAAACAATATGAGTTCTGGGCTACCCTAGGTTAGCAGCTTTTTTTCAATCTTGTTCGAAGTTTTTTTTTAAATTTTAATTTGTATCTTATTTTATGATTCGACTTTTTTTGTTAGCATGATGGTATCAGATACACCCATAATTGTTTTCGTATCTGCTAGGTATACCTACTATTCAGCTATTTCAGAAAAAAGGTACCATAAAAATTGGTGTCCTGTTACAAATAAATGTCATTCAAGTCAGGGTTTGAAAAAAAAAACTAAAAATAATCATAACTCGAAAACTATAATAACATTTGAGTTTTTATAGTTTTCGAATTTTATAGTATCCAAATATCTCAATATAATGTTATATTGAGACATTTGGATATAAAATATTATATTGAGATATTTGGATATATAATATTACTAGCTTATACCCGTCTTGCTTTACGTTTTTGATTCCGATTGTCAGGCTTGATCGGTAGGTAATTAAACAGGTTCTAGTCTAGCTTCCCATTGCTTAACAGACCTCTATAACTGACATAAGCACAGAAAAAGAAGAATGACACTTTTACAATTTTTGTTTTACCGACCTCATAATATTATACGAACCTACCGACATAATTTGCAAGTTTTCATAGAGAGCTCTGTGGTTTGAATCTTAGCTACATTCCCTACACCCTCTAATCTAATGTGTGATAATTAATTAGGCATTCCACCCATAGAGGGTGATTTGTGCCTGTCAAACTTCAAAATGTTGGAACCATTTAGCAATTTTTTTCATTAAATCTTTATTTATTGAGAATAATAAGATTTGAATAACATTTAATATGTATAACAAATCAATCTCCAATTATTTTATTACATTTTCATACCGTAATACCAAGATTCCATTCAACGTTTACATGAGTAATTTTGTTTCCAAAAGATGGCTTACTGTCTTTTTTGAAAAATTTATATGAAGATCCTAAAACAATAGAGTTTTTTAAATAGCTCTAAATATATTAAAATTAATGCAGCAAATTGTATTTAAGAACCTTCTCCGGCATTTTGCACGGCTCTGCGCAGATTCATATCTGACGTAGCATTTGTATTTTGAGCGTGATGCTCCGACATACGATAAAAAGCAAATATACAAACATTTCTGAATTATTATGTAGATATTGAGATATTTGGATATCCCCAAAGGTGTTCATTCTCTGGACTTCCGCTTAGTCGTACAAACTTGTATTCTTGTAATTGTATTAATTTATACTATGGTGAGACAGAGAGGTGAATTTATGAACCATTGACAGATGAAGACCATTGACAACAAAAATTCCTATAAAGGTTTTAAAACCCCATTTCCCAAAAAGCCAAGATATGTATTTTTTTTTAATCATTGCGCCATTTAACGAATCCTTATTTTTAGGTTGTTGAGGTAATGATTAATTGACAAATGTGGAAGTAGATCTTCACACGAAGGTACATAATTTAATGAATGTATAAAAAATGATGAACGTATAAAAATCATACCATATGAAAATAATATGTAATTTGTTCCAGTTTTCATATTATAAATGCAAATAAATATACAAGGGACATACGCATACGAAGTGTTATGTGGTCAACGTCCGTCATTTCCATTTCAAAAGCGAAAAATACATATTTAATATCCCAGTACAAACCTACTCGTAGAATTTCTGTTCCTATACAATAATTATGTTTTTATATTTATCTCAAGTGATATATATCTGTATGTATATAAAAATAAAGCTCTATTTTCCTTGGTCATCACATCACGCGTGAACGGCTGAACCTATTTCACTAATTCAATTTTTTCAGGTTTGCTCTTGTCCGGAGAAGGTTCTTATGAAAGAAAAAATTAAGCAAATTGCGACACATTTGAAAATTAAAAAAAAAACTCAAAGCCTTCTTGGAGCTTTTAACAATATATATTTTTTTTTGTAATTTTGAAATTAAATTAACGTTTGACATAACTGTCAGTTGTTTGACATGACTATTATTTGTGCAATAACTAAATGTATCCAGCATATCATAACGTTTAAAACAGATGTATCGGTTAGAATTATATCGGTAAAATGATTAATTTGTCAAATGCAATGGTAGATGCTCCTCAGGTCATAGGGTGGAAACACAAAGAACGCCGATTCCGACCGGCGCCAATCGGTGTAAAGAATGTGTCTATGCATTTGAATGGGCATTGGGCATACGCACAGGAAAAACAGGAACCCGCTTTCCGGCATGCCCATACAAATGCATTGAAACCATAGAAAAATTATTTGCACCTGTCGGAATCAGCATTCTTTGTGTTAAGTTTAACTCAATAATTTTTCCCACCAATTATCACTATTTCAGTCCAATTCAAAAGCTGGTGAGTTAATGGAGCTGGAAATGTTTTCATCCACACTGGAATTATGTTTGGTTCCAGTCCACCAGTGGTACAACGCCCTGTATGTTTTTGTTTGGTGTCTTGTCCTGCAATTACATTGTTATTTGTGTGTATACGTGCAGATCTGTAACTTCTGTACAATGTCATTGAAATTAAAAGCGGTTTTTTACGAGTATAAAATAAATAAAAAAATCGATTTCAATTTTATAGTTAGGATAGGATAATATAGGTGATATATCTGTCGGGAAAGCTGGTATTAATATACCTACATATTCCTAATGTACCTAATCATTGCGAGAGATAATGATGTAAAGTTTTGAAAACTCCGTGGTCGGCAATATCGAAGGTGTGTAAGTAAAAAAGTCGAGGTTTTATCTGAACAAAAGTTTGCATAATTAAGGCAGTAGACATCCCACGATACTTTTTGTCGCGCGGCTGCACCTCCTAAAATATTCTGTCTTTCTCAGTAACTACCTTCCCCTACCTTAATGACCCCCTTCAGGAGAGAATCTAGGTCTTTAAACAAACTTTGTTGTACAAACTCTTGTAGTTGTATCGAACTTGAACAGAGTTAAGATTCTCAAGAAGCAATGATTGCATGTATCATTTATATACGGGAAAAATCTCAACTGAACTGAGAAGTGCATGAGATTGCGTACATAAAGTCGACTTTATAATATTACTAGCCTTTTTACCCGTCCATAAAATTGTTGATAAAGTTTGTTGAGAAAAATGTGAATTACAGAACCTGATTTATGGATTAATAAAATATGGTACCTATAAAGTATGTCCCTAAGAGGGGTCAAAAAATGGAGAATTGATTGACTGATTGAGTTTATATTACCTGTAAGTCCGAGGATTTGAATTGGTAAATACGTAGATATAATTAGATAGTATGAGAAATTTGTAGAATTGCTGTGGAGGCAGCAAAGGTGAGTCATAAACATAGCATTTTTAACTATTTTCTATACCTTCCCAGTACATTTAGATAGAACACTTGATTTCTGTAAATGCTGTTGTTCTTCTGCAAAAATATAATTATGTACCTACAAAGCTTTATTTATTCTTAATATCAAATTTAACAGGTAGGTACATAATTATTTTAAGTGTTAAGACCTCTACCCGAGCCAGTGATTTTGTACCTGAAAATCTTTTGCATGAAAAATTGTCAGTATAGCCAGCAAGAAAATATTGCATAAAAAATTCCTATAAATATTCTGACCCATCTGGGAATTGGAACCAGAAATTTCTTACCAGAAGTGGGTGTTAATTATTTTGAGCATAGTAAAGAATTTTGTGGCCAAGGATTCGAACCTGCACCTCACATCCAGCCTTCGTGTGAATAGAAAAATCAGTGTAGATTGCTTATTAAAAATATAACACAGGAATAGGGTAATAATAAAAATTTCAAGTATACCACCAATTTATTAAATCCCTATGCCCCTAAGTGGGGCGTAAAGGGAGTTTGGATTTCAAAAATTAATTTTACTTACATTAATAAAACAATCAATACAATAATTGGTAAAGAAACACACTTTTATAATAAATAACTAAGGTATTTTGCAGTTGATAAACTTCTTAACAGGGTAAAACTTTTTAATAAATGATAATTTTGAGTATAAATATTTAGGTACTTCTAGAGAATTAGAACTCTCATAGGTGCTTAATATAAGTCATACCAAGAGTTGACAATTAATAAAAGATATACAAAACATGTAAATGTTATTGTTGTGAGAAAATATCTAGAAAATTTTGACACATTTTAAAATTCTGTAGACATTTTGGCATTGCATTCATTATAAGATATAATCCTAGGAATCTCAGCTCCATAGACGAATTATGGAAGGCATAAATGCAACGGGCCGTTGGCCCGGTGGTTAGCATCTTGGCAGATTGTTGAATTTGTCGATTACTCAAGGATTTCAATTTGACCACCTAAATAAGGAACGTTGTTAACATGAAGTCATCACACAAAGCCATTCGAAATAGCAAGAGAAGAAAGTCATAATCCAGTTGGTACTGGTCAAATGTTAAAAAAAAATGGCATTTTAAAATTGACCATAAATAACGGTGTAATGTTAAATATATCAGTCTGTAATAATATGAATTTTTTCGATGTTACAGGAAAAGAGGTCTGATTATAGAAACTTCAACTAAATTTCAACAAAAAAAAAACAGGTTTACAATAATAATAATTCTGAAATTAAAATAATAATATATCTAAACTAAATTAAAAAAAAATTAATAGTTTGGAATTTAGTTAACAATAATTGTCCTCCAATGCAATCACTTGTAAGTTAATGATGTTGCTAGGTTCTTTTAACAAATCTATGAATGCTCTTTTTAGTATTTACTTAATACACATAATCTGCAAATTAAATATACATAGGTAATCTTCATATTCATAAGAATAATATTAAAAAATTTTAAAAGTTTATAAGTAAATGACGTTTTAATCGGCCTGGTGTTGGTTATTTTAACATAATATCTATAAATATTTCTTCTTCCGATGGCGCTACAGCCTAATTCAGCCTTGGCTTCCAATACTGGACGCAGAGTCAACCTTGTCTCTACATCTGTCCTGATTTCGTGGGTCAAAAAGTTGCTCGGCATCCCTCCTGACCTCATTCTTTCATTGCAGCCTAGGTCTTCCAATTCGGCCGGATGTCCACCCATAATTCTCTTTGGTGCTCGCAATGATGGCATTATCTGCTCATGTCTGGCCCAGCGTAGTCCTTATCTATAATAATAAAACCGATATTAGGATGGGACTTTCTAAGGTTAGACAGGTATCTCAAAATTATCTTACGCATAATTTTAAAACAAATAAGAGATTACACTTTTTAAATAAAGTAATGGATATAACATGAGTTTAATAAAAAGAACATAAACAAATGTTGATATTGATAAGTTATTATTGAGAAGATTCAATACTTACTTGGAATTGATTTGTGTTCAAGCAAATTTATATTCATAATTCATCCCTTAGTCAAAATATTATCAGATATTGCTCTGCGGTCTCTGTGATTTGTTGCAATGAAATGACTGGCTCCTTCATTCTATCAGGAGATACTTATCTGCAACAAAAAAATAATGTGTGTTGACAAATGTTTTAAATTTGCTGCATTTAATGCCTATTTCTTTTTATAATTTACAATAAAACATTGGAAGGAATTTGGAATAATGTTCCACAGGTTGAAAATGTGAAACTTAAGAAGTAAGTGAGGTGATGTTTGTATCTGTATGATAATTATTTTTAGGTTATAAATTATATGTTTTTTGAAACTATAGGTTACATACCTGAAATCCAATATTAATCAATTTATATCTCAGTCCATCCATCAAACTCTACTGATTTAAATATTTTTCCAAGGAATGAATCAGTTTTGATGTCTATTTTCGACAAACCACTCACAATTTCACGCGTAAAAAATTTGACAGCTCGTGCGGAAGTACCATAGATGGAGATAGTGCATACAGTTCAGAAATAATTCATTATAAAATTGATTATATTGAAAATATGTTTTTTATTCATATAAATAATTAAAACCTTTTTTATTTAATAATTAATTATGACGTAGCAAAATTACTAATTAATTATAGACGACATTTTATTCCGCTATACATATTTTCTTTTGATAGTGTCTTTAAAACAAACCTTCATAAAAATATAATATGAAGTAGATGTCATTTACACACAAAATATAATATATAAATTGGTTAAGCAATATTATTATTTTATTTATTATTATGTAGAATCTTAGAAAACCCATCCTGGAAGAATGATTTGTGAAAAATACGCTGCTTTATTTTAATTAGGTAATAGTGCGCTGCCAAATCATAGATTTACTTATACATAGATTAATAGAATTCATAGTCAATGTCACTTGTCACTCATTGTTGATAAATATTGATATGTCAAAAAACATAAGAGAGCGATATAATGCTTCCAATTTTGAAAATATAAATACATAAATATGAGTTTGCTGCTCTAATAGATTTTTCGGTAGGTACCAAATGTTGTTTATTAAGATTATAATCCCTTCTTTGTAATTTTTAAGTATTGGCTCAGAAACATAAAAAAATATTGTCATTTTCTGTAACATTCTTTCCATCGCTTAGTATTTTATTTTTTTAGTTTAAGAATGCATGAATCACTTTGAAATGTTAACCAAATTGGAAACAAATGAGCTAAAACTTTCATACTCTTTTTCAAAATATATAAGCAATATGATTTATGCTAAACTATAAGATTTGATTTTAAATTCAACCATTAGTGCAAAGGGGTTAGTAAAGAAAAATAAACGTAAATATTTATTGACTGATGATTAATTTATTCATTTTCAGTGTCACAAACCTTGGTTGCTTTTATCTGTCATCAAATTGTGCTGTGACTGAGATACCTTTTGGTTTTTTTTGCGTCAAAACCTGTCAATCTTCACAGACTACATCCAACGATTGCAGTTTTGGTCTTTGAAGGATTCTTTATTCTACAGGATCATGTTTGAGATGTGTAAAGAGAATATGTTATTGACGGAAGAAACTACTATACTTTTTTAATATAATGCTTCTTGTCGTATTATGAAACATACGTGAAGATTGTTATATTAACGCAATAAAATATTAATATATATTTAACATTGTTTTTAATTTATCTTCATACCTATTAATTAAGAATTTAGATAATTTTGTTATTATAATAGCAAATAAAGTGATCTTCGAATAAAGTGATATTCGATGATTCTATTTTTTACTATAATAAACATGCACACATACCTGACAAATCCATTATGATTTTGATAAACAGGAACGTCATTAGTTCCTGTCAGATTCGCTTTCTTTCAGAGTTCTGTTTTATCGACCAAATCTACTAAAGAATTTTTATACTCATTTCAATTTTCAAAAATCATTTTTACGATTAATATATTTAAATGTATTATGAATTTAATTTTATGTATCTTTATTATTTACCAACATTTAATATGATTTTATCAGGTACTTACTCATCTAATGGCCACGACAGATTTACACAAACTGCGGCCATAAATTTTTTAAAATGTGTCAATTTTCAAAATGGAGGATTTTTTTTTCCAAAATTTTTCATTAAATCTTTATTTATTGAGAATAATAAGATTTGATTAACATTTATATGTATAACGAATCAATCTCCAATTATTTTATTACATTTTCATACCGTAATACCAAGATTCCATTCAACGTTTACATGAGTAATTTTGTTTCCAAAAGATGGCTTTCTGTCTTTTTTGAAAATTTGTATGAAGATCCTAAAAAAATAAAGTTTTTTAAATAGCGCTTAATATATTAAAGTTAACGTTGCCAATTGTATCTTAGAACGTTCTCGAGCAAATTTCACCGCTCTGCGCAGATTCATATCTGACGTAGCATTTGTATTTTGAGCGTGATGCTCCGACATAACGGAAAGTATTGTCAAAGGCAAATAAAAAAACATTTCTGAATTATTATGTAGATATACACAGACAGCATTCAGCAAATTTCAGACAGCAGATTTCAAAAGCGTTTGACATGGTGTCGTATTACAGACTACTACTCATTTGAACTATACGTATTTATTGAGGAGGATGGATCATTCATCCATGTTTTGAAAGTTAGTTAAAAAAAAAGAATACTTATAGTGAAAAATATCATTTTTCACGACACCCGCGCGCTTATTGTGTTTATATGTTCACTTTTATTGGATTAAATAAAATCAAAACATGTTGAAAATGCTTGAAAATATAATCTGATTGCGTTGTACACCAATGTGAGCTCATTGCCCTTTCAAACTGAGTGATCTTAATTAATATGATTATGTAATAGATTATAGGGCCTAGACAAAGTTTCATTAATTTTTCACGGGACTAACAGAACTAATAATACGACGCACTACCCCTTAGGCGGCTGAAAGCGCACGAGACTATCTGGCATAAATAGCGTGTTTTGCTTCATGAATAAATAACCATTTTATATAAGTATATTATATACCTGAGACACACGAATAGTAAATAAATTCATATATGATCGATGGTTTACTCACATTGCTATATAATATGGTATCTGCTTTCTACATTGCTGAAGATCTAACGGAACGCCGATAAATTATTTCAAAATCTTCAGAACATTCAAATATAGAAAATGTTTTCTATAAGGTTGTTCTCTCTATGCATAGTTACACACACACATATACCTACCTATGAGCTATGTACACACATTTTCATTTTTGTTTAACTATTAGAAACTTAGTATCATCTACACTCTTAGCTTATCTACTTCATTTTCAGTCAATCACAACCACAAAAACAACGATCTTTTGCTGTGGCACATCTGACATGTAGGAACACAAAGAAACTGATTTTTTTTTTATTATTTTCGTCGCAATTATTCCATTATTTCTCACCGTTTATGAATATTCTGAGCTTATCCAAATATTTACAAACCATAATAAGCCAAATCGATTCAGCCGTTCTCGCGTTCAGTACGTATTTAGTTTTAGAAACAAAAATTAAATTTGTAAACCCTTCACAAAAGTTAAGCACTTTATAGTCAAGCGTCGCATGCAGTTAAAGTTGAATCTAGCTGGATATTTGATTCAATTTTTGAAAATATTTTTTTTTTTGTTAAAATTCATCATAATGAACATTTTATGCGTTATTAGCCTTACAAAAACTAATAAACAAAATAATATTTGCGTCTGTGTCAATGTCAAATACATCGGAGAGAGAGAGAGAGAGAGTGTGTGTGTGTGTGTGAATATCAAATACATAACATTACAGTGGTGTGCGTACCTAATGTTTTTTTTTATTATACAATAATGTGTTTTTTATGCATAACTAGCTTTCCCGACAGACGTTGTCATGTGGACCCTTTGGTCCTAACCAGAGGCGGCCCGTTCATTGTGCACTGCGCCTCAAGAAACAAAAATAAACTAATTAAATAATAACATTTAAATTTTAATTCTAAAACGTCCATATTTCATTCGTATTCAAAGCTCAGACGGGATCAACGGGAGAATATAATTATACGCGCGCATTTTGGTTGACTTTGTATGAAAAATTTCTAAAACGCCCGAAACGGTGGAGTAAGTGAAGGGGAAATAAACTTGCAGAAAAATTGAACAAGTCACATGATCACCATAAGAAAAGAAGCTGTCGACCAATTACCCCGGTCAATAGTATTTTTTTATTACCAACAGACGAAAGTGAGGTAGCAACAATCTACATAATAATTCAGAAATGTTTGCGTGCTTTTGACAATACTTTACCGTATATGTGAACATCACGCTCAAAATACAAATGCTACGTCAGATATGAATCTGCGCAGAGCGGTGAAATTTGCTCGAGAACGTTCTAAGATACAATTGGCAACGTTAACTTTAATATATTAAGAGCTATTTAAAAAACTTTATTTTTTTAGGATCTTCATACAAATTTTTCAAAAAAGACAGAAAGCCATCTTTTGGAAACAAAATTACTCATGTAAACGTTGAATAGAATCTTGGTATTACGGTATGAAAATGTTATAAAATAATTGGAGATTGATTCGTTATACATATAAAAGTTATTCAAATCTTATTATTCTCAATAAATAAAGATTTAATGAAAAATTTTGGAAAAAAAATCCTCCATTTTGTAATTTGACACATTTTAAAAAATTTATGGCCACATTTTGTGTAAAACCGTCGTAGCCATTAGATGAGTAATAATTATGTAGCTACCTTTAAAAATCATATTCAAATGCAGATAGGTATAAAATAATTTAGCAATAATTGTTGAATCATTTTATATTCAATATATTTTATATTTAATAAAGTTTCTTAAAATCATTGTTGAAAAAGATTTGCAAGTAAAATAATAAACATTGAAATTGGTATGAACATTCCATAAACAAACTTGCCGGTAAAACAGTGACCGATAAATTAGATCATTAGGTACAGTGAACTTGACAGAATCGTTGGGAGAAAAGAAATAATATCGACAATAATTGAGAATCTTTAAATGGCATTCAGGAATACTGGATTATAATCAGTGTAGTAAAACGTTTGTTTTATCCACAAAATAGTTTAGAAATATAATAGTAAATAAACTCAAAACTATGTTAGCTTATTTATCATATATTATATTATGCAAAAACAGTAATATACAAGGTTCATTTAAAAAAGACTGATGGTATTGTTGCCGTGAAAATTTGTTTAAAAAAACAATATGCATAGAGTTTCATCGTGTCAAAAGAAGTATTCTTGAAGAAAGCAATCAATCAGAGGTATGACTTGAAGCTTTTCTTAAAACTATCCAACGTTTGTGACAAATCATTCATCCTAGAACAAACACAAAAGATATAGGTACCTATAATGACGGATAATATCATTTCATGAATTTTTTGGGCTAGGTACACATTAATATGTAATCTAAAGTCATCTACATAATATTTTAGTCTGTTTATATTTTTGTAATGCAAAATGCCGGAGAGCGTTCTTAAATACACTTTGATGTATTTAAGTTAATATTTGTATCGAATTTTGTCACAGACAATGGTGGTAAATATTATATTGAATCTAAATCGTTATGTAGATAAACGCAAAGTATGGTAACTTATTTATCATATGTTATATTCTTTAAACAAAATACAAGAAAGATCATACCTATTGTTGTGGTAAAAAATCTTAATAGATGTGTTGAATGAAATATATCCTTGAAAGACAGCAAAATGCAGTGATCAGTAATGTTTAGAGACATTTTCTTGACGGAACCACCAAGGTTCCTTCAATCCAAAAAAAAACAAAAAGACTATGGTCATCCCATCCTAGAATAAAAACAATAAATTATGGTAGATAGTTATTACATGGCCACCATTATAAAATATGAAAACTTGAATCTATACCTGTAGATATATGATATATCTCCATTATACATCCATTCTCAAAGTATGCTCATAGCCTCATGTTGATTTTTTACACCCAACGTAAAATTTATTCCAGGACAAGAACCATTTATCACATTCATTGGGTTGTATAATATGTAAGTAATATAATTTTTGGTTGATGCTGGAAGACAAGGATTTCTATTAAAAAAGTGTTTATTCTACATAATTTAGTAAATATTACGTAGGTAGGTACATAGGGTAATCTAAATAAATAAATATTACCAGGTACTTACTTAGAAATATATTAACAGCAGCTATCAATTAAAAAAATATTCGAATTTTGAAAATGTTTTATTGTTTGTCAAAATATCGATGACAGCCAGTACGCCATAGATATCATTACGCCAGTACCATAGATTACCCATAAATTATTTGCGGTATTTTTTTGTGAATGAAAATTAAATCATGATATTTTTATTGAATGTTTTTTTTAATTTTCAGGTTTAGGATGTGTGAATTATAAACATTTTATATGAATTCATTTTATTGATACTTTTCTCCTTTTTAATAAATTCCGATAATAATTTAACACTAACTAAGAATATTTTTTTAGTGTGTTTTGGTTCTATGGTTCATTTGATACGTTATAAAAAATCTATGGATATGTCTAATTTTGTTGTCAAACTATAAAAAAATGTAAACATTGAATTTAGATATAAAATCAATTTTTGGGATTAATAAAACAGGTAAGCAAAGTTAATGAGTAAATATTATTTCAAATAATCGCGTAATTACAATGCAGCTAGCCAATTACATTAATTTATTTTCTGTTACTATATTTTTTTTACAGGATAGATTACAAGATATTTACAACAATATCAAGAATGAATTTCTAAAATGTACAAGTATGCATTTTATTACTGGAATAAGCAAAGCGGTAAGTCCCGTATTATTATTTGATAATTGTACATCATTTCATATGTTTGTGTATATAAATTCCATAATGTTTTGTTACAGATTAATTGTACTGCTTTTGTGCGTTTGACTTCTGGTGCCGACCATTTTCAACTATTACAACACAAGCATCGTTTTGTGTGAAAGATGTCAAAAGTGTAAATTTGTTCACTTTGGGTGAGTCCAGATTCATTTGTATAAAAAAATGTGTTTTGATGAGCTATGACATGCTAGAAGCAACATCGGATTCATACATTTAGTATGATTAGAGACACATTATCGTTGAGCATTGTATTTTTATGAAAAAATAAGCTTTTGGCGTGCCACAACACAATTGTTCACAACACGTCTGTAGGCCTAGACAAAATACATTTGGCGATCGACTACAAACGAATTCTTTCACAATGTAGAGTAGGAAGAAAATTAACTGTCCACTTTTTATATTTTTATAAGTGTCTTTGTTTGGTTTAAATAATTGTTTATATATTCCAGAGGACAGTTAATTTTTTCGTACTATACATTGGCAAAATCTTCGTTTGTAGTCGAACGCCAATTTGAATTTGTCTACGGGGCTGTTTCTACTGTAAGATTTAAATGTGAAATTTATTATGGAATACAAATTATAGCTTTTGGTAAAGAAGGTGCCCATATGATTTTCTATATTCTGTTTTTATTTATTTTTTTCTATTTTTAATCTGCTAGATCTAACAAATTATGTTATTTAATTTTACAAATTGGTAGTTGTGTTTATATTCATTGAAATATATGTAATTGAAATGAAATAAACAGAATGTTTTCATTTATTTATAACCAGAAATAAACTGAAAAAAAAATACATATTATAGTGTTTTAATTTTCTATAAAACATCTAATAATATATTATTCTCCTGAACCACTTCCAAACAATAGATAATTTTATAATAATAAAATAATTTTATATTGATTTTTTTAGTTTTAGTCAAATAATCCATCAACGACAAGTTAATATAAAGGATGAGAAGTCATGGATTTAGCAAGTATATTTTCAAATAAGGTTACTGTGTTAAAATATCAAATAATGTGATATTTTAAAACAACTTACTACCTATACTATTATAGGTGATTGTACTAGCAAGTCATTTCATTTACATTTCTTATAAAAACATGTCCCATAAACAAAGAAACAAATACTCCCATAAAATGGTACATATTTCTAACTTTTGAAGCTTGCCAATTATAAAAGCATTGTAGTTACCTATAACTTACCAAATAATGACTTTATGACGTCAAGAGGAGCATATCAGTTTGTGAGATAGCTACATGTATGTTTGAATCATGCACTTTTCACCATGATTACAGGACATCAGATTTATAAGAAGAACCACCTACGGAGAATTTATAAATGTAAAAGTAGTCACATCTCAATGTGTTGTTATTGCACTTAAACGCAATAGATCTGTTGATGAAAAAGCTTAACGCAGGTTTGAAACTTGACGTGGGCCTTAAATTCTTCAACTGTTGCGTTATGTTTTGATGATTGGGTGCCGACTTCTAAGTTTACTTATATTTATAGACATATTCCATAGTGAGAAGCTTTACTTGAACAATTTTTTATAAGTTTTATCCACAAACAGGTTGTTGGAAGTTCGGTGGTATTAGTCAATGACTTTCGTTTGCACAGCGCACTGAAGGCTGTGGGTTCAAGTCCTGGTGGTCCCATTTGCACTTTCACAACACAACCCTTTGGTTAGTGTGAAAGATGTCAAATGTGTATTTGTGTACTTTAAGTAAGCCAAGATTCATTTTCTTAAAAAAAAATCATAAAAATCTGTACTAAAAAGTCAAAACTTTTATTAATACAGTTATATATTTTTATTTTATTCTATAAAAAATATGATTTTCAAATAAGTATGAATCCACCTTCACAATTTGTTAAATATAAGGAACAAAAAGCTGTGTTGGTACATACTTAATTGCAGAATAATAAAATCAACATTGTGGTGAGAGCCCATAGCTCACCACATATAAATTGAGCACTCTGTCTTTTTAACTATGGGGCAAGCATAGAGAATAAGTCAGCAGTCTATGATTATGACTTACAGCGCTTTCTTATTGCTGATGAGGTGTGACAAAAAAATTAAGTCCAATTAATTATAAGTACATTATGTAGGTACACCACACTTTTATAAAGCTCTGTATGTAAACTTCCATCGATCAGATTCTATAACTCCCATTATTCTACAACTTTTTATTATTATTGTAAACCTGTTTTTTTTTTGTTGAAATTTAGTTGAAGTTTCTATAATCAGACCTCTTTTCCTGTAACATCGAAAAAATTCATATTATTACAGACTGATATATTCAACATTACACCGTTATTTATGGTCAATTTTAAAATGCCATTTTTTTTTTTTAACATTTAACCAGTACTAACTGGATTATGACTTTCTTCTCTTGCTATTTCGAATGGCTTTGTGTGATGACTTCACGTTAACAACGTTCCTTATTTAGGTGGTCAAATTGAAATCCTTGAGTATTCGACAAATTCAACAATCTGCCAAGATGCTAGCCACCGGGCCAACGGCCCGTTGCATTTATGCCTTCCATAATTCGTCTATGGAGCTGAGATTCCTAGGATTATATCTTATAATGAATGCAATGCCAAAATGTCTACAGAATTTTAAAATGTGTCAAAATTTTCTAGATATTTTCTCACAACAATAACATTTACATGTTTTGTATATCTCTTATTAATTGTCAACTCTTGGTATGACTTATATTAAGCACCTATGAGAGATGAGAGTTCTAATTCTCTAGAAGTACCTAAATATTTATACTCAAAATTATCATTTATTAAAAAGTTTTACCCTGTTAAATGAAGTTTATCAACTGCAAAATACCTTAGTTATTTATTATAAAAGTGTGTTTCTTTACCAATTATTGTATTGATTGTTTTATTAATGTAAGTAAAATTAATTTTTGAAATCCAAACTCCCTTTACGCCCCACTTTAGGGGCATAGGGATTTAATAAATTGGTGGTATAATTGCCATAGCAACTTGAAATTTTTATTATTACCCTATTCCTGTGTTTTATTTTTAATAATCAATCTACACTGATTTTTCTATTCACACGAAGGCTGGATGTGAGGTGCAGGTTCGAATCCTTGGCCACAAAATTTTTTACTATGCTTAAAATAATTAACACCCACTTCTGGTAAGAAATTTCTGGTTCCAATTCCCAGATGGGTCAGAATATTTATAGGAATTTTTTATGCAATATTTTCTTGCTGGCTATAGGTACTGACAATTTTTCATACAAAAGATTTTCAGGTACAAAATCACTGGCTCGGGTAGAGGTCTTAACACTTAAAATAATTATGTACCTACCTGTTAAATTTGATATTAAGAATAAATAAAGCTTTGTAGGTACATAATTATATTTTTGCAGAAGAACAACTAAAGCATTTACAGAAATCAAGTGTTCTATCTGTTAGATATTTCCAATAGTTTCAAATGCAAAAGTATGTGAGGTTGTGTGTGTGTGTATGATAGATGTTTCCAGATGCCAAGGATTTTGAATGCAGTGCTGAGTGTGAGTGCAAGGGAGCATCCAGGTAAGTGAATGTGTGAAAGAGATGGCTGTAGGGGGGGGTATAGTTGAGTTAAGGGTGTGTGTGTGAGTAGTATGGCGCCTGAAAGACGGAATGCAAGGATGGCCGAGAAATGCGGAGGAATGAAAGGCAGTCGTGAAAGGTAATCCTAGCGTGCAAGTCGAGCAAGTTAGCGATAGGCGTCCTGGGCTATTTATTTTACCTTGTATTTTTGTAACTGTGTATTTTGTCTTGGATTGCAATAAATCTGTAAAGTGTGAAAAGTCTTTTACATATATCAAGCCCATCAAGTTTAAAGAACTATTTAGACAACAATTGGAGAAATCAGCAGGAGATAACATATCTAAATGTACTTGAAGGGGAAGGTATAGAAAATAGATAAAAATGCTATGTTTATGACTCACCTTTGCTGCCTCCACAGCAATTCTACAAATTTCTCATACTATCTAATTATATCTACCTATTTACCAATTCAAATCTTACAGGTAATACAAACTCGATCAGTCAATCAATTCTCCATTTTTTGACCCCACTTAGGGACATACTTTATAGGTACCATATTTTATTAATCCATAAATCAGGTTCTGTAATTCACATTTTTCTCAACAAACTTCATCAACAATTTTATGGACGGGTAAAAAGGCTAGTAATTAATAATTTGAAAAATAGCAGATCATGCGGGTGTGACGGGGTGTCTTCAAGGGACCTTAAGATCTTGTGTCATGTTTTGTCAGGGCCTATTGCATCGATTATAAATCGGTATATCGAAATTGGTGAATTCCCCAATTGTCTTAAAGCTGCTAAGATTATTCCTATTTATAAGGGAGGAGATAAGAGAGAACCAGGCAACTATAGACCTATAAGCCTCCTAAGCTCCTTTAGTAAGATATTTGAGAAAGTTTTACATAAGCGATTTATTGGTTTTATTAAAAAGAATGGAGGCTTTGACCCAAAACAATATGGTTTCCAAAGTGGGAGTAATACATCTATAGCTCTAATTGATGTCATGGACTATATAAACAGTGAACTGGATAGGGGCAGATATGTAGTACCAGTTTTTATCGACTTGTCTAAGGCGTTTGACACGGTTCATCATGCCACACTGCTACAATCATTAAATAACTTGGGATTTAGAGGAAATGTGTTAAAACTAATCGAAAGTTACTTGGAAGCTAGAAGATCCTTAGTAAAGAATGATGATTGTTTGAGCGAAGAGTTTCCTGTCAGTATTGGGGTTCCACAAGGCTCAATCCTTGGCCCTCTGCTGTATTTGTTGTACATAGATGATATGCGTTTCTGTGGTGTGAGGGGAAGATACTTCGTTTATGCTGACGATACTGTAATTATTTATAGCGATGGCTCTGATGTCTCACTGCAGAGGATGATCAATGAGGATCTTGATGCTTATATTTCATGGCTATATGATAAGTCACTCACCATCAATGCTGATAAAACAAGGTATATGATAATGAAGCAGAAAAACAAACCTAAAATCACCCTCAACATAGTTATAAATAGATGTGAAATTGAGCGTGCGGACTGCATTAAATATTTGGGTGTAAAAATGGATGAAAGATTATCATGGTCGGAGCATGTGAATTACATACTGAATAAGCTGGGGCCCCTGATCGGAATATTAAAGAGAATTGATCTATATGATATTGCTACGAAAAAAATGATTTATAACGCATTTATATTACCCCATATAACCTATGGCTTAGTAGTTTGGTCGCAATGTAGTGCTCAACTAAGTGAAACTATAAAGAGGGCCATGAACAAAGCATTGAAGGCAGTCTATAATCTGAATAAATCTACAAGATCAAGTGAACTATATAAAATAACGGAATCCTTGAACTTGGATGAGATGATCAACATTGAGAAGATAAAGATGCTGCATAGGATGAAGAACGGACAGATTAAGTCGCAAATATGTATGTTGCCTAACAGTAGTGTACATTCCCGCGACACACGACAAAAGAATCATATTAGGACTGAGTACCCCAGGACTAATAGAGTCAGAGATGGGTTCATGTATTCGGCTGCATTGTTATATAATGCATTGCCAAATGAGGTAAAACAAATAGAGTCGATAAAACCATTTGCGAAGGCGATGAAGAGATTAACATTGTGTGAACGCGAGTGAATGAGTTAAAAATATACTGTTTGTGTTTTCTCTTTTGCTGGCATTCCATCCAAACATGGATGATTTATGCCCTCACTTACACAGTTTAGGTATGTTTTGACATTCATGTTGAAAAGGATTTTTTTTCTTTTTTTTTATTAATTTTAAATATTGACAAAGTTTCTTTGAACAAACTTAATAAGCATTTATTATTTTTCTCCGAATTCAAGTGCAACATATAAAACATATTGATAGGATAGTCTACATTACTGAAATTAAAATAGAGAGGCATCACATCTCTTATCGGACAACCCAAAATGTACTATTTACCTATAGTAAGATAATATTTTTGTGCAATATAACGTATTGTAAATGATATTGTTTTCTTGTTTACTGTGAGGGGCATGTATGTGATAGATTAACTGTTCTTTTTATTGTTGTTATTTATTATTAGTTATATATTTTATTTATTTATATTATTTATATTATTTATTTTCTTATCTCTTTTTATTTTTGTAATATCAACTGTATTTATTAGTATAGAATAAATAAGTGTAAATGAAAATTCTATGCACAGCTATCGACCCCCTTATACCAGCGCAACATGCTGTCTGGGGGCATTTTGTTAGATTAAGTGTTCGATTGTGCTTGCTTGTGTTTCTGTTTGTATATGTTATGTAACATTATTTTTCTTGAATAAAGATTATTATTATTATTAAAAATTAAAAAAAAAAAAAAAAAAAAAAAAGTGAAATTGGCTACTGTAAGAGTGGCAATTACGTTTGCGAGAATGAGAGGGTGCAGGTGCAGAAGACAATAATAATTAAAGAAATTCGTTCCATACTAACTTTAATATTAAATTTTACAATATTTCTTATCCATTTTTTTTTTCAACTTTTTATTAGTTATTCTGTTATCTGGAGCGGAAAAGAATCCAATAATCCACACATCGGAAGAATCTGTTGAGCCAATTTCGAGTTATGAGTGTTCGCACTAACCCGACTTTAGAGATTTAAAAAATATATTAGCATTCGCCACTCCTCTATATTAAACTATAAGAGTGCGAAATGTCATACCCTCCGTTCGCGCAATTTTCGTAAAAATGGTCACAAAGTTTTTGCTTCAAGTAAGTATTAATATGTAGATACTAGTGTGTAAGTATTTTAGTTGATAGATTAAAACATAATGTTATGATTTGGTTGGCACGCACCTACAGCCATATACTAAAACAGCAATCAATCTAAGCAAATATTATTCCAGGGGTGTCGGCAAAGAAGACACCGCGTTGCCAGAGGAAGGAGAAAATAAACACAGGGTGTGTAAATAATGAAACGCATTTATTAGAAGCGGAGGGCGCTCAAGAGCCGGGTAAACATTCCAACCGAATCAAGGATACTCATACTCCTGTTTTTGTTATCATCAGCTCCAAATATGATGTGTCTACTTCTCAAACCGTATGAAAAAATGTCTTAATTATATGGAACAAAATTTTCAAAATATTACTCCATATGGAGGAATCCTGAGATGAGAATTAGCAGCCAATTAAACAATTTCAAAACTGTCTCCTAGAACCATCATAACATATAGGATCGAGTCCAGGGATGAAACCTCTGTGACCAAAAATTAGCTGAAAGTTTCAGAAATGAAAACTCCAAAGAGCATAATCGGGAAGACCCTCAGGGATAGAGTAAGAAATACGACGGTAAGGAAAATATGCGAGGTCGAAAACATAGGTAAGGCAAAGAAGATTCAAGGTCCGGTATGCAGATGTGAAGATCGTGGACTCGTCCAGACTCCCTCACGTGGCATTACAGGACAAACCCATGGAATACGGCTCCACGGCACCAAAGAGGTAGAGCGACAGCTGGGAGTCGACCGTGCATGAGGCTAACCCCGCCTTTTGAATAACAGACCAAGATGCCTGAATTGAAGAAGATTTTTTAAATTTTAAGTCAGGTTCAAATCTCAATAGTAGGTAAAGCACGCTAATGACAGTTGCCAATAATCATTTGAATGAACATTGCATGGAATTTTTTTCAATATTTGAAGCCAATATTGAAGATTAACTTGTTGGATTTGGAACCATTGGGGCTTATGACCCTCGCATTAGCGGCTGGTTTAGAATGATCATTTTGATCATTCTAAACCAGCCGCTAATGCGAGGGTCAATGATCATTTTGATCATTCTAAACCAGCCGCTAATGCGAGGGTCATAAGCCCCAATGGTTCCAAATCCAACAAGTTAATCTTCAATATTGGCTTCAAATATTGAAAAAAATTCCATCATAAATAAGAACCATCTATAGTAATGTAGATAAAGTTATCAAAAATATTACGAACATTGCATGTTTGCAACAATGATTTCAATTTACTACGTTACATTAACTATTTTTTAAGAATTCTAACATTTTGCGATATTCATTCAAAATAGAAGTTAAGTATTTATTTATTCATTCTCGGCTTAACCATTTATACAAATATGTACAAAAAAGTGATAAAAACACGAAATTAACGATAAAAAAATAAATAACATTAGTATACGTAGTAAAACAATTTCATAAAGCAACACTTGTACAGAAAAAAAAACAATTATTGCAAAAAAAAAAGAGAAATTTTAAAAGCAAAAACATCTGATGGCTCTATTTCTCTGAACCAATATTAAATAATATGTCGATGTCCGTATAAAAATATAAAAAGATTTATTATGTAAAAATCTACCAACGTTCCACGAGGAGTAACCAACATAACAGATTATAATGCATTATTAGAAAAACTTTTCGAATGAAAAGAACTGGACAAAATGATGAGAGGGTAGAAAAAAACTTGGAAATTGCACTAACTAGATGCTGAAAATAATAATTAAGTGTCACCACTATGAAAACCCCTTCTTTCGCTGTTTATCTCTACAATAATAGAATAGTTAAATAAATATTTCCATTCGAAATTTATATTCTTAAAAAACAGCTATGCTACGAAATATGCATGTTTACCATTTATGCATATTTTATTGCATAATTATTTTTAATTACGCTATCTTATCTACACAATAGATCAACAAATTAATGCAACGGAATGCAATAAATGAATTCATTGTTACACTACAATGCATCTATTTAAAATACATACAGAGTATATAACGCTGTAATATTACAGCGTTCTCCAGGACGTGGAGCAAATCTTATTTTCTTTAACCATAACAGTACTGAAAATACAGCAGATAAGCAGACACTAAAGAATATAAAAATGTATACGAACATTTACATTTTTCTAAACAAAAAGGGAGATTTGCAACAATCTGATCACCAAATAAACATGTTATATCTCCGTTTATAATGGGTGCATATTGAAAGCAAACAACCTTAGAGTTAGAGCTGGAAAATAGAGTATATTTTCTTGATCGTTGATATCGTCACTTGTTGTTAGATTCGGTTCTATGTTAGTTTGGTGTAAACGCACACCAAGAATGAAAATAAGCAAGGGCAACCAAAATACGATAAAGATATATGTAGGTGCTTCAAAATGCTGACTTCCTTCGAGGCATTTAGTCAACAGTAGGACAGCAATCGAAGCTTACAAGGCAAGAATAATATGCTCATTGATAAATCATCAATTTACAGGAGAACAAAAAAAAAACAATAGACTCTGCATACTAGGTGTGTAGAATGCTTCCCATATTACTTTATTGAGACAACTTTTGCAAGTTTCAGTGACACCATTCTAAAGCTCAGAGAGGAATAAAACTGCATTTTAAACTAACTAAAAAATGAAAAAATAAAGTATCTTTCAAATTTGTTTCAAAACCGATTTTGATTTTAAAAAATTGCAATCTAATATTTATTTCTGAAACATGTCGTGATGTTTCATCCATTTTGATTTTTTTTTTTTTTTTTTTGTAAACACTGAGGGAAATGTTCAAACCTTATGAAATAAAATAATTTTGCAAAAGGTTTTGTCCGAAATATCGAAAATTGGCAAAAGGCTTTCTTGTGAATTATAAATATTAAATTTGATTAGGTAAAAATCCAATTCAGAAGTAGTTCCTACATATGATGGGATCCATTGAGCGAATATAAAAAGCAATGAAATTGGCTTATTCAGACTACGATACGAAGGTAGAGAAACAATAAAACATGAAGTCGAAGAAAAATCGGCAATGCGTGAGAAAAAGGGATGAGGCTTAGTAGCCAATGAAGGTTCTTATTAATAAAACAAAACATCGAGCTGCCTTCTAATCCACTCAACACGTGCGTGAAGAAGAAGAAAGAAGCCTCAATATATTATGATGTCATGTGTATACAGACACCATAGAGCCTATAAATACTCAGATCGTTTCTATTGTTTATTATTTAATGAATCAAAGGCTTTTACTAAAATTACTTTTAACACGTTTATGACAAGTTAATAAAAACAAAACACAATTCATACATTTCTTTATTGCAATTATTTCCAAACAATCTGTTTCCGTAAATTACGTTTTCATTCTGATTTTCTGATCTAATTCTAATTTTTGAATTTACAAAACACAACATCCAAGTCAGATAGTCGAAAATTACCTAATGTCATTTACTAACAATATTTATATTTAAATTATATTAAAGATACATAAAATACATAAATGAAACAAACAAGATTAAATATTTCAATTGGAACTCTTTGATTTCAATGAAAATTCTCTGAAATTTTCTGTGAATTTTCCTAACCTAACCTTACTTTTTGATACAAAGTAGTTAGTTTGACATTTGAAACTTCAAGAACAACCCTTAGCGCAAAATTTACTGCTATATTTTGTTTCGAGTGTCATGCTTAGTAAGAAATCTGCCAATAATCTCAACGCTACTTGACATTAGGACCAAAAAAGAAAAAAATGACTAAAAGAAACGAAACTGACAGCTATTCAAACACTACATAGTCTTGAAACAAAGCATCGATGACACTTGAGAAAAAGCTAAACAAATTGCTGATAAAGAATATAACGATTGATTTTAAAAACAATGTTGAATCTGATAAGGTTTAGTATAATATAAAAATAAGGGCGATACCTTTCAATCAGCTTCCGAGTGAAGAAAACTTCGTTAAAATTTTCGCGCCACTACGGTGAAAACACTTATCGCGAAAACACGAAGAAAACAACGGAACACGACCGACTCCAAAGCCGCCGGATTAGCAACTAGCGAGGCGCAGGTCCTTTAGCAGGTCGATAGGAGCAACTCCGCGAGAACACTGCTCCCTTCAGTACACTTCCTCGCCCCGCTACGTCATCAGACACGGGAGGAAACTCTCGTACTACAAGCTACGGTCTACGGCTATTATAGAGAAGGCTCTATTCACACACGTAACAGGGCCGTTTGCGTAGAGGTGCAACGTAGAACGATACTTCAGCAAAAGCCGGCGTCCGTAGCGTGTAAATACAAACGTGAGGTTAATTCATAATAATAATAATATCGCCATACACTTTTATCTTTGCGACGGGGACTCTAATGGCTACGTAGAATGTGACTGCAATTGCATAGTACCTACATGGTTTGCGATGCAACCTTGCAACAAATATTCATTATTATATTTTACTAGCTTTCCCGACAAACGTTGTCCTGTAGTAACTATGAATATTGATTTAGAATTTGAAATTTATACAAAAATGCAATTAAAATATGTTTGATATTAATAAATTATTTATGAAAGCTTGACATAAATTCTATCAAAAATCTGCCTCTCAATGTTTTGATTTTCCTTTGTTTGATTTTTTATGATCCACCCCATATTCATGTCTTGTACGAATACAATTTTAGCCTAGCGGTTCCGTTACCGACTTTCGTACTATTTCGTATGTGGGTTCGATCCCAGGTGCCGGCGATCTTATTCCTCTTTCCCGATACAAGTTTGAAGTAGAGTACTGCGAAAAACTTACAAAGATTTGTGTTCACTTTGACTTGGCCCAATTTCAAGTTTAAAAAAACAAAACCATAATATAAAGCATTGTCAATGATTTTGATTTCTTATGTTTTCGAAGCTCAAGTTTTACAATAGGAAATAACCTTGACAGAAAACATACTTTGTCTTTCAAAGGGAACCATAAAACATTTTATAAAGTTTTAATCTGTGATTTCCTATCTACATATGTAGGCAATCTGTATAGGTATAATGAAGTCAATGAATGTTTTGTTTCTAAATTTGTTAATTTATAGAGAAATTATGTAATTTTAGGAATATGAGAATTTTCGATTAAGTATCCCGACATCAGTTAAGTAGGCAGGTAGATACCTGCTTATTATTTTTTATTCATGCTCCACCATCCATTGGCGTGCAGCCTAGAAAACACTAGAAATCCCAACCAATATGTTTCTGCATTAAATATTATAATATATTGTACGAATTGGTAACCTAATCAGTACCTACTCGTATTGTTGAATGTTATATTTTATTTAATAGGTAACTTTGATTAATAGTGTATTGAACATTATCTTGTTATAATCTAAGTAATGTACTCCGTACGAGATGTCGTGAATCGTATAGCTGGTAGGTAGAGAGAACACCTTCCTTCCTTTCTTTTTAGCCCATATCAGTCCACTCCTGGACATAGGCCCCCTCCAGACTCTTCCACGTCCCCCCACCTTGTGCAACCTGATTATACTGCAAGCCAACTGTTTATATACGATGTCGTCCCTCCGTCATAGTTGGTGATGGCCAGGATTTCTAATTGGAGTCCTAGGAGGGCGCCAGCATAGGAGGCATTTTATCAATTTACTCGTACATACCATCTAATCGAGTGACAGAACCGGTCCATCGCCTTTTTTCTCCTGCCACTCGATAATGTTTGAAAAAAAGAATGCACCCCCGCATCTGCCTATTTCTTTTCAAGTAAAGTTTGTTGTTTCTAATAGATTAGTCTTTCTCACAATTTTTTTTTTAATTATTCTGAAAGTTACCGCACGCCAATGTCTATCTTAGTATTTTTTTGGAATGAACACCAGAGTCATTACTACGGTCTAAGTTGCCTCTTGATTATAAACGAATCTTTTGAAAGATGTGGAGATCTGTACCAATGAAGCTGTTGGTAGTCTAGCGGTTACGACGCCGGCTTTCGTATCGGACGGAGGTCGTGGGTTCGATCCCAGATGTCGAAAATCTTTCTCTTTCACGGCACAAGCTTTAAATAGGTTACTGTGAAAGAGTCAAAGGGTGTATTTGTGTTCACTTTGAGTGAGCACAGATTCATTTAAAATAAAATTAACTATAGAAGGATTTTTTTTTCAGATCTAACAAAGACATAATAATATGTATAAAGTTTTCTCTATTTAATCATTTTATGTTTTGTTAAAAGACAACAGACTAGGATTTGTTAAATAACTTGAAACTAATCGTAAAGTCATTGAAGGGTGCTGTTGTTGCCTTCCTATGCCCCTAAGTGGGGTCACAGAGGGAGTATTAATTGATTGAATAATTTGTCGAATTGTCGTTGGTTAGTAGTTGTTACTTTGAGGCAAATTCTTTATGTTTTTGTTAATAATAGGTTCCTGATCCTGACAATAATGATTATTTCTAGACATTCAGCTGTTACCACAAATATCACGTCAATTTACTTCAGAATTTGTATTTTCATAATCCTAAGTTACATACCTATAGTATTCATTTCGTCAATGCAGTTTTTATTCACCAATCCTTAGATAATAATTATCACTCTCTTCTTTTTTAAAAATAACTAATAAGAATATGGTAGGTAGATACTTTGACATTCCGCAAGATGCACTCAGACGTACACAAACAACAGCGAACTCCACAAAAATAACATGATCACAATGTGCATAATGGCACAAGTCCAGCAAACACAAAAGATTACGTACCTAGTCATTTTCTTCTTTCATGTACCTACGAGTAAGTGCAACACATCAGATTATCTTTATCCGCAGGCAAATGAAGAAATAATTGTGGGTGATTTTTTACACTGTCTAAAAATCTAGCGAAAGCGAGATTTGTCTTAGATATTTTATGTGACAATATAAAAATAAATTAAAGCTTCTTGCGGGGGACAGAAGGACTTGGAGTATGGGTACTAGAAGATCCGACCCCACGTAAATGGGGCAAAAGCTAGGGCGACAGAAAAGATTTACAGAAATCTCTACTGCGCACAGAGACGTGTCATAATATTTTTAACATATCACTGACTACGCATTTTTTATTTGACCGCTTGAACACTACTTGTTCATTTATTTTGTAGTTTTTTAAATAAATGAATCTGTGGTAACACTGGTAACTCAAAATGAACACAAATACACTGATCTGATTGACTCTTTCACAGTAAGCTACATAAAACTTGTGTCGTGAAAGAGGAAGATGGTCGAGATAGAACCCACCACCTCCAGCCTCCAGTACGAGATACCAACCACCATATTTTGATATCAACCATTTCGTTAAAGGAAATATTCAGAAAGCGTTGGAAATATCTAAATGGGAGAGAGAAATGAAAGAGAAAAGTAAACGTTTATAAAAATCTATGGATTACATTCGTGTATTTGTTTATGGTTTTAGCTGTCAAAACAGTTCTACTGTCAAAAGCACAAACCATAGAATAATAACAAAAGCTGCATAATGTTGATGAATTTAAGTAAAACGTTGTTCTTCCAATAAATTGTAAGGGTTATAAATAAAACTATATTCTAGAGGCTCAAATTTTAACCTAAACGAATATATAACCAATGTGTTTTTGACCTTGTTATACCATAACATAAAATCCAACAATTTGTTCGCAGTTACTTATTGATTATAGTTGAATCCATTTATTTATAACAAAACTTATTTTGGAAGCTCTAGAAATGGGTAAAAGAAAAGATTTCCCCCCTGAAGAAGAAATTGTAATCGGTAAGTTTGGTTTATCTATAAGTAAATATGCTAAGCACTATGTTTTTACTTACGCTACTTTTTTTTTTGAAATATGCTAATATGACTAAATAAAAATGGTAATTCCGGAAATTCTGTTCTCCTATTACAGACGATTTTGATTCTAACAAAAGACATAAAAGACACAAGCATAAGAAACATAAAAAGCGTAAAGATGACACAGAAGATTTTGATAGTGATACTTCAATAGATGTTTCTTTTGAAGATGGCATTGATGCTAAGCCTGCATTCAAAGTGAAAATCAAAATGAATAAGGACACACCGGCATCAGCTGCAGATATCTTGAAGGCACAAAATTCTAAACAGGCAGATAAGAAAATTACACCCAGTGCGACACCAGCAACATCTCCAAAAGTGATCGCAAAAAAGAAAAGAACCAAAGGTAGAGAAAGTGGTACATCAAGCGAGGAGGAGAGATGGTTGGATGCTATTGAATCAGGAAAACTTGAAGAGGTTAATATTTTAATTCCCATAATCACAAATTCATGTTATCCCTAGTTCATATTACTTAAATGTCTTGACCGAGTGGGGAGTAATTAATGGCTCTTCATTTTTTTTCTTTTCGTAAACTCGGTCATTTAAGTTTTGTCTGTTCATTTGAGGAGTAACCTCATGGGATGCTGAACTCTCTCTCCACTGTTTCGCAGGTATTCCTGGGCTTCGCTGTTCATTCAGATACCATGCTATTCCAAATGTGGCATTCTTGTATTGGTCATTCTTTGGACATGCTGGTACCAATATTTGTCGCCCCTGACCATGTCATCAACCCTGCAGATTTACAGGATTGTCGTGTTACACTCTCAGGTCTTTCCAGCAATTGCCCCCAGCGTTCTCATCTCAGCCGTTCTCAGCATGCTTTTATAGTGGCGATTGTAACGTCGTCAGTCTAGCAGAGAATCCCAATATTTTCCCTTCCAAGAGTCTACCCCAACCCAAGAGATGCAATCTCCGCTATAATGTTGTCCATTACACAGTGGGCTCAGGTTATCCTCCCCGTCTTATACTGATGGATGTTTTTACGCCTTTTTTGTGTTTTCCATTAACTCTTTTTGTGCGGAAGACTTGTTTTTACTGAAACTTATCAATGGTGCTGGGACAAAAAGGCCCACTCTCCCTTCGTCATCGGAGATTGTCCCGAATTTGCGTCTCTCTGGAATCGCCACTATTGCGAAGAGTCCAGACTGTGAAGGTGACTCCTCCAAAAATACATTTGTCTGTTCAACTCTGCAGCTTTTTGTGGATTTCATCGTTACAGAACCTATCTCTGAGGGCTCTCCCAAAAATGGATCTCAGTGCTTCTATTTCTGTTGTTCCTATTAGATGTTTGCGCGTTTTAAAGATTCTGACTTTGCTCCGCACTAGCTTGAGTACATTCCACCATTTATGGTGTCTCTCAAGTATCTGAGGATAACAACTGCTTTATTAGTTTGCTCTTTTACTTCATTATATATATCACTGCAGATAACTATCTACATATAACGATTAAAATTTCATAACTTGAATAATTATATAATTCAAACGAATATACACCATAGCACAATGTTAAAATGTATATTCCTGTAAAACAAGGCAAGAATAAAAAATATATATATAGAATGTTGTGTATTTATGTATATCTTCTGGAATTTTAAATGCTCCATAAAATATTCTTCAATCAATAATTGTTCTATATAATTAAACATTTGATTTTACAAAAATTTTAGGTGGATGATGAATTAAAGAAAATAAAGCCCAAAGATCCAAAAATGATGACAGCCCGGCAAAGAGCGATGTATGAGCGTGGCAACGACAAAGAAACTAGTCCTGGTGGCGAAGTGTTGCTTGCGTTACCTTCAGGGTACAAGGAAAAGGTTATGACAGCTGAAGCCATACAAAAAGCTGCCTTAAAATCTCAAAAGCGTAAACAATTAGCCGATGAAAAGCGAGAAAAGGACAAAAAGAAAACGATGGAGAGACTTCTGAAGAAGCAAGAGTCTAAGAATTTGAAGGGTGTGGCAAAGTTCAAGCCAATAAAAAAGAGCGTACCCTTGATCACTTACAGGAATAGCCTAGATGGAATCACTCTAACCCTCCCACCCAATTTCCAGTTTCCTTTAGAACCTAAAGTTAGCCAGGATCCACCCAAGCCCACTACGTGCGGTATCTCCAGCTGCACTAACTTAAAACGCTACTCTTGTTCTAGAACTGGTGTGCCCTTGTGTAGTTTAGAGTGCTATAAGAAAAATTATTTAAGTGTAGTTGTATGAAATAAACCAAAACAAATGCTGTAATATTGAATAATTAAATTTCAAATAAAATAATATTTATGATAGTAAAAATCTGTGTTATGTATTTTATCAATACAAATGGATTGTCAAGAGTTGTATTTCTATTGTAGACCACAATAGTCTTGATATACGCTCCTTCCTTTCATCAAATTGATCAGCTTTGTCTCTTAAACCATTTAATTTTTTATAGTCTTATAAATGTATCAGAAATATAATTTTCCACTAAGAAGAAAATATCAACAATGCACATTAATTACAATTTCATGTGTAAATCGCTGGAGTAGATTGCTCCAGAAGGATTTCAGCGCTGAAATAATGTTAATCGGGCATAATGTTTTCCATTGAATTGTCAAGTTTAAATCCCCGACCCATCTTGAGCGTGTGAATTGTGGGGATTCACAGATAGGATTTGATCTTATGTATGACTCAAGTTATGATATGCTGAGACACTAACCTACAAGCCGTCATCAAATCCATCTTATCTGTGTTAACCATCTTTTTTGTGTCGTGTCAGGTCAGCTATCACTAGAATGTATCCCGGTCTTGTGCAGCCCAAAACAGTTCCTCGACACTTGTAATCCCTGTCCACTCGCAAATATTTCAGAACCAGGTATCTATTGTCTGCCCACCCCTTGTCAACCATCGATTATCGAGTGCAGCAAACAGTATTTTTCCCCTTTAGTTTTACACATACCAACTTTTTTCTACATCATTATAATGTTTCCCCATAATTCTGAATGACATTGGTATTGCCTCGTAATGAATTTTCTCAAGCTGCTACGTATTACTAAGTACTTCTTCAGAACACTGACATGAGAGACCATAAAACCAGCCCTTGGGATTTTCAAGGATACAGTTAGACACTTCTTGCATCATTTTACAATCATCAATTGATGTTACATTTCAAAGTTTGCTCTAATTGGGTAACTATGTTGGAATTATCAGAGCAACAGATAGAGCAAAGCAGATGTAAATTCTTGAGGTGACTAGGACCAACCAAAGGTAGTATAATAGTGGGTTGAATGTTTTTCAAAACGGTCATAAAAAAATTAAATTGGAATACCGCAATATCTGCAGCCATATTGTGAAAAGTGGTGATTTACTATCGGGAACAATGTAGGTATCTACATGCTAGGCAAACAAATAAAACCTTTGATGGCTATGTACTTATACCCAATGACGCTCTAGAAGCATGTGATTGGTTCAACAAGGACGACATGGTTCAAGCTATCAAGTCTAGCACAAAGGTATTCTGGAACAAAAAAAAAACATTCATCAGCATGTTCATCATCAAGGTATATAAGACCATATATGCAAGGGCGTCGCCAAGGGAGAATGAATGGGTCAAATTGCCCCCCCTGGGCCCCGGGCTGGCGACGATCTTGCGTACATATATAGTTTTATAATTTGAAGATGAACATTAACGAAAGATCACTGTACTGCCAAGGATGGATAGAATCTTATCTAAAGTGTTCCATTTTCCACTGCTAATTAATAAATTTATAATGTCTAAGTATTACAAAGTTGAAAATAATGTGTTTGAAGGAAATTTATGAGACATAATGCTAAACTTACACATGGAAGATAATTTTAACTTTCGAGTAACTACAATAGATAATTCTTTATTTATTTTATCAAGTTACAATTTTATATCACAAAAAGTAACTTATATACACTAAGTTCATAGAACAATCAGTTAACCTGCGATAATCTTTAAATGAATCAAAAACAAAAACACCATTTGCAATGAGACATTTATTCATTTCATACACTAATATACATAAATGCAACAGTTACAATAAATACATACATCAAGAATAAATGTTATTGCATCAATGTTAATCTAGAATAACTATATTACGTATAGAATATAATACCTTCACCTATATTTGTTGTATTATTACACCCCTACAATATACAGCATTATGCACGTTATATAATTATGTATACATATTATGTTATCTTATTATCTTAAACTCATACTACTATCAATATGGCAGTCGCCAAAACTCGTGTATTGTAAAGGTTACTAATTTAAAACTAATCACTTTTATTATTATGAAACAACTATTAAAAATCCTTCTTATAATAAACACTACCAAAGGATTTCTAGGTGGATAATTTGCATAAACCATTAATTATCACAGTTAAGGGACCCTGGTTAATATTACAAAGGTTAACAAACAAATAAAGACAAGTTCACATTGAAGGTGAGGATGAAGGACTACGGGAGAACAATTTGGCCATTATTGAGCTGAATATCTCTAACACAGCCCTACATTGTGCATCACTACACAACAAAAGGTAATTACGATCAAGTCCCATAATACATAAACAATTTACAGATCCACATATTCCACATTAGCATGGCTGAAATATTCAACAAGATTTTCAATCCACTTGTGTAGAGGAAATATTATATTTAGTGTTATAGTTGAGGACAATGAGCAGGGCAACGACTCAAGAGATTGTGTTCTGTTTACTTGTTCTGAGTCGCGCCAAGCCTGATTCTAAACGCTACGACTGGTTGTTTTGTTTGTTGGATCGGAGTCGAGCTAATCCAGAGCGCTCTTCCTCCTCATCACTAGTATACGACATGCCCGCCACCGCTCCACGGGACGATGTAGCCTGCATTAAGTCTTGGTCAGGTCCATTGCGATTCTCATAAAGCAATATACTTAATGTCTCTTCGTATATTCTTGCTTCTGGGAATTCTACTTTGGTATGTTTTTTATCTGTAGCATACACAATAGACGTACAACACACTTCAGCCCTGTTTTTCCCATGACCATAAAATGACCAGCAACATATTTCATTTGAGCCAATAACATCTTTGATAAAAAGAACACGACCACTAAATCTCAAGGAGAGCTTGTCAAATAATTCAATGTTTTTAAGAAGATTATCATCAGATGTGCTGGTGTAGGAATATTTATTGTTGTGGCGATTGATGAGCAACTTGACAACCGGCTGCAAAAGAAAAAGAAACATTCATTGGAAAACCACTACAGAAATCACTGCAAACTTGAATATAATATAGTGAAATGTGTTATTTTACTTTAGTGGTTGACATAATGAGCAATTGTTCTTCCTTGTGCGAAGTAATCAGTGGAACTCTGCAAATTGGTTCAGCCTCCCTCTCTTTCTTAGTAAGTGCCTGCTGACAGGACTCCACAAGATCATCGATAATATAATATTTGGCCTCAGCCATCAACTCCGCAACCTCTTTGCAACTATCTGGTAAAGGTACAGAACCGTCTCTCAAATAGTTCAATATAGTGCCAAAATGCTTTCCACATCGATCTATCAATATCCAACCTAAAAAGAAAGAAAAAAACACGTTAGGAAAGTAATTTTGAACACGGCTCAGACTAATATTACCTTATTCATTCTCTAAAGATAATATTCATTTATCATCCTCCATCTGTGCGGTTTAAATAAAGAAGCAAACATTGAGCAAAATTTAATTACCTTCTGAATCAGTCAGAACCTCCAATCGTCCACTGAACATAGCACTGAGCATGGTGTCATTTTTAGTCAGAGTTCCTATGGTGGTGTAATAAAGACTACCTCCAACGTTTAATTTCACGTATTCTGACGGGTTACCCTTAATAAGTGTCTTGTGATCTCCGGACATGCTGATATTTTTTAATTTAAAGGGATTTATTACGATCACAACTCACCCAAGCCAAGAGCTCAAAAGAGCTCTACACGGCTTACAAATTCACGAACTATAACAGCCGATAAACGCTAATTCACTAACACAGATTCCATGTATTTCAATGTTGAATAAAAATCGAGTAATTTAAATGACTAATGTCGAAAAATTGTGAAAAATACAACACCATTAGATCGATCAAAAACAACACCCCGTCTCTTTTTGGCAATCCATGGGCAATCCTAAAAGAATGTTGCCAGCACAAAAATATAACTAATTTTTTAGACTTTTATCTTTGGATTTATTTTGATATGATTTGTTTGGTTTTGCGTTCAAAAATAATAATGAAATTTAGGTAGGTATATTTTCGTAAAAATTATAACTAGGGAACCTTAAATGTCTAGGTTAGGTTACCTTAGGTTATATTTTATTACTTAATATTTTAATTTCCTCCATCAATAAATAATATTTGTTCAAAGAGCTAGTAGTGGAACACACACTACTACTTATATATAGCGGAACCACGTATGGACCGATTATTATGTGAGCTCAATGCCAATAATGTATTTTAATAATTGAAATTAAACACAGTAACAAACAATTTGTTCTAACTATGTGAATTAAATTTGTTCTATCATTTTTATTATTGCTATAAGTCTGTATATATAAGTTTTTATTTATATTTTTTACATGGCTTTCACTCACTGTGTACCGACAACTTACATTTAACGCAATTATAATATTATATCCTATCGTAGTTTTTAGATTGATTCACTTTATTTATTTTTATTTTCTTAATCTTGTGCAGAAAGCTTTCTGTATGGCCCATCATATTGTGATAAAGTTATGTGATGAAAAGGGTATGCCATAGGATAAAAATAACAGGGAAATGCATAAAGGAATGAATTTAATAGAGCTGGGCACTGAGCAGGGTTATTAAATAACCCACAACACTCGCAAAATTGCAATATCTATGGTGGATGGCTCTCTATTGTCATGGTAACGGGATGCACAACTTTACTTTTCCTTCATAATATCTTCTATCAGGCGTCATAAAAATATAATTATGTCAGAAGAACTAGCAAAAGCTGGACTATATCTGGATGAATTTAATAAATTAAGAATATTAGATCCAAATATTTCCAATCAGACTAACGAGCTGATTGAAACTAGCAAAAAATTGAAAAATAGTAAGTGTTAGACTTTGTGTTGGTAGCTCTTGTAGAAATCTTTTTTAAAAAAAATATTTCATTTAGCTGACATATTTTTCAGATATTTCGAGCTTAGAAGAGTCGACAGATTCGTTTCTAAGTTTACTTGAAGAGTTTGGTAAAAGTGTGGATAGAGAGAAGATGATGACTATAGGGATTCGAAATGCTCTCAAATCTGTTAAAAAGGACAGAGAACAACAGCAGCAGAAACTGCAAGTTCGTCACCAACACTCTTCTTCCTAAACCAATTTTGTCCATTGCATGATTTTTAAACTTGACTTTTATGTTTGCAACAGTGTTTTAGAGCCAGCTCATTCAAAGGAACCATCAAATATTTCATTCAAAATCTGATTTTCCCCGCACAACAAAATTATGGATAGTCGAAAGGCTAAAACCCTATATTGAATTGATTTCAAAGAAACATCTCGGTCCTGTGAATTTCATCTCTTCCTTTATTTCAGGGCTTCATATTGGAAAAAACTATGGAACTGGAAAGACTTCAGCTGGAATTCCATTCCCTTCAACTGGTAGAGGTAGAGCAGCAAGAAATAATCGAATACCTCAGTAAAATGCGATAATGGGGAAGTTGAATAAATAAAGTCCGGGATATGAGATTAAATATTAATATTTATTATGAATACACTTATCAATTATATCCTTTCATTCACAAATCTTTCATTTATTAAACTAGAACACATCAATTAAAATAGTAAATTGTAAACAAAAAAAAAGGAAACAAAAATGAAGACCAGATCAATGGGACAAACCAATAGAACAACTATTCAACCTTATACAACCAAAGAATATATCACATTTTATGTTTTGATGTTACAACTATTCTTATTAATTATTTACATCAATATTGTACACACTTAATATTATAACCTACACAATTAATGCCGATAACATTCATTCTACCAACAAACACACCTTGAAAAAATAAAATACGGAGAGCAATTAGTCCAAATTAATTAGAAAAAGATTTGAATCTTATTGTCTTTAATCGCTAATTGAAATAAAATCAAATTCATTGAATACAATTTTAATTCCTGCAGTGATTGTTTTAAAAATTATTGTTTGATCAATCAATCACAGGTCAAAAATTGTAAAACAAAATACATGGGACCAAAAAAAACCTTTTCGGGAGATTACTTTAATAATAATAACGTCATGTTAGATCAGAACTATGCTAACTCCAAATTTCCAGTTTTTGAGATATTTGGCTGACGTTATGCGCAATATTATGATCTATCTGATGTAAAAATATTAATATAAATAACAGTTAAGATAATTTTTCCTTACAAAAAAAACACAATTATTCTATCTCCAATTTCAGAATTTTGTTGGTACAAAACAATGCAAATGTTCTATAGAATGCTTCTGTAAATTACTATACGCGTAATTAAATCAAGGTAGTTTATATTCATATGTGAAAAATGATATCTGTGTGATCAGTAACATGATAGAATTTAACATGACATGATAGAATTTAACATGACATGTTTGACATTGTCAAACATTCAAACTGCTTTCCTGAAAAATTGTCATTTTGGAGTTAGCATAGTTCTGATCTAACATGACGATAATAGAAATAAGTTAAAATAATATTTTCAACAATAAAATACGAGTACAAGGCGAATGAGGATAAAACATAATGCAAACAACATACACACAATATAAATAATACCTCTAGCAACTATCAAGTTAACTGTTAAACATAAAGGGCTGCAATGAGCACAAAAATAAAAAATAAAGATATCAGATTTGAATTAAAAACTGTCATTGGGATCCCAAAGTGCTTACAATTTACAGTAAGTTGGATTCTATAATTGGACAATAGAGTAACGAATGGGAGATGAAATACATGGTATATATTTATATGTATCTCCGGAATGTTATATGAATTCTACAGTAAAAAGCCAAATCACTAGTAGTTACGTAGAGTTTGATTCAAGATAAAAAGCACACAACAATAACAGATGGACACCAAGTCCATATTGACCGACAGACCTGTAAATTGATCACAAAGAGTCGGGTAAAATAAGAAACGCCGAGCACCATACGCACACAAGACTGTTTATTCACTGGAAGTTACGGATGTGCTATTGTCTTCAGTCTTGGAACGTTTAGCTTGCGACGTTTCTTCTTCATCATCTTTTGCTCGCTTTTTTGTTGATGACTTGAACTTCACTATAACCGCTGTCATATTGTCACAGCCTGTTCCATCTCCGGCAGTGTTGGGAGCTAAACAGTGGTCAAACATCTGAAAACAAAACAAAAAGATATCACAGATGCACTAATGCGTCTTATTTTAAGTTCACTAAAGCTATGTCTACACTGGGCAACAGAAACCTCAACATTGGAATTCTTGCAAAATGTTGTCAACACTGGGCGATGTGTTACCCATTTGAAACAGGATACATGGGATACGTAAAAAAAATCTCTTTGGTATGGCCGCCAATTGTTGACATTTATCCATCAACATGTTGCTCCTTGCAGCAACTTTATGTTATCTAGTGTGGACTAAGCACAATGATTATTATTTTAACACTAACCTCTTCACATATGGTGGATAGTTTTTCAACTCCTTTGTTCAATCTGCACTTCACAAAATCCACCACCTCTTGACTGGTCATTGAATTCCAAATACCGTCGCATGCCAAGACCATGAATTCATCTGTATTGGAATCAATCGTCAATGTCTTGATGTCAGGTAATGCAGTAATCATCTGTTCTTTAGGACCAAGTTCTTCATTCTGCTTGTATCCAAGGTCACCTATAGCTCTGGACAAGTTCAGCCCACCATTGACTCTTCCGTCACTAGAAACTTTGCCACCAGCTTTGGTGATTCGTTCAAATTCCAATTCATCTTCAGGTTTGTGATCTATTGACATGTCTACAGCTTTACCATCTCTGCAAACCACACATCTTGAATCACCAGCATTAGCCACATATAGTTCATTATCTGAAAAATAAATTCCATACATTAGTTTTTTGCAAATGCCTTCAGACATTAAGTTCTGTTAGGTGGAAAGTCTAATATACTTTTTGGACAGAATAAAATAAATAAGGTCACCTTTCAGAAGAGCCACAACTGCAGTGCAGCCACTATTGGAACCAGGTTCATTTTTGATAGCCATGTTAAACGCATCCATTTCATCATCTTCGTCCTCATCTGTCGTGTCCTCCTCTTCAACATCTGAAAATTCAACAATTAGTTTAATTTAATAATCTAGAACAATTGGAATATTATACAGGATTAATTATATGTTCTAGTTTACCTTCTTCGGAAGAATCACCAACGCCGTTTACAACTTCCCCCTCTTCACCTTCCTCGTCTGTGGATGTTTCCTCTTTGCCCTGGAAAGTTTCATCATTAGAATCACTTTCATCTTCATCTTCTTCATTTTGTGCTTGTATCAAACCCAACATGCTATTGTATAACTTTGCCGCTGCTCTTCTGATCCGTTTGGGTTGGCTAGATTGCTCTGGAGCATTAGATTCTGACGAAGTGGCACTTGGAGGTTTAGCTATAAATTGTGTTTGATAAATTTAAATGATATGTCGAGTTAAAATAAATAATAGGGTATTAGATATGGCATTTACCTATAGATTTCCCTTTTTTGCTAGGGCTTTCAACCTCTCCATTTTCTTGGGATGAAGAAGTGGCATCTTCTTTAGATCCAGCCATAGAGTCCGTCACTTCTCCATTGACTTTTGCCTTTTCCTTTATATCGTTAGAGGCGGAGGAGCTTTCAATATTTGCTTTAGAATCAGCTGAGGTGTCAGGAGCAACAACAGAGTCACCCGACCCAGATATTTGTGCGGAGGATTTAGAATTAGTTTCTTCCTTTATCTCTTTATCTCCATCGCCCTTTTCAGATGTTTTTGATTCACCATTTGTTGTGGTGACCTAAAAGTAATTACACTTTGGTACCTTTTCCATAAATGAAAACTTCCATACAATAAAACAGAGTTACAACAAATGTTTTACCTGTGATTCGCTAGCTTTCACTTCATCTTCGTTGTCTTTCATGGATGAAGATACTTCGCATTCATCATTATAAGCTAACTTACTCGAGCATCCTGCGCCACTGGACTCTCCGGATGAACCTGGGCGTTTTGATCTCAAACAAGGAGACAGAGGATTTTCACTGCCTTCTTTTTTTAACTTATTTAACAAAGGATTAGCCTGGGCTTCTTGATACTTTGCTATAATTTTATCAAGCGGCATAGAAGCTTCTTGCCACAAATCTGAAACTTCTTCTTTATCATCAATTGTTTCATCTGGATCAATAGTCGAATCTTGGTTATCTGAAATTTTTACACCAACCAACTACTGAGAAACTAATTCATTTATACCTTACAATCAGACAAGTCAAATATTTTTTTTTAAATCTCACATACATACATTCAATTTCAGCACCTACCACACATTGTGGTAACCAGCGAAAAACAGTGCGGGTGTGATCAAAGCTTTATAAAAAGACATAACACATGAGTGTGTGACTTGACTACCTCTTTTCACCAGGCACTCAGAGAGAGGTTTGCTTTGCTGCTGAACTAACAAGATTTGCCGATTTGAAATTTCAGCCTGAATTCATTGGAGATTTTACAAAACTGAGGTATTGTTCATAAATAAATGTTAATCACATAGCCTGTTCGGTAATAATTGGTCTTACAAAGGCCTTTGACAGAGTTCACCTAGGCGACCCTGAACTTAAAATTGGAAGGTAACAGACAGCATTATCGCAGTGTTTAAAAGCTTAGCCATGGTGATTTTCCAACAGAAATTGGGCATTGGCGGTACTGATGGGGGCATTGGGGGTACTGATACTGATGCAGGCGGTACCAACATGCTATAGAATGAAAAATGCAAGAATGCAACCAACGAATGACATTATGGGAGTTTCCGAAAAATTGAAGGGAAAGCTGGAAGTTCAGTATCCCCAGAGGCTATTCTTTGAATAAACACTCATAATAACTAGAGTTAGGTACCTACATCAAAGACTATGGAATGAAACCCAGGGTCAAAAACATTCCAAGGCACTAGTAAATGCCTATAACCCGAAATCTCTAAGGAGAATAGCGTCTTTAAATAGTAAAAACGTCTGCATCATCACTAGATCCCTAACGGGCACTGCAGGCTTAACAAGCACATGTGCACCTTCGGGATCCTGGACGCAAATATGTGGGAGTCACTAGAGATGTTGGGAGTGCCTACCAATAATACAAAATAGACATAAAAACCCGGACAAATTTTTAATGTGCCCAGAAGAAAACATCAAAGAGCTTAGCGCCAACAAAATCCTCCAATTCTTCCAAGAGGCTGGACTGAGCGATGAGCTCTAATGGTAAGGCTAGTCACAATATTTCCATTATGGGACACAGCGACCTCTAGGGGGCAACAATCCAATCAATAAACAATAATAATAGGTACACCAAAGAACGCGGGAGATACAAATCGTATGTTTCGTTGGTTCTTTGATATAGAAACTTATGGAACGACATCAGTAATAAATACTGAGCTTCAACCAAATAAAGGAATCTTAAATTTAGTTTCAAACATACCTGATAAGGTTTTTAAGAGTTCTATTACTTCTGGAGTAGATATTGTAGCATCAATATTTAAAAAGGCTTCTTCTAAAGCTTCAGAGTATTTTCCTTCCTTGTAAGCTGCCGTATCTTTAATAAATTGTGGCATTTTCATTTCACAATATTTAGCTACCTCTGCTCCCCCATGCCCATCATAAACAGCAAACAGTGTGGCATTTGTATCAAAATCAAGAATGCTATTGTGAGAATCCTGGAAATTGAGTACAATTTATTAGTAAAAAATAATTTTAAAGGATAACCTATATAACAATAATTAATTATGACTTTTCAACAACAGATTCAAAGAACATGATAGAATATTTATAAATGCCTTATGCTATTACAGTATTAGGATGATCAATCTGTATTTCTATCGAAAAAATGTAGGCAAGTACTTATGATTGTAAAACAAAAGGCAGACAAAGTGCATTATTCCATAGTACGCCCGTAATTTCTCTTGAAAACCGATGATTTGAAAAGCAATAAAACTGTATTCCAACAAGAAAAAAAGTATAACAGGCATGTAAATACAAGAATGCACGTGTGACAATGTTCATACAGGCTAAAATGCGTTTGCAATGTACAATATTTGTGAATAAATAGCATGCTACATCAAAAAACAGTTCAATTATACGTTTAAACAACACAAAACTTAAATATAAACAGTAGTTAAATGAGAAAATGCTGAATTTATTACCTCTTGACTCACGCGCCATCCTTGCATCGAACTAGCTCCAAACCCTAATTTTGCGTTCGATTCATCCGTGGATTCTTTCTGAGTCAAAGGTTCAGATAAATACGCCCCCATTATGTAAAATTAACAAGTAATAAATGCGAAACAATAACTTATAATGTAAGTATACTAAAATAAAACCACGACAAAAACCGCCTCAACCGCGCGTGCCGCTATCAACACTTTTATCTATGGTTTGAAACATAGAATTAAATATTAAATGTGGCCAGTTAAAAAAATACATCGGAAAAAGAAAATTAATACCTAAGTAATATTTTTTGTTGCAGATTTTCACAAAAATGCCAGACATAAATAATAATAAAAATTATTATGTACATTAAACTTAAGACAATTATTATTATTACATAATGTATTCGTGACACGGCGTGATGGGTAAAAAAAGCATTTAAAGATTAAACAGATAAAGAACGCATTAATCATTAATAAAAAAAAAACTATTTTTGTAGGTAAAAGTTCATACCTATTATATTTTAATACCTATGTATACATAGTATATGGTGGTACATGGATGCAGAAGACGCAAGATAGACAGGAGTGGAGGAACATGGTCAACATGGATAAGGCCTACTTTCAGGAGTGGACGGTTCAAGGCTGAGAAGAAGAAGAAGAAGCATATTGTAAGTATTATTGTATAATTTAAAAATAATTATTAAGATTTTTAAATAATTCTTTAAGCAGGAGATTGCTTAAATATTACTTGAATATCAGCCAACTTTCGATATAGCCATAAAAGGCGTTCGCAAGTCCTGCGTTTAAATCTCCATTTAAAATCAAATGACAATCAACCTCAAAAACAGTGGTGGTACAATTTTTTGTTATAAGTAAGTAAGTATACTTATATATTTATCAAGGTCCTACCTTACTAATGTTTCGCCCAACTTTCTTAATTTTTTTTTTCATAAGAACCATCTCCTGACAATATTATGTAGCACTAAATAAATAAATAAAAGCTTTATTGCTGTCTGTATAACAATATAAGGAGAAAAATATTTGTACGTTTCAAAGGGCGGACTTATCTTACAAGATCTCTGCCAGCCAACCCAGACTACTAACTGTTAATTTTAGATTTTCTGGCTTTCAAACGAGATTAATTTTAATATTAGGTATAATTAATAGCAAACACAAAAAATAATAATTAGCGAATATGGTCCAGCCGTTCACGCGTCATGCGATGACCATGGAAAATAGGGCTCCATTTTTGTTTCTTCTATCTATATAATAATTCTGTTATGTATTTTATTATGTTATAGCATCGTAGAATCAGTCCTAAAAGACAAAACTATTGTTAGATTTTTTCTTCCCACTCACTTCCCAGAGTCGTGGAAAATCTCAGGAGTGTCCTTAAACACAATTAACTGCATAATTTAGGAAGTGCCTCTAGAGCCGTAGACGGAAACATCAAAAATTTGGTACGGCGTGCGTATATCTCCATAGACAATATTTACTTTACTTTACTTTTCGTGTGGCTTTGGTGTTATTACTCCGCCAGTCCAGGCTGCGTCAATTTTATCTTAAGCACCTTTAGAGTCTTGGGTTCAGCGCTGCAAGCCAGGTCACTGCCTCCGGACTTGCCTCGTGGATGTCATGGAGGCTTCCTTCGAACCTTTTTGTTCGGCACTCCGTCACCAAATGTTTCACTGTCTGCGTTGCTCCACACTCACAGTTTGGACTTTCTCGTTTCCCCCACCTCCAGAGTGAGTAGTTGCAGCACCCGTGCTCCGTTCTCACCCTGTTCTGCTGCACCCAAATCCTGCGTGGGAGGTCACTTCCTGGTACCATGGCTGTGGGGTCTGTTATTAGATGTTTGTTAGTAATATCTGTTGCCATCCATCTTTCCCTCCATTCATTTTCCAGGCTGAAGTTTTCAGTTTCAACTGTCCATATAGGTTTTCGAGATTTTAGTCTCTTGAGAGGTGGGTGAAAAACGTCTTCAAAGGCGGGCAGTCGGGTATTGTCCTGAATTTTAAGTTTCTCTCGGATCGTGGTTTTGGATCTGCGCAGATCTGGGGGCGCAATATTAGAGAGAACCGGAAGCCAATGGGTCGGAGTTGACAAAATAGTGCCTGTTATAGTTCTCATAGTTTTATTGAGTTCGACATCGACCTTGCCGCAGTGGGCACTTCTACCCCACACTGGACAACAATATTCAGCCGTGCTGTATACTAGAGCCATTGCAGATGTTCTCAAGGTACTCGCGACAATATTTTATCATAGACAACTAAAAATTGACACTTGTTTAGCCGACGATTGACATTGACAGATGATATTAAATTGTCGCTGAGCACGGGTAGCCTAGTATGTACAGGGAACCAGATTCGCGCTAAAAATTCAAATGGCGTCAACAATTCAAATGCGCCTAAAATTCAAATATATTCGGTTTGCAGAGGGTAAAATGGATTCGGGGGTGTGTGTGAAGATGTATGGGGGGCTCTGCCCCCCAAACCCCCCTAAATAATTATGTTCTAACCTAACCTAACCTATTTTCATGACTGTTAGTCATGAAAATAGGCTAACGAACCTATTTTTTATGAATTGGGCTCAGCCAAAGTGAGCACAAATACACTTTAGACATCTTTCACAGAAAAAAACGGATAAATAGAAAAAAAAACGAAAAAAAGGCCCGCTCGCACTGGGATTCGAACCAACAACCATCAATACTAACGGCGGCGACCATAACCGCAGAGCCATTGTGAACTTGCTAGCAATGGCGAAAAACTGTAATATCTACAGTTAGTGTCGCGCATGCGCACTTTATGCAAGGATTCTATTGGTGCGAATCTGGTTCCCCGTACATACTAGGTTACCCGCTGAGCACGGATTTGATTATTAATATTGTTGAACTGTTGAACAATAATGTAATTGTATAACAAAATTACAACTATCAGCAATAGTAACAATAGAATACTTATTAATGTAGATGTTTTTATTTTTTAGAAGTATGGTTGCCACAATATAACATTTTAGAAGTTAAAACGTAAAAAAATATTTGGTAATAGGGTATTTGACTAATTTCGAGAAACCGTTTTAAATTATTCTACGATAAATTATAAGCACATGCTCTTTATATTTTCTGAAGATATGCCATATTTTATATGAAAATCATGTTTAAAGTTTAAATATCCAAAAACGCGCGTAAAACGCTGTCTTGTATAATGGCGCTGGTCACGTGGTGCGTTTTACGTCACACTTTAGTATTGGTATGAGTTCGCTAACGTGTTGACGACTGTCATTTACAGACGTGTGACGTCACAGGGAACACAACTAATCACAAGGTGTTTTCATCGGTGACTAGTTCCATAGAAATATTTGGATTTTTATTACGTGTTTTTATAATAAATAAGCCTGTTTAAGTTGTAAAATAAAAGAAATAAGATTTCTTGGGCCATTTTCAAACAGGATGACCACAATCTGTAGCTTATTTTTCATAGTGTCAAATACCCTATTATTGAGTTCGCGGGCTGATACGATGATGATGGTCATGATCCTCAGAATTGAGGGACCGATGAAGATGAGGATGAATCTCAATTGCTCTTGAGCTTCTTATTCAATACGTGGAGGCAATTTAAGTGGCTGCTGCCACAATGCATTAAAATAAGCTTGCAAGGATGCATGGTTATTACAGTTGTCACAGTAAAGAATTGTCCACATTTATACTATGAAGGTGGATGGAAGCGGGACAATCTGTGACAAAATATTTCTTGTGGAGTTTTCACTTTTTGAGTGGTTTTTCTTACCACCTCTTATACTACTTAATGTTGCATAATAGTATTTTAAAGACTCCTTAGCATCTTTTTCTGTATGATGCCACTTTATTTGATTTTCAATACTCCTTGCGTCTATTATATTTATCAGCCAAAACATTTGGGAAATCTTTGTATCACCAACTTTCATTTTTGAATAATTGATTAATATTAACACTTCCTATCAACCATGCAAAATTGCCAAGTATTGAGACATAAATTTGGGATTCCTAGAATTAGGTAATCCGCCATATTTTTGATATTTTTTTTATTTTACATAATATAAACGGCTTTCTGCTTTAAACACAAATTCATTTCACGTATTCAAAAAAATATCACTAAAAAAAAATATTAAAAAAAGTCACAAAGAAATAAAATTAAAAATTAGTAAAAAAAGACTAAGCTTTATGTAAAGACATGCAAATAAAAATTCAAATTTTAAATAATATAGATGTTTAATTATTATTTTCGGATACTAATGGTATCCCCAATGAGATTCGCACGAAAATAGGGTATTTGACACTATGAAAAATAAGATACAGATTGTGGTCATCCTGTTTGAAAATGGCCCAAGAAAGCTTATTTCTTTTATTTTACAACTTAAATAGGCTTATTTTTTATAAAAACACGTAATAAAAATCCAAATATTTCTATGGAACTAGTCACCGATGAAAACGCCTTGTGATTAGTTGTGGTCCCCGTGACGTCAAGGTGACGTCACTCCATGGTAAATGATAGTCATCATTCTCATACCAATACAGAAGTGTGACGTAAAATGCACCACGTGACCAGCGCCATTATACAAGACAGCGTTTTACGCGCGTTTTTGAATATTTAAACTTTAAACATAATTTTCCTATAAAATATGGCATATCTTCAGAAAATATAAAGAGAATGTGCTTATAATGTATCGTAGAATAATTTAAAACGGTTTCTGGAAATTAGTCAAATACCCTATTCAAACTGTCTTTTGGTACTAACACGAAATTCGCGCCAATTCACGCTTTGACATTAACTGTCATTTGAGTGTTACCATAGTATGAACTGTAATAATATGGCAACACACAAATCTACGGACGTGGGTACGGGATCCGGCTACGGCTCTAGAGACACTTCCCATAATTTAATATATTTCAAGCGGTTAATTTTTTGTTTTGTTTTATAGAATCTTCATCGTAATATTTCAGTAAACACAGATACCTATATTATGAAAAAAGAAATGTATTAAAAAGATTTAAGATTGATTTGAAATAAAAATAAATGTAATTCAAATCTTATTAAACAATATTCAATAACCATTTTAATTTAAATATTTAAGTTGTCCATTTTCGAAGTTTGACATTATTTACCTTTCGGTGGGTCGGTAGAACAGTGCCCCTTTTTTAATTAATTAGGCTTTCCGCCCATAGAGGGTGTTACCGTAGCTTAGACTCAAACCATGAGAGAGAAATTAATAGTTTAGGTAGGCTTTCACTCAAAAACTTCAACAAAACTTTTAACTAGGTACGTCTAACAGGTAAGTATGTATTTAAAAAAGACATACGAAATTCCTGCATTCTTCAAAGTGTACCTATCTACCTACTAATCTACAAACGTATAGGGATTTTGTACAACACACTCCACACTACCGAGGGCCCACGATTGGCTGTCTCTCGTCATAGCAAAACTCACAAAAGGGAAAAACTTACAAACTCACAAAACTTACAATCAAGAAATTACAGACACTAGGTTATAACGTCCTGGATGAGGCCAGACCTATAAATGAAAAGGTTGATAGAAATAATGTGTCCTGGCATAACTATGGCGGCGTCATGATTGTAACAAAGAGGAACTTCCGGCTATCGAAGATTCAGAATAATAAGTACACACAGTTTGAATATTTAGTCTGCAAGGTAAACGCACGGAAGCCCATAATGTTAGTATGCGTGTACAGGCCGGGGTCTAAACGAGTCACGGGTGAATTTTACAGTGAATTTCAGTCATTCATTGAGTGGTTGGCGCTTTATGATATGGACATTATAGTGACGGGAGATATAAATATTCGGTTGGACAGAAACAATGACAGACACACAATGCAATTCAACAAACTGATTGAGGATGTTGGCTTCTCTCAGTGGGTGAGAGTAGCAACTCATGATGCAGGAGGTATACTTGATATAATAATTTCTAGATCTGAAAACGAATTGCCCACTTTAGTTCATGATGCAGGGGTTTCGGACCATAGAGTTGTATACACTGAAGTAGACCTAACGCAACCTCCATTAGAATACAAGTCGATAGCAACCCGTGCTTGGAGAAGGTTTGATTTTGATTCCTTTGAGATGGAACTGAGGAAAACAGCGATCTCAGGGTGTAGTCATTCGGCCTGGACTGCGGACTTGAGTGAACTGGTTGAATTATATAATGAAACTATGACCTCACTGCTGACTAACCATGCTCCACTTTATGTAGCTAAATGCAGAGTCCGACCATCTGATTGCTGGTTTGATGAGGAGTGTCTATGTAGTAAAAAAACAATGAGACTACTGGAAAGAAAGTACAGATCTGATGGTGGCTTGGAGGAGCGGTGTGCGTGGGTTGCAGCACAGAAGGCTTACAGGAGTGTAGTTGAAGCTAAAAAATCAGATTACTGGAAAACTAAAATTCAAAATGAGAAACATAATCCCAAAGAATTGTGGAAGTCACTCAATATCATATATGGAAAAGATGGAAATCAGTCAGTTTCGGATAGGTCTGCAGAGGATCTGGCATCATATTTTGAGACTAAAATTCATACCATACAGGCAAAAGTTCAATCCACGCAACTAAATGGTATAAGTGAACAAGTTATAGTGCCTTCAGTGTTTAGTGGCTTTGAATTAGCCACATTGGAGGAGATGAACAGTGTTATAATGAACACTAAAAACAAACAATGTAAACTTGATCCTATACCAGTTTGGTTATTAAAAAAGTGCAAGGACTCTATCATGCATTTCTTAGTTCACTTGGTAAATGTGTCTCTTCAAACATCACATATGCCGCATAATCTGAAGTGTGCTCAGGTGACGCCTATACTTAAGAAGAATAATTTGGATCCCGATAAGGAGGCAAACTATAGACCGGTTTCTAATCTACCGTATCTCGCCAAGCTGGTTGAGAAGATTGTATGTAGAAGGTTGAACAGTCATATGGAAGAAAATAGTTTGTGGCCCAAAAAACAGTCAGCCTATAGGAAACATCATTCTACTGAGACAAGCATAGTGAAGTTGATGTCTGATATTACATATAACAACGAGCGGGGAAGAATCACGCTGCTCTGTCTGCTGGATATGAGTGCGGCCTTCGATACGGTGGATCATAATATACTGCTTGATAAGTTGGAGGGGCAGTTTGGCATTATTGGATCGGCTAAACAATGGTTCCGGTCTTATCTGACTGATCGCCGTCAGACCGTCGTCTTTGGAGGTACCGAGGCATCGCAAAGAGAGCTTACAGTGGGCGTCCCGCAGGGATCGATATTGGGCCCTCTTTTATTCATACTGTACATATCTGGGGTGGAGCGGATCATTGAAGACTTCGGGCTGAATGTGAGCGGATACGCTGATGATATCCAGATCTATGCTTCGGTGGAACCTGATAAACAGACGGAACTGGTGGGAGTGTTTCTTGAGTGCATTGTGAAAGTGTCACAGTGGATGTCTGCTAAAAAACTATGCTTAAACTCTGATAAGACTGAATTTATGTGGTTGTCTTCCATCAGAAGACAACACTTAATAAACAATGACAATATATCTGTTGGGGGAAAAATTGTAAAGCCTCTTTCTTCTGTTAGGGTATTGGGGGTTAAACTGGATACTTGCCTCTCGATGAATGACCAGATCAGTAGTGTGGTGAGGGATGGTTTCTTTTGTCTGAGACAGCTAAAGCATATTAGACGCGCCTTACCTATAGAAGCAGTTAAAACACTTGTGAATTCATTCGTCATTTCAAAGATAGACTACTGTAATGCAATATATTGTGGCCTTCCGGGTGTGCAGTTGGGTCGCTTGCAGTCACTTTTGAACGCCTCTGCTAGATTAATCATGTGTCAAGATAAGTACTGTCGAATAACACCATTGCTCAAGGATCTTCACTGGTTACCAATTGTTGCCAGAATACAATTCAAGGTCTGTGTAATGGTGTACAGGGCCATATGTGGGGATGCACCTAAGTACATAAATGAAATGTGCAATCCCAGAGCTATCACCTCAAGACGATTGACACTGAGGTCTGCTGGGAGTCTTCCTCATGAATTGGAGGAGCCCCGGAGGGGGGTCCTGACACGCTATGGTGATCGTGCCTTTTGTGTGGCTGGACCTAGCCTCTGGAATGCTCTACCCCTAGCTATCCGACAAGTGCAGAGTTTGGAGGCGTTCAGGGGGGGCCTAAAGACTCATCTGTTTGCTCAATACTACGGGTCTGGTCAGACATCGACATAGGAACGGGACAATTATCTATGAGCACAACTGTGATGCATGTTTTTATTAATTTTATTTTTTTTTTTGTTGACGAACTGGTAAAGGGATTATTGACTATAATTTTAAAATTCTTTGACGAGCCTACTGGGTGATATTAAATATTGTATGTACAGTGCCCTTGAAGTGCAATGCACTAAACGGCGCTATATAAATTGTCATGTTATTATTATTATTATTATTAACCAATCGCGGAGGCCTCGACACTACACTATACTACAAAATACAACAGCTGATTTATTCTAAATTTAATTTCCCTCGAGTCAGTGTTCGATTGGAATTTGGAACGAGTGGCGTGTTTGCGGTACCACTCTTTTTGTTTACTTGGTCGTGAAAATTTGCATAAAAAGTAATTAATGTGTTATTTATTATGTTTGTTATCAAGTAGAAAACGAAATTATAATTTAGTGATAATTAAAATTATTATTGAAATAATATTTTTTGAACAATGAAGCTGTCAACGAAAATTTTCGTGTGTCTTGTTTTCGTATTGGGAAATGCTGGAATTTGGGGGGATTTGTCTTTAGATTCGGTTTTAGCTCACCAATACGGATATAAAAGTAAACCTGGTAAGTTGAAATAAATTCAAATTCTTAAGGATAAAATAACCATAAACCTAGATAATATAGTATTATTATGAAAAAAAAAAAACTGCTTGTTTGAAGATTGTATGTATATAAGGTACCTTCTATATGTTTCAAAGAAAAAAAAAACTCGAATTATATCAAAATATTTATGAAGTATATTTTTCGATTGCTTTTATTAAGGTATTGTAAACTGTTATGGGTAAATAAAATAATATTCTTTATTGCGCACAAAATATATAAAAAATAATTATTGTGGAAAGGGCGGGCTTATTGCCGAGCAATTTCTTCCACCCAACCCTATGGGTAAAAAATGGTGTGAAGTAACCAGCTGAAATTGAGTGTTTTCAAGTTTCGTCTCACACCATTAAAATTCGAACAAAATTAAAAAAATAAGATTGTCGAAATAGATTTACTAGCAAGTTGTTTTAACTAGTAACTACCCCTAATATACATTTTTATACATATCACATCAATTTTTGGAAGATATTTTTTTGGCTGCCCGCTGAGGGATGGCTCTCCCTTATATCACGTTATAGAGATGTCTGTTATCCGGTTAATATTCTTTATTTTATTAAGTCTCAATTTTCTTGAAATAAATAGACAATTATTATCTTTTGTTGAAAATAATTTGATCCTTATTTGACTTTATTCTTTCTCTTTCTTCTTCTTCATTATTATTATTTGATCTACTGTTTTTTATGGTTCTCTCTGGATTTTAAACTCAGGCACAAATCATTCCTTGTGGGATGCGATTGCCGGTAAATTCGAAAAAAATAATCTTTTTTTGGAAGAATGTTTTGTCGATGTCGATGTTTTGCCGTCTTGATCGATGCTGACGTGAGCGGTCGACGATAAACAAAATAAGGGGTCGTGTGTTTGATTTTGATTGCGAACCATTTAGTTTTAGGCTTGTATCTCAGGGGGAGGTGCGCAAGTCACTTCTGTCCATTAAATCGACCACCATTGGGTGCGATATGGCAAGTTTCAGGATGCTGGGTCTAGTCATGGACGCTGTCATTCATGCAATCACTTTCATATTCAATTCTTCAATCTCAAGTGGAATCTTCCCTGCCGAATGGAAGACTGTAAATGTGGTACCACTTTCTAAGGTTAGATCCCCGTCATCTCCTAAGGACTTTCGTCCTATCTCAATTTTACCATTTGTGTCCAAAGTTATGGAAAGATTGGTCCACCTTCAGTTGAACGAATATCTTCTTAGCAACGACTCGTTTAACCAGTTTCAGTCTGCTTTTAGAAAGGGCCACAGCACAACAACTGCATTGCTGAAGATATCCGAGGATATAAGATACGCAATGGAACGGAGACAGCTGACTTTGTTGCCTCTTCTGGACTTTAGCAGTGCATTTAATTGTGTGGATTTCGACCTTCTTTTGGCCCGATTAGTGGCTCTTAACATCGGAGATACTGCTATTCCATGGATTGAGTCTTATCTCAGGGGTCGCAAACAGAGGGTATGTTCTTCGGATGGAGTCTCGGACTGGTCGAGTCTTCAGGCGGGTGTTCCACAGGGAGGTATATTATCACCTTTACTGTTTTCTGTCTTCATTGACCCTATTACTCGGAACCTCAGCAGATCCAATCATCTTTATGCTGATGATCTGCAACTATACCTATATTCACTTTGATGCTGGCTGTGCTGATAATTGTTTTAAATATATGAATGTTAATCTCCAACTTTTGGACTCTTGGTGCAGGGAGCACGGTCTCCTGGTTAAATCAACGAAGTCTCAAGCTATCGTACTGGGAAGTCCATATGCACTTCATAATCTCAATCTTGCTCCCCTGCCTTCTTTAATTTTAAGTGGTTCTGTGATACCTACCTTTTTCAGATTATGTCAAAAACTTAGGTATATTCTTTGATAAGAGAATGTCTTGGTGGAAGCAGGTCAATGAGGTCAGCAGAAAGGTTTTTGCTTCATTGCACTCCCTTAGGAGATTGAAGAATTTCTTTGCGGAGGAAACAAGGAAGCGGTTGGTGGAGTCTCTGATTCATCCCCTATTTGATTACGCTGATGTGTGCTACCTAGATATTTCAGTTGAGGCTTTGAATAAGCTTGAACGCCTTCAGAACACCTGTATTCGTTATATATATGCCTTAAAAAATACGACCACGATTCTGAGTTTCGCCAACGTTTGGGTTGGAAAACAATCGCACGGCGAAGGGATGACCACGTTCTCTGTCTTCTGTATAAGATTCTTTTTGATCCCTCCACTCCTCTGTACCTTAAGGAACGATTCACATTCTTGGACTTGCATGGACTCCCGCTGAGGTCGGCGTCGAACAATCTTCTGGCTATCCCGCCACATAACACGGACTCTTTCACGGTGCATGGATCGAGATTGTGGAATCAACTCCTACTGCAATGTCGCGCCTGTTCATCCATCAACACATTCCGCAGGATCATTGCCGACCGTTAGTCTTCATTGTAAGATGAGAAACATCCCCACCTTCCTCCCTATTCCTCCCCAACATCTAGTCCATCCTATCCCTATCCTCATATTGTATTTATATGTATGTATTTTTATTTATTCTTAGACATATTTTTATTTTCTATTATAATTGTTTATTTTTTAGCACTTGATATCTATTGTTCTGTCAATCTTAATATGTTCTCTTTGATTTAACTGGGTTGGCTGGCAGAGATCTTTCGGGATAAGACCGCCCTTTCGACTGTCTTATTTACTGTCTCCACATTTTGAAATTATAAAGTTTTATTTATTTATTTATTTGATGATTCGAAATTCTGCGGTGTGGTGGTCTTGGCCCATGACAGGACCCTGTAGCGACCAACGACTGACAATAAGGTTTAATGGCAGTTTTTTTTTTAAATTCTAAGTAAATAGATACCTACATATTATATGTATAATTGTATAATGTCGACATGTAGTGTAATTAAAACCTAGGTTTATAATTTGGTTTTCGAATCATACTATACACGCCACACGGTGTAACTTTGGTAGTGGATAAACGGAAGCAGGGAGGTATAGGACCTCAATACTTATCGATTTGACCCCCATGTACATATATTCAGCGATATTGGGTGGTTCAAACGTTATTTATCTTCTTGTGAAATTTGAATAAAACACGGATTTCTGACTAAACTACGTGATTGTGGCTAAACTATTTAGATTACGATCATGATTTTTTTCCTGGAAATAGTTCGATAGTGACCCTTACGCAAGGTATTATTGCTATGAGTCAGCACCCGATAGCTTTGTCAAAAGATTATTTTTGAATAATTACGAATATGAAGTTCCATTAGGACGAATAGTGTTTGAATTTAGCCATGTTTATTTTGGACGTTTATTGTTGAGTTGCAAGCAGCAAAACATGTCGGACTATACGCACAAAAAACGGTCATTAATAGCTGCATACACACGTAACGATTTATCTTTACGATTTGAACGATAATCGTTCATTTTTCAATTGTTTTCTTCGCTAAGATTTGAAAAGTGAGCGATTATCGGTCAAATCTTAAAGATAAATCGTTACGTGTGTATCCAGCTAATACCTAATTATCAATTGTTTGATTTAATATAAAGCAGTTATATCGCTCCTCAATTTGCTCCTTTATACCACGTTGGAAACTGCGTACAATTTGACGTTTCTTCCCGTAGCAACATTCGTATTAAGGAAAGAACTCCCGATCTAGTATGACAATATATTTCGTCGATATAATATTTCCCTCGGACCGGACACCTTGTTATTATTGTCATAGCAACGAATATCGACTTATAGAAAAATATTTTCCGTAGTTGGATTGGTTTTGTTACCTATATTAATGTATGAAAAATATTTCGCTTGGGGTTATAGACTGAGTTAGTTAGAGTATCTCGACAAAAAAAAGCGACTTACGGACGAACTTGTATGAATGATGTATGAGTTCAATCTGACCTGTATGAATGTACGTAGTTAGGATCAAAAGATTGCATGAAAGCTTTTTAATTTTCTGCACATAGATTTGCATCGACCTTTTACCTGCTATAACTATTTGATAAATACCACAAAATATGTGTAGTTTCTTATTATATTATAAGTATTCAGTTGTCTATGTATGATTAGTTTGAAGGTACTTATGTACGTCTAACGCAGCCTAGCAGCCTTGAGAGGCACCGGTTTTTAACACGATCGCACCAATGTCTATGAAAGGATGTTTACAAGGCGTTTGGTAACACTATCCATAGTTTGTTGTTGTATTACGATTTATTTATTATGTTGTAGAATAATTATCTATGAATGTAATCGTACGATAATTTAGCACTGCAAAGTTACCTACAGCATTTCAAGTCGCAAACTAGAGTCCTTAGTATGTTTGTCCATCGAGGTCCAAGGAAATGTTACGCACAATAGGTATAAGATCATTTTTAATGACTCTTAGTCACTGCATTTCAATTCGACTCAACTCTACCTACGTGCGGTGGTGAACCTTTTGAGAAGAAAATATAATACTAGAGAAAAAATATGGATGGTTCCAACAAGTACCACGTGACTGCTGTGAAACTCATACAAACTGTGACGTTTGTCGGTAGCGGTGTGTGACATAATATTTTGGCGTTAACAAAGAGGAATTTTATGTTTAATCATATTATAATTAAAGGAAGTACATATGGGCTTTGTTGTGTTATCTTGTGCTTGTGGATGAAAGTAAAATGAATTATTATTGATAATTTATCTTCAGTGACTGTTGAATGAAGGAACCAATTTTCGGTTCTGAGCATCCAAACATCTGCACTCAGTGGGTGGACTCTGTTTTACGGTGGCCATGGCAGAAACGGCGTTTCATTCTATAAACCCTCCTATCCATATTCATTCCGGACGGAGTAAATCTTTCTGTCCACACATCCCCAATCCAAGGTGTCATTCGACCCGTGCCGAAGGATGCGTGACTAACTGGTAGGTTAGTAAACTAACGGAGGCTCCCTGTTACTATTTAGGCAACCTCAGGGTGACTATTTGCCTTACCCCTACATGCAGAGCTCTGAGTAGGGGCGGACCTTTGTTTCCCTTGTTCCGAACCCTTATTTCCCTAGCTCTGGCCATGGAGACAAGGCAAAATAAGAGACAGCGCTATATTTGAATGATTTGAAGGATGACACAATATATTTTTTTTTGTGTTTTTTGTTTCTGTTTTGTTCAAGCGGGAGTTGATCGGGTCCTCTGGTTGGGTATGTTGGAGACACCTGCAAAGGGAATGTGATTGTTGTTTTGAATTGTTGTCCTCGTCTGTGTTTTTGTTGTGTTCTTTGTTATTTTAATTATATCTTCATGAATACCAAGGTGCAACCTCTCTCTACACAAACTCTCTAGAGTTTTATGAGAGAGGAAGAAATTGTTAATAATATATGAATATATAATAATGAATATAATGTAAATTATAATTATTGTAAGAATTTGATTGAATAAAATAAAATAAAAAAATAAAATATCTAATTTGGTCGGGGTGACACAGGGGTTATGATATGGTCCACTTGATGATGAACCTCATGTCAAATTCAATTTTCATATCATTGATGTTACAGCAGTTACATTGCACAACGCAATCGTATAATCTGTCTAAAATAGATGGGGTACTGCCTATTCTAAAGGAAACACGAGATAATAGTAATTGAATAGTGATTAGGAACATAACGACTACATAATTAGAAGCTTGTCAAAACTATGCATGCAATTTTGCTCGTTGGAAGTAGGCGATAATTATTTTTCTGTATTAGAACGTTTGTTTTCATAAGCGTTATCTATTTTTTGTCGAATAATTCAGTGCAGTTTATTTGAATGTGTAAATGTAAAATACTTATGCGCTGAGGAAATGGTTTACATATTATAAGCATAGGTAAATACGAAAGAACCAATAAAGACAAGTCAAATTTAGTGCTGAAAGGTGTAAAAATAATTATTTTAAAATAAATTTTGTAAGTACTTCTTGAACAAAAAATCCTACTGCAACATAAAATGAGACATTCAGAGTGTCCGATAAAATTAATTACTAACAATATTGTGGCATTAATAATGATTTGTTTTACGAAATAATTTTGGTCTCATCCAAAGCTTATCAAAGTTGTGAAAGAGAAAGATGGCTGGACTGGGGTTCGAACTCATTACCTTTAATACGCAATCGAACAATAATAAGGTTATCAATCACCTATGTGTATACTCGTAATACTAGTTTAAGGAGAACTCATGAAATAATTACTTCATCAATAATCTTTGTGTCTCTGTTGTTTCAGATTCAAGAAAATGCAACAGAACTTGCGTTTTTGGTCAGAAACCCAGAACATGTCTGTACGACTTTAGGATAGAGCCCTATATGGATGAAAACAATAAAAGCGGTCTGGCTGTCAACGGAATGATACCAGGGCCCAAGATAGAGGTGTGTGCCAAGGATATAATAGTGGTGGATGTGACCAATAAGCTACCCGGCCTGGAGCTCTCCATGCATTGGAGAGGCATCACCCAAAAAGGGAGTCCTTTCATGGACGGGGTCCCCATGGTCACCCAGTGCCCTATTGAAAGTGGGACTACATTTAGGTACACTTTCAAAGCCGAAGACGTTGGAACACATTTCTATCACGCTCATTCAGGTTAGTTTTTTTCTTCTTAATATTCAAGTTATTGATATATTTTTCAGTATAATGTATAAATATTGGAGTTTAATTGAATTGAATAATGGTATATGTGCGGATGATAAAGTACACACTTATGACTGTGTGTGAAAATTGCAGGAACTTGTGTCAAGTTTGTTTGAAAATTGTGCAAAAAACGGTCTTAAAATGAATGCAAACAAAACAAGGTTTTGGGTCTTTAAAAGGGATGAAGCAAAAACGAATTGTAAAAATAACCGTGGAAATGAATGTCTTGAGCAATTAAATGAGTATGTTAAGTAGGGATGGAAAGTGTGAAAAAGAAATTGGATGTAGGAATGTGGCTGATGGTAACATGGTGAACAGTGCACTATGACCTATTATGAGAACCAGCAACGTCTCACTACAAGCTAAAAAGCTAGTGCACAACGCAATCCTGTAACCATCAATGATATGGACGTGAAACGTGGTGATTGACAATAAAAAATATAGTACAGGGGCAGTAGAGATGAGAGCTCTACGCAGAATTTGTGGAAAGACTCTGTGCGACATGGAAAGGAATTAGAATATTATTAGGAAGGAGGAATGAAATTTTTAAAAAGACGTGGTCCGAAGCGGGAGGCCAGGTCAGAAGCAAAAGAAATAGGAGAGGTTGTATTAAAAGTGGAGATCCCTTCCCGGGGCACGGCATAATAGGTAAAAAAATATGTATAAATCTTAGGACTAACAATTTAATGGTTTTCTATTAGAATAAATCGTGATGTTGAGTGCAGAAAAAATCAACAACAACTTAATAGATACTTACAAGTACCGTCGTGCTCAAGATGCCAAAATTATTGCTGAATAAGGAAATAATTATCCGCAAGTGTTTTTTTTCTTGTAATTTTTTGTCATGGCAACTTTTGCTTTCATTGCGCGACATCAGTTGCGCTTATGTTCTTTCTAACGCAATTATTCCATTGCGGCTCTAATAATAATTTGGTTTTACGGTTCAATTCAAATATTCTTTTTTGAGGGAAATTAAGGTTGTTTTGTTTGTGATTATATAATTTAAATTGGATACTTGGTCATTACAATAGTTTTTCTCTTTCAGTTACAAGATTAGAATTTATATTCGGTCTACTTTCTCCTTTTATTTTTATGCATAATATTCAATTTGAAACTCTAATCTAATATATTTTGTCGGTTTCATTATAAAGCCATCCTTTCAAATCTTTGTTAAACCACCAAGGCTTTGAATACCAGTTACCCTTCTGATGTCGTCTGATCTTTTCATATAAAGATTATTCAACTTTATTTTTCCTGTCGTAGTCGTCATTTATTTTGTCTTGGGTGAGCGTTCTTTCAAACTGTTTTCAAAACATTGAAATATTGGTTCTCTGTTCTCTTTTCAATTTTTCATTCCAACAAAACAGCTTTTCTCTATGTCTGATATTTACTTCGCTTTTCTTCTTCTTTTTAGAGCTGCTTATTTTGTTCTTTGGCCAGCTTTTTTTTACTTTGGAGGTAGGTAATCAGGGGGAATACTAATTAATTATTCTTTTCTTAACTGCTATATTGTTCAATAATTTCATCATCTTCTACATTTAATTATAATTTTCTCTATGTTTCTACCAAGAGATATGCTTTTATATATTTTCTTATTTTTTTATAATTGTATATTGATAGATACTTGCTTCTAGTAATTTAACCACAATGAGAAATTGTTTCACCTTTTATTGATAACTTAATTGAAATATTACACGCTTTAAACAGTCTGCTTATTAAATGATATTGTTTGCACCATTCTAATTTGCTGATAGATATTTTGAAACAAGTTCCTCTCACGTATAGTTAAGAAGATACAAACACAAACCTTCAATATGCTGTTTTCTTCTATTTATTCTATACTTGTTTTAAGCAAAATTTTATGAAAATAAAATCAAATTAGTCATAGAATGGAACACAACTAATAGAAAAATCACAAAAATATATGGAAACTTTAGTTCATAAATTTAACACGCGCGTCGTTCATGTTTCTGCGGGAAATTTTGACAGTTTTTTAAAATTAATTAGGCATTCCACTCTCAAAGAGTGATTTGTGAATATTGACAGATGACACAAAACAAAAATGTATGGGATGGTTTTTGTTAATATGTGTGTTGCGTATTTTCTCAATTATTTCTTTAACAAGACATGCGGGTTTTCTATTTCCTTGCATAGATAGAATGGTTCGTTACACTTTCAATCAAAATTTCAGTCGCTTCGCTTTCATTCTTCTTCACCCTTCACCCATCGCATCTAACTAAATGCAATTAGTCATTGATGAATAATTCTCGTATCAACCGCAGAGTGACAATTGGCGCTGGACAAGAAAATTACCGTCTGTATTGTATTGTGAAACAATACGTACAGATGCATGCATGCAATAAGTGACGATGCAATTCGTTTTCATTGACGTTTGAAACAAAAATTAATTAATTTCACTTCCTTCTAATGTCTAGCGAAGTGACAATGCTTTTACTAAATTATACCTACTAATAATATACTTACATATTCTCCGCATGGCGTAGCTCACTAGTCACTATCCTCTTGTAGGCCGTTAACATTTTGTTGCTAAATATTTTTTACTGAATATAATATGATATTTTCTGGGTTATATATCTATGCCTAACGCCTAGCCCCATAAATCAGAACGTTCAACTCTTTGAGATGCTCCTTTAACTTTCGTGCTAAGCTTATGAGCAATTTGAACGTCTTCTGTTTCCGTACATTTTCCTTTGTTTGTGGCAAGCTAGCTATGTCAGGTATGCATATTTATTTACGAACCTGCTGATTTCTTTTTTCTCTCTCCCAGAATATCTTCAGCATCAGGGTTTCGAACCTATGACATTGCGTTTGACTTATTCACACTCTATTGGGATGGTTTCAATCCCTACTGCCGATCATTTTCGTCTTTCACGGAACAAACACTATTTAGTTTGAACCCAATTTCATTCATAAAAAAATCCTTTAGTAATTGGCGGGCTTAACCTATTATTATATAGGGTAAGCAATGCATAGTGAAGAAAAAATGTCTTTAATTACCTACTACTGTACTTATTTACTGACTCATTGATTTATAGCATTTCATGTTACTATTTTGATTCAATTTTACTTTTTTTTTATTTTAAATACTCGTTCATTTATTTTGATAGGAATCTTTTTAAACAGACCGTGAAAAATATAATGCACCAACGTGGTCCAAGGTCTTTTCTTTTTTTCTGCAATCTAACTACCATAGCCATAGATAGACAATGTTAAATATTATGTCTCTTGATGACGAATAATAATTTTATTGCAGAATCTCCGGTGTACTTACGACTGCAATCAGATCCAAGGTGTTTCCTCTCCAACAAAATTTTCGAATGCACAGCAAAGCAATATACGAGTATAATAATAATTATTATGACTGTTAACAGTGGTTCCCAAACTTTTAACTTCGCGCACCACACACGAAATTATAAATTAGTAGCGTGCCGACCCATGCTCTATGATAGATAGATATCATAGAGTACAGGTAAGTACATACAGATATAAGGCATGTGAATACTGGGACTTACAATGTGACGTCACACTCTCAGCGCTAAGTCTTTAATATAGGTGGTGTTGGGATTAGGGATTGCAATCCCGCAATGCGGGATCCGCAATCCCGCGGGATCCGCGCGTTTTTAGGGCCTGCGGGATCCCGCAACAGCGCAAGTGCGGATCCGCAAGCATCCAATTGCGTAAATTCATTAAAAGAAATGAAAAAAAAATTAACATCGAGTCATAAAGAAGACTCTCAAAATGTTCAACTTATAGTTCCAGACGATGTTAATGCAGAAAACAATTTATTAACTATCAAATCAACAAAATATGGAGTCAGAAAGTGCCTTTTCTGTCGTTGGCTACATATTAGTTCCATAGGAAGTAGGTTGGGAAATAACACCGATGATGCTATTTGTTTTTTACGATCATATTTTCAGAAGGAGAAGTGACTTTTTATTTGTTCTTTTAAAATTTGATACTTTATACTTGATTGATTATTTATTTATTTAGCGTATGACCATTTCATCACAGTTTATATAATTCAATTAATAAGCACATTTTTGTTTATCTTGATAAATTGTCAATATAATAAAAATGATTAGAGCTTGATTGATTAATTGGTAAGAAAAAAAGACCATTTGCATAGTAGGTAATATGATAAAGAATACTGATCTGTATAAGTTATGCCCTAGTATAAGTTTTCGATGATCGAATATCGAAACGATCATCGAAAGAGTTTCGAAAAATTTCCATACAAAAATGATCGAACGATTCGATCGTTTGAATTAAGAACACTATTTGCACGCTAATAAGCGCTTATTTGCGTGCAATTTGCTTTCGATAAAACTCGTACTAGCCCCACTGGTTATAATTACCTAAAATAAAGATTACAAATAATATTTTTAGTTAATTAACTATAGGTGATAAAAATTGGTGTTATATGCGCTGACTTCTAACCAAGAGGTCACGGGTTTAATTTCTGGTTGGGTGTTTGTTCTATCAAATGTTTAAAATCTTTGTGTGTTTTTAATCGTTTTTCACGTGAAAAAAACCAAGGCTAGCCTGTTTCAGATTGGACGGAACCAGTTGACTAAAAAAATTTCCTCGGGCAATATACCTACCTACTCTACCGGCAATAATACTGACACCTTTGTACATATATACAATTTATTTCAAAGAACTCACTATCAAATATTTATCAAAGAACCTACTACCAAATATATTCATATTGCTATTGTTTTTGGATTTTTTTTATTAAATAAGTAGACGAGAAGTCAAGTTTTATAATATTTATTCAATTATGTACATTGAGGTGTTTTAAATTTATTCAATTTTTGCAATTTTCAATAAATATTCGCTTATTACATACCATAGAAAAGGTTTTTTTTTCAATTCTATCTAACCGTGCGGGATCCCGCGGGATTGGTGCCAATCCCGCAAAATTCCCGCGGGATTGAAAATGGTGCGGGATTGCAATCCCTAGTTGGGATATACCTTATTATAGTCCGAGAGCTGTTATAATTTTTTTGGTTAGATATTTGAGTGAAGATGAAATCTTGTACAATACTTCTCCGAAATACCCCGTACACCTAAGCAAGGGGAGAGCGGGGCAAAATCAACCATATTTATTTTTCAAAAAATATCTTTGAAGCATTTTCAAACTTTGTATATTATTAAGATTAAGTTTGACACACAAAGAATAAATTTGAAAAGCCAGGTAATTTAGTTGAACTAACTTAAGTCTTGCCAGTTTATCATAATGTTATTTGGTAATATGTGTATGAGGAACTGAAATTTCAACAGTATATTGTTTGTACTTAGTTATAAATACACTACATAATGATAATCTAAAAAGATAATAAATCATTTACGTGGGATAATCTGAGCCAGGTGATAGAGATTTTACTCATGTCCATCTTGTCTTCATTATAGAAGAGGTGAAGAGTCCGCGAAGGTTCCGTCGGCGTACAGCGTCTTTCATGATGCTGTATGTGGTTCTGTCATACTTAATCATTTTTCAGTGAGTAATTTGTTTTAAAGTTAATTTTTGTGCTTGGACTTAGTCAGGTGCGAATACTCCCTACCGTTCAAAAGAATAATACGTGATTGTATTGTAACTTTGTAACTTACATGCACGTCTCAATTTTTTTAAATTTTCTCCTGACTCTTACTTAGCTGATGCTTCCATACTTTTATTCTAATAATTGACTCTGAAATGTTCGTCTTGGAAGATTCTGAAGCAAAGTAAAGGAACAAAATATTATGGCAGTGTTGGCTAAGATTTCGAAACGATTGATCTGATTTCGATATTTTAATTTGTATAATGTATATTTTTTTTTGTATTGTTTCGAAAACATGAGATAATTTCCCTTATAAAACCAATACCAATAAAAACGAAAGTTTTTTTAATTAGATAGAACATTTCAATTTTCTATCACCAATGTGCGAAATTACACAAGTTTGCCAATCAAGTAGGTAATTGTTTTACTGTCCATAGACGACGAATTATTTTAAACTTTATTATTTTAACTTTTCATGCATATATGTATATTGATATGTCGCATTATTTACCTACCTTTTATAAAGCACTTAAGATGTTATAGTATAGGTATTATATTATTAAAAGTAATAGTTTTCCGGTATGAATTAAAATGTCATAGTTTCCTTTGTCGCAACTATTGTTGCCATGTCACAAAAAATTAAAAAAGACAATTTCGTTTTGTTTTACATCTTTCAGATTGTCATTTGATTACGAAATTTTATTCACATATTATGCTCTATGGCTTATTGTCATAATAAAATTGAGGTGCAATATGTAATTGTTTATGGTTTTTACTAAATTGCGGAAGCGACTTTGAGTACATGATTCGACGTTCGTTTTTTGTAATTAGAATGTGACACATTAGTTTAAAAATTTTAAATGGTATTATTTTTCAGTTTCTCAACAGTTGAGAGGTATTTTTGGGGCTCTTATTATTCGCCAACCTGCGCCGTTGGAGCCTTCGATTTCTCCCTTCGGACGAGGACGACTGGATGAACATGTGCTCATTATTTCCACTAGATTGAGTCCTTCTGATGGCATCATGTTAGAAGTTGATGGTCACACCGGAGTTAACGACAACATAAGAAGGTAAAATTGTTTTATATGAAAATTATTGGGTTATATTATAATATAGACTAGAACTTCAGCTATTGCAGGGCTGGTGACCACTCTGGCAACGAGAGATTGTTACAATAATGAATCTATTATATAAATGAAAGACGGCTTAGTGCGAACACTGATAACTCGAGATCGGCTGAACAGATTCTTCCGATGTTTGATTTATTTGATTCTTCTCCGCTCCGGATAACAGAATAACTATTAAAAAGTTGAAAATGCATAAAACTGAAATGATTAGATGCTGCGATGTGGTTTTGTGCACTTGAGACATAATGTCACCACCTAATTCCCAAAATCTGTTGCAAGAGTCTATTATCAACACTAAGGATTTGGCTTTGTTGAGCTTTCGTCAGGTAGCGGTTAACAACCGAATCAGCAATAAAATATTTCTAAACTTCTCTTCGAACGATTTAAAGGGAACTTTCTCTATGATTTTAACTTTTTCTTATCTAACTTTTAAACACGGTATTCCTTTCTCTCGGTATATTTTCATGCGCTTTATTTATTAAAGTTAGAATAATTTGTTTATGTATAAGTTTATTACCGTAAGAGTGGCAGTTTAATGACCGCATCTATTGCTCTATCTTGCACTTTCTTACTGCAGTTGCCTTCAATGCACCGGTACATCGAATTATGTGTGATTGAAAACTTTCATCGTTGTTTAGCTGTAAATCTTAGTTTAGTCTAGTCACTCTAGTTGGTATTTTATAGCACAATAATAATATTTTATAGCCTTATATAAATCTTCATTGAATCTTAAAAACGTGTTAGTATTCCTACTATTATTTGGCGAACAGTAGGTATAGCTGATCGATCTTTTTAGAGATTAGAACCCAATGCAATACGAATTCGGCGAGCTAAAACCTCTATGATTTTCAAATCAGGGGTCAAATATGTCGATGTTATTTTTTTACAAAAAATGCAATTCTTAAGGTCCTCCACCCCACAAGTCACCTGCATCGACGGGCACGTCAACAATTAAGTGTGAGTCGTCATGATGCATCTCTCCACAGTCACAGCGCACTTCCTCACCCCAAGGAAACCCCATCTTCGTTAGTTGGCCCAGCACATGGCTACCCCCACTCTAAGCATATTCAAAGTTTTTCAGGTAGGAAAGTCAAGGCTGTGTGCGGTATTATTGCCCTCTCTGTCACCAAGCTCGAGCTTTTATTGATCCTCTCTGGTATTGTTTCATCGACGTTGAGGCATCCATATACTGGTGGTTGTTTTGAGAAAACTCTTCATCGAAAAGAGAGTATCTGGTATCGTGGACCTATATTAATAGGATCAGCTGCACACCGTCCATAAAGATTATATTTTTTGCTTGTCCTCTATGGGTTTCCTGAATTACCAGGATATCACAGTCATGTTTTTTTACATATTTCGAAGAGTATATAGATTCTCTTTTTCAGACGAAAGGCCCTCAATGTTTATCGAGATTGTTGACCTTGACAAAGACCTTTTTGGTAAACATTTTCTCGGTCTCACCGGCGGTGGAAAGATTGGCCATGCACGGACGCCCGATCGCTCAATCTAAGTGGAGGCTCCTTCCGTATCCCCAATTAAGAGCCGGACACTCAAATCACCGAACTGAGTTTTGTCCCCGCTTCCCCGCGCATACCTCGTCATATTGTGCATGAGACAGGTTGAACTTTCTTCTCGCTGTCTCTGTCACATAACTACCTTTCTGACACAATGATATTTTGTTCATTTCTTTATTCTTAGTTAAAATGCAATGGGAGTCAGGGTTGGCAGCCAAACCGTAAATATCAGGTTTATTAATAAATTTAAAATTTGGTGTCATGTCAAATACTTAATGGATATTTTTCAAATTAAATATAATGAAGTTCTATAAGTACTATTTGAGTTCTTAGCGCGTATTTTAACGAAGTTGAGTGACATTAATAAAACCAACTTTTTAATAGCTTATTGAATAAACGCACACAAGTTTTGTTTTACTAAAGTACACTCTTCTCGGTAGGTATAGCCGGCGGAAGGTAATGCTTGAAGCGTTTTCTACCAATCAATCGGTCCCGTCCAATCTAAGACAAGATTCAAACCCCGAATAGAGGTTGGCTTCGTTTTAGTTAATTTTGTTTTTATTTTTAGTGTAACATAAAAACTTTTTTGTTCATATAATATTGTAGGTACGTAGGTATATATTATAGTTATGAACCAATAACTATATTATCAAGTACTATTTTCGTTATTTTGTTTATGATAGGTTCTTTGACTTAGGTACCGATTAAAATCAAGAATTATGTGAAAAAAAAACGATTATACCTAATTAAGATATTACGTTAAAAAAAATTACGTCAAAACGTAATTCTTAATATCATTTTATGAAAAAAAGGATTATGTATTTAAAAATATTTGTAAAGCAAAAAATATAAAAGGGAAAAAAACATGTAAAAAAATAAAGTATATAAAATTTTTGACATCCATGGATTCTCACAAATATTGCATTTAGCCCCAAATGACCAACATTAGAAAGTGGAAGGTTTCTGCAGAAAAAAACTACAGAGCAAAGAGCGACACGTCCGCCCGCCACAAAGTTCTCTCACGAATGAGAAATATTCGATTTGTATGGAGCCTATACAGTTTTTATTTCTAAAGGAAAAGGTCCTAAGCGCCCAATCACTTTTTACCGATTAATTAATAAACAATGTTAAATAGAAATAAAAAAAGACAATGGATTTAAAGAAAATTAAAAGATACACATTTTGGTATATTTTAAAGCGTTGTTTATTGAGTAGATTGCCTACACCATTATGATTTATAAAAATATAGAGCAAACTTTGAAAATTTTTTCTACCGATCTAAATTTGTAAAATACAAATTTTAAACTAAGACTTGATAGCCAAAGCTCTAACTTAAAGCACACTTACTTTTTTGTTGTGCTACGATACCTATTAAGGGAACAACGTTTATATAAAAACAGCCATTTTCGAGTGTCCGGCTCTTAATGTATACGTAATCAAAAATTAAATATTTTTATTATTTTTGGCATCGGTTTGATTCTGTTTTCTCACAACATAGAAACTTAAGGTTATGTTTTCTATCATTTACGATGCACAAGACTATACAATCTTATATCAACACCTTATATAATTGAATGAATTACGACCTAGGCCTTTCTCTGTTGCTTGGATTTACTCTCCGATGCAAATTTAATAACATTGTAATCACTGATGTGATTCGCTTTCAAATAGCACAACAGTTACTACTCGTATACACTTGGAATGTTGTATCTGGTTGTATTTATGTCTGTACTTGATCCTGTGTTCAATATAAGATCTGTCTTATTGTAAACTTGACTGCTGTAGATATTTAGGCTTTATATCTTGAATTGTATATGCATAGTCGGTCATCGGCTCTATCTGAATATGCCCGAATGAGCCAAACGCTTTGAGTAGACTCCTCTTGTTATTTTTTTCGGAAGTTGCGACAAAAGTTTTTATTTGTCTCATTTCTGAACCCTTTTACAACGGGACATATAACTATTGTCAGAGCAACGAATATCGACTTACAGACAAATAATAATATAAAGGCATGAAAAATATTGAGTTACAGACGAACTTACCAATTAATATAGGAGATAAGTTATTTTATCATTAGATGTCAATTTCAATCATCAGTAGTAGATAATAATGTCATACATTCTTCACCGTGCCTATTCTTGTACTTGGCAACAATGTTTCGCTTGGATGAACGTGAGAGCAAAAAACCACGTGCGTGGCTGACAAATAGCAAGCGTAATCTACGTGGTGGGTCAGCCAGGGTTTGTCCCTGATGGTCAATAGTCACTAGGCCGTGAGCGCGTCGATGGTCACGAAACATAGTCACATTTTAGAAAGTCAGTACTTTTCTGCATTATATGTTCCTTCTGATAAAAATAATAACCTATACCTCACCAAAGCTATGCTATTGTTATTACGACTCTTTTGATCTTGATTTCTCATAATATTGACTGTACTTCGTTAGACCAAGATCTTATAAGCACGATGAAGATCAATCGAAAGATTGCATGAACGAACGTGTTAAGGCGGCAAGATATCACATGGGTATTTGATTTTTTTGCCATTGCCAGTGCACTTTGTGCAGCGTGTTAGAACATAAGATGGCGATCGATTTTTCTAAAAATGGATAACTGTCACAAAGTAAACCCAAAGACAATTGAAAAAAAATTATCAAATAGCTTTCATTATTTCGATATGTGAATAATAGTTTATTTAATAGCCTCCAAAATTTAGCTTTTATAGTTTTTGGGTATATGAGCTTATCATCATTCTCGGATCATCGCTTTCCATTCATCTCTATTTTCAGCTTCACAAACAAAAACTTTCGTAGACCGTACGTCTTACCTCTAAAGTGATCTTCGATAATTTTTTATCGTTGATCTATGATCATTGATGTTTTAGAAACCATATTCTGTCAGAATAGCAGTCTTGGCAACTCGCGCCATTGAATCAACGCTGTGTTGTGGAAGGGCAAGATACTCACGGTCAGTTAATTGCTTCCTTCTTCCCTCCAAAACGTGCGCATGAGCTTCTGCGGTTATATTTTGTCCCATTGTGGTAGGTATATGTAATAAGAAAAAAACCCTTTCGAGTCCCAGAATATTGCGGTAATGAGTTTTTCGACCGATTTTGCATGAACGAACGGCATAAAGGAACTCGGTACTGTATTGCGAACACAAAAGTAACCATATCGAGAATGCCTTAAACTCTCCTGGAACAAAAACTAGAATCCGATAAATTTTCTACGCTTTTGTCTCGCAAGAGTCGTAAAAAATCTTTAATCAAGGCGATTTTAGTTTGCCGATATGCATGTTCCTTTGTATGCATTATGTTGTATTGAAATTATAGTCTGTCAATCAAGTGGATAACATCGGCCATGTCAAGGTGTCAATTGCAATCTGCAGCCTTTGGCAAACTATTCTTAACTCTTAAAAAAAAACCCGACGGTTAAAACATCTTAATGACTAACTAATTGTGTTAATTTGTTGTAAGCTGCGGGCCTTGAAAATTAATCGCATCGTCATCAATGCAAAGGTGATTTGAATAGATCCATCGAAATGTCTACGGTCGTCTGGTGCAGTGGTCGCCAACCGTTGATTAACGGGATATTTTTTTTATGAATATTTTCAAATTTTATTCTCCCTCTATTTAAGGCAATGATAAAAGTTCTTTTTGACCGTCATGCCCAAATCTTTCAACTGTGCTGCATATCAACATTTTACGATCGATTATTATACAATCACTCACCAATCACCATACCACCCATGCTTTTACAAGTCTTACATAATTGTGGTTGGTAGCCTGGCGGTTACGACGCTGAATTTCGTACTGTGTCGTGCGGAGGTCGTAGGTTCGATCTCAGGTTCCGACCATCTTCCTCTTTTAGGGCACATGCTTTTAGTAGCTTACTGTGAAAGAGTGTATTTGTGTTCACTTTGAGTGAGCACAGATTCATTTAAAAATATTCTCACACTTTTACTCATTTAGATATAATTCTAGTCTATTCCAGCCCCCGTAGACAAAATCAAATTGGCGTTCGACTACAAACGAAGATTTCACCAATGTATAGTGCGAAAAAATTAACTGTCCACTGGAACATAAACAATTATTTAAACTAGTGGTTCCCAAACTTTTAATTTCTCATACCACACGCGAAATTATGAATCAGTAGCGTACCACGGAACTGTAACCGTTAAAAAAAAAAACTTGGTAAAGCACTTAATAAAAACTGCAACAATTGTATGACAACATTATCATTTATTAATTATAGGAAAAAAATACAATAGTCTTAGTGCGAAAAATGGTGCTGCATGTTCGAGACAAGATAGGAAATATCTGGCTCAGTTATACTTGATTTTAAGCGCATATTGGGGTCTACGTTAAGTTTATTACATACGATGTTTGTTTTTTATTATCAACATAGCACAAATTCCGCTCTCACAGAGATACATGGATGTAAATGGAATCAGTAACAGTAATGCTTTTCTGGACAGCGATGGGTATTCATTTTTAACTTTTAGCCAAAATTCACACAGCTCTACTTTGTTGAATTTCGCTTGCAAACCTCCATCGCAAGATAGATCTATCATAGATTCCTTTTCACTCACACTTAAATTTTCACCAACACTATCCAGATCCGAAACGAATGGGTTCCTTATCCAATTGAACTCCGAATAATCTTTTTTTAAATATTCTTGCGTACCACCTTAATAATTGTCGCGTACCACTGGTGGTACGCGTACCATATCATATTCCCATATCATTGGGAATCACTGGATTGGATTTAAATTTGGATTTAAACCAAACAATGACACTTGTGAAAAGTGGACGGTTATTGTTCTTCCTACTCTACATTGTCGAAGAATTCGTTTGTAGTCGATCGCCAATTTGAATTTGTCTAGGTCTACCGGTTTGTTATCTTAGAACCCATTTCATAAATCGCGTTTTCAATAGATGTCGGTCAATCTTGTGTGATTTCTTTTATGTTTCGTTTGTTTTGCTCTACAATTTTCTTTCTCATTATTCGAACCTTCAATATGCACATATTTAATGTTTTTTTTTTTTTTACTTCAGAATGCTTACATTCTCGTCAATAAATAGATTATTAACTATGACACAGTCTCCGATCTTTGAAATAAAATAGTACAAGGGTGACAATAATTATTAGTATTTTAAAAAAGTAGCGATATCTAGTGAAATTAATTTATGAAGTAACGTTAGGTTATGTGTAGGTAGGTACTGAAATTATGTTGCTTGAGTTATCTAAATAAGTGTCGAGTCATTATTTAGTAACTATCCAAAAGGTTGGCGATCTGGCGTTGGTGTATAATAATATTGTATTCAATGTCGATCAGCGTTTTTATTTGCGTAACCCAAATAATTTCCACTGAAATGCAGTGTTAGATTAGTTATTAACATACAAACGATGGAGAACGATTTTCCGCGACGAGTTTTAAATTTTTTTATGTATAAATTTATTTATTTTGTGATTTTATTCATATTTTATGAATAACGTTGATATTATGTAGGATATTAGGACATGCTTTTCATCACGACAGGTTTTTAAGAGCCTCTTAAACTACTTCCAGGCAGTTCCTTCACTCTCTATACGAAAAACCGGTATAAATTATTGTGGTATTGTTTCCAGCCAAAATTTGCCCTACAGGCCAAATATGTCACCTTATTTCGTCTTTCTCATGCTATAACGGACAATGGGTAGTTCTTTCTCTTTCTGGTGATCTTTTCTACTTTTTGATTTTCGTTTTTTTGTTAAAAAGGTAAAGTGGTATTTGTTTACACAATTTATTTGTAGATTTGCAGACTATTTTCGTAGGGACACATTTCTTAGTGTCCTACGAACTCTTGAGATGTGCGCCTATTCAGGGTAAAACTTTTGAAAAAAGAATAATTTAAAATGATCTTTCGGGTTCATACATTTTTTATTTCAATTTTTAAGCCCCGCACTCGTTTTTGAGTAATTCGGCCATGTTCTCCCACACCATCTCCAAATCCCTCAGTTATGCTTCAAAGGAACGGAACAAACTATGAGAGGTCTTCCTCGTCTTTGGGACTTCTATGTATTGTAGTATTTTGGAATCCTTAATATATTATTTTTTTATTTTATTTTATTAAATACTTATAATATTCCCCCCTTCAAAAATGCATAGGCATTTGTGTGAAGGTGAGGAGATACATAACTCTAAGTAATACATATCATTTTCGAACATTACCCTATACATATAACATAATACATGTTATGTCCAACCATATTCCCTCCTCTCCACAATGGTGCTTCGAGGATAAGCGCTGTTACAGTGTTGTGATACAGTGGTATAGACAATTTCAAACCGTAACAAGAACTGCATTTGTATTGAGTACAGGGTGACCACGATACAAAATCTTTGAGTCAAATCTTTCCTTTTTTTATAGAATTTAAATACACAGTTACAAAATTGTTTATTATTTATTACTGGTAAATTTGTTTATTATTAAATTTATAATAGGTAATATAAATAAAGAATTTCCGAGAACGGCATCAATGCGATATAATCCTATATAATTAAAGAAATAGTTACGTAGGTATGCGAACTGTCAATAGTCATTGAGAGGAGAAAAAAGTGATGCTTTGATACTTGGGTTTTGCCTCATTGTTAACAAAATGACCAGTTAAGAAATTAGAATAATGAATAATTTGAACTCAATTCTAGTAAATCATAATTATTACGTAAGGAAAGATAGAGGTTTCTTTATTAAGGCAGCGTGAAGAAGAAAATATAATAAGATCTTGGTGTCATGGGGTGGATTTTGTCAAAATACCTGTAATTTCCGAGAAACTCAAAGGGTAAAGAAAAATCAAGATTAACAAAATTTATAATTTAAGTAATATGTATCAGGAATTTTTCCTAAATTTTTATTAAAAAATCGGCGGAAATCGCCGATATATAATGTTATAAAAATTTAGGTACTATTTATTCGGAAGTTCCATTCCAGATAAAAAAAATCATAATTATATCTTTACTTCATTACGTAGCGTACTACTCACGGAGTCGCCCATTTTTATAAAGGATGGTCACCTATAAAAAATGGACGTGCTCTCCCTTCGACGTTCTGAACCAAACTGGCACGCATACAACTTAAAAAATCACAAATCCCGACGCGGCAGGTAGCTACCACTACATATATACAATTGTGTGTACATATAGGATCAAACCCCACCAATACAAAAGTGATTCGCTAACAGCTTTGAAACGGAGACTACCACCCTATATCATGTGTGCCTTTATGCTGTGTGATCGTTGGGCTTTAATTAATAAGGGTGGTCAACCCCAAGGTCCTGATCCAATTTTTCGATTTTCTGCCTCTTACGGGATGTTTAAAAGACATACATACACTACGTACTATTTTATTTTGTCATTAAAATATACATTTCTTCATGTTAAATGTACTTTAATCAATAATCAATTTGTCTAGCTGGAAAGTTGACGTCGAAAAACTGAAGATATTGGGGAGAGATCTTTTTACTATTCACCAACGGTACTTGCTCTCCAATGTCATTATCAAGCTACGGTCACGGTCACACAAGTACACACATATTGATTCATCCTCATTACAAGGTTCAGTGGTCACAGTCATGACTACTTTCATCTTATTGCTGCTATCGTAATTATTGTGTCTTGACCGTATGTTGTTTTATTGTAATTTTGAATAAAGAACGCTAAAATAATGAATAATGATTTTCTTGTTCATGATGGACGTTTGGTACCTACCTATCTAGATTCTATTTTTGAATAATAAACTATTAATATAGCGATTCGCTTTCTCCGCTACTAGATGTGTCTTCAGAAATGTTGTGATCGTCTATTTTACGGTGTAGGTAGGTACGTTGCGGATATATTTTGCGTATCATCGTTGCTAATATCTACCATTGAACTCATGGTGTAGTTCTAACCTATTTTTACGCATGTAGGTACTGTGGAACAAAATCACAGAATTCTATACAACATCCAGACTGGCATTATTTCAAAAGTGAAGCCCATAATTATTTCTATGTTTGTTAGTCTGGTTGGCAAAAAGTTGCTATGTTTTTTAATAAAATGTACTCTAAAATGTTCTTTTTGCTTTTTATGTAATTTGAACTAAATGTTTCCCCCCTTTTTGTAGATAAAAATCAAAATGTCTAAATTTACTAAAGAAATTCAGCACAGATTTATTTAAAAAAAAAGTATAGGTACGCAACAGCATTCATTTTTGCCAACCAATCTGTCAATGAGGCTTCAATTTTTTGCCATGAAAAGATAAACAGGAGTACCTACTTCGTCTAGGTAGTCTATATACGAGGACATGAAAAATGAGTTCCCATGCACGCGTGAATGGCTGCACCAATTTCGCCTTTTTGTTGTGTTTTTTTATTCTCAGAAAGTTTTTTCATGGACTTCCGCTTAGTTGTACTTTCTGGAATATCTTGTAAAAAATCTATGATAATAAGTAGGTACCTAATGTTAATGGTTTTCTCATGTATTTTCAAGCAACTCTATTCTTTCGCTCATTCATATTTTATTCAACCTGATCTTTCGAGTTGACTAAAATAAGAATACCTATAGGTATCTCACAATAAAACTTGTTGCAACTCACATCAAATCCAAGAATCGAATACATTTTTCATTCAACTTATCTAGTACCTACTTATAGTAATAAATAAAAATATATGATTGGGAAACACTGATGCATAAAATAAAAAAGATCGTGTTCAAGAGATTAACTTCGCTTATTGATTGGGAGAAAATGATCAACTTAACTTAATAAAATTCGACAAAACCTACGTTTTTTTAAATGAATATTGTGTTCACTCAAAGTGAACACAAATACACTCTTTGACTCTTTCACAGAAAGCTACTTAAAGCTTGTGCACCAGCCTACTAACCACGGCAAAAATAACTCTGCTTTATAGAAATTGACGGCTTTCAGTCTGTTCCCATCAGCACTTGTCGTGTGGCGGGTCCGACTTTAAATCGCACGATCGATACCGTGTAAGTGTGAACAGCTCCATATAGATGTTCTGCCACCAGAGCACCCGATTAAAAGTCGGACCCGACACATGACAACAACACGAATATCCCCTTCCCTAGATTCCGGGTCATTCCGGATGAATATCTTACGTCCAGATTTTCCCGGACTTGTCCGGACGTACGGTTGTAATGTTCTATTATCAAATATATTTTTTAAACAAAAACAGGACAACATAATAATGTATAACCATTAATCAAGTGAGCAAACAATATTGATACACGTCATATAAGATGAGCTTTTGCAAACTTATTATAAATAGGTATACTTTCTCAATGATATTCCCTAATTTCAATTTAAGTTAAGGATCTGAAGAAGTGTTAAGGATGCCGAATAACAGTTGGCCGAGGAGAGCGCTGATCTTACTCCCATCAGGGTCCCAAAGACGAGGAAGACCCTCTCATACTGTGTTCCGCTCCTTCAAAGCAGAGCTGAGGAATCTGGACATGGTGTGGGAGGAGGTCATAAACGTTACGCAAGATCGAGCGCAATGGAGAGCTCTTGTTGCCTCCCTATGCCCCTAAGTGGGGCCTTAAGGGAGTTTGGATTTGGAATTTTAATTGCAAATCTCATATAACTCTCCCTTGACCTAAGAACTCTGATGAAAGGAAGAACAGCGCAGTTCTTGCCCGACTTTCATTCAGCATTCTCCACAAATATCTAAACATTAATTATATGTCCATTATGCTAGGTATTCAGTCCTTTGTTCACTCATTACATTACTTATTTGGGTAAAATACCTATGGGTAAGAACACGTAGAAAGCCGATTCCGACCCGCGCGGACCGGCTCTAAGATTGTTGTCTATGGTTTCAATGCATTTTAATGGGCATGCCGGAAAGCGGGTTCCTGCTTTTTCTGTGGGTATCCCTATTCAAATGCATAGTAACATTCTTTGCGCCGGTCGGCGCGGGTCGGAATCGGCTTTCTACGTGTTCTTATATATCCTATGGCATTTTGACTATAGCAAATAATATAATTTTACTCTTCTCATTTACTTCGCTGGTTGTTCCACAGTGAACATATGCCGTGGTTTAGTTACAAAAAAATCATAGTTTACGTAATACTAGGTATTATTATTTACTTGAACATTTTTTTGAAACGCAGGTGTAGGTAAATTTTCGTAATGTTTTTATTATGATTAACAACAAAAATATTGTCTTCAAATTAACGTAGGGATCTATAAAATAAATATTAATATAAAAACATCGAAATCTTAATTAAAAAATATAAAAAAAAATTGGGCTCGTCCGGGATTTGAACCCGGGACCTCTCGCACCCTAAGCGAAAATCATACCCCTAGACCAACGAGCCATTGTGCCTGGTTGTCGTAAATCGTGTTCAATAATGTAGAAGTGTCAAACGTTGTTTACATTACAATAATAAATAATGTAAGTAAGTACCTATAGCAGCTATAAACAATGATACGCTAAGTAGTAAAAATAACTGATGATTGTGAAAATTGCATTGTTTGAAAATAATATGTACCCAGTTGGTGAATAAATAAAGAAATTTAAAATATTTGACAATGTGATTTAAAATCAGTTCCTGGGATTGACAAGTAACTGAATAGAATTAATCCATTCATACCATCTCAGAATCTCCCATAATGTGGGTAACCAGCGAGAAGGAAAGACGATTTGATACCTAATCAATGACCTTTTAAAGGGAAATTGTACCTTTCCGGGTACAAAATTATCGAAATGACCTTTTTTTAGTGAACGTTCACCTTTACAATATTCAGAATGAGCTTTTTTTTTAGTGAAAAGTTTGTTTTTGTGCGGGTCAAAATTTTTCCAAAGGTGGCAACACTAAAAATGCCTCATTTCAGAACTAACAAAATTTTCTGAATTGTTATCTACAAATCATCATCTGTATGGGTCTCTCAATGCTGAGGATCATCACACACCATCTCCACCAGCCTGCTCTCGATCTGCTGCCATGTGCGGAATCTCCCACAATGTTCCCCTGTTTCCTCCCTCACTCCATCTTGTCAGAGCCTCTCCGCGCCACTCTTTGTGTCCAAAGAATTGTAGGACAAGTTGCGCATACACCCTTGGCAGCCTCTCTTTTGTGCTTAGTTCTAGTCAAATGTACTCATGCTTTGTCACCAAAATCTCAAAAGCGTTGATTTGGGATCAGTCACACAACTTGACTGTCTAGGTTTCAGCACCGTATAAAAAATTGAGAAAATTTGGTTATTACTTTGGAATCTAGTTTTTCTAGGACAAATTGATCAATTATTTATTGCAAAAGTGTGCTTTTTTAAATGTCTTGCTTTAGGTTTTTTATGATCTCTATAACTTTACAGGATCCCAGTCAAGAAATCACAGAAGTACAGATTCAGAGTAATCAACGCAACACCTTTGAACTGTCCAGTGTCTATATCCATAGCTAAACACAGCATGACTGTAATATCATCCGATGGTAAACCTGTCAAGCCCACCAAATCAAACTTATTTGGATTATTACCAGGTAAATATTGAATTATGTCTTGAAAACTAGGCACTACTAAAAATAGAAAGAATTTAAAAACATTGGCTACACAAGGTTTGATAAGGCGATATATTGGGTAAAAGAAGAAGTTAACCGCTATTCAAAAACATATTCCCCGACTTTCTAAACATACATAACTTTTTAAGAGATAATGACATGCAAAGATTTAAAAAAGGAACTATTTCAATGTCATGTTTCGCATTCAATTATTATGTCCTGCTCCTTACTAGAAACACGCCATCTTCTCCAAAAAATGTCTATGAAAACAAAGTCTTTTTTTAGTTTAGTATGCGACTGTCTGTTTACAATAAAAGTTTGTTGTAATGTCGAATACACTTTTTTATTTTTTTTTATTTAGATAACCTCTTTAAAAGTCTCAGGAAAATACGAATGACAAAAGTATGTTATTTGCTTTCTCTTTTGACATAATAATTTAAAACATGAAGATGGAAAGGGACAAGAACAGTTTAAATAAACATAGCAAATCAATATGAAATAGATTTTTTACATTCCTATTTGCAAAACAGTTTCTCCATTCTACCCTTCTGACAAAATATTATGAAATTAACATTTTATGGATGTAGATTTTTATATCATAATGTGATTAATATATTTTCAGGAGAGAGATTTGACTTTATTTTGACTGCCGACCAAAAGCCTTACTATTACGAACTGAAGTTAAAAGGTTTACATATATGCCAGAATATTAGCAACACAGCACATATCGTATACGACAATATTTTCCCAGATAATAACACGGTATTCGAAACTGTAAGTATTAAAGAGAATTATGTATCAACTGTAGTATTAAAATTATAAGCACAGATAGATTTAAATCAAGGTGAAAGTATGGTCAGACATTTAATTAACACAAAAACATAATATTGTATAAAATTATGATGTAAGACCAGCATGCAATGTTAGAAAACAATAACATTGTGTTTTATTGTTTAACTTTTGATCATAAGAAACAGTGAAAGTGATCACATTTGAGACATTAGAGCTAAGATCAATATCAAAGTTAATTATTATGATCAATAGTTAGACAGGCGGTCTCTATTATGACTGATAAATAAAAGAATATTATTTGTTTTAAGACATGCATAAAATTTGTCACCTAGTGGAAGTGTATGTGCATCCTTAAATCTATAAGTGTATATGTGCGAACACTTATAACTCGAGATCGGCTGAACAGATTTTTATCATTATAATTATAATTGTTTTAGTGGATTCTTCTCCGCTACGGATAACAGAATGAATATATATTTTCGAAAAATGATTTAGTGTGGAACGGATTTACTGATAACAACGGCATCTGTGAAAAATTTCATAACAACACACATTTTATTTACTTGACAACCATTGAGTTTCAAAACATTGATACGCAGATTTTTGATAGATTTTTTTTAATAATGATTTAACATTCAAACATATTTTAAATGTATTTTTGTATAAATTACAAATTTGAGGACGTCTGTAGGGAAAGCTAGTATCATAATATAATATTATATTTGATTGCTAAACTAATATCTCCTCTGATCTGATCTAGAGTATCTTTTTTTCTCTCTTTTTACTTATATATTTATTGACTCCAATTTCTTCATATTTTCTCTTCGTAGTCTGTTCATTTAATGAGTAGCCTCTTGCGATGCTCAAATCCAGCTCTCTTTGTACATGCGAAAGATTCTTTAAATAAATAGTTCTATGTGGGCATATATTACTATGTGTTCTCTGTCTTATGAAGGACGAATTTAATATTCTCTAGTAATACAGTGCTAAACGGCAGTATAAGTAGATAGCATTTATACCTTCGTTTACTTCATTTTATAGGATATTGAACTACCTAGTATAGGCTTTCACAAGAAACCTGTTTGTATTGCATGTTTTACAAATCAACTGATTGATTCTAGTATTATAGGAGCAAGAAAATATTTTAAGTTGTATCTGTTTCAGTATCAACTGGAGAAACACTCACCATTATTTGGTCAGCATTTAAATTCATTTGTGGGTCCCCCTGCAGATCTCACAGTCTCTCCCGTCTCGCAAGATTTAGCATGTTTAAAAGTTGACGTTGCCACCAGAATATTTGAGGATGATGAAAATGATTACCGATACCTCAGTGATGCATTACCAGTGCCACCCTTTTATCCGTCTGTGTTAAGTAAGTATATAACTTAATAAAAAGTTTTGAAATTAATGGATAGATTTTGTAAAAAAGTTTATCAATTTATTGTGTTTAAATTTCAGGTCAAGATGACACTCAAGTGGTTCAAATAAACGGGAAGAGTTTCTTATATCCAAACGCTCCCATTTTAACACAGCCCTCGGACATCATCAAGAGAACAGTGTGCAATGTGGGGAGAGAGTACAAAGTCAAAGGAGTCGAATGCGTTCAAGTGTTAGAAGTTGAATATAAATCCACCTTAGAACTTATTATAGTAGATGAAGGTGAGCAAGATATTATGAGCCTAGATATTATGTCCTGTCCCCTACCATTGCCTACATCCCTTTTTTTTGTAATTTTTTATTTGTATTACAAGTCAAACAATAATTAATTAATAAGAACAAGCCGTTAAAAATAAATAACAAATATAATAATATAAATACAAAAATAATCCCAGAACACAGGTGCTGGTATAAGGCATGGGTCGGCAACCTTTTGTTGTAAAAGGGCCAAATATTTTTCATGGGGATCAGTGCGGGCCGCACTTGCAGTAGGTATACCTACAATATTTATGTACAAATATTTTAATTTATAAATAAAACACTAAGTGTATATTTTAACGACATTTATTGTAGTTAATAACAAGTTCAAGCAGAGAGACTAACGTTTTCAAACATTTTTTCTGTTCCGGGCATACTTCCTCTGCGATAGCTAAGACACAATCTTTTACAAGTTCATTGTCAAGAATCTTGCGAGCCGCACCAAGATGTCTCGCGGGCCGCAGGTTGCCGACCCATGGTCTAAGGGATCGAGCTGTACTTTTTTGTTTTATTAAATACTAAAATACTATTGTTGAACAAAATTAGGTCACTCTCGCCTTTCCAAAATATAATTCTTGAGATGCTTCACAAACAATGCATTGTTCCCACAGCCCTTGATTTCCTCCGGCAAATCATTAAATATCAGGAGAGCAGAGTAAAGAAATCCATATCTGTTCCTATCAGTTCTTGGAACATTATCCACTCCACTCTATAGTGATTTCGCTGTCTCGTGCTGTACGCATGAACATCACTGTTTGGTATTAATGCCATGTTTGATTTAATCTGTTTGTTTTTCAATTTATAAACCTACTTTAGCAGTAGCAAATGAAGAATAATAAGATTTTTATGATATTATAAAAGTTTTTTTAAAATATTTCAGGTTTCAAAAGTAATTCAACTAAAGTTTTCCACATTCACGGAAATCCCGTGTACGTTTTAGCTACTTCCAAATCTCAAACTAGAGGAATTAAGACTGAAGAAGTTGAAAGTATGGAGTGGCAGGGGAAAATCAAAAGGTAAATAAATTATTATTTCTTACCAGTTGACTCTGTAAATGTCACATCACCTACATCCTAAGCATACTTATCCAGTTGCTAAAAAGCAAAAAAAATTAACAATGCTCTTTACTACATCTGACAGGTTAGAAAACTTTGTATAATAATATTGTTGTCTCTGACTTCCTCTAAGTCTAATCCAGTGATTTCTTTGGTCTATTGTGGCGCCCTCACTAAGCAACTATTTATTATCTCTTTGTTAATAATATGGCGTTGCATTCTTTTTTACATCTCCACACTTTTTATTGTAAACTCGTTACACATTGTATCTTTTGTATTCGTTTTCATTATTATCATTAAATAACAAAGTCGTCTCACATCTGTGTTTCATTTAACAACAAAAACACATTAATAATTTTCTATTTTCCTTTTTAAATTTCCATTTATCCTCACCATTTCAACATACCCTGAGCTTTAAACAAATATTTCTAAACCAAAATTAGCTATATCGGTCCATCCACACGTAAATTTTAGTGAGACACACAACCAGCCAATCATTTTTATATTTAAAACTGCATAACCTGGTAAACGTTCTATTACCTACGTCGTAAGCCTATCTATTTCATTCCCAGTAACAACTAAAAACATAACGACCCTGTCTTGTTACACATTTGACTGTTAGGGACACTTTGTATGAGAAAACGAAATTGTTGGTTTTCATCTATTTTCCTCACAATTATTCCATATTTTTTCACTGTTTAAAGCTACCTTGAACTTTTGTATAAATATTTTGAAACCAAAATTAGTCTTTTCCGAGTTTTAGCGAGACGAACGGACAGCCAATCATTTTTAAATACATATAAGATTTCAAAGAGCCGTTACATTTAGAAAGTTATGATAGATAATAAATCATCAATCGTTTCAATATTTTATTGATTTTCAGAAACTTTTGGAATCCACCAATGAAGGACACATTCTACGTTCCCAATAAAGGATTCGTCATCTTACGAATGATTGCAGATAATCAAGGTACTTGGATGCTGGAGTGTAGGTCTTGTGGAATCTCTTCACTACCGACTGCCATTATCATCAAAGTCAGGCCTAAACTTCCTACCAAAATTTTAAAATCTTTACCCAAATGCGGTAATTACAGACCTTCCGATATTTTAATAAACTAATGTGATATCAAATAATTTATTGCTTTTTTTTTAAGTAAGTATAATTTTATTCAAATTAGATTATTTATTTTATGTCAAAAATAAGTCTTTTTTTTACATACTAGCTGATATAACTTCTTCTTTATCTTTTAAAGATATAAAGAATTCTTGTGAATATAATCTAGTTATTTTAGAAATTTATTAAAAACTTTGTTTATTTTCCAATAAATATTTGTATCTAAAATTACTAGAATTATATTTGCAAGGTTCAGCGATAGTTAAAATAGAACATAAAGTCGTTATGATGTAATGAAATATGAAAATAAGTACATAAGTGAATAAGTACATTATGAAAATATGTATATTTTTATGACATCAATACTAAAGTACCTATATGGATTCGAATCTCGTTGGAAACTATCTTCTTTTACTAGTTCTTTTTCAATGTGAAAATATGAATGTCATGTTAATTGAATCAAATTTATAAACATTCAAAGGGCGCATTTAAACCAAATGAACATAGAGCCAGAGCTGGTAGTAGAGAATATTTTCATTATCAGAGAATATTTTAGTAGAAGACGGTCGTAAGTTAAGATCTAGTCCTGAAAAACGGTCACAAGAATCTAGACATAATTAGAACGTTGTGCACCAACAAAGCCAATAGGCAATAAAGATGAGACATTAACAAAAATGAATATATTCATATCCTGGCGCCAAATACATGACAGCAGTCGCAGTCTTTAAATTTGGTTGCTCTCTTGTTCTCAATAATTTCTAACTTTTATCTCTATATTTCATTGATTATTAAATATCTACTTGTTGTATACAAAAGATTTTCCGACATGTTGAACATGTCGAGAATTCTCATGATTAGGATTTTAACATTACCACCTAATGGTGAACTTTGTTAACGTAAAGTGATCACACTAAGCCAACCTTCGAAATAACAGTAGAAGACGGTCATAAGCCTGTAGTGGTATGTTCCGTTTAAAAATTGAACATCAGTAATGACTTATGTAAAAATAAATAAGGAGTCTTCAGTTTGTGCTACTACGAATTACTTTATTTCTATAAACATGTTTTCGGGAGCGACTACTCCCTTCCTCAGATGGACAAAGACTAAAGAATAATATAAATGAATATGAGATATTTTCAGTAATGAATTGTTAGAGTCATTAGTTGTTACATATTCAAATATTTTCTCTATCGAAGATATGAACACTAATCTGTCATCACCCATTGATTATTAGTTCTTGCTTGTAATTGTTTCCGTGGTGTCCAATAACAACCATAAAAGAAAGTATGCTCTGTTTCTCGATTCGGGTCTATGTTCGTTTGGTGTAAATTATTAATATTTTTTTAAATAATTTGATGAGACATATTCTGTTGAAAATAATTATATTAAGTGTTGTATTTATTTATTGGTCTGTCAACTATGTGATATTTAAAACATTTATTTAAGTATAGAAATAATTAATTTATGTTTTTATGATAACTATTTAACTCGTTGAGTATCTCATATCCTTATATTTGCTTCAGCTATAATCGGTGGATTTATGTAGTTTTATTTTGAATTTTTTGCCATTATCACATTTCTAATACAAATGTACATAAATAGTTCAAATTGTAGTGGATCTGATTATTTCGAAATTGAGTCAATTATGTATAGAAGAAAAAGAAGAAGGAAAGGAAGAAGGCAGATGTCCTGGCTGTGCAGTATACGAGAATGGACGGGTTTCCGTACTGTGGAACAATTGTTCCGAGCAGCCCAGGACAGAGAAGGAATCGCCACAGTGATCGCCGACGTTGGGAATACCTGACATGGCACCAAAAGAAGAAGAAGAAGCCAGTCACAAAAGTTCCATTATGGGACGCAGTGACGGCGGCCTCCATGGAGGCTGCAGGCTAGTATACAAATAATAAGAAGAAGTATAGAAATGGTTGATAGCCTAGCGGTTACAATGCCGGCTTTTGTACTATATAGTTCGGATGTCGTGGATTCAATCCCAGGTGCTGACCATCTTTCTCGACACAAGCTTCATGTAGCTTACTGTGAAAGAGTCACTTTAAGTGAGCATAGATTCATTTTGTTAAAAAAAATTGTTCCATACTTTGGTCGTTTTCGATATTATTGTCTTCAAAGTCTTACTTTTTCAATAGCTTTTTTCCTGAATCCGAAATAGTCAACGAGTTAAATGATTGGTTAGTTATAAATGCAGAGTATATTTAAGTAGCATTTAAAAAAAAGGTTGTTTTGTTGTTTTTAAGATGTTGCTATGTGGACATATGAGATTTTGTAAATATATATTTTTATAATTTTTTTATGAATAAATTATATATTGTTGTTGAATTTTAAATGATTTTTTATATAATTTTCCTTCTTAAATGTTTAAAAATCTGACACTGCACATATTCAAATTTATATTAGTTTTACATTTATTTTTTACTTACTGAGGTTTGTTTGTATCACAACACAATTTTCTTGAAGGAGCTAAGGGACCGTTCAAGTATTACGTAACGCATTTTTTTAACATTATTGACCCCCCCCCCCACGAGATGCATCGTAACGTTTTTTGTTACCCCTCTTCCCATTCTATAAATGTTGCCTAATGCATATATTACAACTATGTATGCCTACAACTACACAATTATAACTGGAAAGTCACTAAATACCTTTGCTGTAGCGCCAGTAATACAATAGTAACGTTTTACAAGAATAACCCCCCTCCTCCCCCCCTTTACGTAATACTTGAACAGCCCCTAAACATGCAGGTCCAAAAACTCATCTGGTGATAATTATCATGTGGATTATGAGGGTAGAATTATTCTTTCATGCTTTTCAAGGATCATATTTTATGTTCATTGGGTAATTTGACAAGATAAAGGAAGAAGAAGAAACACTATTTTATTTTACATATTTTATTTCATTTCATCAATGGCAGACATAACACTATGTACAAAAAAACAACACAATTCACAAAATATACATTCAAAATCAGATAACAAAATTGTATAAAAAATTGTCCTAACCCCCAACCCCAAGCAGGTACTTTTGATCACCCTCAAGAAACTAGAATTGTTCCAATAGAAGGACCTTACAATACCATTATTATTCACAGTTTGAGCAAGATTTTTCTATCTATATGTATAGAACTTTTTTGGCACACATTAAGTCGAGTATAAGTTTGAAATTTTATTTAGACTGTATTTATAACCCATTGAGAATAATTTGAGAAAGGGATAGAAAATTTCAATAACTATAATAATTAGTATTTATAGCCTATGAGGTGATTTTATATATTTGGAAAATAATAGAAGATCATGTTGAGCAGTAGTAGAGTATTTTTTATATTGCTACTTTAGGAACTCCGTACCTAGCTTACGTCTGAATCTAAGATTATAGGTATATTATTGAAACAAAAAATTTCAATTTAAGTTCTCAAAATGCAGAAAATAAGAAAATTCACAAAAGCAACAAAATCATTTTGCTACTGAAAATTCTCTTTTGAATGCTTATAAGTTTTGAAATTATTAAAGTTATTTATTATGCTTATAGCCTCTTATAAATCATCTGAAAAAAGAAATAAAATCAGTGCGCCGTTCTGTCAAAATATTTTGTTTCAACGCGGCAGCCTTAGTTACAAGTAGAATGTTCGTTATAGTTATTAGAGTTTTGATACTTTGGTATTTGTCACGAAAAATAATTACTGAGTGTTAGGGAGGTTAAAGCTTTGAATTAATTTAAATAAAGAACTAGTTCTAACTTTGGTTAAAAATACTTCATTATTATGAGACAGACTTCATTAGAATGAAAATATTTTTTTCCCGTCAACATTTAAGTAGGTTCGTTATATTCAGAATTTCTCTACATTAGTTTTTGTTATAAAGAGATTAGCCTTACAGATATGTCAATTTGACAAAGAAATATAGAACAAAGTTATAATCTGACTCATTCGTTTAACAAACATAACAGTAAATAATTAATAATAATTGAAGACATAAGTGGATGAAGGCGTTATGTCGCAAAAATACAAAATTCCACTTTTTTACACAAATAAAGGTGTTAAGTAACGCTCTTTCACATGAACATAATCACACCGCTCAAAAATGTGCTAAAATACGATTTTCTCAGTGGATGAAGGAGTTATGTTATATATTAATTCACCCATAACACGATTTAACGCGGATGTAAGTGTTAAGGGACTTTAATACATTCATCCATTAAAAACGCTATTTTTCAAATACAGATGAAGGCGTTATGGGAACATATATCTTTGCTATAGAAAAATATCTAGAACAATATGTGTTCAAAACTTTAACTCCTGATATCTCAGTTCCATATTGGTGTAACATAACACCTTCATCCACTTATGTCTTCAATTGTGTTTGGTATTTTCTTATTAAAAACAAATTTAACAATAGGACAAATTTAACTAAATATTATTGACTAAATGACTCAGTGGTATGCATGAAATGGACTTTCTATTTCTGGCAAGAAGTTCCCGCATTTGGGGAAATTGTCAGGTACTGGGGGTAAATCACTCTGCGTGCCCACATGTATTAATAATCCCATCCCTATGACTGTGTGGTACAGGAAGTGGCAGTGGAATAACCAAAAACCTAAAAATAAAACATAAAATTTATTTCTATACACTTTATGACATCTGTTTTACATTTTTTCTACATGCAACATTGAACACAATTTTTGGCTCATAGAATTTTGTACAAAACTTACAACCTCGACTTGCATTCAAAAGTGATGACCAAATATTTTAACGTTTGGTTGGCAAAAAAGTACTCTTTAAGATTTCTTTTGTAAATTGAGGTAAATTTATCCCCTTTTTCATTAAATAAATCAAAGTACCTAAATTTACCTATGAAACTTAACACAACAATATTCCTTTAGGCCAAGCTATCTGTCAAAAGTGCCCGTGAATGAGGCTTCACTTTTTTGCTATGAAAAGATAATAGGAGTAGGTACCATTCTTCATTTTGGTAGATAGTTGTGGTTTATCTATGGTTTTGCTTTAATTTTTGTCTATGGATCTCTTTCCATAATCCCTACTTTAAACTTGACTCATGTAAGGCACAGAATTCTATAAAAATCCATATAAATGACACATAAATGTAAAGTTAACTGGAAAACTTCCAAGAATGCATCATAAATTGTGGAAGGAAGAATTTGTCAGGGACTGTTTTCAAACGAAAATGAAAATAATCCCAATGAATATAAATTAAAAACAACAAGCATTTGAAATAAAATGTATGCATTTTAATATTGCTTTAATATATTGTGGTTACCTGGATTTGATGCTTTAAATCTGAACACTGCATATCCGTTATTAGGAACAGCTATCGTGTCCTTGGCTGGCGGATAGTTGAACTGTCGATTGAGCAACCCTTTCCTATCGAGATCCAGCGCATGCTTCAAGGAGATTTTCTTGACACTCGTGTCGGGTGATCTGCCTAGACCAATTAGATGGAACACTTGTCCGTGTAAGTGGAAAGGATGTGAGAGATTTGTTTGCTGAACTAGAAAACACAAAACAATACAGTGTTAAAAATCTCTAATGAAATTATAATGTGGTCTTATTAACTTTTACAATACGATTTACGGAAGAAAGTTTAAAATGGTTGCAACTTCTGGTTGACAAATTTTTTGTTTCATGCGTCCCCTTTCCTAAGTTTTTTTCTTTATGCTGCTGGTATCATTATTATCGTTTTAATAATTGGCAATGTATTGTATTATCTGTGATTTTTATCGAATAATTTACGCATAAGACAAGTAATGTTTTTTCCTTGAATTAATTTTAATGTATTCAGGTAATATCAAGGCATGCTAGGATTTAATTCAATGAACTGCAGTTATCCTATTAAGAGTATTCTTTTTAGATACAAAATAGTTTCTTCAATGTAACTTGGTGTTTTTATGATCTCAATAAGTAGTTCACACATATAAAATTGATGAAAAAATATAATTTAAATAATATAAATACAAGGAATTCTGGCCACCAACGTTCAAAAGTTCTATTATGATGGTAAATAGTACTGTGCATGAAAAGAAATCTGTAAATTATTGTGATTGGTTCTTTAAATTATCCTAAAATATTTTTGTACCTTCATCTACAAGAACAACTTCTACAATAGCGTTGAGTGGTATATCAATGGAGTGCACGCATTTGCAGTTTGGTCCACAATTAGCAGGTCTGTTGTCTCCGTTACAGAATTCACCTTCCTGGATATCTTCCAACTGTGACAGAGGAGGAGCAGATGGTTGGGTGTACGTTATTTCATCTATCAAACTCACTACATGATCTCCGGTTGGAGCCACTGAAAGAATAATATATCATTATGTTTCGATTGAAAATGTAAGAAAATTATTTGTAATTTTTTTAAGTAATGGCTTAGCCGTGATAAATGACTTGATGTGGATGCCAGCAAATTCTGTGACATCTACAAGTAGAGTGGTCATGTCTGTAATAACTTATAGGTGTTTAACTGGAATGCGGGGAAATCTAAGCCTTCCAGAATTTTTAAAATCCGCAATAAGGCAGATGAATTAACAAAATCGAAGTGGTTGGTGACCCAGCGGTTACAACGCCGGCTTTCGTACTGCGGACGTCGTGGTTCGATCCCAGGTGCCGACCATCTTCCTCTTTCACGACACAAGCTTTAAGTAGCTTACTGTGAAAGAGTCAACGAGTGTATTTGTGTTCACTTTGAGTGAGCACAGATTCATTTTTAAAAAAAAAAAAAAATTTTTTTATTCAAAAATCAATGAGTCAGTGAATTTTGTTTAGTATCCGGAATTTGGTAACCTTTTCTACAATTCATAAGCACACATCTTTCGTTTATTTCACTGAGATAATATATTTTATATACAACCTCTCCTATCTCATTTGTTTCTGACCTAGCCATCCTTGAGGACTAAATTTATGTGTTCGATCTACATCATTCTCGGTCAATCACTTCTTACACCTTTTCTTTCACAGCCTTATAAATTCTTTTTGTTATTCAATTTGTATCCACTCTTTCAACATAGCCGAACCATCTCAACTTTATATTTAAGGAATGTTATTAAATTGCGGTAATACAAACCTAAAAATATATCGTATTTATCCGGAATGAAAAGCGTTTCTGGTCGATAGAAGAAAAATCTGAACGGCAAGAAGATCTTGACGTCAGGTCGCTCTTGTAATAATTCTTTGTCCACGTATTTCCCACTCTTCAAATTGTTTACACAAACAGCATCTTTACGTTTTACATTGCATACGGCATCCAATGGATTCAAAACCTATAGAAAAATGTTACAATAATAATAATATTTATCAATGAAATAATATTTTATTTATGTATTTGAAAAAGCAATATTGCAAATTAAGCAAATTATTTTTATGATATATACAGCAGTGATGGAAGTATTATACATATATGTTTTAGATTTTTGCAGTGGGCGGGAAAACAAACCTCCAAAAATAAAACATAGAAAATTACAAGGAAATATCATTCTATATGTTATCAAAAACTTATTTTGGGTAACATAGAATCTTTAAATCAAGACAAGACAATGATATTATGTACTTGTATTAAAATGTTCAAGTCGTTATGTATAAAAAAGAAAGAAATGCTAATATTACACGATTTCACCAATCATAATTGTTTTTTTTTTCGTAAAACCAACATAATTGCAACATTAACAGCAAATTTAAGGTATAAAGAACAAAGTTTCCTAAAGTTTGAGAAGTTCATAAACTACAATAAATTCTTTACAAGAAATGTCAAATTTATGTTAACTTTTATGAAAATATTTCAAAGCTGTCTGTTTCTAAAAAAATAAAAATAGGTAGGTAGGTACTTACTATGAAAAAATAAGATGGTGTACATAATTATTATTACACAGTTAATTTAAAAAAAATGAGATAGAGTGATATTTCCTTGTAGTCTTTTATACAAAAAGAGCATTATAATATTTGAAATTTCTTTTTTTTATAAAAATGGAAATAGCGAAGAATACAAATATATACCTACCCACACATAATATTTAATATTTTACTACATTTTACATAAAAAGATATTTTATAAAATACATATTATATACATATTTATACCAGTTAGAATGAGTTTTCCAATAGAAATATTACACACATAAAGAGGCTTAGCTTTGCATAAGAGCTACATAAGATATACCTAATGAAAATAAATAATTGCATTTATACTTACAGTTCCAATATTTTAGATGTGCTGGACATAAGATGTGCTTGAGTGCTGTTAAAAATGTATTACAGAAAAATACTATTTTTATGTACATTACAATCCAGTTTCTACAGTACTACTGAAATGTACTTACTATTTAATTGACAAAATATACTGTAATAGCTTTTCCCCATATTCAATAATATAAACACCTTGTTTTTTCCTTTATATTTTGATCTATAAAATAAGTAGTGCCTTTTCGACTTTTAACTTTTCTAACAAAGGAATGTGCATACAAAATGTGTTCCTGTACAAAAATATCTAAAACTACACCGTCTAAAAATATATCTAAATTCTAAGTGATTGGTCTATGAAATAAATACACTTTTTTTTTATTTTACTTACACAAGTTTTTATTACAAATAAAAAAACATTTTACAGATTTATAATTACAACTTTTAAAATCAGAAATGAAAGTATGTATGCACAAAATAATGAAATTTTGAATTTTTTTTTTAATTATATGTCTCATGACTAGGCAAGGATGGTATTTTAATATCATTCAAAGACATTGTGAAATAAAAAAAAAAAGAAAGTTATTAAAATTATTATTTAAATAATACATTTAACTAAATACGAGTATTAATTTTACCCCGAGGAAAATTAATTCAACAATTTATTTATAAATGAATTTTATTCATTTATTTAGTGCATAATAGTTTCTTTTTTGTGCATGAATAATATGGCATTATCTAATTATTGGTGTTTTAATGTACATTTTTTTTTTAACAAATGCACACATTTTATTATGTCTTGTTCGTTGTTTGAATTTTTTTGGTCCACATTGATAGATGGACACATGATATGAAAAATATACAAATGAAATATCTTTGTATTAGTTATTAAAGTAAAATAAACTATAAACTTTGCTATGAGAGTCACTCAAATGTTTATGATATTTTACTTTAGATAGTAAGTTGTATTTAGAACACGAAGTTTACTTGTGTTTCGTTAAACGAAGACAGTTGTTTGTTTGACGAAAGTCGCCAACTGAATTCGCTATCGACGACTTTTACACTAAAATGATTTAAAAAATGCAAATATACGATTCATATTCTCGAAGAAGGTTTTCAAAGATCTTTTGTTATTTTTTAAGTATTTTCACAATGAGCCAAGCAAAGCTTAGAGTTAATTTATGTCCATTTTTTAAAAGAAAAAACGTTAAGAATTTCGTAACGGATGATTGATATGCAATGAAAATCCAACAAAATATTGTTGAAAGTTGAATTATTTTTAAGATTGTGCGCATAAGTTTAAAATGGATGATTTATGTACAAAAATAATTAAAATTACAGCGATGTTACGAATAAGATACAGTAAATAAATATGACAACAATCATTATATTCACTACCACGAGCGCAAACTAAAAACTAAATTAGAAAATAGAGAGTTACAAATAAGAACCATTTGAGGAAAGATAATAAGTATTTACATACAACTACTCACCAGTAATAATACTACGAAATAATTATTTATAAATATTGCAGTAATTACAAAAAAAAATTAAATAATAATAAACACATACTTTATTTACAAAAAAATGCTGAATAAATATAATTTATTACATTAATATTTTAAAATTATGGTAACATTTTGACAGTGGTTTAAAAATTTACAGAAACAATCCTGAAAAAAAATGTGGTTAATGAATGTTATAATATAACACATAATAATATTATGAAAAACAAACATTAAACTAGTGAGCAGAATTTCAATAAAAAAAGTATAAATTAAACTTGAGTATTCATCTGAATCTTAACCTACGCATGATAATTAGGTAGTATATTTTATAAAATTTGATGATATATTTTTACAAATGAATGTATGATTCTCTTCGTTGTATTGAAAACGTATTGTGTGTTGATTCAATAATATATCACAAGTTTTTGTAAGACACTGGGTTTCGACGGATCACTCTTGTCTTTCAATTGCTTCAGTTTAAAAACAATAATAATAAAAATCATTAACAATATCACAAATCAATAAAGCGTTTGTGTTGTGTTTCATTTTGTTCAAACGTTTTCTCGAGTTGTGATAAAAAAAAACTATATTTAAAGGGATTTCGTATTGCGTGATCAAATATCGAGTAATTTTAGAACTCACAAATAATTAGAAAAACTCTCGAGTGGTTTTTAATTATAGTTTAAATTTTATTTATTTATTTTGTAATATTTAAAGATTTTTTTGATAATAGGAGTCCTAAAATTAAAAAATATTTGAAAGATAAGACGTGTAAATTACCCTGTTATGATTTGTGGGTAAACTGTTGATTTTTTAAAATTTGTTTCTACGTCTATGTTATTTATTTATCGGAATAGGTGGCAGATGGTCACCGCACGTTGGGAAACCAGGTGGAACAGGAGGTAAATCTGCTTGGGTACCGACTTGGAATACAACGTTCATACCGATTACAGTATGGAAGAGGAAGTGACAGTGGAATAACCAGAATCCAGGATTGTCGGCTCTGAAACGAAGGATAACGTAGCCATTGTTGGGGATAGCGATGGTGTCTTTAGCTGGTGGATGATCACCTTGTTTCAGGTGACGTTGGAGTAAACCTCGCCTGTCGAGGTCTAGAGCGTGTTTCAAGTTAATTTTCTTAACGTTCTTATCGGGTGATCTGCCGATACCAATAACATTGAATGCGTAGCCGTGAAGATGGAACGGATGGGACAAGTTGACGATTTGAACTGAAACAAAGAAAACATTATTAAATACCATATTTATTTACACGCATATGGCACCACTGTGCCTTTAACAAGTTATAAACGTTAATTTGAAATTATAATAAATGTCAAGTAAAGCAGTTCACAAAATACAATAAACAACAAGTATAAGTACATAGAATATCAATTATGGAGGACTTTAAGAACATTATTGAGCAACAAAATAAAAATCAAGTAGGTAATTATATATAATACAAGAGTAATATCACCAATTAAAATAAGATTGAAGATATTTGTAGGTAGGTATGTTAGATGAAAACTGGAGGTCATAAGATCTAGTGGTGATAAGCATGAAACGTTTAGAAATGAAAGGGGTTTAATGTGAAACTTTTCTATATTCTATACAATTAACTGAATTAACGCATTAAATTCCAACTACGTGATACTAAATTACTGTACTGTAGTTAGTGTTTATGCTGGATGCCAAGAAGGGAATTCTACGTAGAACTTTCAAATACCTGTCTATTTTATGAGTCACCAAAAAAAAACTGCCTTTTAGATAGTTTGGTAAAAATAGATAATATAAACATGCATTAAAAATAAAGTAACTTTATAGATCAGGTTTGATATCGGTCAGAATTAAAACACTTACTGAGTGTTACAAAATTCAATTTGCTGTACAAGGTGACATTCGACCCATGCTGAAAGATGCGTGGCTAACGGGTAGATTAGTAACTAAGGTGGACTCTTATTTCCTTAGCTCTTTGTGGAACTAGATGGAAATTTATATATAATTGGATATGTACACTGTAGAGAATATAGAAGTGGAGGGTAAGTAAGTACCTACTCCTAGTACTTCCACATCAGTGGTTAAAGTCAAAGGGGTACACGACCAAAAACAATTTATTAATTGGACCTATCTTTCGAGTGGGGGCACAAAAAGACCATTAAGGAGACTTCATGCGGAAGGCAGAAGCCGAAAGAGGCACTGACACTCTCTGGGGGCTACTAGAGACGAGACTCAAAAAGATACAGTGAACTACTTTGGTCATGGTGACACAATGTACCTACAACTCGTTGACTCTTCTAAGTAAAATTGAAAAAGAATTAAGTATTACCTTCATCTACAAGTACGACTTCTACGATGGCGTTCAATGGGATGTCCACTTTATGGGTACACATGCAATTTGGTCCGCAGTCAGTAGGTCTGTTGTCTCCATTACAGAACTGATCAGGATTGATGTCGTCGTATTGCGACAATAATGGAGCAGGTGCTGGCAAGTAAGAGATCTCATCCACTAAACTGATAACATGATCTCCTTGTGGTGCAACTAAAAACGTAAAAAATAAATTATTTTCAAATAAAATAAAAAATTGATCATGCTTTTTTGGTGGAATCATCATTTGACAAAAACAGGTTATTTGTTTAACCACAAGTTTCAGAGGTAGGTACCTACTCGTTTCTTGTGTTCATGTAGGTAGGATGTGTGCTTACAAAACTACTAAACGGGCCCTAGACAATTATATGAATTTTGCGAACGAATTTTTCATCAATGTAGAATAGGAGGAAAATTAACTGTCCACTCTTTATACTTTTATGTAGGTAAGTTTGGTTTAAATAATTGTTTATATTATATTGTTCCAGTGGACAGTTCAGTTTTTCGCACTCTACGCTTTATTATGAAATTAATAGTCAATTTAATGTAATGTTACATAAATAAATATTGTTTCAAAAAGTATGTACCGTCTGTCAGTACAAAAATGTACAATACCTACGTTTAAGAATTTTAATATTGTGTTTTTTTTTTACAATAATTATTCTATTGTAAAGATGATTTTTTGTTCTTTCTTAAGAAATGCTTAAATTTAAACACACATTTTTTTATAATTTGATAATAAGATACTTTACTAGATAACTACGTGAGAAAACATTTCACGTCCACTTTATTAAGATTTATCTAAAGAAAATCGTGTTTTCAATGCATTAATCTTAAATAATAATGCGATTATTCTGTGACACTATTAAGTCTGACAATCCAAATTATTATTAACTACGGTTGGTTATGTAACAATGCAAGACTTGTGAACTATATTCATATTTTTATTACTATTTTGTTGACAAATAACTCAACAATGTTGTTCATAAAAGCGAAATTGTTGTTTGTTTTCTTGTTTTATATAAAAACTAGGTTGAATAAATAAGAAAAAATGGGTTTAGTTTTAACTACCAATTTTAACACATTAGGGACTATTCTCTATCTAATTCACTGAAATTTAAAGACATCTTAAATAAATATGATTACATGATAATGATTCTCCTTATGAATGTGTTATGTTCGGGAGCCCTCTATGAATCGCGGCTAACTTCGATTGCAGATTATTGCCTTGCTTGTATACGCCACGCTGCCGTGGACAGTACTTTTTCTACAATCTCAGGATTCAATACAATCTCATTTCCTTCAGAGGAACAAAAATGCGTGGAAGACCTGTCTTAATTGAGCAGTATGATTCGTGGAATACATATTATGTTGCATTGTAACTAGTGTAACCCGTTGTAACTAATGCAAGAAAAAGTGATTAAGTTGCTGCGAAGGCTAAACGGTAAAACGACCCCGTTAAATTTAATGTTCTTTAATCTAGAGAAATGTGAAGACGGCAAAAATCCGTTAAATTTAAAGGAATGTGTAGAGAATAAACCCCAGAGAATAAAAATATAAACTACGTACATATATTTGAAACATATGATAATAATTATTGTATAGTAGAAATAAAATACGCACCAAGTGCCAAAATATTCATTTTGAGATAGGTAATCTAATAAAACGGATTTTTCCCCCAAATAGACATAGTACTACGATGATTTTTGGATCTGTTTGGACCTTTAGATCATCGATATGAACTTTGTGCAATATTTAGGCTATTGGCAATGGTTTATAGAACATTTCCTCATACTCAACTCATTTTTTTTCATTTTTGGTGCTTAGTGCGTATTTTATTTCCACTATACAATTATGTTTTAGCAAACCTTGGATCAATTCAAAGGGTTGACTTATCCCGACGGATTTCTCCCAGCCAACCAGCATATTCAAATACATAGTTTTTGTTCACTTACCTAAGAATCTGTTATACGTGTTGGGCTGGAAGAGCATTTCTGGTCTGTATGTGAAAAATCTGAATGGCAAGAAGATTTTTACATCAGGTCTCTCTTGAAGAACGGCCGGATCTATAGATCTTGCATTTTTCAATTGACTGACGCAAACCGCGTCGTTTCTGTCCATGTTGCATCTAGCGTCCAATGGATTCAAAACCTAATATTGCAATTTTAAAAAGAAGACATATTTATATATTTACAATTTATTAAAAGTGTTTTTTTTTTTTTGTACAATCTATTTTCAAACCCCGTCAGCCGTCTTTGTGTTAGAAATTTTGAGACAGTCAAAGTCAGGGTTGGTAGATCTTCAATGTTTCAGGCAAGATCTAACCACACTTAAGTAAGTCAAAGAAATAACCAAGTATTTACAATACTTCTGTACATTTATTTCTACTAAAGTACACGACTGTCTACTGAGCTACCGTGACATATTATAGGTACACTGCCTGAGCAGTAAGAAGGTACTTACATTGAGTCCTTGTAGTAAAGTCGCCTACCAGTCAATTCAAAACATTCATTCGTTTATTAAAGTCACGATTTGTAAATGTTCGCTTATTGTAAATGAACCCTATCCTACATATAAATGCACGAAATCAATAATGTGATATTTCATACTTGGAACAGTGTAATAAATTAACTTTGGTCTCAGTGTAGGTTTAGGAATTATTATTGTTTTACGAAATACCTAGCTTGGACAGGTCAAGTAATTTCTTACCAATTTATAGGTAAGTATCTCCATAAAACAATATACGACATGGAGAATTTGAAAGTTCGAATAAAGGTTTAATCTCCTAGTTTTATTGACTATGAAAATACTGGTAACGTTAAATCGATACCAAAGTTGTGTTTTTTTAATTAAAATCTAGCAAGCCTGTTTCCTATATTTTAAGGTGTCTATATGTCATATTAATAGTCGACAGAATTTATCTTAAGCAGTTTTTACCAGTCAGATTGTTCCATAGAATTTAAGACATGGTGAAAATCCCGAGAAAGAATTCAATAGAAATTTTTTAGACCTTCCCGGGTATCGAACTCGTCATCTACTGTTTAGGATTCGATTTCGAGCTAGTAGCTAGACTACTAGGTTAACAAGTTCTGTAGTATAAAGTTGACTTTTTTCTATAGTGTAAGATTCATCTATGGAAATTTCTGTAAGTAGGTACCTATAACTGAGCCGGTTTAAAACTATCAACTTAAAAAATATAAACTAATCGGGTATCGAAACCAGGTACTATCTTTAATCTGGCCATGAGCGAATGTTATGAAATTCCGTTACATTGTAAAAAAAATTCATTCAGTGAAGAAATTTATCAATTATTGTTAAAAGTATATTATTTGTGTCTTCATTTCAAAAGAGAATTAAAATATAAAAAAATAAACACTTTCTAAAGATTCGTTGAGTAAACACTTCATAAAAAATCATACGTAATAATAATTCATATCTACCTATTGTAACAATATCTAAATAGTTACAAAATTCATTAAATTAATTGATATGGTCGTTAATTCTAGAGCTGTAAAACTCTGGCCACGCTTCATGTGTTTTATTAAAAAGAGAAAAAGTTAAATTATTCAACGCTGATATGTTCCACATTTCGTTTTAAGTTTTAATAAATTCTATGATTTTGATTCTATTTTCTCTTGTTCTTAGAAATAAATTAACGATTCTTTTTACCAACACCACCTATATAAGAAGGCCTCTCGCGTCACGGCCACCGGCGTGTAGACAGATATCATAGTGTACAGGTAAGTACATACAGATATAGACAAGCGAACGGTGGGCCTCACGATGTGACGCAGCACTAAGGCCTTCTTATATAGGTGGTGTTGCTTTTTACTTCAACACTATTATTACCTATTGTTGACGATTTTAGTCTAGTGCTTTAAGGGACTATGATGAACTTACTTTCATCAATCGCAAAAAACCTAGACATGTTTTGTGTGCTAAACCGTTGATTCACTTGATATTTCTTACTGGGGTTGGCCTGTCTCAAATTGGATGGTTGACTAGAAAAAGGAGCCTCAGGCAATAAGTTCTGTCGGTTATACTGACACCTTTGTATAGAAACGTGTTGATTTATTTATTCATCTATTAAAAGTGGTTGTTTGTTAGTATTGTTGTAAGAACAACAATTATTAATAGTGATTCTATCCCAATGATTCCATATTTTATAACTTATTCATCTACCTAGTCGTTTTCTACATACATACATAACACTGAATATAAAAAAATAATCCTATTTAAAATTAATTCTCTACACAAAGAACTAACGCAGTCTTTTTTCTTTGAAATTCATCAAACTTAAAGGCCCTATACACACTGATTTAACGTAAATGTCTATGGGTATACTGTAAAACAGTAATTTAAAACGTCCATTGTCTATGTAACAGTCCCCACTATAATATTATACATTTTTAAAATAATAAATTACTTAAGTAAAACTTTACAAATAATAATTAACCAATTGAAGACAATAATAAGGTCGAACATGGCATAATAACTAATATAAATAATATAAACTAATATAAAATAACATAATATTGTACACAACACACTTATAGAAGTGGTACTTTTAAATACAAGTGTAACTATCAAATGTGTAATTTATATGTGCGAATCTACCAACAAGATTGTTGCGATATATTTCCATTAATCACAATAATTTTACGATTATATACATTATAGTAATAATATGAAACAATCAAAATAAGTTTTTTGTTGTTCGAAAAACTCACCACTCCCTGAGGCAGGCCGTTGTCATATTCTGGAGTTCTTGAAGATGGTTGGTAAGGTCCCCTCGCGTACCTGAGAATAGCCAACTGTTGGACTCTCTTGATTCCGCACTCTCCGAGACCTCTGAGTTGGATCCAGAAAGCCCCCGGTACTTGGTTGGCTTCGATCACAAAATCGTAACGTTCACCTAAAAATATGCAAAGGTTAAAATCATCAATTATGCATTGTGTATGAATGTGAACGGGAAGATGGTTATAAAAAGCCTTAAGAAGGAAATATATTGTGGCATGACTTTCTTGGATGTCAGAGAATGTGTTGATAGAGACAAGAATAAAATTTAATGGTTTGGATACGTTATAAAAATACCTAAGTGAATCATGCAAATAATACGACATAGAAAAGTCTCATTAAAAGGCATCGTCGATCGAGAATGATGTATGTAAATTATTTAATTCTTAAGAAATATCAGATTAAAACATGACGAACGTGTTTGAGAAATGGAATCACTGCCGAATGTGTATGAATAAACAATAGCGGAGATCCATTATCTTTGCTTACTCTTTCAGGGATACCTACGTTTTGATGGGTGGAAAAGTAGTTTTTTCTGTATGAATCAATCAATTTTCCCTTTTACATCCCACTCAGGAGCATAAGGAGGCAACAGTTATTCTGTTCTCCGATCCGGAAAACAGAATAACCAGAATCATGGAAAATAATATAAAATTAATTTTAAAGTTAGTATGGAACAGATTTACTGACAACAACACCATCTGTGAAAAATTCCATAACAACACAATTTTTATTTACTTGACAAACATTGACTGTCAAAACATTCGTACGTAGATTTTTGATAGAATTTCTTTCAAGCTTTCAGAAATAATTTTTTAACATTCAAACATATTTTAAAAGTATTTTGTATGAATTACAAATTTGAAATCAATATTCATAGTAAGGACTACAGCACAACGTCTGTCGAAAGGCTAGTTTTTTTAATAAAATAAAGTTGTTCCACCGAGATTTTATTTGTTTAGTGTTTGGTTTGATTCTATCCAATTTGAATCCGGAGAATCTGACTGGACCCGTTATCAAACAAGAGACTCTTATTGAGAAGAAGTTGTTTTAGATTTATCTTTCGGAAAATACGTGTACCTATACATACTTCGATAATCGTTTCAAATGTAAGTCGTTCAAATTACATAAATCATATTACAGTGTTTAGACGAACAATGTGTGGGTGTCCGGGAAAAGAAAGTGAAATATGAAAATTGTATTTTATACATTATCGGTTATTATTTCAAATAAAATAACCGATATTTCGTCATCGAATTATTATAATAATGTATCTGGGATGTACTCGTGCATCAATTGTTAATAGATTTTATCTTAATAAAATAATGTATATGATTGCATAACTAAAATGAATGAATTAATAATAATTTTATTACACTATTTAGGCGTTTTTGTATTAAATTAACCGTGTTTTGTGTATGATGTATGAATAGTGAACAGTGAACAAAATACTTCGTGTTATCAATGTGGATTATATTATTGTGACGATGTTTTAAAATCAAAAGTTTCGTGCTTCTCCGCTCTATGAAACTTTCGCCAAGTAATGTCCGCTAGAGCGTTGAAACTAGAAGCAATACTGTCAAAAATTTCCTTCACACAAATTTAATGAAAATCTTCGACTTCATCAAAAGCTACTTAAACATATGGTGAACAGATGTCTTCGGTACAGGTCGAAATGAATGAAAAACGTTAATTACATACATATTAATTCTGAATGCTATTATTGTGTATTGCGAATAATGAGTTACTTGTGGGGCGTAATGTTATTGATAATATCACCGAATAGGTGTGGGCGAATTCTTCAAACGGAGGGACATCCTATAATAAATATTACTTCTCAGTACCTACGTTCGTGACTTGTATTTCAAGTGTCAGAGCTGTACAGTGTACCATGTCCTTTTATGCGCCGTGTCCTGGTGTCCCGATTCTCCGCAACCTCGTTTAGTTTGTATAAAAATGTTTTTTATGGTCATTCCGCGAATCCATCACCATCTTATGGTAGAGAAAACAGCCGTACGCAGACCACAAATCATTATTCTTGTTGGTGAAAAAGTTTGTCGAAACATAGAGGCTTACCAAATGTTATGACGAATTCGCTAATAGCTATATAAAAAAGTGATTACGGATAACAAGCAAGAAATTGCTTGTGAATGATGTAACTACATTCAGATCGAATCATTATTTTCTTGGAAATAATGTATCATTCAAAGGCTTTAAAAATGATATGATTTATTTTACAAAATATTATAATACCTAAAATGTGTCAATACATATATTAAAAACCCAAGTGAAACCACTGGAAAAGGGGAGTGGGAAATGTCTTTATAGCTGAGGAATCCGAGATAATTTAGTAGAAGGTGTATCTTTGATCACATTACGTACCTACAATTCCTAGCTTGATCGCTTAACTGCGATAGTAAATACAAAAAACACGAGTTGAACAGAATACTTCTATTACTATACCAACAACGTAATTCATATTAGATGCAAAAATTCGAAACAAAATTTAAAATTTTTATGACGGATTTTTTGTTCACGAGGTACGGAGGGGAATCATCCTTCATAGACCTAGGGACTACCCTACGGAAGAGCTATATAAAGAAATCAAAGTATTAACAGTGGAACAAATATACAGAAAATTTTCGATACTCCAAACTATCAGGGAGCAAATAGCGTTGCCAAGAAAACAACACCAGATGAACAGAACTCTCAGAGCGACCAGTTTCATGCCGATTCCCCAGTGCAAAAAGGATGTCGGCCAACGCCATTATACATACTTGGGAATAAAATACTTTAATGAGTTGGATACAGAGATACGCTCAGAGAACAATGTTAAGATATTTAAAAGAAAAATGATCCAAGAAATAAACACTGGATTATGTGTGCTATTTTTGATACACAGTCGTAGTGATTAGCTGTTATTCTTCTCCTTCTTCGGGTCCGGACTAGACTTTGCCACCGACATCGCGTTGTCGTTTGCGGATTGTAGGTCTTCCTCGTTGCAGGTAATTGTCATCAGCGGGCATTGCAGTAAGTGAGGGTCGTCCTGCACCTCCCCGCAGTCGCAATCCACATTATCGCCCTCCAGAAAACCCCACCTATGCTGGTTGTATTTGCATCTAGATACTCCCACTCTTAATCTGTTCAGTGTTTTCCAGCTTTTATTGGTAACTACTCTTTTCTATTTTCTTTGAAGGTACATCATACTAATATAATACCTCAATATGTAAAGTTCGCAAAGCACAGAATATAATGTTTTGAAAGACACCAAATAAAACGTCTACACGTAATATATTAAGACACTATTGACAAATGTCAATTCGTAGATTTCCTGGTTCACAACTGCAGCGATTTAAAATCGGACATTGCTAATCAATTTGTCACTGTGATGTAAAATAAATTTTGTATTATTTGGTGTCCGCTTCCAAATTATTATCTACGGCGGCAATGTCGTCATAATAATTTTTTTGATGATGGTCATTTTCTACATGACAGATTTCAATTGTTGGTTGCAGCCACTGACCAATGTGTATCTACAGTGCGACTCAATCAACACTTTTCGGAGTACGATAATTTATAATTTATTTATTTGAAATCTACGCAGCCAATGGTTGGTTTTATATACAATTTACAAAACAGACGAAGAAAAAAATGGTTTAAATCGTAAGTCAACACTTTTCGGAGTACGACATTTTATTATTTATGGTTTAAATCTTATCTTGAACGATATGGATACAATGAAAAATGAGCCATTCAAAATCTAAAATGATTAATTTTTTAATGCCATTGCACGGTCAATATCATGGATAACGCTTACCAGGCAGACCACCAAAAAGATGGAAGGATGGCTGGGAATCGACCTCGCAGGAGGCCAACCCACCTATTGAATATAGCCAACAACGCCTAATTAAGATCAAGAAGACTTTTTTAATAAACTTATTATTTACTAGCTAATACCCGTCTTGCTTTACGTTTTTAATTCATATTGTCAGGCTAGATCGGTAAGTAATTAAACAGGTTCTAGTCTAGCTTCTCATTGCTAAACAGACCTCTATAACTGACATTAGCACTGCCATTCATAAAAATAGAGAAGAATTTCGACACATTTAATGTTAATAATAAAAAACAAAGAAGTAAAATTATAGTGTGCCACTCACATGGAAAAAAAACTGCATGTGTCATAATATGTTACATCTCACACTTGATTCAATTTCACTGTTCAATAGCAATATAAGGGTAAAATATTCCTATAATAATAATATAATACGAACCTACCCACATAATATGCAAGTTTTACTCTATGGTTTGAGTCTTGACTACATTCCCTACAGCTACACCACCCCTACACCCTCTATGTGTGGATGGTACAAATTTTATGTAATTGACTAATGATAACGGCATCTGTTTAACCGACCTCAAAATTAGACATTTAACGTAATCCGAAAATGTACTTTCATTTCAATGTTTATAAAATGTCTTTTATATAGTTTGAATTAAATTTATTTTTATTTCAAATCAATCTTTAATCTTTATTACATTAAATATATTTGAGAAATTGTAAAAATTTGTATCTATGATTAGGTACCATAAAAATACCTGCAAGGATCCACGACGATTAAAATCCAACGCAGAACCTACGGTTTAAGCATGATGCTCCAATATACGAAAAAACACATAAATAAAAAAGCAAACATAACTGAATTATTAAGTAGGTTAAATATATTTGAGATTTTGTAAAAATTTGTAACTATGATTACCATAAATATACCTGCAAGGATTCACGACAATTAGAATCCAACGCAGAACCTACAGTATTATGCTCCAATATAGAAAAAAATAAATATACAATTATAAATAAACATTACCTACTGAATTATTAGGTATGTAGATTATATTTCAAAAATTTGATCAATTTCAGGTACTTAATTAATCTAAATAATAAAAATTGCTGAAACAATCAAAATATCTATCTTCATTAAAAATATTGATTAAAAGTAGACATGAATTTTCTAAAGACTGTTCAAGTTAAGCTTCTTACTATGGAATTTATGCATATAATAAAAGGAATCTTGTCTTTTCCTATAAATACTACGGTAGTAAATAATCAGTGTAGCCCCTGAATCAATGTATTGTATAACGTAAGAAAGCATCTACAAAAACTTTGATTCCTCCAGAAATAGAACCCAGGTCTTCATGATCAGAAGTCGACATCTAATTATTAAAACTTAATGCACACAACTGTTGAAGAACAAATTTAAGGTCCACGTCAAGTTTTAAATCAGAATCTAGCTCTACATAAACTGATTATTTTCTCTAGATGTGATTGTACAGAAGAATGCTGAGCATAATATCATGTGTTGACAGGGTGTCTATAGAGTCCTGGGAATGATACAAAAGTAAAAGCGAGCTCCTGACCACTGTCAAAAGACATTATGCCTCATACTTTGGCTACATACTCATTATTCCGTGATGAAAAATATTTTATATGAAATTGACTTGCTAATAAGACCATCATGTTATCTTCTTGCTTCTCAAATTTACGGACTATCCTTTTAATAATAATAAAGTAAGTTGTGTTAAAATGTCACATTATTTGATAGTTATTTTAACATTAACATAAATATCTTATGTAAAAATACTTACAAAACTCCATGAATTCTCATCATTTCTTTTTGCTGGAGGCATCATTTTTAAATTTTAGTGGTGTTTGGCAGAATATATTATTATGTTTGATTTGATGAAAAAGAAAAACATAATGTTATTTCATTTAGTATATTTCTGGTTATGAATAAAACAATTTTGTTTATTTCATTTCAGTCATATGACAAAATGTCATTGTAACATCTAACAGATAAAAAATAGAAAAAAAATCTCCTACATAAATGAAAACCACAGCTTCATGGTAAGCTCGCCCTCTGTGTGTTGATTCTGTGATGTCTTTGTTATGTTAAGTTTTTATACGTATATGTACACAAATTTACAGTAAAGAATAAATAAAAACCTGTATAAAAATGTATTTTATTTAGAGTCAGCACACAACGATCCACTGATAATGTTTCTGACTCACTAAAATAAAATATTGTGTTTCAAACTTGACTTTGTGTTATAAATAATTGTTAATTATTTATCAAACAAATGGTTTATCGTCTAGTAGGTATTGTCACAGCATATCTTATCCATACTATGCAAGGTTTTTAAAGGTTGACAGCCAGTTCATTATTACTGATTATGACATAATAGTTGTATTTTTACATTCCAAACTTGGCAAACATTGAATATTTTTCAGTATGACATGATCCAGTCCTTGTTGAACTGGTAACTTTGATATATCTTTTTACGTTTAAGAAATTCACAAATTAGTTTTTATTGTTGAAAATGCCACCAGAGCCTGTAAAAATATAGTTACACAAAATATTAGTCAATGAAATTATAACCGCCATATAATTTTATTGTTTTGAAACAAATAACTATGCTTACCAGTGGATTGTTCATTAATATTCCTGTTCGTTATTTATAATTAAAAAACAACCAGACAATAGAAAGTTGGTTACATTTTTTTATTTTCATTAGAATAAGAATAGTTCTTCAATTTCTATTTTGACAACAAAATTAAGAGTGTCAAAGAGTCCATAGACAACGCAACAAAATATTTCTTTTTTAGCGCTGCAGCCGTTTTCGAGCAATTCAGGTGAATAATAAAAAAGTTTTGTAAAAAAATACGTAGGTGTGTATCGTAATTAATTTGAGGTATTTTTTATTAATTTAACGAATACACTATTCACACAAAATACACATTAAAAAATCATTATCTTTCACAAAAATATTTCATTTTAATCATAGAAGAATCATAGTCTATAGTTCACGGCTGTCAGCTGTCATTAATTTTGACACATAGACGAAGTAAACAAAACAAAGTAAATTTAATTGTTCTAAATTTGAATAACATTGAATAAATTATAATATAGGAACATTATTGCTGCTGTATATTTTTTTCTAAGTAGGTACCTACATTATAATATTAAATTAATCAAACTGTACATATAGTATTTTGTTGTGAATTATGTAGATAAAAATATTATTTTCCCTAAGTGGCCTTGCATCTTATGTATCCATGACTGTATGTTTTTAATTAATTTTGTTTTAAAAGTTTATTTTTTATCTTCTAGGCATGGGGTTTCAAACTGAATTTCTGCCCAATCTGAAGGTTTTAATGAATTTCTTTAAAATGTAAGTTTGTAACCTCTTCCAAACAAATAAAGTTTCTAAATTATCTCAATGCAGAATTTATTATAAGTAAATGTGCATTACCTACATATGCAGTTGACTATTTTTAATCTTTCATTTAGCTTTGCATTAGATTGATTTCTTGATTGTTATTGATTTCATTGTGATTTTATTCATTTAAATACTTAAAAAAATACCTGTAATAAAAAGAGTGTTGATTTTGGCTACTTATAGATGTATTATATACCTACAATAACTTTAATTAATGTACACGATATTACATAACAAAAATTATGTGGAAGATGAAATGATATTATATGTCGTATCATAATAATATTGTATTTATTCTAGGATGAATGATTGTCACAAACCTTGGAGAGTCGTCAAGTAAGGCTTCCAAATCAAACCTCTTACTGGTCGCTGTTGGTTTAAAGTTAAGTATATGACACCCTATGAATATTTTTTCAAAATAATTTTCACACCAACAATAGGACCATGAGTCCAAATTTTTAACAATACTTTTATAATATGCAGGATAAAATAAATAAGCTAAAGTGGTTTTGAGTTTATTTACATACTAATTTAGATACAAAATAATACCGCTGTTGAGTGTGATTAATTTTAATACAAATACGTACTATATTTCTAAATTATTATGTGCATAAAACAAACGTTGAATTAAACTGATTAAAATCCGGAAACCATTTAAAGATTCTCAATTATTGTTAATTTTATTTCTTTCTCTCAACAATGCTGTCAAGTTCACTGCACCTAATGATTTAATTTATCGGCAACTGTTTTACCGGCCAGTTTGTCTATGAAATGTTCATACCAATTGCAATGTTTATTATTTTACTTGCAAATCTTTTTCAACGACGATTTTAAGATTTAAACTTTATTTATATTTCAAGAATATAAAATGATTCAACAATTATTGCTAAATTATTTTATACTTATCTACATATGAATATGATTTTAACAGGTAGCTACATAATTATTACTCATCTAATGGCTATGTGGGTTTCACACAAACTGCGGCCATAAATTTTTTAAAATGTGTCATTTTCAAAATGGAGGTATTATTTTTCAAAATTTTGCATTAAATCTTTATTTATTGAGAATAATAAGATTTGAATAACATTTATATGTATAACAAATCAATCTCCAATTATTTTATTACATTTTCATACAGTAATACCAAGATTCCATTCTACGTTTACATGAGTAATTTTGTTTCCAAAAGATGGCTTACTGTCTTTTGTGAAAAATTTGTATGAAGATCTTAAAAAAATAAAGTTTTTTAAATAGCTCTAAATATATTAAAGTTAATTTATCAAAGAGTATTTAAGAACGCTCTCTGGAATTTTGCACGGCTTTTCGCATATGAATATCTGACCTTTACGTTTGTTTTCTATGATTGATGCTCTTACAAAAATATATATATATAAACGGACTAAAATATTATGTAGATTATAATTTATCCTTTCGACCGTAGCCACTTGGTGGAACATACTTCGAACGTTTCGTTTAACTTAGTTAGTTAACATCTACTAGCCTGAAGAAGGAGACGTTCGGTCTTCGAAAACAGGTTAGCTTAATACATATTCAGAAATCGAATGAATTGTTAGAGTCATTAGTTGTTATTTTTACTATAAGATCTAGTCCTGAAAAGGTCACAAGAATCTAAATATAATTAGAACGTTGTGCACCAACAAAGCCAATAGGCAATAAATATGAGACATTAACAAAAATGGATATAGTCATATCCTGGCGCCAAATACATGACAGCAGTCGCAGTCTTTAAATTTGGTTGCTCTCTTGTTCTCAACAATTTCCAACTTTTATCTCTATTTTTCATTTTATTATTACATTTCTACTTGTTGCATACATGAGATTTTTCGACATGTTGAACATGTTGAGAATTCTCATGATTAGGAGTTTCGGAGACAAACATTACCACCTAATGGCGAACGTTGTTAACGTAAAGTGATCACACTAAGCCAGCCTTCGAAATAACAGTAGAAGACGGTCGTAAGCCCGTAGTGGTTTGTTCCATTTAAAAATCGAACATTAGTAATGAATTGTTAGAGTCATTAGTTGTTATTTTTACTTTAATACATATTTGTGGAAAAAAGTAATATTTTGTTTGTTTCAAATAAGTTATTATTTATTATTCTGTTTAGTAGAGGAGACGGACATAGGTCAATAATAGAGATTGCATCCAAAATGGATGATATAGTTATGTTACATGATATGTAGCAATATTTCAAAGCCGTATATTAATTTAGCAAATAAACATTGATTTATTCATTAAAGATTACCATTACAATAAACTAAAAAAATCGAAAACTATTATTTTATTTCATATTTAAGAAATTTCATGTTAAACTGTTAATGCGGTTCATTTAGACTTTAGAGGACAAGACTTTCAACAAAAATTTACCTTCTTTAGTTTGCCTGTTATTTCTTTTTGAATATGGAAAGTAATAAGTTTCCTAAAATATGACGAATATTGAGGTTACACAGTACCTACCTATAAATGTAGTGCCAGTTATGATAATTTGTGGTTTCATTGTTCACTTCATAATCATCGATGATCAGAATCTGACAAATATATTTTTTAATTAATCATTATTTTCTATTTCCGCTCTATTGACGTCATAATGACCGAATTGACCGATGTCATCTTCCCTTGATTAGAATGAATAAAATAAATCTCCAACAAAATGTTTTTCAATTATGCTGTTAAATATATGACGAAATGCTAAAAATTATAAATAGTAGGTATGACTCAAATACATATAACAGACGGTGCAAATGCAAAAGTAAAAAGGAGAAGAAAAATGTAATCGCAGTGTTTCATAAAATAATTTCTTTGAAGTGGAACTGGGAAGGCGAACAAGAGATCAGGTCAAAAAGGCCATCAAACAGATTGATCAACATAATTTGATGGCACATTTGCAAGGGCACATAATCTTTGAAATGGACGGTCGTTGCTTGGCTGTAGAAATATAATTTAAATGATAGATCCAAAGTTCAGGAAGGGGAAGAATCTCAAATGGGCTAAAATAGTTCAGAATTATTAGAATATAAAGACCTCACAGAAAACATAGTGATGATATCGAATTTTTACCACACAACACTAAGGAAAAGACCGAGATAAATCAAGATTTTTATGGCATTTGACATAAAAACTATTTGACAGTGATGTTGAACCAGGATTGTATGCATGGAAAATGAAGACACGCCCAATAGAAAATCATAGACTTGTGTGAGAAAGAAGAATATGATGTCAGCAAAAGAATACGATACCGATAAGAGCTTTCACCGATGTTCATACATATGGTTGTCGGATTTATATCATCATGTTTGCCTCATGTGGCGCGGAAGTCCATCTAAGTTTGCCAATTATTTCAATACGTTATCATCCAAATTTGGTGGGTTACTTTACTCGATAGTTTACAGAGGAGATCAATGTCGGAAGGTTTGGATAGGAGCAAATCAATATAATACATACTTAGTTTTAATTAGCCTAAAGACCGTCAAATACTAAAAAATACACCGGCGACAATATCATGAACATAGTTTACACGGATCAAATGAGAATGTCAACGAGATAAAATATATGACTAGTATTATGCATTGTTATTTTCTGAATAAGGACGGGACCTATTGACACAACACAATGCATAATAAGGCCTCTGCAATGGTGTATTGTAGAGTTCATTGTTCTCGACCGCAGAGATTTTGTTCAAAGCAGAGTTCGGTGTGATTGGGTATCTGTTAACGTAATTATTATGTATGTACCATAATATCTGGCACTCAGATCCAATGCAAATTACAGGTTCTTTCGATAGTTCGATATCCGATGCTTATTCAAATAAATTATTATTGAATACCTTTGTTGATTCGATCGTATCATATCGATATTACTTAAAGATTTTCGAGTGGGATGAAATTTGCTAAAATTATGTTTGTATGATGAAATAAAACTCAAATTAAGATGTTTTACAAATAAACAGTACTGTGAATTCGTATTGATATCAATAAGAGAAACCGCCTTGGTAACAAACTATTATCAAACTTATATGCAAGTGAAAATATAAAATCATAAAAAATACAGCAAGAACGCAAATAAAACTATTGTTATACCGATCAAAATGTTTGAAATATTTCAGAATTAATTAGATACTCAAAATGATAATTGAATTGACAAAATAAAGGAAATGAAAAGAAATTGTTCAAGAAAATGGATTGGGCGGTTTGAAACACGTACTTCAAAAAACCTGAAAACCTGCTGTCCGAGTCAGATGTTCATGACAGACGGCATTAGAAAACCATATACTATAACAGACTTTTTCATGCCTTGAACGTGGACGAATATGTCTGGTATTTCCAGGTATTTACCTTACCTTCAGTAAGAAGCTGATAAAGTAGGTCCCAACCTACATACAGACAATCTCTAATATAAATGAAAGTCGGGTTAGTGCGAACACTTATAACTCGAGATCGGGTGCGCAGATTCTTCCGATATTTGATTTATTGGATTCTTCTCCGCTCCGGATAACAGAATAACTAATAAAAAGTTGAATAAATGAATAAGAAATTAAATAAAATATAACATTAAAGTTAGTATGGATTGGATTTTGTAACCGGTACTGCCACCGCCATCTCTGTTGGGGAAATAGGGGAGATGTCTGGTAGATTGATATTTTGGTAGAAAGATTATATAGATCAATGTTTTCCCTATGTTTCCACAGATATGTTACCGTAATTGTATATTATAACCACATAACTTTTGATTTTTCCACAATGAGTAGTCATGTAGGTATGTTATCTATGTATATCTAGTATAAAAAATTACTTGTACGAGTTTGATAACTGTCTCATTATCATAGGTATAAGCTTTTTCAATGCATGTAGTTAATTAATTACACATACTTATTAATCATGCAATGTATCAATGGATTTATTTTATGATTCGAAATAGGCGTTGGTAGAATATTTTTTTTATCGATTCATTCATTGAACGATGATTGGTTGTCTCAACTTCCGATCGTTCGATCATTATTGGATCGAATATAATTTGTAAGCCATTGCAGAGGTCGCTTAGTGATTATATCAAATAACGATTATCGTGTACCGGTTGGTTTGATTCAAGATCTATTGAGTCGAAATAAAAATAATTTCATAATTATTATTATGTTCTCTGTCCGAGTTGATTTGATTGACTTTCGTTGCGGAAACGGATCCAGTAAATTTAAATTTTAATATTTCCGTTTCTTGTATTAGGTAAACTTGCGAAAGATTGAAGAATATCCTGCCATCACGTTAGTTCTGTTCTATAAAGTTAATAATGGTTACAATATCATATTTGAACTCTTTCAATGTCGCAAACGTAATATTAAATTGAAATTACGATAATTTTAGAAATATTCATTTTTCTAAATTCGACCATGCGTACTAATAGAACGTTATTCATTGAATACGTGCAGAATAAGCAAATCTTCCACGACAGGGTCCCAAATGAAAATGTCAAACTATCATAGTACATCAACTTCTTAAACCTAGGTTTGATATTCCATTTGGGACGCTGGCGCTGTCGTGAAAGATTAGCTTATTCGATGAATAACGTTCTATTAGTACGACTGGATAAATTCAATTCGCTATCTCTTCCAAGATTTATCTTAAGGCGAGTTAAAACTAAACGAACAAAATATCCAGGGTTAGAATAGAGCATTAATTTCCGGTCTTAAGTGCAAACGAAGGCTTGTTTTCAGTCTTAAACTAAGTGTATATCAACGAGCAAGAATGAAATCTACACCAAATGAGTGTGCGTTTACACTAAATGAATATAGATCCAGAAATGCGCCACGAGCGACCATTCTTCGAACGTTTAATATAATCTTGGCGAACAAAGATAGAGCAATGGAAGAGTGATCTGTCTGAAAAGAAGTTGTAAGAATCGAATAGAAAGAGGATTTTGAAATCTAATGTAGAAATATCAACAAAATGATTGAACTAAGTTTTTCCAGATCATAAAACTGGTGTCATAACCACGAGGTTTATTTTTTAGAATTAGGTAAATTATTTTAGCATGTTTTGCTATAGGCTTAGTTAAAAAAAATACCATTCGGAAAAACACTTATACGTAGGTAATTAAGTCTTCTTCCGATATTATCAAATACTATGGATAGCCTTGAATGATATTATCAAACAGCAATAAATTAACTGTTTTTCTAGCCAAACAAACTACACATTTCAACAACTTTTTTTAATTTATTGATAAATGAAATAACTACACGATATGTATACAGGAAATCAAAAATGTATAATATATAGAGTGTAATAGAATTGTGTAACTATGGCATCACACACCCGGTAACCAAATCGTCTGTCCTAGGGCAATAAAAATTTTGATTCAATATTGTAATATGTTTTATGTATGCAAGTGTAACGATCGAAATACACGAAAAATTGTGTTAACTTTGTACATTTTTTTTTGTTACATAATTTATGTAACAACTACTATTTTGAATCATAGTAACTATATTGTGGGCAGGTAAGTACTTAGTAGTTCCTACCCAAAATATGTAAGGTGTGTGGCCATAAATAAAAATAATATAAAACTGTGTTGTTTTTGTAGTAGGATAATCTATTTGTGTTTCTATGGTATGTTTGAAAATCGTTGATGTTCGATTTTTAAATATTGTAACATCTCAACATGGTCTCCCATTATGATAAATTATATTGTTTTGAGCAAAATGGAATTAGGTACGCGTGTACAAGAATGACAAAATATTTTAGGAAATAGAGAAATGGAAACTCTCCTTGAAAAATATTGAAGCATAGTATTTCATTGGTTTGCTGTTTTTTTCTTGCTATTAAATAGGCAAAACATTGACCAAATAACAGTTAAGGTAGTAGAGGGTTCATTTTTAGTTTGAGGTGAAATTTTTAGTTTGAGGTAAATAAAACAAAACAAAAACGGAGCAATATTTTTATAATTCATTTTCAGTATGGACGCCACTATTTCTAAAATGTACCTTCTACTACTTTAACTGTTGTTTGCTCAATGTTTTGCCTATTTAGTGTTATACCTTTTTGAATAGCTAAAGATACGTAGAAGTTTTTAAAATTATCTGCAGAACAAGTTCCATAATTAAAAAAAAAAAAAAAGTTTTGAATTAAAAAACACTTAGTGAATATTCTTTAATCCTAACCTTTGTCGAGCTGTATTTTTAAGCTCTTAGTAGTAGGTTCAGTTTTTTAATCATTTTTATTAATGGACAGATGGACCAAAAGAGTAGTGGAGTGGCAGCCTAGACAAGGCAGAAGAAATGTCGGCAGACCCCAGGCCAGATGGGCGGACGACATCGCAAAGGTTGCAGGCCGCACATGGATGAGAGAGGCTCAGGACAGGAATGATTGGAAGGAGAGGGGGGAGGCCTATGTTCAGCAATGGACGGAGACAGGCTGACGAAGAAGAAGAAGAAGAAGAAAAAGAAGAAGATTAATTGACATGTCCTCTCACTAGATACATAAAAAACTGGACCCAAGGACCTCTAATCCGAAGAAATGGATAAAAAGGCAAAAAAGAAAGGATTTTTTTTCAAAATCTTTAAAGTTCAATATCTCCATAACGGTTAAGTTTCGGACACCATATTATGGAATCAAATCCATCAGAAATGACCTAAATAATAACGTCCTTTAATATTCCGTACGACTTACCCTGTAACCCTGTATATCAGAGTACAATCTTGTAAACCGTATAAAGACAGATAGCTGAAGAGAATAAAACTATTGTCAAAGATAAAGAAATTATATAAATTTTTTAAAATATGGTATCATTTTTTGTTTAAAGCAAACAGCTTTATTTTTACTACTTGTTTTTTGAGTATCGAATTATAATCAGTGACAGAATGTAGTTTTGTGTTTTTTTTACTGTATTTAAAATCACATTAAGAATGGTCCTTCGAATATTATGTACACTCTTATTAGAATGAACAGAGTCTAATATTTCAAGAAATTAAAAAAAAAATTATACTACCTAGTTATTGTTTTATATTATCTAAATTAATAATTTTATTGTAAACCATAATAATAATATATAATGATGTAGCAATTCTCGCCTACCAACATTATCTGTTATATTTATTGATAAAAGCCATTAGTTATTGTGAAAGTTACACATTTTGATAAAAATTAATAATCGCGTTTTTATGTTTCAAATTATACGTAGGTAGGTACTATTGGATAATACATAGTATGATCGATTCGGTAAGCAGCGGTCGAAAACCCTAGTTAAAAAAAATAAGGTGCCACCGAGTACAATAATTCTACCCCAATCCTTTACTTGTTCACCTATTCTGAACCCCCATGAAATTACGCCGGCGTAAATAAAAAATATAATTTTCTATGAATTCATAATAGTGTAAACATGCACTAAACTTCGGAAACCTTTGCAGCTATATGTTTGAGTGTACCATTATTCAATGTGTTGCCTGACTGTCTAAAACACTTGGAACTTTGTGAGTTTCGGAGAGGGGTGAAACAGTATCTTGTGGCAAAAAGAATTTTATACAATTGACGAAATGCATATCAGGACATTGTAATCATGAGCAAGACGAAATGCAAACGGAGCCCTTTACACTCTGTTTGCATTGAATTATCTTTTCCTGCACCATATTATATTGTAGATGTATTGTATGGTTTCTGGTTGTGCAGTGTTGCATCTTGTTGAAATATTGTGTGAATTTGTTGTAAATTGAACATTTATAATCTAAATCTTGACGTGTCCAAGTGCCTGCTCTGAGGCCTAAGGATGAAAATATACAAAAAAAAAACAAACAAACAAAGTTCATCTTTTTAATAAAGGTCACGTTATGTCTATTGTTACATCTTTCAATTTTAAAAGAGGCTCTCAAGACCGATGTGATTCAAGTAGCTCACAATCCGTCATGGTGCGAGTACAGTTTGTTTTCTCAGACTTCAGTTGTGGCTCTCCAAGTGCATGACTTCTTTTGTGAACGAGTGCATCTCATCAGTTACAGAGGTTGTGAATGGATGTATTACCATTTTGTTATTTTCTGGGGTGGCTACTCTTGAATTTCAATCCCCATTTCAACGTCGCCTGTCTTCATTATTTATACTATTTTATTCGTATAGCAACACCGAATTCAAAATAGACCTACGTAATACTGTTTTTATGCATGGAAATGAAAATCTAAATGCCATAATCATATTTTTATTTAGATTGGTATTGGATCAGAATCGGGATGTAAATGCAGAGTAACGCGCCTGAGCACAATCTAACGTCTGGGGTGTCCGATATTATACTCATTTCTGACACATAATATTTCAAGGTCCACCTTAGGATCGCTTGCAGCCCATACAATTTCACACAAATTTTTATTAAACGTAATTTTTTTTTTAATATTCCTGCGTTTTTGATGACTAAAAGATACCTACCAAAAATCTTATTCAATAGCAGAATGCGTTAAAATTTTAAAACCAAATGTTGAATAGTTGAGAATCTCTGCAGAAATTTATCACGAATTATGATTTATTGAATACAGTTAGCGTATCGTATACCTTCCGAAGGTAAAACTAATAAAATCCGGTATCATACCAGGGGGCTTTCTTTTTATGGTGAATTCATTTTTATTTCATACCAGACTAAATTTAATTTAAACCTATTGTTTTTTCAATAATACGGTATTATAATTTCTCATACCAAAGTTGGTAAGTACCAAGTTGTGGTAAGTAGGTAGCTACCTATGTCTAGTAATCGTTCCAACAATAATTTGACTACAACAGATATTACTTTAACTATGACGCAACATCGTGACCAATGACCCAAGCAAAGAAAAAGTTTGGAAAGTATTTTTATTTTATAAAAAAACTATTAATTAATAATTATTAAATCATATTTTTATCAATCAATCATCGTTTTTATCTAAGTACGTGATAAGCTACTTTTGGAATAGAATTTTAACAGGGTTTATTTTTGAAAATACTATTTTTATTATGATATTAATACTGTGGTTATTCTAATGAAGTGTGTATTTTTATTTAACAATGTGAATGCTTTCATTTAGTTCTGACTAGAGATTCGCAGTAATCAATTAATTTCAACAATATAAATATCGCTCTTCTAAGCATCAATTTGAGTAAAGATCTGTTTTCACGACCGGTAAGCACCGAGTATGATGACGATGTTACTCATATCGTTAAATCCCGACATCCGTATTGGCTAGACACTGCGTCAATCGCAAATAGCTCGATGTAAAACAAATGGAGACAAGAATGGACCGCATTGTCAATGAGGTACCAGAACGTAGTAGCTAACCGATAAAAGAACTGCCTGACTTAACACAACCCAGAAATGTATGGTGTAGAGTCAACCGAATAAGATGTGATGACACAAACAATCTGACAACCGAGTGATCTATGTATGCATTTAAAGAAGGACTGCAGGACTTGCACGCACTGATGGATGAAGCGATCCAATGGCTTCGGCCTTTAGAGGTCAACAAGAATCGTAAGTAAATAAAATGTGGTATTATAGTGTGTGCGTTAGGGTAATGTAAAGGAAAGTTGTTGTATGGATTATTAATTAAAATGGGACTTACCAGAGAATGAAATGATTGTGTCAACTTGCACTGGAACAACCGGCTCTCCATCGGTTGCAATGACTGTAACGGAGTGTCCTTCGAATGTCAGCTGAGCTGGGCAGACAGTACAGAAGTTATTGATCATCCTAAACCTGTATCTTCTGCCTGGGGTAATAGTGAATATTTCAAGAGGAGTGTTGGTCATGAATCCTGTATTGGGATCTCTGAATTGACCTTTTCCATTGATTAAAACGTTGTCTGGGTCCTGACCGGTCTTGACGGCCAATCTTCCCGGGAACCTAGCGTGACTGTCTTCGTGGAACCAATCGCTGAGTATCATGACATGGGTAGTCAAGTCAAAATCGTAAAGATGACTGTTGGGATCTTTGGAGGGTGGTTGACGGACTACGATACTGCCGAACACGCCGTCGATCTTCTGGAGACCGGAGTGAGAATGCCAGAAATGGGTACCGGCATTTCCAGTCCATTGGTATCTAGAAAAGTTACATCAGTTATCAAATCAATAAGATACTATTTTAACTAGACGAAAGTTTGACTTTTTTACTTGGAATTCCTAGGTGTATAGTTACCTGAAAGTATTGCCTTGTTGAATTGGACATTGTGTAACATATGGTACACCGTCATAGTACTGTGATCCTCTCTGCCAGATTCCGTGCCAATGGATGGTAACTTCCATACCTTCGATGTGATTCTCAACATCCACAACTACTTTGTCGTTTTCGCAGACTTGAATACTGGGTCCTGGAAGCATTCTGTTTACAGCGATCATACTTCTTTCAACTCCGTCAGCGAGCACGCACTGGCAGTGACTCCATACGACGTTTGTGGCGTTTGGTGTGCACACTTGGCAGGCACTAAAGTCAACAAACAAATACAACTATTAATTAATTTGGGCCTTAGAACATTTTGTCATTGATACTTCTAAGAAAATAAACTCTTGAATACTCAAATATGATAGAATGCTTTTCCACACTGCGGGCTTTCTGCTTAAGCATTCGGAAATGTTACATTATACTAGCTAGTACGGTGAAATTTTTATTGAAAATCTAATAGACAGAATTTTGAGTATGATTTATATTTATTATATTTTATTGCAATTTAATTATGTTCTCTTACAAGGTTGGTTTTCGTTATGAAGAAGCAAACGTAAGGTATTGAGTGGGAGCATGATATAAATTTCTTAACTAAGCTTCCGTTAAGAATTGCGAGAAAAGAAAATGTTAAAAAAAAATAGTTAAGAATAGGTATTTTCGGAACGTATTGTTTATTAAATAATATCTATATATTACCGCTGACATCAACTGTCATGTTCCGTACAAAAGCCGACATACATCAAGCCGAATTGAAGCTGTTTTGTGGTCGAGTTCTGAACTATTCTGAAAGTTTAAAGTGCTATTGTCCCTTATTGAAAAGTTGGTTGAAATCAATTGCCAGATTCCACTCGGACATACACCCCAATAAAATCGTGGTCAAAATGGAGAATAACAAAATAATAAAGGTGAAAATATGAAATAACTAACAAATTTGGGAAATTAACATTGTGAAGCGATTATAAAATATTGATGCTCTGTACTTACGCTCCCAAAACGGTGTACAATTCCAAAGTGAAGTGATAGTAACATATTCTGGGAGGTTCATCTTCTCTGCAAGCTCTGGCGCACTCATCTGGGGCAGACAACAAAGGATTCCTTCTCAGTTCAGCCGTAGCACTGCTGGTGTAGTCCAAATGTCTGAAGGGAGATTTGGAGTTGGGAGTTGGAATTGGAGGCAGGGGGTTCGCCCTGATTCCTCCACTGAGTTTTCCAGCTCCTCCGCCCCCATAGTAATTGAACTTTCCTTTACCAGGATGTGTCTGAACAAGCCCATGTGTTGCTGAGAAGAAGTCTGTGCTATCGGTTGGACCATTTCCAATTCCCCACCATGATGACGAAGCTGATGCTGTTTGGTCCGTGGGTAGTACTTCTGTAACAAAGAATAAAAAAAACCTTTAGAATGCTTTCATTTATTTTGAGCAAGATTAGTTACAAGGAAAAAAATATCGTTGTCTTCTAGATTGGTCTGTTGTGAAATTAGAGAAACTGCCCGTTCCCACTTATCTTGTGTCGTGTGCATTGGTGGCTGTGTGTTTTATATACAGCCGTTCACATCAATCCGATAATATTTTTTTTTCGACACGAATCGTTTCCAAATGTCCCAGTATGGGAAGAGAGGCGACGATTTTCAAATAAAAGTCGCATCCGTCAAACGCCATAGTGGGAACGAGTATGTAAAGATTAATGTCTATTTTCATTTTTATAAGTAGGCAACGATGTATTGCCATCATAACTTGGAATAATTTCAATGACATGAAGACAAAGTGTTTGTACAATTATTTTGATTTTGTTTTTTATAATTTAAGGAGATATTATGTAATAGGTTTGTAAGTTGCATCAATAGAATTTTATCAAAAAGTATTCAACAGAAAATATTAAAGTTTAATACAGTGTCGCCAATATCTAGATTTCATAAATACTTTAGAAATATAAAATGGAGGACTATTTTCAAAATACAAGTGGACATACGTAGGTTCTCTTTTAAGTCTAAATCTATTAAATGGTAGCCATATTATATTGCCATGAATGGCTTGATAAGAGTTACAAATTTATAATGTACTAAAAATACCCACGAGACAAATAATTAACACTTGGTAAAAAAACGAAATCAACAGACTGTACTTTGTTGTCAGAGTACTGCAATTTTCTTTGTTGAAGAAAAATGGCGTTAAACAGTTAAATGCAAGCAATGCAGACAGCTTTCTCTTCTTAATGGTACACTTTAAGCATCGATCAATGGGCATCATTGTAGCAGAGTGTCGTCTGATGTGGCCGACGTTGTAATTTTCACCCAAGCACGTGCTTATCAATCACTGACGGCGACAATCATGATTGAATGCTAAACAATATTGTTGTCGCTTTGGAAGACGATTAAGTTCGTTATCATTATTATGCTTTCAAACAGACCATCGAGACGTGCTTCGTTAAAAGTTACCAATACTGTAAACACTAGAGTATAAGCTCTACAAAACACTGTGAAACGTTAAGTTGCATTACGTCAGTATTACTACTGGTATGAGTCGCAAGCTTTCTCAAAATACAGAGTGGAGCAAAATTGACGTTATGGCTGGAATTATAGTAGTGGCTATTTTGAGCTTTTAAGATGTGAATTCATCAAATGTTGTATATCCCTTGAACGGATATGGTGAGCAATTAGGCCGTCCTAGATCTGGAAAATATTGTTAGAGAATTGCTGACAAACACTTACACCTTGACCACGTTCTCAGAGGCGATAAGTACCTACTCGCCACTGCTTGCAGATAATTTTCTAGGGAAAACACAGTTTTGGAAATATAAGGAAACTGGAATTTAAGCCATTGTGAACTGATTCATGCTACTAGAGAGATGGAGGCCTTTGCCAACGTTGGGGTGTCTAACTGCGCACTTCAAGAAGACTAATGACTCGTTATAAATACTATGATACCAATGAAAGTTAATGATTTTGTCCTTCGGCAGGAAAAAAGCTTACACAAATATGTAGGTACAGTGTACATGTAGGTAAGTATTGTTTATGTAAGGGATACTAGATTCCAAGCCCATAGTAAATTTTTAAAAGTGAAAGCAACTGAAATTTTTTTAACCCAATCGAGAAACAAACGCGGAACCTACTGAGGCACTCGTCTAGACCGCTATACATCAGAGGCCGGTTATTGAAGGGAATTAGACAAATCTGTAGGTTCAAAGCGATTAAAAAGTCAAACACCTTGGATCGAACCAGCGATATCTCCATGCACAACTTGTAGCTAATTAGTAGATTCTAATTAGTTCTGACAAGTTTCAATATAAAGTTAGCCGACTGAAATACCAGCACGTATATCCGCTCCAATTTGTGCAATATCCACATGGCTCATAACTTTATTGAAACATATTACCTCGGTGCCTGGTGAGGTGGTCTCAGAGTTGCATCAAAGAGGGTCCACTCCATATATTATTGTGTAGCAGTCGATGCATGAATCGCATTATCACAAAACGTTGCTATAATTTTAGACAGATGCAAGGCGGAGCTTAAGAACTATTAAATTAGTTTATTGCAAAAATCAATTCCGTTACCATTTAAAGAAAGTCTATGTTTGAAATTATTAGATTCTGAATTTTGTGAGATTTGAGCTTGTCAACGGAGTCATTCAATAAAAGGGATGATTATATCACACACGTTTCAGAAGTATACCGTCTCTGTTTAGAGCGTAGGAATGATGATGGTCAATACAAATTTTAAAACTTTTTTACTCAAAGAAAGTACAGAAAGTGAAAGGAAAAACATGAAATACCATTAGTTAACGGCGCATAATTGAAGCCATTTAAAATTTTTCAAATATAATTGTATAATTCGATCATTCTTTTTGGATGGACTTTCATTATTAAAAAAAAAATGCAATACAAAAATAATGCTTGGTATCATATGGGCGTAAGATGGTACCACCGCATCACGAACGACGCTATATGCCGGCGCACCCAGCGTGAGCCCATCTACCATTATGGGGAGGAGATGGACTTAGCTGGGACATGTGTTGAGGATGCCGAATGACAGTTGGCCGTGGAGATCGCTGTTCTTCCTCCCATCAGGATCCCGAAGACGAGAAAGACCCTCTCATACTGTATTCAGATCCTTCGAAGCAGAGCGGAGGATTTTGGACATGGTGTGGGAGGAGGTCATAAACATTGCGCAAGATCGAGCGCAGTGGAGAGCTCTTGTGGCCTCCCTATGCTCTTAAGTGGGGAGTAGAGAGGGAGTTTGGATTGGATTGGATTATATGCCTACTTCTATGCAATATTCTATTCAAAGACAAGGATATATTTTCGATATATCAACAACTGATGAGTGACTAATATTGGTATGAACAAAGATCTTACGACCGTCTTCTTCTGTTATTTCGAAGGCTGGCTGATGCAGTGGGTTCCTAGGGAATGGTTCGTCGTCTGACAAGACGGCGTCTTTCAAAATTATATGACAATGTTTTTTGACAACATTGACAACGTTCTCAACCGACATATTCACCGCTGTTTATAGTAGCGGCGTATCCGTAGGAAAACAGGCCATTAGTGTGATCACTTTTACGTTAACAACGTTCGCCATTAGGTGGTAATATTCAAATTCCCGAATATTATGAGAAATTTCAACATGTTCAACATGTGGATAAATCCCATGCCTCGGGCAAGGTTATATTTATTGGAGGGGTATGCTATTTCTGTATTTTTTTATTTTTCAAATAATTATTGAGAAAAAAATAGCTGTCATTATTATTTTTTCAACATTATTATTTGAAAAGTGAAGTATTTATTTTTTGTCATTTTTTATAACATATAAACGTAATTAGATTGTGTATCATAACGAGTTTTACCGAACTTATGTCAACATTTATATTCGGTACAATAAGCTACATGCTACATATAAAAAATGACAACTTTATAATTTACATTTTTTTTGCACAACTATGTATATAAAAAGCAAGGTTGTATGACGTTCAAATTAATTACACCAATGGAATAAGATATGGTGTAAAAAATCAGGAAAATATATTAAATTGTTGTAACTAGGTATGTACCTACATAGATATTATACGAATTATTAGTTGTGCCGACAAGTACCTACCACGAGTAATTACTTATTATATTGTCAAACAAAACATATTATGGTTTACTGTGACTACTGTGAGTTTTAGAAAAGTTCGATTTTTGTTTCCAAATATGAATATTGACTATGCCGTGTGTAAGTTTAATCAAACTTCCTCTATTTTGGATAGTTTTTAGGGTTAAATTAGTTTAAATATGACAAAGTTTCTACATTACAACCGTAAACAAATTATTATGGACACTATCTTTACTGTGACTTCTAATTATTGTTATATAAAGGGTAAATTTTTAATATTTCGAATTGTTGAAATGTCTTTTATTGAATGTTTAACTTTTTTTTTATATATATTTTACTACATAGTATCAAGCCCCCTATCTCTGTTTTCTTCTAACAGTTAATACGCAATACCCCAAAATTTTCAAAAATTCAAACATTTTAAACTCATTTTTGACAATATTGGACTTAACACACCTCACCTCTGACTTATAGAATTTTGGAACGTTAATATTTTAGTTCGAATCAAATGCAGAATCGGGGGTATATTATCTTTAGAAATTAGACACTTTTGTGATAGTAATTGACTCTGATAACCCAAGAACAAAAATAAAGAGATATTGGATCGTCAAAATAAAAAAACTTTTCAATAGGCAACCTATATATCTATATAAATTTTAACGTGATAAAAAAAACTTTCTCTTGCAATACGCTGATTCTCTTAATTTAAGTACCATTTGATTGCCTTTGGTACTGATTAGGAAATTCATAACAAATTCTGGAGCAATATTAAGAAGACAGAAAAAGCAAGGTCCAGATAAATATGCACAAGAGTGTACCTACTATACATTCTATTGTAAAGATGTAAAGTATTGAATACAAATTAACTCAGAGGTTCCTAAACTTTTTCGGTTCCTCGCGCTCTTGATATATGTATATATTTTTTCCAGATTCTTTCTAACCATTTCCTGTAGATTTGTTTTATAAAAAGAGTTATTCATAAAAGGCGGCATCTCTTTGCTAATGAACCATATATTTTTTTTATTATTAATGAACCATATATGAATGATAATCTTTCTGAGGAAGTGAAGGTGTGATTTTTGGCCATATACGCAATATTGTTTCCGCCAATATTTATGGCAAAATGCCCATTTAATTAGTACCTAGTTTGTACACTTCCTAATATAACCATACTGCGGACCACACAGACAAAATTAAAAAGTATAATAACTTTCTTTTCATACCAAACCATTTAAGAATTGCCAGGAAATCATTCGAAGTAGATTATCGTTCGTTAGCGAATTGTTGCTTATGTTTTACTGAGCTATAATTCGCAATAAAACCTTACAAATATTATGATTAACTATTACTATTATTATTGCTTATAATAAAGTACTTTTATAATAATACCTAATTATTATATCCGAACATACCTTTGATAGAAACAGGTACGTTTCACCTTTAACAAAATCATTCGGAACATATTGTGTAGCAAGTTGCCAACATGTTCCAACCGTCAAAGGCCGTTATTTTTATATACCCACACACGTTATTTCTGTAACCACGTATAAGTTGGCGGGTGTCTAGACATAATAACGTATAATGTATACAATAATACAAACGATATTTTAATAACTTTGGGAATAAAAAATATATTATATTATATTGTTATGATTAATTAATTCATTGACACTTTTACCGCAAACGTTACTGTGACAGTTGTCATAAGAATAAAATCTATTTCCCGTTTAATTTGATCATTTACAAAATAAATAACCCAATCACTTTTATAATCTAAGTTATAAAATTTGAACTATACTAGACCGCAGTGTAGTAATAAAATATACGTAATATCAATAAATAAATAAATACTTTATGTCACTTTTATTTGTATATTTAGGTACATTGGTTTATAATAAAATGGTATTTATCATTGAAGGTTAAGTATATCTATCTCCTCCACTGCATTCGAGGGCCTGTCATGAGAGAGTAATAATGCGGCTTTGCGACTCAGCAGTCCCGCTCGGCCCCAATTTTCTGCTCCAGGTGCATATTTTAACAGTGTAAAGAGTTTAATTATTCAGTAATTTGTAAGCTTCATAGATTTTGAAAAGGCCTTCGACAGCCCTCCAGGCCATCGATATGGAAAATATTATCTCTGTATGCTATCCCTCCAAAGATAGTTAAAATTGTGCAGTACCTTTAAGAAGACTCCGAGTGTAGCGTCAAAACGCCAGGAGGTCCTACTGAAGCTTTCAGTATCACCAAGGGAGTCAGAAAAGGCTGCGTATTTCCTCAATTTATTCTTTTAAATAGTGCAGTCCCTTTATGAAGACTGAGAGTGTAGCGTCAAAACGCCAGGAGGTTCTAGTGAAGCTTTAAGGATCACCACGGGAGTCAGACAAAGCTGCATATTTTGCTCAATTTATTTTTTATCGTCACATACTTAAAAAATTTAGAGGAAAATATCTTGAACAGGATTCAAATCCGGAATTCATCTTGACCACTTGATTCCGATACCGATGAGATCATTCGCTCGCTGACACCTGCTGCTATGTCGAAAGGCTTTAGCGGATGTCTAGATGTCAACATCCCATGCACTAGCAGGATATTTCCTACAGGTTTCTCAAGACCATGGGAATAAATCTACAAGACAATAATAATTATAATTACTCAACGTGCGATTGTTCACTAACAAAAGGACAAGACTAGAGATAAGGTCTGCATGTATTGCACGGCCGTTGCAGTAGTTTATATTCATAGACGAAAGGTTAGCTGAGGAAGTAGTTGAGTAGGTACTCCTTCCGTTCAAGTGCCGTCACTGGATTATGAAATGCATTGTACTGGGCCGGCTGAGGAAATATATTTTCATTATTTTTCAAAAAATCGCCCCGCACTATTCGACATTACATTACTCTTACAAGCTCTCCTATTTTTTGCTCTGACCTGGCCTTCCTTGAGAAAGGAATCGGCGTGTTCGATTCACGTTATTCTCTGTCGACTCTTAAACCTTTATTCCTTATAAATTCTTTTAACATACCGCAACCTTCTTAATTTATTAACTTTAATATTTTGTAACAAAACAAAACCGTATAATACTACATCCCTTTCTAATATTCTCATTCCTTATTGCTTTCAATGTCCCATATATTCTTAGCAGAGCTCTCACTATTTATTTTATACCTACCTTCTTCATTCCTTTTTTGTCCATCTCCACGTTTCACAGATATACATCATTGTTTTTTTTTTTTTTAATAAAATGAATCTGTGCTCACTCAATGTGAACTAAAATACACTATTTCACAGTAAGCTACTCACAGCTTGTGCCGTGAAAGAGGAAGATGGTCGACACCTGGGTCGAACCCACGACCTTGAATACTTAACAGCACGAAATCCGGCGTCGTAGCAGCTAGACTACCAACCAATTCGTATCGTAATGGAAATTGTTTATGTACTAGTTTTTTTTTAAGCTTGTAGTGAATCGTTGTTGTTTTTCATAATAGTTCTTAATGCACCGCTTACTTTGCTACCAGCCACTTTCCTACAATTGATTTCTTTTCCTAATTTCTTGATGCTGGATTACTGCCCTAAATGTTTTTCTTTATAACTATAACAAAAAATGCAGGCAATGAGTATTGGAAACATTTTTTATTATCTCTCAGTGCAGACTCTGTTTAAGATTGCAATGATGCAATATTATGCTAATTATTTACAATGATAGTAATGTTTAGTACAAGATTCATTCATATGCGCTTGCTATCGTGCTATTGATGGTTTTAAGATGCAATCATTCAACTCTTTGTAATATTATCATAATAATAAATAATGATTTCCTGAACTCGAAACACCTACAAACATCTAATAATAACTGCACTATATTTACAATTTTCACCATCCGATTAATTAATTCAAAATTTATCATTGAGAGAAAGTAGCCGACCCCGGTAGCCTATTCGATTATCGGTCGATTGAAAACTTTTCACATGAATTTTATTTCGGTGATTTTTCTGTCTTGGGCTGAATGGGATCAGTTAACTCTTCTGAAATATTCAGTTCCGCTGGCCATACTGACACTTTTGTATCAATCGATACTCCCTTTGAGATCCCACTTAAGAGGCATAGGGAGGTAATAAGAGCGCTCGATCTTGTACAGTAAGGGTGGGTAACCTTTTTTACCCTGGGATCGACTTTCATTCAACTTTTACTCAATTTGATTTTTCTCGCGATCGACTATCAACCATACAAACAACTTTTGATCTATCGATCCAAAAGGTACTTTGCCATCTTTGATTGTACCTACAGTTTCAATTTACTACCATGTTCAAATCCCTCGGCAACGATTGAAGGAAAGGAAAAGGGTATGGGAAGGGTTTTCCTCGTCTTCAAGATCATAATGGTAGAACATCACTCTTCTCGACCAACGATTATTCAGTCATAAATTCGAAAAAAGTGTCCATTAAGGTTATAGTGATTTGGAGCATGATTGAATTTTTCACCGAGAAGGCTACATTTAGAATTTTTCAAGTAAATTATGTTCTAGCGAATTAGTATCTAGTATTCGAACAATTGTTCAATAGTAAGCAAGTAACCATGTAATAATTATGATATTCACAATAATTTCACCTTTGACACGAGTGCACGAGACAAAGGTAGGTATGCTAAAGTAACATGTCACGACAAAGAGAAAATTACCTATATTGTTCGTTTTTTACAAGTAAGTGCCTACAGAACTTTTATTGTCCTCACAATGGGCCCAGATTGCCTCGACTTTCTCACAATTTATGTCAGCGTAGGCAAACGAATAAACGCTATACCATATTCACATTCATGTCTCATATTAAAAAATACTATTCTGATCTCCCGAGTATTGTTAAAATGAATAATTAGTAATTATCGTCAATCGTTCATCGTATTTTTTTTCTATATCTACCCATTCATGAATGATTTGTGATCGTCATATTATTAGAAATTTTTCAATTAGGTATGTGTAAGTACTTATCCATTATCTGCCGTCGGTTTATTTATATTTCGTGCTTTAACGCTAGTGAGCAGTTGTCGTATTTTGACTTTTTCCGTTTGAAATTGACGCCCTTTTTTTAAATAGTATGAAGGGGCTACTAACTCTCGTCCGACCGATTAAGAGCTTTTCATTTGAGTATTTGGACATGGTGTGGGAGAAACTTATGATATTGTGTAAGATTGAGTTCTGAGAAGGACTTTTATTTATTTTATTAATATGAACAAGTTATATAAAAATATATTTAGGTATATATCTTATAACGACCGTTTATATATATTTTTTAATGAATCTGTGCTCACTCGAAGTGAACACAAATAAACTTTTGACATCTTTCAGCAAAGGGTTGTGTCGGCACCGGGATTCAAACCCACGACCTCCAATACGTTGTACGTACGAAAGCCACCGACGTTAATCACCGCCGTGATGTTAATCACCGAACTACCAACCACCTCGATTGCATTCCTATTTTTGCATCTTACTGCAATTGCAAGAAACGTAGAGTTTTCGGTTCACGAGTGACGTAATGTCAAACAAAATAAGTAGATTACTGAATTAAGTATTAGGTAGATTAATGGTACTGAGCTGGATTTTATGAAAAAGCTATTAATTTTAATTGGAAATTTTTACTCTTATTTTAGTAACACAATGAGGATTTGTAGTTCTTAGTGTTGAATATCAATACATACATACGACAATACTATGAACTCATTAACAAAGAACTAAATGTTGAGTATTCGATCGGTGATATTAATATCCTAACTATAGTGTGAACTCCATTGAGATGCCCTGTTGGTATGTTCGTACATTACACCCGTTGAGACAACAACGATATTATCGCAGATAATCGATCTAGTTCCCACGACATATCCAATGAGACTTCACATTGAGCTACTGGTTTATATGACTGTAGTATGCCAGAGATTATTTAATATTCATGTATCGATTAGAACAAGCGGAACGCAACGATACGTATCTTATCTATGCAATATTATATTCTTATAATCGGACGAGTCTTGGAAGTGCCTTATCGTAGATCCTATAATTCGTGGAGTAGGGCTGAATTAAAACATTTGTATACTTAGTAGAACTGTGCGTTGGGTCAAATTTGGGAATATTTTATTATTTATGGAGCTCTTTGATAAATGGTATAAAATATAGAACGTAATGTATATGTCTCGTTGCTCTCCTCATCCTCACATGTTAAACAATTTCGAAATAGGATTAACCTCACTACTCATAAGGACCTACTTGATAGACATATCAACCATGTTTCAAAATCTACAAGGAAGACTTGCGACTATTCGGCATCACACATACCTATAATATTCGGCAGCATTATTATACAAAAAAACATTAAAACACTAGAATATTGTTACGAGTTTTCTCCTGAGTCGTATCTGCTTCAGTTTCTCTTCTTCTTTTAACCATGAATATTTGCCTCGGCTAGTGTTGGTAGAGCGGACTCCGAACTCTCTGGTCTTTGGAAGTTCGATCCAGGAGGAGATGATGATTTTTAATCAAAGATGTTGTTAGATAATTTAAGAAACACTTGTTTATTGCGTTTAACAGGAAATTGGAAAATATACAAAAGTTCAGAATTTTCACGTAATTCACAACAGTAATTGTATCAAATTTACAATCAATTAAAAAAGTTTGCTTATTCTTTTAAAACAACAATAATAATCACTTTTCGTATCTATGAATATAATTGGTTGGATTCTAAGGAAATCGCGGTAAAATTGTTTGAGTTTCTCCAACTATCAGGGAGTACTCCAAAATTTATACGTCTGATTCCCACCAAGAGAGTTTAAAGAATGCAATTTGAAACAAAGGAAAAAATACTTAACGGTCGTTTCTACTTGAGTCAACAGGTCCTTGATCATGTGACCATCGGTGAGAGAGATGGAAGATATCTGCCTCTCACATTCACCATACTCAGTAGCGAACGTCTGACAACCTCGGAATATAATCTGCGTCGCAAATAATTAAAAAAAAGGGGTGGAGAGAAAGTGAGTGAGTGAAATGCATAGGCATCCATCCCACTTGCACTCTTGCAATAATATTAACATTTGGCAACAGCACTTGTGGCCTACGTGCTTAATCGCACGATCAGCAGAAACCAAATTATATATAGATGCATACCTGTTAGTATAGGGGTAGGTATGCATAGCAATATCTGAAATTTAAAAATAATATTCCGTACTATGAGACGGGTGAAGCTTCATAACAAAAATACATGCTACAAATCGATTTTTAGTTATTAAAAGAAAAAAAAAAGAAAAAAAAAGAAGATTTTGAGTACATAAAAATCTCTTAAGGAGTAACTGATCCAATAAGGTAGGATCAAGGAATTTAGAATAATCCTTGAACATTTAACTTCAAGAGTCCAAAGTTGTAAGGGGTATACCAAAGATAGATACCCTAGTTTAGTAATTAGGTATAAAACAAAATTAAAAAAATTTATATTCTCATACATATAGATAAGGAGTTAAAGATGGCATGAGAAGAAAATTTGATTGTGGAAGTATGGGACAACCCTCCTGAAGAGTAGAACCTAGATTGGTAAATTGTTTGTCACCCTTTCTTACCTATTCATACATCCCTAACGGCCTTCATTCATAACCTCTCACTCCTAGATTTATTCATCAATAATCACTATCACACGGTTAGACAAACAACACAAAAAAAAATATTTATTAAATAATGGTTCAAAGCAGAGACTGCAATCCAATAATTCCACAAAAAAAAATTATTAAAATTAATTAATACAATTAACAATCCAACTGTCAAGAAGTAGAAGGTGACAGAATAGTAAACATAAACATAAAAAAAATATAAATAAAAAATATATTGTACAATAATTTTCCTTCATCAAGGACATCTCTTAAGAATATCTGATTGTGCTCACTTAGATTATTATTAATTTTGATTTTAAAATGCCCATAACATTTCTCAAAGTGAGAAATGTCCACTGATTTAGTTTCACTGTTCACTGATTAGTTTAAGAGCACTCCTAAGGTTAGCTTGTAGCTCAAAGATTTGGAGAGAACTAATTTAAATGTTCTGGTGTTTGTACATAAAAAAAATTATTATATCATTTACAATTGCATAAGAGTATCCTGCAAAGAAAGAAATTCACTTCAAAAAAAATTATATATAAAAGAAAGGTATCCGTTGCCCAAAGATTACGGATCGACAAGTAAGAAGAGATGTTAAACTTCATGCTAGCTGTTGTCCTGGTAATTAGGACACAATACTAAGTTTTGGAGCGCCACCTAGTTTGGGAAAAATACGTGGAATAAACTAGGAAAATTCCAATAATAAACCAAAACAGCAAAAAAAAATATTATCTTACCTCTTGACAAGAGAGAAAGATTTGAGTATGCCAAAGTTGTATAAGACTGATCCGAGCGTCCTCATCTCAATCGAATAGAAAGGTTAAGAATATACTTAAATAAGAAAAAAAAACGAGTTGCAACTCAAAAAAATTGTCTAAGATTATTAGAGAAGTAGTAACTACAAATTATCAGTAGACTAACGTTATGAGTCGACTAAAATATTAACTAATAATTAAGAAGATTTGTGGCCTTAATTCGGAACACAAAAAAAAAGATTCATTGAAATTGATGTTTGCTCTAAGCCAACAATGCTGTGACGAAAGATGTTATTTATACATCAGATAGTGCTTATTATTGCACAGATTTACAAGCCTGGCATAACCAGAAATGTACCAAAAAAAAAATTTTTTTCATTCAACACACATTATCATAAGGGTGCATTGCTCATTTACAGCTCTCAAAAAAAATTAGGAAGGTTGAGAGTGTACCAAAGTTTATTATTGCGCTCATCATAGCACAGATTTACAAGCCTGTCATAACCAGAAATGTACAAAAAAAAAATTCCTTCAACACACATTCTCACAAGTGTGCTTCGCTCATTTACAGCTCTCAAAAAAAGATAGGAAGGTTGAGAGTGTACCAAGTTTATGATTCGCACAAATTTTCTTAACGGGTGCGATTAGATCTAGGTGAACTGAATAGAGCATTCCAAAAAAAAGAAGAGAATAACTAATTTGACCCCGTATGTAACAAAACAATATAGAAGGTATTACTACGATTATGGTAATATCATGAAGAAGGAATAGTTCCATGTGGATAAATCATGACTACAATTAACGTCCAAAAAAAATATTAACAATCGCAGAAGCGAAAGACAACAACACAGAATAGTATCAGTGCTCAATACCAAACTAGAAATTATATAGGACACCCAGAATTACACTGACCCAGTAAACAAAACGCATTCGACAAAAAAAAATATTAGTGGGGAATCTATGAAAAGAGTCGATATTCTGACGCGCTTCTAGGACACAGGTTAGTTGAGAAAGACACACACTCAGAACATCCACAGTGTTTGAAACTACACCAGAAAATATTCGAAATACGCAGATGCATACTGTCCAGTCACCACTGCATCTCCAAACAACGGAATTGATGAATAGTGCCGATATAATGTGTCGCGCGTGTAAAATATAATTCCTCGCTTAGTCGGGGTGGAGGGAGCACGATTATTGTCGTAGGTCAGTAACATCAGAGCGGAGCGCAGTCCGGGCGGAGCGCAGTGCAGTTCAACACACCGCAGCCGCATGAAGAAACATTCAAGGAAACATACGTCTGTTTCACTCTCGCGCAGGTTTTAATCATGACATCTCGCTTACTCGATGGTCTATGTGGGCTGTGTGTCGAGAGCGCAGCACGATTAATGAGTGAAAAACCAATAATTAATGAAGGGGGGAACACACATTTTTGTTAGTGATGTGAATTTACAATATGAAAAACGGAGCGGCGCAACGCACTGTCGTAACATTCATTTATTAAGATTTCTGGGAAGCATTTCATTTACTATAGTCACAAAAAGGAACCTAGAACGTAATTTCTCTACAAATTGTTTGAGATAATTTTAATTATAAAAATCACTCGACAACCTACAGGTATGTGGGTGGTATAGAAGATATGTTATTGGAATTCTCATAATCAAAAGAAGTCTTTCATGGCTTAGCCTACATCCTCGGACATGGAACACGGTAATCTAATGAGAAGGCGTACCGAGTTCAAGTCGTTAGACGAAAAAAATAATTAATAAAAACATGAAGTTACACTTAGTGCAACAAAAAAAAAATTAATAAAAAAGGTGGAGATCATGCTTCTTACCGGGTAAAACAGTATTTAAACGTGGGTTGTCCCAATATGATAGCCTGAAGCAAGAAGTAAGCTATTATACTGGACCACAAGGAAGAGAGATGCCAAGTAGCATCGTATACTTGGAATTCTCGCCCTGCTCCTCCCAAATGAATAGCCAACAGAAGGTTGGGTTCCAGGAGGCACACTTAGGATTTCTGAATATACTTTGATTAGAATTTCTTTGTTAAACAAAATTCACATGTATTGGGGTGAGCCCAATTTGACTTATGATTCTGACTGTACGAGACTAGTCAGGGTGTTAAAAGATAATAAACGTATGGGAACGGGTCCTCAGGAGCCCTTTAACCATAAATCAAGATATGATAAAACTTAAACTACAACTTTATTATATCCTTCGTATGGAACCTACCGATGGATCCACTATCACAATCCTTTAGTTCAAAAATTGTTCTTGATATTTTACGTACTACCTGAGACTTAATGAAGCGAGGAGCTAATTTTTTTGAAAAATATTGGGAAGCATTTGAGAGATAATGAGATCTTCTCCATACCAGCTGACCAATTGACAAGAATATGTCTTTACGACGCAAATTATAACGGTCCTTATTTTTATTAAAAGCTTGTACTAACGTTTGTGAGACTTTATTATATAGATTTTCTAAGGTGGAAATGTCATTCAATCTTTGTTTTAAGGGATCAAATGTTTCAGACGGGGAATCATGATTTATCTGTAGTGGCTTATAAAATGAGGCGTGGGGAATGTACTCTCTACCGAACATCAAGAAATGTGGAGAATATCCGGTAGCAATGTTAGTCATAGAATTCAAACAAGAACAGATTTTTGGAAGATGTTTACACCAATTGCGTTGGTCCTCCTCTACTAATATTGCCAACAAGGTTACTAGAGACTGATTATATCTTTCGGAGACATTATGTTGGGGATGAAAATATGCGTTATATCTAAGATCATTTATTCCGTGGGAGTGTAAGAATTCTTTAAACTGTCGAGAAACAAACTGTTTCCCGTTGTCTAAAACAATCTGTCGAGGGATTCCAAAGACTTTAAAGATTCTTTCGTCTAAGATTTGAATTATACTACTGGTATTAGCGGCTCGGAGAGGAAATGCCCAAGTTATTTTACTAAAATTACAAACTACAGTGAAAATGTAACGGTTTCGCTTATGACTCAGCGGTAAGGGACCTATGAAATCCATAGATATACTTTCCATGGGACGTTCAATTTTTTTAGGGTATTTCATAAGACCATGGGGCATTTGGTTATTATACTTGTAGGCCTTGCATATTTCACACTCATTCACAACCTGTCTAACAAGAGGTAATAATCGTTTACAGAAGTATGTACGGGAAATAAATTCGTAAGTTTTTTCCATTCCAGAATGACAGTTTCCCTTATGGTAGTCCAATATGAGACTTTCTATCTTACACGCAGGGACAACCAATTTCCAAAGGTGAGTGGGAGAGTTAGACAAGGAATCTTTTTTATACTTAGAATAACGATACAAGTGTCCATCATTTATCATAAAATTAGTGAACGATTGGGGTTTTTGAAGACAAGAATTGTACACCTTTTTATACCAGGGGTCTATAATATTTTCAAACGGTTCTGGAACAGATAGACTAGAAACAGGAATACGGCTCAATCCGTCGGCAAGGTTATTTTCGCAGCCACGCTTAAATACAAAAGTGAAATCAAACTGTGAAAGTCGGCAAGCCCATCTGGCTAACCTACCAGAAGGTGAAGAAATTGAGTTTAGGTATTTTAAACATCCGTGATCACTGACTACTGTAAAGTGTACTCCGTCTAAATAGCTTTTAAAGTGTTGTATAGAATCTACTATGGCGAGAAGTTCTCTCTCCGTGGTACTATAATTTCGTTCTGGACCGGACAATTTACGTGAATGATAAGCAATTATATATTCTACTCCATTTGAGTCTTTCTGGGACAAGAAGCTGCCCAAGGAAACTCCACTTGCATCACACGTCAATGTATACGGAAGGGAATAGTCCGGTGGTTTAAGGATTGGAGCGGAAATCATTGCTTGTTTCAAGGCTTGGAAGGCAAGTTCAGCTTCATTTGACCATTCGAATTTTTTACCGTTAAATTTATTACTCGTGAGGCGAGTCAAGGGAGAAGCAATCTTGGAAAAGTCCTTAATGAAACGCCTGTAATAAGACATTAATCCCAAAAATGAGCGGATTTCTTTACTGGTGGATGGTCTTGGGTAATTCTTCATAGCACTAATCTTATCTGGGTCCGTATGAATTCCCTCCCTGTCAATAATATGACCGAGGTACTTAAGCGATGATTTACAAAACACGGATTTACTGAGCCTAATTGTCAAGTTGGCCTCTTTCAAGCGCTGGAGAACAATTCGTAAGGTGGAAATATGGGAATCAAAATCTGAACTACAAACCAGAACATCATCAAGGAAACTAAATACTCGTTGTCCCAAATCGGAGAAAAGCTTATCCATAATTCTCTGCATTTCGGCGGGCACGTTTTTAAGGCCGAAAGGGCAGGTAACAAACTGGTACATCCCTTTGGATTCTACATAGAAGGCTGTCTTAGGTCTGCTTTCTGGACTCAAAGGAATTTGCCAGAAGCCGTAGCTCAAGTCTAAGGTGGTTAAGAACTTGGTGTCTCTCAGATTATCCAACATATGGTTGATATTAGGGAGTCTATAAGAGTCTGAGACTGTGACCTCATTCAATCTTCTAGGATCGAGAACGAATCTAGCTGTGCCATCGGATTTTGGTACACAGAAGCAGGAATTTAACCAAGGGGAACGTGAGGGTTCTATTATTTTTAAAGCTATCATTTTATCTACCTCTTGACACATCTGAACTCGTCGTACATGGGAAGCTGGATATAATTTCTGTTTAACGGGCAAACTATCACCTGTATTAATGACATGAGAAACTACATTCGTCCTACCCAAACCCATCTTCTCAAAAGAAATATTCTCGAATTCACTCTTAAGGTCATCCAAAATTTTCCTCTGCGACACTGTCAAATCGTTTATGGAGTTAAGACATTTTGGAGCTGATTCTACATTAGACGACTGTTGATCAGATATGGATGCTACAGTAACATGGGTTTTAGTGGGGAACAAACGAGGAATTTTTCCTGACTTTTCCAGAAAGGGTGAACCCAAAATGAATTGGTCAGGAATGGAAGGAACAATAACAAATTTAACATGCTGAATTTTATTGTTGTAACATAGTGGCAAAACTATGGTACCTATAGATTTTATGGAATTATTGTCAACCCCACGAATATTTTGCTGACAATATTCAGGACGGAACCCTATTTCGATAAAAGACCGATATAACTGACCCCCTAGGACATTACAAGCTGATCCGGTATCAAGCAAGGCTCGGAGTTGTATTTGAGAGATAGAAAATAGCAAATAAGGGCGTCGATCTCTCTCGTTTATTACGGAAACTTTATTGACCTGCAATGTTGAAAAGAACAATTTAACACTCTGAATCCACGACAATCTTTCGCGAGCTGAGGTCTCGGGGCTCGGGAAAATTGCAGGATTCATTATTCGTTTTTTGAATTTCTAAGTGGGGGAGGCGGTTTACTCACGTCAGGTAAGCGTTGGCGTGGCACAGGATTTAAGGGTTTCCTAAACTGAAATGAATGAACATTATTGGCACTGGGCCCTGACTTAGAGTAGCAGTTTCGAGCAATGTGACCTATACGTCCGCAGTGAAAACATTTAATCATAGGAGCAGAAGGCTGTTGAGAAGAAATTGATTGGACAGGGTGTTTCCTTACTATCTTAACTTTAGAGGGAGAACGGGTTGGAACTGCAACCGAAACACACTCCAATTCCGTGCAAACTTCATCCAGCTCAGCAATTGAGTTCGGTCGCCTGGACACTAATACACTGGCATATCTGCTATCTAATCCTTTTCTGATGGCCTTTAGGATATCTGACATACGCAATGGAGACTGTAAGGACTGATTCAAAAGGGTTATACGTGAAATGTAATCACTAGCACTCTCCAAAGGTTGCTGTGATGCAGTTAAGATTTCCAATCGTCTGTTGCCTTCAGCATCAGGCAAATCGAAGCGCTTGATAAACGATTGTTTAAGCTGTGTCCAAGTTTTAACACTGTTATAAAATGTCCGGTAGAAGGTTAGTGCTTTTCCCTCCAAAAATTCAGGCAAGGCGGGGCCTAGGTTTTCCACTGGAAAATTTCGAGCTCGGGAAATTTCCTCCAATCTCAAAAAGAAATCCCTAACATCCTCGACACCGGAATAATGTTGAACTGGCCATGAACTAAAATTTACCGAATGTATAATGTGTGATTGGCTAACTGTAGGATTGGGTCTATCTAAATTTCTACGAACCGGTGTAATAATTAAATCATTGGAAACATTAGTATTTATCATTGTCACGGCTTGAGTGGGCGGAGAAGAAGGTACAAAACTATCACGAGGTGGATTAATTTCCGAGAGGCTATCAGGGCGTTGGATACCTAACAATTCCGAAGGGTGATTGTCACGCTGACCTACATCAGACAATAAGTTAGAATTGAAAAGTCTGCATTGCCTTCGCAGAGATTCAATACCTACATCTGGCTGGATACCTCTATTCAACAGTGCTTTAGAAAGTGTCTTGCATGTCGCCCTCTCCACACGCGGAATAACTCGATCGACCAGGGATGACATTATTAACAAATAAAACTACCGGAGTGTGACTATCTCAAACTTTGACTACCGTCGGGAATATTCGATCACAAGAAAATCAAAAAAAATTAAAATTATCGAAGTTTTATCTCGACTTCACTCACTTATCCAACATTCAAGGGAGAAAGACCCTTTCTCAAGGAAAGTTATTGAATTATTGTGGCAGAACAGAGTACCCAAATGCAAAAATAAAAATTTTCAAGAAAAATTGCAACAAAACACAAAAAAAAAACTTTTCTAGTTGCCGTCGGCTGAATTTATCTGTAGGTATTGCAAAACTTTACGGCTCTTGGCCCACAACAAAATTTTAGCAATTGCAGAAATTTAAATTGAGATAATAGAACTTGCTAATACTCAAGAGAGAAGAAAAGGAAAAAAAAAGGCAACTTAATACACCATTATCAAAAAAAACTTTAAACACCAGAACACTGTATTATTGCATTATTTAGTGATTTTCAAAAGAATTGGATTATTAATTACGTTTCGCTCACCAATTTCCTGTCCGGCATCTATGTGAGTCAAGGGAGACGCAGACAAGGTTCCTCTGGATGTCTTCGAATCTTGACGCTGCTCGCATTGCCATCAGCTCGTTCTGGATTTGATGCTCACACGTTGGAAAGCGCCATAATTGTTCCGAGTCTTCTTCGGAGTCGTATCTGCTTCAGTTTCTCTTCTTCTTTTAACCATGAATATTTGCCTCGGCTAGTGTTGGTAGAGCGGACTCCGAACTCTCTGGTCTTTGGAAGTTCGATCCAGGAGGAGATGATGATTTTTAATCAAAGATGTTGTTAGATAATTTAAGAAACACTTGTTTATTGCGTTTAACAGGAAATTGGAAAATATACAAAAGTTCAGAATTTTCACGTAATTCACAACAGTAATTGTATCAAATTTACAATCAATTAAAAAAGTTTGCTTATTCTTTTAAAACAACAATAATAATCACTTTTCGTATCTATGAATATAATTGGTTGGATTCTAAGGAAATCGCGGTAAAATTGTTTGAGTTTCTCCAACTATCAGGGAGTACTCCAAAATTTATACGTCTGATTCCCACCAAGAGAGTTTAAAGAATGCAATTTGAAACAAAGGAAAAAATACTTAACGGTCGTTTCTACTTGAGTCAACAGGTCCTTGATCATGTGACCATCGGTGAGAGAGATGGAAGATATCTGCCTCTCACATTCACCATACTCAGTAGCGAACGTCTGACAACCTCGGAATATAATCTGCGTCGCAAATAATTAAAAAAAAGGGGTGGAGAGAAAGTGAGTGAGTGAAATGCATAGGCATCCATCCCACTTGCACTCTTGCAATAATATTAACATTTGGCAACAGCACTTGTGGCCTACGTGCTTAATCGCACGATCAGCAGAAACCAAATTATATATAGATGCATACCTGTTAGTATAGGGGTAGGTATGCATAGCAATATCTGAAATTTAAAAATAATATTCCGTACTATGAGACGGGTGAAGCTTCATAACAAAAATACATGCTACAATATATAGAAATAAAATTCAGAAAATAAGTTAAAAACGAAGTATTTCATAAATTGAGAATATGAAGGAAGATAAATGGGCAATGGGTAGAAAACAAATGTCCAGGCTGTGAAAAAATTCGAGAATGGACAAGTAAATGGAGACTGGATGCCTATTCAAGGCAGCACAGAATGCGAGGATTTTGCAGAAATGATTGCCACCAACGAGATGACCCGATAGGGCACACACACACAAATAATGAATACCTGCTAAATCAGAAATTGGTTTGCTAGGAACGTAATGAAAACATTAGAAAGAAATAGGTAGGTATCTTTAAATTTTAAATGCTACTTTTTCATTTTCAATAAATGACTTTTCTCATCACAAAAACTACATATAAAAAATATAAGAAAGTAACACAATCGAACAAAAAACGGTGAACATATTCTGTTTAGTGAAAAACAACTAACAAAAATATTACTCAAGGTTGACAGCTATTATAAAATCAATAAATGCACGAAGTAAATAAAACAAACAAAATTATTTTGTTAACTGTTATAAAAACCTTGCCAATCAATTAATAACTTTTTCGAAGTTATATCTCTCAATATAACTCTGTTATTACAAGTTACATTAAAGTAAAGTACGGTCATTTGATATCTTGTACTTTAGTTAAACTATAATAGCAGTCTCTTTGTGTCTAATTGATTGTTAAATAAACGACTGATCGTTCGTTTCACATCATTGACTTCATCACCAGCTAACTTCATAACTATAACTTTAAGAATTACTTCATAAATGGTTGTAATAATATCAGGTAGTCTATTAAGGGTAGGTACCTGATGTAGACACTACTTGCACTCGAATAGTATTATTGTACTTACTAAGCTTCAAACAAACAAACAAGCAACACTGTTTAGCTTTGTTTTAAATGCACGGACTTCAATATTAGTGTCATATCAATACCACTGGAAAGATGGACTATAATTATTGACTTTCTGTGTAGATCATAGGACATTTTTTGGACATGAGTTAAAACGGTGGTTTAGTTTGCCTCCGTTATCTATAGTTTCTAAATTCCTAGTTTTTAACCCTCTCCATACAGTCCATTTGTCTTATCATCTCTTAATTTTTGTGGTCCTTCGAACCAGATAGTGATAATCTGTCTCCTATGAGATACGAAATAAATATCTTTGGAGAAATACTTGTATTATTCCAAATTCAAATCCTAATAGGTAAATCAATAAGTTCTTAATATCTACATGAAATTGTTAAAATGTGTCAAATTATGAGCATTTTTAAACTACTCTGGATGGACACAAATTCATTTTTGATATCATCCACAGAAAGCAGTGATTGCGTTGCGAACAACGAAGATGGCCAGCCCCAGGATAGGACTACTCGCCCTTAAAAAACTGTACGAAAGTGAGCGACTGACCCATTAGGCTACCTATACACCAACCGCTCGCCACGTCAATATAATATTATCCTAATAAAGATTTTTTATAAGGGTGCGTTTATTAACACATAACAAATATAGGGTCAAAGGATAATTTCTTGATGGTTAATGTTGAAACCAAACAATCAACAACTACAACTATGGCGCGTGTAATCAGTCATGATCCATTAATTATTATTAGTTCATGGTATTAATTCTTGCTCCCTGTTCTTTGCTTAGTGACGATCAAGAAATAATGCTCTATTTGTAGCTCATCTGGCTCTGTACAATTTTAATATCAATTAATTGTCACCTTTCGCCTATTTCTCTCCCATTCTTTTCCTCTATCCCTTCTTTGTGACTGATTTTTTGTTTATTTCTTTGATTTGTACGTTGTATTTTTTGTTGTTTTTTTACTTTGTTTATAGGTTAAGTTATCATTTCAATTGCGAAATTTTAATTTTATACTTTATTATTCTTTTTTAATTATTGACTTTTGAAACATTATTGGATCAATCATTGGATATGTTATAAATATGTGCACACATTTAAGTGGGGCATTAGATTGATCAATTCTTTTGTATGTCTTTATAATATACCCTAAATGTAGGTATATGTTTTGTCTGTTTGCTGTGCCATAAGGAATAAATAAATAAACGCACACCAATGCGAACATTCTAAAAAACATAAAGTTAAACAATAATAATTTTATTTCAAATTTTAAAAGTGAAACTTTTTCCAAAACATCATTTTTATTTCCATAGATTTAAAATAACTTATTCAAACATAATATAATATCTGCGGTAAAAAGTAGGTAGGTGACAAAACATACGGGTATGGTGTGAAACATTGTAAAAAAAATCATAAACATATTATAAGCGTTCAGATAACAGATAATATTTTAACAAATCGTTCTTCTGCAATAATTACTGTATTGATCGGTACACGGCGCGGCAGTCATTATGTTAGTATTGACCCGAATTAGCATGTATTATCTCATTATTGTATCACAGTATAATTATGCGACCTCCAAAATGTACAACAATTTGAAATGAATTATATTAAAATAATATGCCTATGCTCTATTAGCTTGTAGAATCTGATCTTTATCTTGAGTGGCTTTGAATGTAGCGCCTATTGTGAATATATTGTCGAGAAAATTTAAAATATTTATAGATTTTTAATACTCCGTGTTTTCTATTTTGTCCTCTAGTGTTATGTTGTGTTTTGTCTACTTTTTTTTTTCATTTAACGTAGGTAATGTCAGAGTTTGAACCTCATACAAGATTGAAAAATATAAATAAAACATATATATTTTTACAGATCTTGCTTGAGCTGAGGAAATGGGTGCTAAGAAACAGATGCTACACTTTTTTAAATTTATTTTTCGCATAAAACATAACATAAATTTCTTAAAAACAGGAAATTGCCTTATTTCTTACGGGTGTTTTTGTTTTTCTGTCCAATGCATCTAAAAATAGCTTACAAATTAGACATAAAAAAGACAATCATCAAAAAGGTGATACCCCCAAGAAAATCAGATCAAGCAACTTTTCTATGCTAAATGATTTTATTTTATTTTTAAATTAAGCTTAGGCAAATGCCCAGTGGTAGGTAGGTACCTATGTTCTATAGTGCACCATTTTTTTCGGTAAAACAATGTCTTTTGTAAGTCATGGTGAAAATTAGACATTCGGAGTTGTTTGTTTGTAAATTGTCTCGTCAGGCTACCCTGAGTCATCAAGAATAATAATATATCTTTGCGTAAATTAAATGCCAATTGAACAGGGTTTTTTTCGCTGAAGTTCGAATAAATTCGCAGACAGTCACATATATCAGAATTGTTCAAGAAACAAACTATCCCATACCTATACGGGCCAGCTTTAACAGATCAATTGATTGATTGACTGATTGATATGACACTATTTATTTAATTATCGTGTCGAAACCCAGAAAACTAAATTAACGGATCTCCAACCCGCGAAGATGCGTCAAATTTATCCTCCATAGTACCTACATGTCACTAACAAAAATCTTAAAATAACTATAATAAAATGATGACCAATATCTAAATATCAAGTCACAGTTAGGTACTTAAATAAAATTTAAAAGGGGGCGTCAGGTTGAACATTTTATTGTAGATAATAAAGAAATAAGTAAAAAAAAAAACTTTTTATGGGAGGGTTAAGTTTAAGTTTTATACGGAAAAAAATATTTTTTTTCTTCAACTACAAGATACCTATCTTTAAAAATACAAAGTATCATTATAAACCTATATGATGCTACGTGAATATGATGTTTCTTTCAATTGACCACCCATTCTAATATATTATCAATTTCTCTGCAGAAAGAATTATGATGATATCTAAAAGAGCAATTTCAAAATATTTTAAGTCTTATCTTTTATTTTGGTAGATAAATAAATAAAGAACTTTCTATCTATACTAATATATTATAAAGAGGAAAGATTTGATTGTTTGCATTGCATAGGCTCCAAAACTACTGAACCGATTTGAAAAATTCTTTCACTTTTGGGAAGCTACACTATTCGCGGTGAACATAGGCTATATTGAATTTTCAAAACAAAATTGGGATCCTTACTAAAACTCCAATTATGTAATCCAAGGTGTAAAATATTCCTAATATCATGTGCGCTGCTAAAACTATTGATGATACCTATAATAAAATAATGTACTACGACTTTGTAGATGACAATCATCATTATTTACAAAAAGA